>CM061142.1:408233251-408833251 GCA_030789695.1 Scilla litardierei | reverse complement strand
CAATATAACCATATGATAACTCTTATAGATCGTTCAGTGAATTCATTCTCTAATGAGCACCTGTGTCTCGTCTTCGACTTCGCCAAGTCGAACGATCATGAGATCATCGCCACCGCTAAACGGTGAAGACTTAAGACACAATGGTCTATCCGATATTTCGATATCCTTGTCTCGAATCTACGACCACGAACCATTTTAGACTTATGCTACAGACGGTCAAACATTTCTCCATGATCGAGATACTCATCTCGATACATGTTTAACCTTGCATAAATTCTCAGGACTTTAACTAAGTTAATATCTAATGTTTAATACATTATAACTTAGATAAATTATTACCAAACAGCTTACTGTTATTTCCAACAAGATGTTTTGCTATTCACACAGAGATAAATAGCCTCGAGGGCATCATTCCTCTACAGCTTGTCCCGTCAAGATCCGCTTTGATGTATTGCTAGAAATCACATTCATCCTATTTGACCATTCGGATTACGCTAGGGCATTTTATTGCCATTGGCGGGATAAAGACCGCTTTTGACCGTCGAGCCAAGGGGAAATAAAACGGGAGTTTAATCCTCTAGCCATAGCTCATGCCCTAGCGTTGACATCGAGTCCTTGCACGTGGGAACCTCTTGGACGAAATGTTGGGAGCTTTCATTGTGGCCTTAATGCTCCCGGTTGCGGAGGTTGTTGGACATGGGAATGCCCACCGTCCGAAATCGGGTAGCCCTAGGGTATCATCCTGGGCATCGACCAGAATATCGGGCCCATGGGGCACTAGGTACCACCTTTTGGGGCAATGTCTCACCCTGGGTCGAGTCAAATGCTAAGTGTCATGAGTGCTCTAGCCCGTGTTAGTGTGGATTCATTTCTTGTCTTTTACATTCTTCCCTTTATTTCTACACTTCCACTCATATTATCCGCGTAGCTCTCACACAACCTAGGCGAGGCTAGTAGACTTTAAGCCATCCACCTCCCTGTGTTCGGTATACCCGCACCCTACACTAACCGTGCACTTGGGGTAAAACGACACCGCGCCCTAATCTTAAACGGGGCGCCGGTCATCCATCCCTTTCGCCAGTTGTCTGAAGTTATATTCCCAGGCATCTGGTCAGGTTATCAAGTGCATGTGAACCCTTCTCCAGACATCTGGTCGCTCTCAAATCTGCATGTTTATAGCCGTTGGGTGATTTTTTCAAGGAGTCATTTTCTTGTCTTTAGTGCAGATTTGAGGGCTTATTTAAGCTCGGTTTGAAGCTAGCTTTTGGAAAGAATGCTCACTGATATTGAGCTAATTTATAGCCAAAAACTAAGAGCATTTTCTTCTCTTCCCTTTTCTTTTTCACTTTGGTTAAAAGTGTTCATGCATTGAGATTGCATCAAAAGAGAGTTTTCCAAGTGCATCATCTTCTATACCAAGCACTTGGTGTTTTCAATCTTCATGCCTTCACACACATTGGTAAGATCTGTCAAGGCATAGGTAAGATTGTATTTCATTTCTTTTTTATTACGAAACCTAGTACTCGGATTGTGAGTACATAGTGGGGGGTTTACTCCACTTGGAGACTTTCTCCATATCCTGGTTTAGAGATTGTACTTGTGAAGAATGATCTTGTGTGTCCCGGTTTAGGGAGCACTAGTGGATAAGCCACCGCTCTGGTTTAGTAAGGGGGCCTGGA
This sequence comes from Scilla litardierei, assembly GCA_030789695.1. Lineage (NCBI taxonomy): Eukaryota > Viridiplantae > Streptophyta > Magnoliopsida > Asparagales > Asparagaceae > Scilla > Scilla litardierei. Next base: position 408,831,572 of record CM061142.1, on the reverse strand, counting down.
GTAGGAGTCCTGGGGTAAGGATCCGAACCAGGATAAAATTCTGTGTTTACGTTACAATTTCTCTTTGTGATTCTTGTGTTGTAATTTATTTTCCGCACTTACTTAATATGTTAATTAGCATACATATACACTATTCACCCCCTCTAGTGCGTTGCTTAGTGGACAGTGATCCTACAACGTCTTGGTACGCCCCCAAGACAGATTTGATCTCCTTGGGGATCTCCTCATCCTTAGTTGGGCCTTCCTCCATCTTCGCTATAGTAACAAAGGTCGGTTCATTCCTTTGAACCACTTTGGAGAGTTGCATAGCTAACCAGATCTTGCTTGACAAGGCTTTCTCTCTTTGTATTAGAATCGTGCAAGCCTTGCCCTTGAGGAAGAACATTGTGTTGGTAAACAGAACTAACATGGCCTTCATCCAGGCTAGGAACTCCAAGCCAATGACCACATCAAAGTCATCCATCCCGCTCACCATTATGGCCACTGGCCGAGACCATTCTTTTACTTGTATTTATCGTGCCATGCCTATGATAGGAGTAGGCTCATAGTTGATGGCTTTGATAGTACTCTTCTCTTTGGTCACCGCAAGGCCAAAATCTCTGGTCACCCTACCAAAAATCAAGAAGTGGGAAGAACCGTTATCAAAGAGGCTTTTGAAGGTCTTATCCGTGATTTTTGTCTCTATGAACATTGGTCCACGTGGCTCTTCATCCACCTTGGCATGAATGGCGTTGAGTAGTCGTAGCGAGTTCACCCTCATCTCATGTTGTTGCTTCTATTCTTCCTTCTGTATCAGGGTTATAAGATAGGCCCTCTTTGGACACTCTCAAACTTTGTGTGGACCTTCGCAGACATAGCATTGGAGTTTCTTTGGACGATCTTCATTGGTTCCCCCAATAGACTTGCCCTTCCATTGGCTTATCTTAGGTTGGGAGTCTCTATATGGTTTCTGTTTCTCCCCACCACCATTGCCATGGTTGACATTTTTGTCTTTTAGCTTATCAGAGTCCATCTTTCTAAACTCGATCTTGCTCTTTGCAACTGCCATAGCCTGGGTGAGTCCCTGCCTCTGTAGCTCTATTTGGTCCAACCCACGAGGCCATCTATGACAGCAAAGAGCAAGTCCTTCTTGCTCTTGTCAGGAATATCAAGCAGTAGCTCTGAAAATTTCTTCACATAGTCACGAATAGTGCCTTCCTGAGTGAGGCGTCCAAGCTTACATCTTGCTTCATTCTCAGCATTCTCCGAGTAGAATTGCTTCCTGATCTCCGACTTGAATTCTTCCCAAGTGTTGACGGTGCATGTTCCCTTCTTCACATCGTCGCACCTTCTACGCCACCATAATGTAGCAAAATTTTGGATGTATAGAGGGGCCATGAGGAGCTTGGATTCATCGTCCTTGATCATTATGGTGTCAGAGTATTTCTCCATATTCCATAGGAAGTGTCACGCCCTAAAGGCCAGCCCATGAAATTAAGGCACGTATGCACCGGGGACCCATGCAGACACCTCACAGACTCTCCTAAAGGGACACTAGCCGAGCTGAAGATCACCTCGACTCAGAGAAGCTCGCCTCACCCCGCTGGAAGCTTGACTCCAAGGTCAACTAAGAAGCTCGCCGGTGTGACCTATGAGCTCGCCACGCCAAGGACAAGCTCGCCTACTCCCCAGCAAGAAGCATTGCCCAGAGAAGCCGAGCTCGATCTCCGACCTATGACTCGCCCCTGAGGGCAGCCAAGCATAAATATCTCTGACAGGATGACATAGGCTTACCTACTCTCCATTAATGCCAGGGGTTAAGGGCAAGAAATGATGGCCGCCACTCGTATCTCATTAATGCTCCTGACACTTTCTGACACCATTAATGCGGTAAATATCCCTGACATAGCCTCACTACTCGAATGCCAACTGGGATGATCTGACAGCTGTCAAGACGACGAGCAACTGCCTCTCAGCCCTATAAATACCCCCCTTCTGCCTCCATAGAGGGGGTTGGCTGGTTAGTTCTTGTTATTAATCAGTAAAATCTTCTAACTTATTTCAAGATACATGGTCGGATATCTTCCACATATCTACGCCTTCCTCATAAGCCCGCTGCACTTCGTCGACCTGTCTTTATGTCGCCAAGTGTGCCTGACACCTATATTTTACGTCACCTGCTGACTTAGGTATCGGAGAGGCTGAGGGCTGACAGCCGGTCCTCCCTTTTGACTAGTTGCTAATCATCGCAGGAAGCTCGCCTCAGCTGCCGAGAGAAGGCGATCGCCAGGCGACCTTGGACTCTTCACCTTTGAAGCAAGCTCCGAGTCATGCTAACCTCTCCATCACCCAAAAACTTGTAAATTATTATGCCCATGATTCCCACTACAAACATATTTCATTGTGTGCTGATCTGACCTGCAATAGTTGGCACCGTCTGTGGGAACGAGTGTTACACGCATGTCAGGATCCACACATCCTCAACGTAATCCCCTCCACGGCAAGTCACCCGCCATCACACCCCCTCCGCCTCTGATGAGGTTGGGACGACTTGAGACCATGATCGACGATGCCTTGAGGCCACCTCTGGCCGAAGGGCCTCGTTCTCCAAGAAGAACTTCCCCGGTAAATCAGCCCCTTGAGGGGTCGGCCACAAACATTCAGGACGTAGCCCTCGGGATCTACAAGAGCTTCCAGGGCTTCACCAGAATGATGGAGGTGTAGACCGCTGCACGACAAGCAGTACCCTCTCAGGCAGAAGGCCCCTTCGAGCTCCATAATGTGAGGAGAAGCCTCCTCCCCCAGTTCGATGAGGAATCGGCAGCACAGCAGAGGCGGTTCGAGGAAGCGGAGGTAGCTGCTCTGTAGAGGGGGGTCAACCAGGAGGAGGAGGCCACCCAACATAGGCGATTACAGGAGGAAGCGTCTCTTCGACGGCTTTGCCTCCTCAATGCGGAGAAAGAGAGGCTTCAAGAGGGGAGCCGAGGAGTCCCATTGGCGTCAGACTCAATGGTGCAGAGGGACGCCTTGCTGGACCATCCTGTTGAAAGATACCATCATGGGAGGTTGGTCACCTAGCCCAAGGCAAAGGGGTGTCAGTTTCGTGACAGGAGCCCCCGACGAGATCACCGTTCTCCTAAACATGGAGACGAAAGGTGGAGGAGCCGCGACCACAGTCCTGTCCCTCGGGAGAGAGGGAGGAATGCCTCTGAGCGTCGAGGTGGCTCATCCGTTGAGTCCAACCGGCGGGATGGAGAGCCAGCATCTCCCCCCAACCCTGAAGAGGCCAATCCGCTGACTCACATGATGATCTCAACCCCAGTACTCTTTAGGTTTAAGCTACCACATGTTGAACTCTATGATAGTTTGGGTGATCCCCTGGAGCACGTGTAGTTATACCTGGGGTTATGAAGATCCAGGGGCAGGTGACGCCCTCCTTTTTCGAGCTTTCCGAACCACCTTGAAGGAGGCGGCTGTGGAGTAGTATAATGGCTTGCCCAGTGGCTCCATTGATTTGTTCGGTGACCTCTCGTGGAAGTTTTGTCACCAATTCCTGGCCGGTCGGAGGAAGAAGAATGCGTCAGAGTATCTATTCACGGTGGTCCAGAAGGAGGGGGAGACCATCCGTAGTTTTCCACAGTGCTTCAACAGAGAGCGACTCAGCGTTACGAGATGCGGTAAAGAGCTCCTCATGGCAGCCTTCAAGAAGGGACTGACGAACCGAAGTCTTCACAAGTCGCTGCTCCGAGAACCGCCTGCCAACCTTTCTGACCTTTACGCTCGAGCAGACAAGTTTATGCTGAGAGAGGATGCCCTGGGGACGGTACAGAAGGCCCTGACCATCGTAGCCCCCCGTGCTGAAGCTAGGCCCAATGAGCGGCCGAGGTGGGATGAACGCCCCCAAGGCCACGACCAGGACCGCAACAGAGGCCGTGATCCAGACCACCCCCGAGGCTTGAACAGGGGGGGCCCCCGAGGCTTGAACATGGGGGCCTCCGAGGCTTGAACATGGGGGCCCCCGAGCGCAAGACCGCCTCGGACCCCTGAGGGGGTTCTTTGCTCCCAAAAACCCCCTCCGAGAGGCGGGCCGAAGAGAGCACAGGAGGTGGTACATTACACCAGGCTCAACATCCCCTTGCCGAAGTGATGGCGGCCGCCCTGGCTGGCGGACTCCTCAAAGACCCGCCCCTGGAGATGAGGGCAAGAGCCGGCAGAAAGAACATGTAGAAATATTGCCGGTACCACCGTGATAATGGCCATGACACCGATGACTGCTTTGCCTTTAAGAGGGATAATGAGCAGCTGATCCAGGGCGGGCATCTCCGAAGATTCGTCGACCCAGAAAGGCCCGACCGCGAGAGAAGAGCAGCTGCGGGACCTAAGCAACCGACCCACGATGTCAAGCAAGTGGCCCACTATAGGCCTGAGTCAATTTTGCATGTAGATGTTATACGCGACGGGCTGGCCCAGGTGGGCACATCAACATCGACGAGGAAGACATATGCTCGACAAGTCCTGACTACAGATGTCGACGCTGAGGCAAAGCAGAGGAGAGTGGCTCATCCCCCTATTTCCTTCTCAGATGATGACCTGGAGGGGGTCGAGCTGCCCCATGAGAACGCCATTGTCATTGAAGCTCTTGTCGGGCCGACGATTGTGAGCAGGCTCCTGGTTGATACAGGCAGCTCTTGTGAGATCTTGTTTTTGTCCACGATTCTGAAGTTGGGGCTGGACCAGACAGAGCTGAAGTTGTGCTTAGGCCTGATTGTTGGCTTCACCGGACATTCGATGCCCATTGTTGGGGTAATCATGCTACCGGTCACATTAGTGGAGAGGCCCAAGGTCGTCACTCGAATGACTCAGTTTGTTATCGTCGACGTCGCCTCGGTGTACAACTGCATCATAGGACGACCTTACATGATAGCCGTCGAAGCTCTCCCCTTGCTCCTGCATCAGATGGTGAAGTTCCAAACTCCACACAGAGTTGGACTGGTGCGGGGATCACAGAAGCTATCCTGAAGCTACTACGTTGGCTCCACCAAGCTTAAGGGGTCCGAACAAGCCTTGCCGATCGACCTCCTTGATGATTGGAAGGAATTTGTTCATCAATGACCTGCTCCTGTGGAGGACATAGAGAAGGTACCGGTGGCAAAGGAAGCCGACAAGACAGTGTCGATTGGCACGAAGCTCGTCGAGGAGCTGAGGGCAAGCCTAATTAACCTTCTCAGAGCAAAGGCAGACAGCTTTGCATGGTCGCCCTCAGACATTCCTGGAGTCGACCCCCGACATAATCGCCCATGAGCTATATGTCGACCCCAAAGCATGCCCCATCTGACAGGAGAAGAGATGGTCATGAGTCGAGAAGAAACAAGCAGCGAAGGAGGAGGTGAAGCGACTCTGGGAGGACAAATTCATTAGAGAAGTGAGCTACCCCGAGTTGCTCGCCAATGTGGTCATGGTGAAGAAGCCCAGCGGCAAGTGGCGGATGTGCGTGGACTTCACTGACCTTAACAAGGCATGCCCGAAAGATAGCTTCCCGCTACCCAGGATTGACTATCTGGTGGACAACACCTCCTGTTATGAGTTGCTGACCTTCATGGACGCCTTCTCTAGCTACAATCAGATCCAGATGGTGCCCCATGACGAGGAGAAGACATCGTTCATTACTAACCGGGGGACGTTCTACGACACCAAGATGCCTTTCGGCTTGAAGAACATTGGGGTGACCTATCAGCAGATGGTGGACAAGATATTTCACCACCAGGTCAGCAGGAACCTAGATGTACACATCGATGATATGCTGGTGAAGTCCAAGAAGGCCACGGACCATCTCGTCGATCTTGAGGAGACCTTCCAAAGAGTGCGACGCTACAAACTGCGGCTCAACCCGACGAAGTGCATCTTTGGCATCTAGTCTGGGAAGTTCCTCGGCTTCATGATCACGAAGCAAGGAATCGAGGCTAACCCTGACAAGATATCTGCCCTCATCAACATGAGCGAGCCAAAGACGATCAGAGACCTGCAGAAGCTGAATGGCCAGATCGCTGCAATATGGAGATCTTGTCAAAATCCGCCGAAAGATCACTCCCCTTCTTCAAAATCTTGAGGGAGGCCCTCGACGTCAGGAAGGGCGTGAGGAAGATAGTGAAATGGGATGACAGTTGCGCCCGAGCCTTTGGCAAGCTTAAAACCAATCTACAGAGTCCACCGCTACTCGCCAAGCTGGAAGAAGGAGAACAGCTCGGTCTCTATCTCGTCGCCACCGAAGAAGCTGTTAGCTCGGTCCTGAGCAAAGAAGAAGGGGGGATTCAGCGGTCGATCTACTATGCAAGCCGGGTGCTTGATTGCTCCGGGACGTACACCCAAAGAACGGTTGTAGTTTTACCGCAAGCGCACGGTATAGCGGCGAGCGGGTATCGAACACAGGGAGGACGAATGACCATGCTTGCTCCTAATCAACCTGGCTATTTAAGAATAGAGAGAATTGCCTTGGGCGATCCTGTCACAATCGTCAGACAAATGTGCGAAATATCAAATCAAATAAAGAACGTCTAGGGAATGGGGAATTCCCGCTACTCACCGTATTTCATAAATGTGGTTCGTCGGTATCAAAATTGCTAGAATGAGAATTTGGATGAACTAGTTGCAACTAAATGTGGAACCAAGCTCACGCTCTCGCGCTGTTGCCGGTCTATAGCTATCCTAGGGTCGGGTCCAATCTCTTGCAAACCCTAGCCTAGGAAAGCTAGCATTAGGATCAACATCATCGTCCAATTGCGCACCGAGCCCAATCTCTTGCAAACTCGGTCCACAATCTAAATTAGGATAGTTCCTACCCATCCAATCTCTTGCAAACGGGTATCGGCACGGAATTGCAACCGGAGATCCTAGTATCGGTCCAATCTCTTGCAAACGGATACTTCGAAAATCCGACTCCAACCCAATTCGGATTTCTAGGGCTTCCTATCAAATTGGGATCCAATCTCTTGCAAATCCCAATTGATATGAATACCTAGCTATCCGTAGTAATTCGATCCCAATCTAATCTCTAATTATTGATTCTAGCACAATTTCTACCAATTTATCACAAATACGAAATTGGTCTTGTATGGTTCATCCCCACGCCCCAAGACGTGGAGACTACTCACAAATCATAGCAATAGCACAAAAATAATCAATGAAATAGGCAATGGAATTCATCACAACAATGATATAAACAATAAAAATAGAGTTTTTGGGGAAGAGAGATGCAAACCAATATAGTTCTTCAATTATTCCAACAAAAATCCAAGTTTTTCCTCTTCTCCAATCACAAATAATAAAGCTAAAAAGTAATCTCAAAAAGCTGCAAAAAATCTAAGAGATGGCTCCTAAAACTAGGGTAAAAACAGGGCTTAAATAGCCCCAAAAATCGTCCAAAAATCCTGACCAAAACGCCCCTGCACAGCCTGTTTTCCGCAAATTTCGCTACAGGCAGCGCATCGCACTCGGCCGAGTGACAAAAGTCGCTCGGCCGAGTGAAAACCCTGTAATTTTCCAGTAAGTCGGGGCTTTCAGGGGTCTTCAGTTCGGAGGCGGCTCGGCCGAGTGAGTTGTCGTCACTCGGCCGATGGCTTCACTGCACTCGGGCGGACGTGGTTTGCCACTCGGCCGAGTGGGTCTTCTGAAGCTCAGGTGGCCGAAAAACAGAAACTTTGATATTTTGGAGGGGCTTCGTCTGGGCGCCACTCGGGCGGATGTGGTATCTTCACTCGGCCGATGTGGACTCCGACGCTCGGCCGAGTACACATGGAAATCGTGTCTGAACGGGTCGGCCGAGCAGTGTCTCGCTGGTCGGCCGAGTGGCTCCTCCACTCGGCCGAGTGGGACACAAAAGATGCCCAATCTGATTGTTTTGGCCTCCTCGTCGCTCCTGCGACGTCCATTCTTCTTCCGCTCCTCTCCAACAGCAAAATATCCCTCGGGGAGGTCGTCGGTGGCCGTCTAGAGTAAGCGCGTCTCGAGATCACTCCAAATCGCGCCAAATCACCTGAAATGCGACAAAAACAACAAATCGTGAAAAGCATCGCAGTATCGTCGATATATCGTGAAAAACATGTTTTGGACGATCTAAATGGCATGCAAATACACGGAAAAAAGGTGTAAAATGAGGAGTGATCAAAATCTCCCAAGCTTGCCTCTTACTCGTCCTCGAGGAAGATAAGTAAAAGGCGAACCCGGTGGATTCGGAAAACGAAAACGGCGAAAAACGAAAAAAATGAAAAACGAAGAAGAATGAAAACCAAATGAAAATAAAGATGAAAGAAAGAAGCGAAGAGGTAGGATGCTAGATCATTTTCTCAGGACGTGGGTTTCACTTACTCTTATAGCATGCACCGAATGAGAAATACATGTCAAAGAATCTTATTTTGATATCATAGTATAATAGTGCAAATAGAAATAGAAAACCCACGAACAACGATATAATCATGAAGAACGGAATGATTTTAAAATTAACATTGCCTGAATCATTTAAAGCGGTATACAAATCACAGATCACACACTTTTCAATTGAACGCTTTCTATCTGGAGTATAAGAGTATCACACTATAGAATAGAGAGAATAGAAAAGTTTGGATTTCGTGAAATGAACGCTAGGCTTAGATTTCTGGATTTCGTAAAGCTAGAAACAATCTCACCGAGTATAGAATATTACTTAGCCTAGGTTGTCGTGCAATGTCAAGTAGTCACTCTCTCACACATCAATGGATCCCCTCCCCCAAGCTTATCTATAAGCGTGGTGGCACAAAAATATTTACATCCCCATTTTTATATAGCTCCAAAAGCAAAGAAGAGAAAGAAGAAAGAAAGAAAGTGAGATGGGATCTTTTATTGAGGATTTTTCCTCTTTTCTCTCTTTTTTTTTCTTTTTTTTTTGCAATAAGCAATATATACACAATGATCCCAACTCAGAGAGAGATAATGATATACAAGAATGTTTTTCTCTCTTTTATTATATTTTTTTTAGAAGAAGGGATTTGGAGCTAGGAATTAATAGCGGGGGAAATGCCATAAAATAGAATCACTAAGGGGAGATTCACCAATGATTTTTAAAAGTAGAGAAATGATGTTCAAGATTTGTGGAGAAAGAAATATATATAACTCTCGGTTCACTCTATAAGACATGCACGACAACTTCAGCAGGGTAATCTAATCTACTCAGTTTCGATCACAAAAAAGCTAACTAATCCAGATATATCATAGCTAACATCATTCAATCATCCCGAAGTGAAGTGTACAATTCATGCATATAGAAGTGATATAGGAAAAGAAATCAGTACTCTAGATATAGGCATTCAATACGTGAATCTTGGTGTGTTTTCTGTGATAGCATACATATGAATATTCAGGCTCAGCTAATAATAAAACTTCATCCATTTTCATGTGGAAAAAGTGTGGGTTACTATTTCTAAATGCAAAGCAAGTCATAGCATGAGATATCAGAAATAAAATCTAAGACATGACAAATATAGCATGCATATAGAATAAGCTAACTCCACGTAGACATCATCACAGAAAATTCATCTCTAGCATGAGATGAAAAAAGAAAGAAATAAAGATAAGAAAAATAAAACTATGCAATGCGGCACGCAGAGAAATAAGAAAAACGTGATGCATGGTAAAATGAGAAAAAAATGATAAGTGAAAATAAGTGCAAAAGCGGAAAGTGGCGTGAAAAACTAAAAATAAAGGTGGCAAAACGAAAAAGAACGTGAGAACTCACTCCCCCAAGCTAAACTGCACAGTGTCCTCAATGTGCAAAGTGTGGCACACAGAGAGACAAGTAATGAGAGGGGCAAGTGAGGATGCATGCATGATGGAAAGAAAAAAGATAATAAAACGAAAAATATAGATATGAAAATATGATGCGGATATGATGCATGCACAGATATGAGTGATACGAGTATAAATGGGTCACCAAAAGCTCTCCCTCTCTCCCAAAAAAGATATATAAAGATACGGCAAAATGAGAATCCCAAAATAAGTGAGGGGAGGGGGGGTGGACAAAAAGGCATCAGGACCCAGCAGAAACGGGCAGCACAACGGCAAAAGGAATCGATGGCATCAAAGGTGCCTAGGAAGGTGGTGCTGCGCCGGCTCCGTCCTGAGGCGGAGGTGGTGGTGGTGGTGGTGTAGGCTGCTGAGCTGGGATGGGCGTGGAAGTGGAAGCAGGTCTAGTGTGTGTGGAAGTGTGTGTGGGAACCTGCTGGGTGGGTGGGGGTACGCGCGGAAGACGCTCTAAGATCTATGTCAGGCAGTAGTGGATCTGAGGGATCAGGTCAAAGCGTCCAGCCATCGTAGAGACGGTGGAGGACAGAGTCCTAAGGTCACCTCTAAGACCACTCACCGCCAACTCAAGAGCACGTATGCTCTGCAGTACAGTGTCGGGCGGGGGTGGTGCAGAGGGACGCACCGGTCTAGGCTGCGCAGGGCGGGGCTGGCGTACGCGAGTGGAGTATGTAACGGGCTCAGCAGGGAAGGGGACAAAAGGTGCCGCGCCAGCAAATGTGGGCCTGGCCTCAGTGTGAGGCCGGGACACCGGCTGGTGAGAAGTAGAGGCAGCGGCAGCAAAGGAAGCATGCAAAAGTGGCAACGAGGTGGCAAGAGAGGTCAGTGGCCCAGAAGTGTGGACAGACGCCACGACGCTCTCGGAGAATACGGCGGCTGTGGAGACAGAGGACTCTACCGCTGGGGCGGAACTGTGTGGACCAAAAGGCGCAATCCCAGCGGAGATCATGCTAGCCATGGTCTCCACGACCGCGGCAAACGAGGGCTCTCCACTCTCGACAAAGGTCGGCGGGCGCTCGGGGAGTGCGGAGCAAAGAGGCTCCACGGACAGAGGGCCAGAGGTGGCAGCGGGAGTGGTGGGGACAGCCTCAGAAGTGGTGACAGTGGTGGAAGTGGGCTCAGCAAAAGTACTCTCGACACTGACAGAGGTGGGGACAGAAGTGTCAGGAGCAGCGGAAACGTCAGGAACAGGCTGAGGGGCCACAGGGTCGACAGGGTCGGCAGCAGGCTCGGCAGGGTGTGCAGCAGGGTCTGCGGGAGCAGCCTGGGCAGCGTGGTCAGCGTGGGCCTGCTCGGCCTCCTCGGCCTTGAGCACGTAGGCAGCGGGGATGAGGACATCCATCGCCGGGACCCAGTCAACGTGGGCAGGTGCAATCTGGGTCCGAGCTGGGCTCGGGAGAATCATGTAGTCGGCACCGAAAGGGCCGTGCAACCAGACCCAGTGACGCTCACCATGCGGACGCAGCATCTTCATCCGGGCCATAACATCTATCGACAAGGAAGTTGGGCCCGGTACGCGTCGCAAGTCGTCAGGTAAGTCCTCGCCGGTCATCATGGTAAGCAGGGTGATCAGACCGCCGCAGCAGATCGGTGAGCGAGCGCCCACCGATACGATGATGCGGTCTAAAAACCAAGCCGCAATGTCGATCACGACGGCGGGGACAAGCTCGTCTCCATCCCTAGATAGAGCTCTGGGACGTGTCATCGCATAGAGCATGTAGAGCTCTGGCGTAGACATCGTGCCCGGCTCATATCTGGCCAAAAAGGTGGTCGGCATAAGGCGCTGGGCAATACGTAGGCAGGGGTGTACGATGGCCGAGGCCTTGGCCCTACTAGGGTCAAAGGCGGCGTGGTGGCCTGTAATCCGGGCCCAGAAGGCTCCGGCGTCGAAGGAAGGTGGGGGGATGTGGGTAGGGCCGTAACCGCGATCGGCTCCGGGGACTGCGGGCCATGAGAAGAACGCTCTCATCATATCGAGAGTGACCTGGCACTCTCGATCCATGAACCTGAATGAGCATCCCTCATCGGTCCGGGCAATCGAACTCAAAACCTCAAGTGTCGGGCGGGTGAACGTGTCCGCCGACACCTGAAGGAAGTCGCGCCAAGCCACGTTGTCGTACAACGTGAGTATCCCCTCTGGTACCCCCAGGCATCCAAGGTCAGCGAGGTGCGCAAACCTGGAGGGTACGATCGAGCGCTGGGAGATACGGTCGAAGACGGCGCGGTGTGCGTCGTCTCGGAACGTGATCCCGAGCGGCCCGACCAGTGGAGCCGGTGGTGGTGGCTGTGCAGCGGCGGGGAGTGGCTGTGCGGGCTGTGGGTGCGCTGCAGGCTGTGCGGGGTGTGCGGGGCCTGCAGGCTGTGCGGGGTGTGTGGGAGAAGGTGGAGGAGAGTCCTCCACCAAGTGGGAGGGGCCGGGCTCGTCCGACCGCTTCCGCTTGGCGGAAGCTCTCGTCGACCGCGGCCTTGTCCAGGGCGGCATATCGGCCCCGAGCGCGCCGAAAAATGAAAAAAGTGCGGTGCGTGTAAAAGAATGGAAAGAGTATACCCAAACACGCCGTGAGTGCTAAGCAGTGGAAGCGTGCGAAGTCCGCGTCTCCACGAAGTCCTGAGCAGCCCGTAGAAGCTCCCCTGAGCTCCCCTAAGCTCCAAAAAGCAACCTGCGCATGAAAAAGCGATATCAGCGAGTAATAATCAAAATGTATGGAGCAATAGGGGTATAATGGATAGATATAGAAATTGATTTGGGTTAGGGGGGCGTTTAGCACATGGATCCTCAAGAAATACACGAAAAGAGGAGAAAATAGTCGAAATAGGGATACCGGAGGTGGTCGGACGGCGTGCCGCCGGCGGCGACTCGGGCGAGGCACCAGGGCGTGCTCGGCCGGCGGTGGCGGACCGAGCGGCGGCGGGGCGAGGTCGTCCGGGCGAGTGGGGGGGCTGGGTGAAGCGAGATCGGGCGAGGGGAGCTGAGGGGGCGCGGGCGGATTTGGGATTTGCGATTTCGAAATCCGCGCCCCCCTCGCCACTTATATATAAAAAAGTTACGACTCGGCCGAGTGACGTGCTCACTCGGCCGAGCGAGGCAAATAAAGATTTTCTCCCCGATATCGCTTCGGCCGAGTGGCTTTACCAGCTTCGGCCGAGTGGAGTAAGTCCATTCGGCCGAGTGACTCAAGCTATTCGGCATGACTCGCCCTAGGAGGGTATCCGTTTTACTCGGCCGAGTGATAATGTATACTCGGCCGAGTAGCAGTTCTAATGAAATGAGGAAAATAGACAGAGAGTTGGGTACATCAGACTTCCCTCGTTCGTGAGCGGCTCGGCCGGACGAACTTGTGTACTCGGCTGAGTGACTAGTATGCTCGGCCGAGTGAGCCTTGTTTTCTGCTGTTTGTCTTCGTTTGGGCTCTAAACTCCGTCTTTCTTCCTCCAGTCGATTTCATCCTCCTCCTAAGCGTCGAACGCCTTCTTGGGGCGCTCCTCGTCGTCTCGTTCATCCTCCTCATGATGGATCTACCTATCTCCTCTCCTGTCGAGAAAAATAGGACCCGTTATCACAAAATTTTTGGGCGAACGACTCTAAACACTAAAAATTTCTAAAACGAAAGTAAAGAAAAAGTAAAAATAAAGCAAAAACCGTCGGGTTGCCTCCCGACAAGCGCTTGTTTAAGGTCGTGAGCTCGACCCCCTATAATTTTCAATCAATGTGGGATGTTTGGTGCATACGGGATGCACCCGTCAAACTTTCCGGGGAGCGCGCTTGGATTTGGATGTGGCGGCGGCGCGTTCTCCCGCGGTGGTCTCTCGTCTCGAATAGTGTTGGGGGGAGGCTCCCCCAAGATAGCGTTTGCTCCGGTCAACGGCTTAACCGGTGATGCCGGTCTCCGTGCCGGCGGAGCTTTCTTTGGAGACTTTAATTTCGAGAGCTTGCAGAGCTCTCGAATCCTTGCGACATCAGCATCGCCTTCATCTTCATCAGCGGAGAAGTCGGGGGAATCGTCTTCATTCTTTTCATCTTGGCCTAAATCCGGGCCTTCTTCAAATTCTTCATCAAAAAGGGCGCCAATTGAGTGAGGAATCGCCTCTTCTATCACCTCGTCAAGGAGGTCCATGTAGTCGAGTTCCTCGTGATAAGGCATATGCTTCATAGCCTTAGGAATGTGGAGCTCCACCTCGATGTTTCTGACGTTTAAGGTTAAGGTACCTTCGCGCACGTCGACGATGACTCCGGCGGTGGCGAGGAATGGGCGTCCAAGTATCAATGAAGTGTCTCCCTCCTCCTTAACGTCCATGATCACAAAGTCACATGGCAAGCATATTCCTCCCGGGACTTGTAGCGGTATGTCTTCGGCGATCCCCACCGGCCTTGTTATCCGTCCATCGGCTAATTGAATGCGCATGTCGATGGGTTTCAACTTTGTCCCGGTGTTTAGCTTTAAGAACATGGAGAGGGGCATGAGGCTCACACTAGCCCCAAGATCGACCAACGCCTTTTGAAGAGGGACGCCGCCCAAGGTGCAAGGAATCCGAAAACTCCCCGGATCTTTGAATTTTGCCGGCTCCTTCTCTCTCTTGGTGAACCAAGAGCCCTCCTCGGCTAGCATGATCTTCTCCTTCCTTTTCCTCCCCGAAATCAAGTCCTTCAAAAATTTAGCATACGTGGGGATCTCGACGATGGCGTCAAGGAAGGGGATGTTAAGGCTAACTCCTCTTAGGTACTCGAGAAATGTTTCTAGCCTCTTCTCCATTTTCGCTCTAGCGAGCCTTTGGGGGGAATGGGACCGGTGGCATGAAGCGCCTCTCCTCAATTAATCGCTCCGCCCTAGATTTCTCCTTATCTTGTGGCTCCTTCTCCTTTTCAATCTCAACTATCGGCTCAATCGGCTCCAAGCTTTCATCCACGGCCTCCTCAATAGGAATCATGGCGGGGGTGGTGTCCTTCCCGCCTCTAGTAGTAACGACAACTACGGCATTGATGTGGCCCGTGTTGCCCCGTGGGTTTTGCTCCGGTTGCGCCGACAATCTTTGAGTGTTCCGATTGAGCAACGCCAATTGCTCCGATATTTGAGCCACTACGGTGTTAAGAGAGTCTTGCCCCGCCTTCAAAGTAGCATTCACCTTATTTTGCTCGACCATGAACGCCTCCACTCTAGTTTCGAAGTCGGATCGTTGTGGAGCTTGTGGAGGGTTTTGATTTTGATTCCTCCACCCTTGGTTGTATCCGGGAGGCCTATATGGTGGAACTTGTTGCTTCGGTTGAAAGTTTTATTGTGGAGGCCCCCTCGGTGGATAGTATTGTTGTTGGGGTGGTGGTGGTCGAGCTTGTTGAGTTGGTGGTTGTGGCGGGTTCAAAGCTCCTTCATTGTTGGCGTAGGAGAATCCCGGATGATTTCTTGCGGCCGGATTGGACCAATACCCTTGGTTCCCCGCAACATATTGTATTTGCTCCAAGGATCCTTCTCCTTGCTCTCCTCCCGCGTACATGGCTTGAGATTGGTCTTGCCAATCACACATTTGGTTGGTCGGCGCGGAGGTAGAAGGTGCTCCTTGGGGCTCCGTGATGAACTTCTCCAATCTCTCCACCACCTTGTGGAGAGAATCAAATTTGCTCGTGAGCTCCGCTACGGCCTTCGCCTCGTAGATGCTAGTTGGCTTTAAGGAGGATGTGGAGTGTCCTCGCTCATCGCCCCATTGTTGGTTATTTGAGGCCATCTCCTCAATTAGGGCCGTAGCTTCTTCGGGAGTCTTTGATAAGATCGCACCATTCGCCGCGGCATCAATAATTTGTTTGGTCCCCGGTTGGAGACCGTTGTAGAAGCTATGAACTAGCTCCCAATCCTCTATACTGTGGTGCGGGCATTGATGCTGCAAATCCTTAAAACGCTCCCATGCTTCATAGAGCGTCTCCTGTGGTCCTTGCTTGAAGGACATGAGAGCGCTCCGGATCTTCACCGTCTTGGATGGCGGATAGAATTTATCAATAAATGCACTCGCCAACTCATCCCAAGTGGTGAAGACTCCGTCAGCCTGCGTCCTCAACCAATAGAGTGCTTTGTCCTTAAGCGTGAAGGGGAAGAGACGCAATCTGATAGCATCGTTGGAGACCCCCGGCATCTGGAATGTGGCGCACTTCGACAAGAATAGTTGGATGTGGTAGTGGGGGTTCTCATGTGCGTTCCCATGAAATGGGTCTTGTTGCATCAAAACCACCAATCCAGTCTTTAGCTCGAAGTTCTTGTCAGCCGCCAACCCCGGCATGGCAATGGATGAGGTGGTATAAGAAGTCTTAGGCCGAAGCCTATCGCGAATAGAAATTATCCTTGCCATCCTTGCCGCCAATTCTTCAGGAGTTTCCGGGTTGGTCATATACCTCCCTTCCGGATCTTGTCTCTTTTCCGCTCTAAGTCTCCGCGCGGTACGTTCGATCTCGGGATCAAATAATAAGTCTTCTGGGTCCGTCGTAGATCTCGTGTTCATGCACAGGGGAAACAGAGTTTCAAAGAGATGATTAGTACCGTGGAAGGGTTAGGTAAGAATAGTAAAGGAAATAATAATGGTAACAATAAAAAAATAAAAATAAAAGAAAGAAGTAGCTAGGGTGAAAAAGAATCAAACGCAATCGCCTCCCCAGCAACGGCGCCAAAAACTTGATCGCTCCGGAATGTACACCCAAAGAACGGTTGTAGTTTTACCGCAAGCGCACGGTATAGCGGCGAGCGGGTATCGAACACAGGGAGGACGAATGACCGTGATTGCTCCTAATCAACTTGGCTATTTAAGAATAGAGAGAATTGCCTTGGGCGATCCTGTCACAATCGTCAGACAAATGTACGAAATATCAAATCAAATAAAGAACGTCTAGGGAATGGGGAATTCCCGCTACTCACCGTATT
The DNA here is from genome assembly GCA_030789695.1 of Scilla litardierei. Lineage (NCBI taxonomy): Eukaryota > Viridiplantae > Streptophyta > Magnoliopsida > Asparagales > Asparagaceae > Scilla > Scilla litardierei. The sequence continues at coordinate 408,814,869 of CM061142.1, read as the reverse complement.
TCATAAATGTGGTTCGTCGGTATCAAAATTGCTAGAATGAGAATTTGGATGAACTAGTTGCAACTAAATGTGGAACCAAGCTCACGCTCTCGCGCTGTTGCCGGTCTATAGCTATCCTAGGGTCGGGTCCAATCTCTTGCAAACCCTAGCCTAGGAAAGCTAGCATTAGGATCAACATCATCGTCCAATTGCGCACCGAGCCCAATCTCTTGCAAACTCGGTCCACAATCTAAATTAGGATAGTTCCTACCCGTCCAATCTCTTGCAAACGGGTATCGGCACGGAATTACAACCGGAGATCCTAGTATCGGTCCAATCTCTTGCAAACGGATACTTCGAAAATCCGACTCCAACCCAATTCGGATTTCTAGGGCTTCCTATCAAATTGGGATCCAATCTCTTGCAAATCCCAATTGATATGAATACCTAGCTATCCGTAGTAATTCGATCCCAATCTAATCTCTAATTATTGATTCTAGCACAATTTCTACCAATTTATCACAAATACGAAATTGGGCTTGTAGGGTTCATCCCCACGCCCCAAGACGTGGAGACTACTCACAAATCATAGCAATAGCACAAAAATAATCAATGAAATAGGCAATGGAATTCATCACAACAATGATATAAACAATAAAAATAGAGTTTTTGGGGAAGAGAGATGCAAACCAATATAGTTCTTCAATTATTCCAACAAAAATCCAAGTTTTTCCTCTTCTCCAATCACAAATAATAAAGCTAAAAAGTAATCTCAAAAAGCTGCAAAAAATCTAAGAGATGGCTCCTAAAACTAGGGTAAAAACAGGGCTTAAATAGCCCCAAAAATCGTCCAAAAATCCTGACCAAAACGCCCCTGCACAGCCTGTTTTCCGCAAATTTCGCTACAGGCAGCGCATCGCACTCGGCCGAGTGACAAAAGTCGCTCGGCCGAGTGAAAACCCTGTAATTTTCCAGTAAGTCGGGGCTTTCAGGGGTCTTCAGTTCGGAGGCGGCTCGGCCGAGTGAGTTGTCGTCACTCGGCCGATGGCTTCACTGCACTCGGGCGGACGTGGTTTGCCACTCGGCCGAGTGGGTCTTCTGAAGCTCAGGTGGCCGAAAAACAGAAACTTTGATATTTTGGAGGGGCTTCGTCTGGGCGCCACTCGGGCGGACGTGGTATCGTCACTCGGCCGATGTGGACTCCGACGCTCGGCCGAGTACACATGGAAATCGTGTCTGAACGGGTCGGCCGAGCAGTGTCTCGCTGGTCGGCCGAGTGGCTCCTCCACTCGGCCGAGTGGGACACAAAAGATGCCCAATCTGATTGTTTTGGCCTCCTCATCTCTCCTGCGACGTCCATTCTTCTTCCGCTCCTCTCCAACAGCAAAATATCCCTCAGGGAGGTCGTCGGTGGCCGTCTAGAGTAAGCGCGTCTCGAGATCACTCCAAATCGCGCCAAATCACCTGAAATGCGACAAAAACAACAAATCGTGAAAAGCATCGCAGTATCGTCGATATATCGTGAAAAACATGATTTGGGCGATCTAAATGGCATGCAAATACACGGAAAAAAGGTGTAAAATGAGGAGTGATCAGTGCTCCGGGAAGCGGAGACTCGTTACAGCCCGATCGAGATGGTCGTATATGGCCTAATATTGATGGTGAGGAAGCTCTGTCCAAGCGCATTCCATCGTTTGTTGGATATGGAAGACGTTTGTACACCCTTGTGGGGGATGTACGAGGGAATACGGACCTCGAACGTCGCGTACACGAAGTCGTGTATAAAGGGAATCTGTTCCCTTGCGGAGAGGATCTCTGGATGAGTGGGAAAGTCGCATTATATATGCATAAGTGCATGCGACATATGGCTAATAAAGGGGGAATATCTTAAGCTTATGTTGTACCATGCATATGGTACAACTTAAGCTTATAATGTGCCATGTATCATGGTACACCTTAATTAAGTTGTTCCAAAGGAACAACTTACCCTAAAATAACTACCTTGGGGGCTATAAATAAGACCCAAGGGTAAGCCATTCCTTACACCTTTTGCATGAAATTCATGCATGCATCTTCATCCTAGCGAAGCTCTGCAGAAATCCTTTCTCTTCCTCCATCCAAGTTCTTAATCTAAAATAGAGATTTAGATTGTGGATTAGTAGCCTTACTCCGTTCGTGAGAAGACTCGATCCGTCGTGGCGAATCCGAAGGCAAAGTTCCGAGACTACCGTTCCGCATACGCAAGCGTAAGTCTCAACTTTAATTATCGATCCTAACCCTGTTCTGGCAGGATCCTACATTGGTATCAGAGCCATATGGGTTCGCCCTGGTCAAACCGCCGTCCCGTCGAAACTATGAACGAGTCGTTGTCTTTTTCACGAATGGGTCTCCTACTATTACGGATATAGTAGGAATGCTTCGTGACGGAGAGAACGCAGCGGTTGTTCTTTTCACGTTAGGGTCTCCTATCATTACGGATATGGTAGGAACTCTCCGTGACGGGAAGAACCGACCGTTCACGTAGTATGTTATTTTTCATTTTTGGCACACGGCCATTAGGAAATAACTAATTTCTCGACGAACGGGTGCTTCGTCGAGGAAGATGATGGTAGTTATTTCCATCGGGTAAGAGGAAATTTGGTGCATGTGCACCATGGCCAAATGGGCTATGAAGGCCATGCACCCCCCCTCCCCAAGCGGAGGGGGTTGGCTACGGCCAATAACCACCGGCGACCACCCCATCAAGGAGGAGGAGTGTGTGCGGCAACCCCATTCAAAGGGGGTGGCCGGCCATGGCCAAAGGGGCCATGGCCGGCCAATGCCAAATGGCCTTGGCCATGACCGGCCATGGCCTGGCCATGGCCGGCCATGGCCAGGCCGGCAGTGGCCGGCCAAGGCCAGGCTGGCAATGGCCGGCCTTGACCAAGGCCTGCCGGCCTGGTCGGCCCTGGCAGAGGCCAGGGCCGGCCCTGGCCGGCCAGGCCGGCCCTGGCAGTGGCCAGGGCCGGCGCCCTGGCAGTGGCCAGGGCCGGCGCCCTGGCCACTACCAGGGCCAGGCGGCCCTGGCAGAGGCCAGGGCCGGCGCCCTGGCCTCGGCCAGGGCCTGGCCGGCCTTGGCCGGCCTCGGCCAGGGCAGAGGCCCTGGCCGAGGGGGCCAAGGCCCCAGGCCGGCCAGGGCAGAGGCCCTGGCCGGCCCTTGGTCAAGCCCCGGCCAGGGCAGAGGCCCTGGCCGGGAAGATGTTGTAATTCAAAAAAATTGGTCGACCAATTTAGTGTTTTTGGTCGACCAATCCGACAGATGGTCGGGGTCGATTGCAAACTTGCCAAATGACTCATACGGGGTAACAAAAGGCCTTGGTCAAACTCGAATGTGTCGATTAGCCCATACGGGGCTAACCACAGTGCCGACTAGTTCATACGGGACTAACGTTTTAATGAAGTTTTTTGGGCTCTACTCCTTGAAGATTAGCCATAGTGCTCTACTTCATGCGAGATTAGCCATGTCATTGTGCTCTACTCTACGGAGATTAGCCAATGTACGTGTGACGTTGTGCTCTACTCTACAGAGATTAGCCAACGTGCTTTCAAATTTTTTTTGACAAAGATGTTTTTCAAATAGGTTATGTCCCGTCCTTAAATCGGGATAGCGCAATTTAGAATTCCAAGTCTTACCACGATCCGGCCATGGTTATCTAACCCATGGGTGTGTAGAACAGGTCTCGTGGCTTGGCAATTGTTGCGCTAAAATTCTTTGAGCAAACTCTCACCTATTCTATTTTGAAAGATATGTTTTTCAAAGTAATTTTCCGCTGCTAATACCATACGGGTATTATTTCTGATTTCTTTTTACTTAAGATAAGTAAGAGGGATACTTTGAAAGTTACTTCTAGATGGTAGTTGGGAACGTAGTGAACTTCTCGATTCTAGAGTAACATTTCAATGCATCCAAGGAACTTATCAAGTGTTTAAAGAATCTAAACTTTATGCATTGAATTTTGATCGTGTTTTTCATTTTCTTTGCAGTTTTTTGAATCGAATATGTCTACCGCTTCTAAGAATATTGTCGCAGAGCTTAACAAAGGTGAAAAGCTCAACGGCGACAATTATAAACTTTGGTCAATTAAAATCCAATATGTTTTGGAGGAGCAAGATGTGCTCGAAACACTCCAAAACATAATGGAAGAACCTGAGTTGGGCAATACGGCCCAACACAAGAGGGACCTGGAAGCTTATGATACTTGGACTCGAAAGAACAAAATAGCACGTATTACGTTACTGTCCGCCATGGACAATGACATAATGCGTCTATTTCGGGAATTCGACCTAGCCAAAGACATATGGTCTGAGCTAGAGATAAAGTTTGGTGGAACTTCGGTTACCAAACTCCGCTCCTTAAATATTCAATTTGATTCGTACAAAATGCGGCGAGATCATTCTAGGAAAAAGCATCTCCGCCACATGGCGAATCTTATATCTGAATTAAAGGATGCGGGTGTTACGCTGTCTGACGAACAGCAGATCCAAGCAGTCATTCGTTCACTCCCAGATAGCTGGGATAACATGAAAATGCATCTCACTCATAATGAGTGCATTAAAACTTTAAGCGATGTATCGAAACACCTCGAACTCGAGGAAGAGCGGATTCAAGCCGCAAAACCAAGTGCAGAAGTGCACGTGGCCGCTAGTTCCTCACATGGAGGAAATAAGCGGAAGAATAAACGCTTAAGGTTTGTGAACGAACGAAAGCAAGAACCGGAAACCTCAAAGAAGACTAAGAACAAAAAGTGGCAAAAGAATGTGCACTCAAAGAAGAAAAACTTGAAGAAGATCAAGTGCTTTAAGTGCAACAAGTACGGTCACTTCGCCCGTACATGTACGGATGGAAGTGATAAGGTAACTTGTAGGGCTAGTTACATATGTGTTTCTAGTTCCATGTTTCTTGCTGAATCTAACTATTTTTGGTTGATTGATTCAGCGGCCACAGACCACGTAGCGAAGGACAGAAGGTTCTTCGTAGAGTATCGAAGGATAACTCAAGGAACAAAGTGGATATACGTCGGCAACAACACTCGTGTTGAAGTCAAAGGCGTCGGAACATGCAAGCTAGTTCTCGACAACGGCCGGACTTTATTATTGCATGACGTCCTCTTTGCTCCAGATATTAGAAGAAATATCGTATCCGTGGTCATGTTAATATCTTTAGATTATGAGTGGAGGTTCTATAAACAATATGTTGACCTTGTTTGTAATAATTCTTTGATTGGTTCTGGTAATGTTTGTAATGGATTAATTGTTTTAAATACAATGTATGATGATTCTTCTTCCATTAATGAAAGTTTTCATTTGACAAATGCTTCTAACTCTGAATCTGAGATCATTTGTTGGCATGCAAGACTTGGTCATATTGGACCAACTAGAATGGATAGACTTGCCAAAAGTGGCTTGCTATCTAATGTTTCAAAAGTTGAAATGTCAACTTGCGAACATTGTCTTGTAGGGAAAACTTGTCGCAAGCCGTTTGGAACTGGCACAAGGGCCGAAGTTCCATTACAGCTTATCCATTCGGACATTTGCGGTCCAATGAATGTTAAGACAAGACGCGGGAAGTCCTATTTCATCACCTTCATTGATGATTTCACTCGTTTCGGTCACATCTATTTGATTTCCCACAAACATGAAGCTTTAACTTGCTTCAAAAACTATATGAGTTTAGTGGAAAATCAACTAGATCACAAGATAAAGGTCTTGCAAACCGATCGAGGTGGAGAATATCAATCAACGAGTTTTAAGGAACTCTGTGATGAAAAAGGTATAGTTCATCAAATAACTATGCCTTATACTCCACAACAAAACGGTGTTGCGGAAAGAAGAAATAGGACATTGATGGAAATGGTCCGATCAATGATGTCACAGGCAAATTTGCCCATCACCTTTTGGGGTGATGCATTGTTGACGGCAGCGTTCATCTTAAACCGTGTACCCTCGAAGTCGGTAAGTTCTACTCCTTATGAGTTGTGGAACAATAGAACTCCAGACTTAAGCATTCTAAAACCTTGGGGTTGTGCCTCTTATGCACATTTGTCCTCTCACAAATATGGCAAACTTGGGCCACGTGGGAGGAAGTGTATCTTCATCAGATACGCTGAAAACTCCAAAGGATATGTTTTCGTCGGTCAAGAGGACAATGGGGGTCTTATAGAATTCGAATCGAGGGATGTTGTCTTCTTGGAAAATGAGTTTCCAAGACAGGGTGAGATAAGTCAAGACTTATCCTTGTTTGAGACTTGGAATCAAGAAGGATCGGAACGTTCGAGTGGGAGAATTCTTGGTGAAGAAGAAAATACGTTTCAAACTTCACCAATGGATGATACGAACGATACCAATCCTATTCCGAGTGGGAGTGATATTATTCCAAGTGGGAGTGATGTCATTCCAAGTGGGAGTGATCAAACTCAAACAAGACGTAGTAATCGAACGAGGCTAACACCTCTAAGATTTGAGGATGAATTTCCTCAAACATTCATGACATTACTACAAGATGATGACGAACCTGTAAATTTCAAACAGGCCGTCACATGCCCTGCTAAAGATAAATGGATAGTGGCAATGGAAGAAGAACTTCAATCCATGAAAACAAACCAAGTCTGGGACTTGGTTGATTTACCTAAGGGACGTAGAGCCATTGGGAACAAGTGGGTTCTCAAAATCAAGCATAAGGCTGATGGCTCCATCGAGAAATATAAAGCTCGCCTTGTTGCGAAAGGTTTCACGTAACAGGAAGGAATAGACTACGAAGAGACTTTCTCTCCTGTAGTGCGTTTTACCTCCATTCGCTTAATTCTGGCAATGGTGGCTTGTTTGGACCTCGAATTACATCAGATGGATGTAAAGACTGCTTTTCTTAACGGAGAACTAGATGAGGAGATCTACATGGAACAACCAAACGGGTTCGTACAAGAAGAAAACAAACATAAGGTTTGTAAACTTCGTAAATCCATATATGGTCTTAAACAATCCTCAAGGCAGTGGTATATGCGCTTTCAAGAAGTCGTTTTGTCGTATGGTTTCTCCATGCTCGACGAAGACAACTACGTATATATTAAGAGGATTAAAAACAAGTATGTAATTATGTCTCTTTATGTAGATGACATACTTATAGCCGGAAATAATAAGCGTCTTATCTTGGATATCAAAGCTTGGCTTTCATCCGTCTTTGAGATGAAAGACATGGGTGAAGCTGCATATATCCTTGGGGTTAAGATCTCAAGGAATCGTTCCAAGAAACTTCTTTCTCTCTCTCAAGAGACATATATAAAGAAAGTTTTAGAACGGTTTAATATGCAGGACTGCAAGCCAATTGATACTCCAATAAGCAAAGGCGAGGGTCTATGTTTGGAGATGTGTCCCAAAGATCCAAAAGAAAAGAAAGCTATGGAAAAAGTTCCATACTCCAGTGCTGTCGGGAGTCTGATGTACGCCATGATGTGTACCAGACCAGACATTTGCTATGCTGTTGGTATGGTAAGCCGTTACCAATCCAACCCAGGACAAGCACACTGGAAAGCGGTTAAGAGGATATTAAGATACCTCAAAGGGACTGCGGACTATGCGTTATGCTATCAAGGCAATACCTTGAGACTCGAAGGCTATACCAATGCTGATTGGGCGGGTGATCTCGACGAGCGAAGATCTACCTCAGGTTTTGTTTACTTGCTCGGGAATGGTGCAATATCCTGGAGCAGCAAGAAGCAAACCTGCATCGCCTTATCAACCATGGAAGCCGAATTCGTATCATTCAGCATGGCGGTCCAAGAAGCTGTTTGGCTTAGGAAATTCTTAGACAGGCTGACGAATGCTTCTGACTCGAGCACTGTTCCCATATACAGTGATAGTCAAGCTTCGATTGCTTACGTCAAAGATCCTAAATTTCATTGTAAGACCAAACACATTGACATTCGATTCAAGTTTGCGAAGGACTATGACAAACGGAAGGAAGTAGACATAGGATACATATCCACGCATGAGATGATAGCGGATCCCCTTACTAAGGCGATCCCCAGAGATGTGTTTTTTAAACACTTATCATCTATGGGAATGCGTAGGTGCTGAGCTGTATCATGTAATATTTCCCATGTCTATAGAAGATCAAAGTTTAATTTTGCATACAAGTTTCTTACAAATGATTTTATGTACATTTGTGTTTAAGCCTCAGCTATTTAATTGTGTGTATGTCGGACAGATTAAGGTTGGCTTTCTCACATAAGCAACCGCCTTATCTTATCAGATGGATAAGATAGAGATGAGACTAGTTTAAAGTCAAAATCATTAAATGATTTAGAGTCATGACTTAAACAAGATAGTCGAATGAAAGATCTGCATCATATGGATGCTTACAAAAGATCTGAGATCTGTATCACAAGGATATTTGAAAGAGATCTCGTAGGATTTTAAATCCTATCTGTCTTATGCAGGATGAGAGTCCGTAAATATTTCACGAGTAGTAAGGGGACTCAAAAAGATAGGCACAGTGGTGTCTGATCTTTTCATCCGTACAACATCATTAAGACATACTCTCCCTGGGAAAGGAGTGATGTTGTAATACGTGTTCATACCACGTATGCATTTCGACCACTGAGTTAGTAGCAATAGTGTTTGCTATTATGTGAGACTCAAAGGCCATACGGGTCTTAACTCTTACCCTCAAGGACTCCAATTGGTTCCTTTAGATTTGACGAGATGATCGCTATCTTAGCGTGTTACTAATGGGCTATGGTAATTCGGCTCGGCGGGGCACGTTAGAAAAGCGAATCAAGTCAAGATCAGAAGGTTCGCAAGAAGAGGAAGATTGATTTCATATTCGTATTTGGACTTTAGTGATTCAAAGCTGGCCAGCCAATTGTAATCCAGATGGGATTCAATTGTTGAATATAAAGTACAAGAAATGTGAAGAAATAATCTAGGGTAAAGCATGCGTTGAACTACTCAACTTTGCACCTTCAAGGTCGTTGTGTATCTCTAACAAGTGCACAACAACAGACTCTACGCGCATGACGGTCGCACGGTCTATTTCTCGGTATGATAGATGAAAGAACTAAGGGAAAGACGTTCTCTTACAATCCCCTCAAGTGTGAGTGGGAGATGTTGGATATGGAAGACGTTTGTACACCCTTGTGGGGGATGTACGAGGGAATACAGACCTCGAACGTCGTGTACACGAAGTCGTGTACAAAGGGAATCTGTTCCCTTGCGGAGAGGATCTCTGGATGAGTGGGAAAGTCGCATTATATATGCATAAGTGCATGCGACATATGGCTAATAAAGGGGGAATATCTTAAGCTTATGTTGTACCATGCATATGGTACAACTTAAGCTTATAATGTGCCATGTATCATGGTACACCTTAATTAAGTTGTTCCAAAGGAACAACTTACCCTAAAATAACTACCTTGGGGGCTATAAATAAGACCCAAGGGTAAGCCATTCCTTACACCTTTTGCATGAAATTCATGCATGCATCTTCATCCTAGCGAAGCTCTGCAGAAATCCTTTCTCTTCCTCCATCCAAGTTCTTAATCTAAAATAGAGATTTAGATTGTGGATTAGTAGCCTTACTCCGTTCGTGAGAAGACTCGATCCGTCGTGGCGAATCCGAAGGCAAAGTTCCGAGACTACCGTTCCGCATACGCAAGCGTAAGTCTCAACTTTAATTATCGATCCTAACTCTGTTCTGGCAGGATCCTACATCGTTGTCTATACCAACTTTCCGCTTGAGAAGAATTTGAGGAGACTGGAGAGATCGGACAGGATTCTGAACTGGAGTGTCGAGCTCAGTGAATTCGACATCATCTACAAGCCCAAGGCGACGATCAAGGGCCAAGCATTAGTAGACTTTGTGGTGGAGTGCACCATTGAAGAGATTGGCGATGCAGCTCCCGACGCCCAACCAGATGCACAACAGTCACAGCTTGTCGACGACAATCCTCCATCTACCTCAACACAGAATAGAGGCAAGCTGTGGATCGTCCATGTTGATGTGTCAGCCACGGCAGCAGGTGGCAGGGCCGGCATAGTGATCGAGACCCTGGAGGGAAGCTTGTTGGAGTATGCCCTCCGTTTCATCTTCCTGGCGACCAACAATGTTGTAGAATATGAGGCCGACATCAATAGGCTAAAGCTATGAAGGGCGCTAGGGGCAAAGAATGTGTTGTTGATCAGCGACTCAAGGCTCGTCATCTAGCAGATAGAGGGCAGCTTTGAAGCGAGGGAAGATATGATGAAGCTATATTTGAAGTGCGCCCTCGTCGAGCTATCCAAATTCAAGAAGGTTGTAGTCTAGCACCTCCCGAGGTCGAACAACCTTCGCGCCGACGCCCTCTCGAAATAGCATCCTCCTCTCCGGCCGAGATTGGGAAGGCCATCTACATCGAGAATCTGCTCACACCAAATCTCGGGGAGGGAGAACTTCTCTGCGTTGACCGAGAGCTGTCGTGGATGAGCCCGATCGTCGCCTACCAGGAAAGTGGAACCCTGCCAGAGGACAGTGTAACGGCCGCTTTCCGACCGTTCATATTTTCTACACGTACGACTCTTTTCGTGTGCGTATTTTATTTGGCCTCTTCTTGGATCCGGGCTATACGATCTGATATGTCGTTGTGACCGTATGTAAGAGTAGTTATTTGTGGAATTTTTGGTGAACGTCATTTCACGGGTCGTTCTCCCACAAATCAGGTTAGATAGCAGGATCGTCGGAGCTTTAGACTTAGTCACCGGATCCTTTTAATTTTTTAGTTCATTTTCCGTGGACCAAATGCATGATTGACCATCGCACTCCCGAGCCTCTCTTCGTCACGGTCGTCTCGATATTTTTTTCGTAATTTTCTTACATCCCTAGCCCAACCAAATCACTAATCAAAACCAAGCCCAATTAGCCTTAACCCAAATTCAAATTCAAACTTAATCAAATCCCTAAAAATCTCTCATATGTATCATGATAGGAATTCAGGGTCTACCCTCACCCAACTATTCCTCTTCTTGCACACCCCTCACTCACCCTCTCTCCTAGTCATCTCTTAACTACACCCTCTTTAAAACAATTTATAGCAACTTTCTCTCTTTTAAAACACAACCCTCCACCCTTCTCCTAGGTCACGCAAGAACCCATACGGTCGCCGCCCCTTGCTTTTCCCTCGCCCTCCCCACTACCGGTGGGTGGCCGCCGGCCACCCCAAGCCACCAGCCACTATCCCCTCTCCTTCCTCCTCTCATCTCTCCCCTTTCTTCCCCTTAAAAACCCAAGGAATCACCAGGCCGCAACCCAGTTTGACAGCCTGCGCAGCCGCCGAAAAACGGTTGCCGCCGCCGCTCTGGCCACCCCCTCCAATGATCTCTACCTCCACTTGACTCTCCTAGAGTCCCCCTATCATCTGCATCCCTCCTCGCTCACTTCTCTCATCTCTACCTCCCCGAAACACCTCTCGAACTCTCCTTAACGGCAGTTTTGACAGATCTGTGCCATCGCCGGAAAACCCCATACCCCGGCCACCTCTGGCCACCTCCGTCGACCACCCTACCATCGTTGGACTCCTCTTTGAGCCCCCTATCATCTGCAATTCCCCTTACCCTCTTCACTCATCTCTAGCTCCTCGAAACCCCGTTGAAACCAAGCCCTAGTGGCTATTTTTGACAGATCTGTGCATTGTTCTTCAACGCCGTCGCCCAGCCATCTCCGACCACTTCTGTCGACCACTCCATCGCCATTAGATCCCTCTTGAACCCTTTAGCTACTGCAATTTCCCTTTGACTCCTTTGATCTCTGTTTTTCTGCTGAGACGCGTGACAACGACCGTTGCGTGAATCTATCCTCTTCGGCTTCTCACGACCGCCCACCACTGTGCGCTAACGCCGTCGGCCACCCACCGGGCCGAGCAACCCCCACTGACCTCCTTCAATCCCTGACAGCCCCCTTTTCCCCTAGGAGTTCACGCGCATTGTCTAACACGCGTGTTTTCCCTCGATGTTGCCGCCGTGGTGTAGATCCGTTACGCTACCCGCAACGGGAGACAGATCGCCGCTTGCTCACTGTCTGTGCCTCCACATCGTTGTTTAAAAGTGTCTCGCTGCACTACCTGTGGCTAAGACATTGTAGATGACGTAGATCCATCACCGTTCAGACCCGACATCCGCTTTGCGATCAACGTCAAAAGGTTAGTCCTCTAACGTGTAGTAAGAACCCCACTGTAGAAAATCAGAAACCTAAACTAAAAGTCGTCAACAATAATTAAATTTCATTTTTGCTCCTTTAAAATGTTTCAAAATATTAGATATCGACGAAGGACTGAATACCTGTGCACATAGGATAGATCGTCGATTAGACTGAACCAAAACAAAAACGTGACTTTGACGGCTAGGATAGCCCCGTTGAACCTAGAAATGATCTCTAATAGGAATGATGAAAAACATGTACTGACACCGTCATTGACCTGTTTCAGACGGACCCTCGCTAACGCACCACTTCGACGGGACGCTCTAGACAGACGACGCACTCGCCACCACAGGCAAGTGTTTACACTTGTACTCTTACGGCCACATTTAGGCCATCTCCTTCTTAGAATGTTAGAGTACATTTAAAGAGAACTGGACATGAAATGATAGCGTCCGGGACCCCCCTTGACAGCTTAGACTTGACGACGAAGTCTGAGCACAAACAAAAACAACAACTGACACCTTACGGCTATTTTGTGTGTGAGTGCGTGTGGACCCCCTAGAATCAACAACAACAACAATTGCTACCATAGGTTTCACCTGTGCGTGCGTGCATGAGGACCCCCCTAGAATGAACACCTCCTTGTTACTTGTCGTGTCATGTTCCCTGTTACAAAAAGCCTGCGGGCGTTTCGGATGCTCTCCACGCGAGAGTGATCCCTGTGTTACAAAAAGTCTATGTGAATTTCGGATGCTCTTCATGCGAGGGTGATCACTGTTATACAAAAAGCTTGCGGGCATTTTCGGATGCTCTCCACACGAGAGTGATCACTGTTATACAAAAAGCCTGCGGGCGTTTCGGATGCTCTCCACGCGAGAGTGATCCTTGTTAAACAAAAAGCCTCCGGGCGTTTCAGATGCTCTCCAAGCGAGAGTGATCCCTGCTACACAAAAAGCTTCGGGCGTTTCGGATGCTCTCCCAGTGAGAGTGATCCATGTATTGTCTTGTCTAGAGCACTTGGGTTTGGGTTTGGGTTACGCGGTCGCACGGGGAGAGGGTCTGGCCGCCCTCAAACCGTAAGGTGTGAACCCTTCGAGTCACACGTGTCTTGTCTTGTCTTGTCCTGTCCCGTCTAGCTTAGTCCCGTAGTCGGTAGCACACGCTACAACTACTGCCTGTCACGTTTACTTTTCTTGCACCGCTTTACTTTCTGCATAGTATAACTACCATGTTATAAACAGAGCATGTTAATCAACCAGTAAAATGTTGCTCTTATTTACCTTACACTTGAAGTAGAGTCTAACCCTTTCTTGTAGACTTTACCTGACGTACTGTTCCTTTTCTCTTGGGTACTATACGTCAGGTGTTGAGCCAGAGTACATGAACGAGCCGGATGTGCCTGAGTACTTGGAGCCAAAGGACGACGACCCAGAGCACGTTCCTGATGAGGACCAGACGCAGGGGTCTCTTCAGTTGCTGTCTTGCAGATGTTACTACTTTTTAGTTGGGTGTCTAGCACCACTTTACCTTTTGTTTAGGTTGGGTGCTTCGCACCATTAGTTTCCTTTTTCTGCAGTTTGTTACCATGCTCAGGCTTCTCTTCTTTTAGACTTGTCATAAACTGGATATTATCTCTTTTATAAAATGAATGCATCCTTTCTTTCTATACTTCTGTTGTTTCGAATTATATATATGCAAGAACCTATAAAGTTTTTAAATGGTACCCCTACAGACGCTTGTTGGGTCCGAGCCTAACCGCTCTGGCCCAAGCGGACCTTAGTCACGTCTTGCTTTTGTCGTTTTGGAAAGCGGGGCGTGACAGGTTTTAGTGGTGGCACATGCATGTCCTGCAAAAAGTTCAGACCAATAAGAGTACCGCATTCATTTAATATATCCAGTTTAACATGTACAAGTTTAAATTGGATTTTCCTTGTCTTAGACGGTAGGAAGACTTAGATAAACCTCCAGGTTTGATAGTTAGGTGCCTTGGTTAAGATTTAATCATACTCGTCTTAGGATACCCTAGTAGCCTCTCACCCGGTTCTGACCATGTTAGATTTCTAGAGTCCTTCTTTTAGTCGTTCGCTCGGGTCCATCGACTTCTGGCCCAGCAGAACGTAATCTTGATTCTCTTATAGCCCTTCCCTGAGATCTCTCTATTCCAGTTTAGTTCATTAGGAAGTCTTAGTGCTGAGTTCTCCTGATCTTTAGACGGCCCGATAATTAGGATCTCTGATTTCTAGCCTCTTCCCAATCATTACACACTTCTGTGTTATCGACCGTAGAATTCCATCGTAGCTTTCACAAATCATGTCTTAGGCGTATTCATCATGCGATCATGTTCCTTGCCCTCGATTCACGTGATCGCTTCATGACGATTATCGTAAATTCTTCGAACATCTCCCCATTGCAATTTTGATTCCTCTAAAAGTATTTTCGAAATTCCTTATTAAATCCTTCGCTCAGTTTCACTTCTTTGAAAACCCCTCTTATTATATATTTTTAAAATTTCTCGCTTTTATGTTGAGTTAAAAAAAAATTTCACGGATTTTTTGAAACCTTCTTGGTCGAATTTTTTTTAAAAGTTACTATCTCGTGTAATTATTTCTAACTGGTATCTTTCGTATTTCAACTTTAAAACCATATTACCATTTTGAAAATTCCATATATATTATTTATTTTTCTAAACTACGAAATTTATTTTTAGCCACTTACCGTACGTATTTCTAGAATATTTTCTAAAACTAAATAAGAACTTCAATTTTCATATGTCAGTTCTATGTTCATCGTGCTCATACTTCAAAAAAAATCCTTGTATAAACTTATTTTCATTTGCAAAACAAATTACTACCTCATCCTACTCTTTATTTCTTCATCTAACTTTTTCCGAGTTGCAATATTTTCTACCATCTGCCCACTATTTCTACATATTTTTATAAGTATAAATGTATATGATACCATATTTTGCACGTAATTCTTCTTTCAGCTATTTAATTTTTTTGAGCAATATTTTTGCCCTACCCAACCAGCTATCTCTTTATCTCGCCTTATTTGAACTCGTTCCTTCCGATCTTATTCCGGTACATTTTTGGTTTCTGCTTCCTTTCTGTTGTTAGGACATTAGTGCTTGTAGTTGCCTATGTCAACTCTAGTTTAGTAGTAGGCCCTTTGGTTTTTGTGATGTCGTCGTGGTGCATGTATATAGGTAGAGTGTGTGGACCTGTATGAGTGTGTTACCTTTAAGATCTTAATGATTGTCTCTTGTGTCATGTGTGTATACTAAGTGTGGTTTGTGGTATACGTATGGAGTTGTCTGAATGATGGTATTCATATAGGTATGGATAGCGTCATAGCAGGCAATTCCTTAGACTTAGTCTTTCGTATTATAGTGTAGCTTATCTTTGGCTGCATGTGATTGTATCAAAACTTTTGTTTTCTTTTAAACCAAATCTTTAAAGTTCTGAGACTAGCACACAAGATCACAACCCATATCTTCCCTCATCCAATACCACAACTCCACACGTTTTTCCAAATGTTTTAAAATATGTCTTTGGCCTTAAACTTCCTTTTTTTCCTCTTCGGGAGTGTTATGTTTGATTGTTATGATATTGTTAGTACTAGCTATTATTGTTATATGGTTATATTTATGGGAAGCTTAGAGTGAGATGGGATATGTTGTAGCGGTGATTGGTTGATTTTGAACACAAAGATATTAGATTAGATTTCTTTCGGATGAAAAGAACGAGGTGTCCAAGACTTAGTTATAATACAAATGTGTGACGGACTCAGTGGAGAATTCTGGTTGGATGAAATTAGATGCGGGGAGATGAGAACTTATTAAACCTGAAACTTGGACGAGTGGTAGATAGGATTAGCTAGGAAGGTATAGTACGATTTAGAGTGATCATGAGAATGAGGAGAACATTTAAAATGTCAAGATTTGATTATTAAGTTAAGATGAGAAAGCAGTGGAGATAACGCGACATGTCGAGACGGATGGATGTTATGAAGATGGATTTAATATGATTAGGAGATTAGATGATAGGGGTAAGGATAGATGTGGCTTGATGGTTCATTGATTATGGAGGATAAATTTATGAGATAATATGATGGAGAATGTATTGGGGGCGAGATGATTGATGACTGGTAGACGATAATGTGGATTTATAGTTAAGTGCTAGGGTGTGATTCTAGTTGTAGCATTAGCCAGTGGAGAGACGAGTTATGATGGATTATTTGAGGAACGATGTTTGAAGTTATGGGATTAGCGATCTTATGTGTAGATATGGGAGTAGTAGGCATAAGTGTTTATAGATATTATTATTATTAGTATAAGTGATTCCGAGGACGGAATCATTTCTAAGGTGGGTAGAATGTAACGGCCGCTTTCCGACCGTTCGTATTTTCTACGCATACGAGTCTTTTCGTGTGCGTATTTTATTTGGCCTCTTCTTGGATCAGGGCTATACTATGTGATATGTCGTTGTGACCATATGGAAGAGTAGTTATTTGTGTGATTTTTGGTGAACGTCATTTCATGGGTCGTTCTCCCACAAATCAGGTTTGATAGCAGGATCGTCGTAGCTTTAGGCTTAGTCGCCGGATACTTTTATTTTTTTAGTTCATTTTCATGGACCAAACATGTGATTGACCACCGCACCCCCGAGCCTCTCTTCGTCACGGTCGTCCTGATATTTTTTTCGTAATTTTCTGACACCCCTAGCCCAACCAAATCACTAATCAAAATCAAGCCCAATTAGCCTTAACCCAAATTCAAATTCAAACTTAATCAAATCCCTAAGAATCTCTCATACGTATCATGATAGGATTTCTGGGTCTATCCTCACCCAACTATTCCTCTCCTTGCACACCCCCTCACTCACCCTCTCTCCTAGTCATCTCTTAACTACACTCTCTTTAACACAATTTATAGCAACTTTCTCTCTTTTAAAACACAACCCACCACCCTTCTCCTAGGTCACGCAAGAACCCATACGCCCGTCGCCCCTTGCTTTTCCCTCGCCCTCCCCGCCACTGGTGGGTGGCCACCAGCCATCCCAAGCCACCAGCCACTATCCCCTCTCCTTCCTCCTCTCATCTCTCCCCTTTCTTCCCCTTAAAAACCCAAGGAATCACCAGGCCGCAACCCAGTATGACAGCCTGCGCAGCCGCCGAAAAAACGGCCGTTGCCACCGCTCCGGCCACCCCCTACGACGATCTCCACCTCCACTTGACTCCCCTAGAGTCCTCCTATCATCTGCATCCCTCCTTGCTCACTTCTATCATCTCTACCTCCTCGAAACACCTCTCGAACTCGCCTTAACCGCAGTTTTGACAGATTTGCGCCATCGCCGGGAAACCCCGTCGCCCGGCCACCTCCGGCCACCTCCGTCGACCACCCTACCACCGTTGGAATACTCTTTGACCCCCTATCATCTGCAATTCCCCTTACCCTCTTTTCTCATCTCTAGCTCCTTGAAAAACCGTTGAAACCAAGCCCTAGCGGTTGTTCTTGATAGATCTGTGCACTGTTCTTCAACGCCGTCGCCCGGCCATCTCCGACCACTTCCGACGACCAATCCACCACCATTAGATCCCTCTTGAACCCATTTACTACTGAAATTTTCCTTTGACTCCTTTGATCGTTGTTTTTCTGCTGAGACGCACGACAACGACCGTTGCACGAATCTGTCCTCTTCGGCTTCTCACGGCCGCCCACCACCGTGCGCTGATGCTGTCAGCCACCCACCAGGCCAAGCAACCCCCACTGACCTCCTTCAATCCCTGACAGACCCCTTTTCCCCTAGGAGCTCACGCACGTTGCCGAACACGCGTGTTTTCCCCCGACGTTGCCGCCGTCGTGTAGATCCGTTATGCTACCCGCAACGGGAGAGAGATTGTCGCTTGCTTGCTGTTCATGCCTCCACCTCGCTATCCAAAAGTGTCTCGTTGCACTACCCATGGCCGAGACATTGCAGACGACGTAGATCCATCACCGTTCAGACCCGACATCCGCTTTGCGATCAACGTCAAAAGGTTAGTCCTCTAACGCGTAGTAAGAACCCCACTGTAGCTAATCGGAAACCTAAACTAAAAGTCGTCAACAATAATTAAATTTCATTTCCGCTCCATTAAAACGTTGCAAAATATTAGATATCGACGAAGGACTGAATATCTGTGCACATAGGATAGATCATCGATTAGACTGAACCAAAACAAAAATGTGACTTTGACTACTAGGATAACCACGTTGAACCTAGAAATGAACTCTAATAGGAATGATGAAAAACATGTCCTGACACCGCCGTTGACCCATTTCAGACGGACCCTCGCTAACGCACCACTTCGACGGGACACTCCAGACAGACGACGCACTCGCCACCGCGTGCAAGTGTTTACACTTGTACTCTTACGGCCACGTTTAGGCCATCTCCTTTTTAGAATGTTAGAGTACATTTAAAGAGAACTGGTTGTGAAATGATAGCGTCCGGGATCCCCCTTGACAGCTTAGACTTGACGATGAAGTCTGAGCACAAACAAAAACAACAACTGACACCTTAGGGCTATTCTGTGTGTGCGTGCGTGTGGACCCCCTAGAATCAACAACAACAACAACTGCTACCATAGGTTTCACCTGTGCGTGCGTGCGTATGGACCCCCTAGAATGAACAACTCCTTGTTACTTGTCGTGTCATGGTTCCTGTTACAAAAAGCCTGCGGGCATTTCGGATGCTCTCTACGCGAGAGTGATCCCTGTGTTACAAAAAGCCTGCGGGCATTTCGGATGCTCTCCACGTGAGGGTGATCCCTGTTATACAAAAAGCATGCGGGCATTTCAGATGCTCTCCATGCAAGGGTGATCCATGTTATACAAAAAGCCTGCAGGCGTTTCGGATGCTCTCCACGCGAGAGTGATCCCTGTTATACAAAAAGCCTGCGGGCATTTTGGATGCTCTCCACGCGAGAGTGATCCCTGTTATACAAAAAGCCTCCGGGCGTTTTTGATGCTCTCCAAGCGAGAGTGATCCCTGTTACACAAAAAGCCTCCGGGCGTTTCGGATGCTCTCCCAGCGAGAGCGATCCCTGTATTGTCTTGTCTTGAGCACTTGGGTTTGGGGTAGGGTTGAGTGGTCGCACGGGGAGAGGGTCTGGTCGCCCTCAAACTATAAGGCGTGAACCCTTCGAGTCACACGTGTCTTGTCTTGTCTTATCTTGTCCTGTCCCGTCTAGCTTAGTCTCGTAGTTGGTAGCACATGCTAAGACGACTGCCTGTCACGTTTACTTTTTCTGCACCGCTTTACTTTCTGTATAGTATAACTGCCATGTTATAATCTCAGCATGTTAATCAACCAGTAAAATGTTGCTCTTATTTACTTTACACTTGCAGTAGAGTCTAACCCTTTCTTGTAGACTTTACCTGATGTACAGTTCCTTTTCTCTTGGATACTGTTTGTCAGGTGTTGAGCTAGAGTACATGGATGAGCCGGACGTGCCTGAGTACTTGGAGCCAGAGGACGACGACCCGGAGCACGTTCCTGATGAGGACCAGACACAGGGGTCTCTTTCGTCGTTGTCTTACAGAGGCTACTACTTTTTAGTTGGGTGCCTAGCACCACTTTACCTTTTGCTTATGTTGGGTGCTTCGCACCATTAGTTTCCTTTTTCTGCAGTTTGTTGCCATGCTCAGGCTTCTCTTCTTTTAGACTTGTCATAAACTGGATATTGTCTCTTTTATAAAATGAATGCATCCTTTCTTTCTGTACTTTTGTTGTTTCGAATTATATATATGCAAGAACCTGTAAAGTTTTTAAATGGTACCCCTACATATGCTTATTGGGTCCGAGCCTCACAGCTTCGGCCCAAGTAGACATTAGTCACGTCTCGCTTCTGTCGTTTTGGGAAGCGGGGCGTGACAGATAGACTGGAGGCACAGAAGATAGAGCGATAGGCCTTGTCATTTGTAATCTTCGATGTTGTGCTCTACCGGAAGCATCGTGCAAGATACGATGCCTAACCTTATCTAAAGTGCCTTGGGCCCCGGAGGGTAGAGGAGGTCGTCCGTGAGATCCTGCATGAACCACTATAGAGGACGCACCCTGGCGCATAAGGCGATCCGACAAGGCTATTACTGGCCGACTATGGTGAAGGATGCGACTAGCTACGTCAAGCGGTGCGGGGAGTGCCAGAGATTCTTCAAACATATAACAGCCCTACCAGTTGATCTTATTTCGATCCTTAGCCCAGTCCCCTTTGCCAAATGGGGCCTCGACATCCTCGGCCCGTTCCACCCGATGGCCACCGGAGGAAGGAAGTACCTGGTTGTCGTCGTCGACTATTTCATAAAGTGGATCGAGGCGGAGCTGCTGGTGTGCATCACCTGGGTGGACATGAAGAACTTCATCTAGAAGTCAATTATATGCCACTTTGGGGTACCTCGCTCAATAGTGACGGACAACAGGAAGCAGTTCGACTCCGTGGACTTCAGAAGCTTCTGCTCAGACAAGGGCATCAACCTACATTCGCCTCCGTGGCACACCTGCAATCTAATGGCCTCGCCAAAGCAGCGAACAAGTGCATCCAGGAGCCGTTGAAGAAGAAGGTCGAAAGCACCCCCGGGACCTGGCCTGACGAGCTACATGGCATCCTTTGGTCCTACCGCACGACGTACAAAGCATCAACAGGCGAGAGCCCTTTCATGCTGGCTTATGGGGCAGAGTCTGTCGCTTTGGTGGAGGCTGACAAGGAGTCTCTACGCCTCCAGTACTTCAACGAAGAAGCCAACAAAGAGGGTCTCGACATCAATCTTATCCTCAATGATGAGGTAAGGGATCGTGCGCTAACATGTTTGACTAAGCACAGCCAAAGGATGGCGAGATACTACAACTCCCACATCAGGAAGCGAAGTTTCAAAGTCGAAGACCTCGTCCTCTGGGGTGCCACTTTCAGGCTCAAGATTGGCCAACGAGACAAGCTCTCTGCAAAGTGGAAAGGCCCCTACAACATAACAGACATCGTGGGACCAGCGACGTACATCCTGGCGAACATGGAGGGCGAGGAGCTGGCCCATCTCTGGAATGCTGAGCACTTGCTCAAATTTTTTCAATAAATGCATTTGTACATTCAGTCCATGTTATATTTTTAATAAACCGGTGTGTTTGTACACTCAGTGTGTTATCTGATTTGCATTTTAGCCCTCCCCTGTTCGGCGAAGGTCGGCCCTCCATCTCGGAGCCTAATCCTTCACAACACGAATTCAGGGCAGGCTGATGAGCTTCACCCTCGATAGGATCGCTTGTGGGTTAAGGAACAAGCTACAGCTCGCACCCTCCCATCCCTCAACTCCAGGGCAAGCCTAACGGCTCGCCCTCGATAGTGTCGCCGGGTGGGACAAGGACCGAGCGACAGATCGTACCCTCCCGTCCCTCAACTCTGGGCTAGTGCCCACCATCAGAGGCCGCGGGGTCGGCTCCTCCCTATCGCCCCCTCCCTGGCAGCCAGCCTTCAAGTCCGGACTCCTTCAACGAACTCCGGGGCAGGCTGACGAGATTCTCCCTCGATAGGATCGTCGATGGATTAAGGAACGAGCTACGGCTTGCACCCTCCCCTCCCTCAACTCTAGGGCAAGCCTACCAGCTTCACCCTTGAAAGTGTCGCCAGGTGGGACAAGGAACGAGCGATGGCCCGCACCCTCCCAACCCCCAACTTTGGGGCGGTGCACCACCAACATAGGTCGTGGGGTTGGCTCCTCCCTATCGCCCCCCTCCCTGGCAGCCAGCCTTCAAATCCAGACTCCTTCAACAAACTTCAGGGCAGGCTGATGAGCTTCGCTCTCGATAGGATCACCGGTGGGTTAAGAAACGAGCTACGGCTCGCACCCTCCCCTCCCTTAACTCCGGGGCAAGCCTAACGGCTTCACCCTCGATAGTGGCGCTGGGTGGGATAAGGAACGAGGGACAGCTCGCACCCTCCTCTCCCCCAACTCCGGGGCGGTGCGCCACCAACGGAGGCCGCGGGGTCAGCTCCTCCCTATCGCCCCCTCCCTGGCAGCCAGCCTTCAAATCCAGACTCCTTCAACAAACTCTGGGGCAGGACGATGACCTTCGCCTTCGATTGGATCTCTGGTGGGTTAACGAATGAGCTACGGCTTTCACCCTCCCCTTCCTCAACTCTGGGGCAGGCCTAACGGCTTTTGCCCTCGATAGTGTCGTCGGGTGGGACAAGGAACGAGCGACGGCTCACACCCTCTCCTCCCCCCAACTCCGGGGCGGTGCACCACCAATGGAGGCCATGGGGTCAGATCCTCCCTATCGCCCCTTCCCTGGAAGCCAGCCTTCAAATCTGGACTCCTTCAACGAACTCCGGGGCAGGCTGACGAGCTTCACCCTTGATAGGATCACTGGTGGGTTAAGGAACGAGCTACGGCTCGCACCCTTCCCTCTCTCAACTTCGGGACAAGCCTAACGGCTTTTCCCTCGATAGTGTCGCCAGGTGGGACAAGGAATGAGCGACGGCTTGCACCCTCCCCTCCCCTAACTCCGGGGCGGTGTGCCACTAACGGAGGCCGCGGGGTCGGCTCCACCATATCGCCCCCCTGGTAACTAGCCTTCAAAACCAGAGTGACCGTGCAACTCCACAACATTCTCCTTCTCCTTGGCCTCACGCTCGTCAGTAGTAGAATGTTGGGGGCATACACATACAAAAGCACAGTTCGCACAATGAACAGAGCGAATAAACAACAACAGTTAGGTAAGATTTCAAATTTCATTTATATTAATAGTTTGTACACCTCAGTGTCAAAATCAAAAGCAGGACTCCATGCTCGACCTCAAGGCCAGCCGTACAATCTCGCCCTAGCCTATGGCGCTGCAGCTCGGTAGCCACTCCCTTGACTGCCACCCTCTGAGGCCTATGCGTCCACCCGCTCACCTTCTTGATCATCGTTGCTTGGAGTCGGGGTCCATGCTACCTCGGCCTCTGAAGCGGTTGAAGCCTCTTCCTTGTCATCGGACGCCGCTGACAGCTGGGCGAAGTCAGTCTCCAAGCTGGGGTAGAGCTTCCCCAACCTTGCCTTTGCCCTCTTAAAGTCGGTCTCCAGACCTTCGTCGAAGCCCTCTGCCCTCGTAGCCGTCAGCGCGGGGTCGAGCTCACTGTCCTGATATTGAAGAACGAATTGGACCCTGACTCGGTCCAGGTCGACCTTTGCTAGTTCAACATTTTGTTGCTCTAGTTCGGCGATCTTCACACCAGTCACCTCTCTCTCTGAGGCCAGTAGCCCCTCGGCGGTGACTCTTCGGGTCTCTTCTTCGTGGGCCCTCTCCTGCATTGCCCCGACAGCCTACTCCAGTCTGGCGGCCTTGTCCTTTTGGGTCTGGTAATCCCCATAGACCTTCGCCAACCTCTCCATGGCCTCCTTCATCTTCGCCTCGGTGCCCTTGAGGATGACTACCTTCCTCCAGAGCGTCGCCTCGAGCTGGTTCACCTTCGACGAGGGTCGCTGAAGGGACACTAAAGCGACGACTGCCTACAAAGAAGATCAAGTAATGAGCCTATGTGAAAGAAGAGGAGTTTGGCATCCTGGGCAAAGGGCGACGTACCTGCATATTATGCCAGACGGCTGTGTCACAGAGGAGTTCGGCACCAACCTCTTGCAGTGCCTCTCGGTCCCATGGAAGCAGGCTATTCTCTACCAGGCGGGCTGCCACACCAGCCTCGTCGAAGACCAACTCCTGGGCCCCTACTGGGTAGCACGGCACGAAGATTGTCTCTGATGGGAGAGGAGAACCGCCTCCTTCGTCGACTTGAAGGTGCCGAGGGCGGCCTCACAGCTCGATGGACCGGCTTCCCCAGCCCGTAAGACGGGCATCCGAAGGGCCTGGCTGCCACTTCAGTACGGCTGTTAGTGGTTGATGTCGTCGCAGGTCTCGATGGAGCGACTGACCTAGTGGAGACAGTGGCAACGGCGCTGATCGATGGGATCTGGTGCTCGGCGATCACTGGGCTGACCGCGGGCTCCTCCGGATCGAGGTCGACCACTCCGCCAACTGCCACCTCGCTCAAGTGGGATGGAGGAGCTGTGACCACAACCTCCTTCCACGACTTCTTGACCCGCTCTCCTTTCTCAGCCTGAGCAGTGCCGGACGCCTCCAGACTCTGCTTCTGGCCCCCTGCCCTTGCTTGGCGGTGGCTTTGATGATGCCTTCCTCACCTTCCTCATCACCTCCTCCATGGACATGCTCATGGCCACTCCTGCAAAAAGAAAACAGATCAGGATGAGCTTTTCAGATGTTTCTCATAGCACACGAAGTACCTTCGAACCCGACATGTTGGGCGACCATCTCGTCCTCGACCAGGTCTTTGAAGACCCTGTCATCCATTGAGATCGCCTTCAGGATTCTGGCGTTCTCCAGATCGCTCCCCTCCAGAGCAACATCGGCATTCACTGCGGGATTCAGTGTCCCCCAGTTCGGCCTCAGAGCCAGATATGCCAGAGTCGAGACAAATGTGTATTTATCCTTCCAGTCCCTGACCTTGCCCAGCAGCTCGATGACAAGCGTCCTGCCCCTCTTCGTGCTGACGTAGTAGTAGTCATCTTCCCTTTTTGCCCCAAAGAAGTACTGGAAGAGCGGCAGCATAGGGCTTATTTTATGGTCAGAGCAGAGCACGGGGAAGCCGACCATCGTGTTGATGGAGTTCAGTGTCAATTGGAAGAGGGGGAGCTTGAGGACGTGAAGGATGAGTAGAAGATAAGGTTGGAGCGGGAAGCAGAGCCCCAATGCGAAGGCCGGGAAGTACATGCCGACTTCATAGTCCCGTGGGGAGCAAACCCGCTCATTGGGCTCGGGGAGGCAGACTGTGTAGAGGAATCGGATGTACTTAGCATGGAACTTTGGGATCTCGAAGGGTAGCAGTAGAGACATTGGGCCAGTGACGTGCGTTTATATTTTATATATTCACGCACGTCTTCTTCGTGATTTTCCGCTATTTTCCATTGTTTCATATCTGCTCTTTTGTGTTTTTTTGTATCTTTTCACTTTCTCCGTGTTTTTGTGCAAATGCAGGAGTTTCCAGCTTTAGGGACATACAAATCAGATATCATGAGTCCCCGGAGCAACGGGAGGTGTCACGCACAATCCCAAGGGCCAAACGTCGAAGATTACTATATTTCAGCCCTCAAACGATCGGGTGGACAGAGCCACCCGATCAGTTGGTGCACGTGTAACCAACGCGGACAGGGGCAGAAGTGAAGAGCAGCTCGCCGGATCGGTTCAGCGATCAGGTGAATCCGTCAGTACTCTCTATTATTTTGAGCTGAATTCCAACCGATCGGGTGACATCTCACCTGATCGGTTCATCTGAAGTCGAAAATCCCCAATTCACGACCCGGTGATGCCAACCGCTCAGCTCAGCAACAGGTTGATGCATCTTAAGCCCGATGGCCAAAGCGACTGTCAGCTCACCCGATCGGTTGAAGCTTCAACCGATCGGGTGGCCGCATTTCCTATATATAGTGACCTAGGTTTTTCTAGACGCAGATCCCCGTTGTATTTTTCTGTCTTTTTTGGATTTTTGACGGCTCGGAATTTATTCCGTCTTGTAAGTTCTCTGATTGTTCTGGAACTTTAATATTGCATTAATACTATTGCTAGCTTCAACTTTCTATTGCTTGATTATGATTTCAATGGTTGAATTTTGTTGTGATGCTATTTTCGCCATGAATTGTGAGTAGTTCCCTAATCTAGGGCATTGGTGGAAACCCCTTCGTGGGTTCTTCCTAGAACGACCATAGGATTAGGATTTCGATAGGGTTTAGGAATTTAGATGGTTACGCGGAGCGTTTTATTGTCATTGGTGGGAGAAAGACCGCCTCTGACCGTCGGGCCAAAAGGAAATAAAATTGGCGTTTGATCCCCTAACCACAGCTCACACCCCTAGCGTAGACATTGAATCCTAGCGCGTGGGAACGACAGGATGAAATGTTGGGAGTAATTTCTATATCTTACATCCATCGTATTTCTATTTAGCGACAACCAACCGATTGTTTGGGCTAGCTCACCCATCGGGTGATCTGGTTCCTTCTTGACAACAAGCACAACACCCGCCTCCCTGAGTTCGACCCCCAAGCCACACTATAACACCGTGCGCTTGCGGTTACAAATATTTAAATCTGGTATCCCCGATCTCATTGCATATATTGCTAAATCTAGGGGACACAAGCTTTATGGCGCCGTTACCGGGGAGGCAACGTGCTTGTTTATTTTAGGACCCTGTGAACCCTAGAGATCACATCCTCACCACGCGATAATTTTCGCATTCTACATTTTGTTTTTAATTTTTATTTCTTTATTTTCTGTTTTTATCTGGCTTTATACCATACGTGCTTCACGGGTGTTTCTTGATTTTTCATGCGCAGGAATACAAGAAGTCTCGACGACTTGATTCCTATAGATCCTGAGATAAATGCCACCGTGAGGCGTCTGAACGCTGAGAGAAGAAGAAGGGAAGAAGCTAAAACCATGGGAGAAAATACTCCTCCGCAGAAATCCCTGCTTGAATACTCGATGCCATCCATCGGGTCCACGTCAAGCATCCAACCCCTGGCCATTACAGCCGGAAGTTTCGAATTAAAGCCATCATTATTGACGTGGATCCAACAGGATCAATTTTCAGGGACACCAATGGAGAGCCCGATTGAGCATCTGGACTCATTTTTAGAGAAGTGCAACACCTTCAGAATCAACGGTGTGTCGACTGAAGTAATCCGGGTCAAACTGTTCACATTCTCTCTCAGGGATAAAGCCAAACAATGGCTAAATGGGAAGGACCCCAATACCTTCACAACTTGGGAGAAGTTGTCCAATGCTTTCCTGAACAAGTTCTTTCCCCTGGGGAAGACGACGAAGCTGAGGATCGAGATCTCCTCCTTCTCCCAAGACAGCCAGGAATTCTTGTTTGAGGCATGGATGAGATATAAGGAGATGCAACGGAGATGCCCAAATGGCAGATCATTAATTTGTTCTACAATGGGTTGAGGGATGATCTGAAATCTTCAATGGATGCCGCGGTTGGAGGGTTCTTCATGTCAAGGAACGAGGAAGATGCCGGAAGCATTCTAGAGAACATGGCATCTAATAATGAGAGGTGGTGCGATGAGCGTGCCATGCCCAGATCTGGAGGTATGCACAGAGTAGAAGAGGTCGACAAACTATCTAGCAAATTCGATTTGCTATCTACCCAAATCTCGGCAATTATGGTGGGAGCTGGAGGTTCCAACACTCAGCAGGTGGCAGCAGTAGAAGCTAAAGCCTTGGGAGGCTTTGATGGTGGTGATATTTTACCACCGGTGGATCAGGTGAGCGCTCTTTTCTATAACCCGATGGGTAACACGCCCTATCCACCAAGGACAAGCTCAAATCCGGTGTATTCTTCAAATAACCGGAACCACCCGAACCTGAGCTACATGATACCATACCAGCAGCCCCAGCAACCTCAACAACAATTGTATCAGCCACCTTGGCAGCAGCAGCAGTTCTACCAGCAGCAGCAACAGCCCCAGCAGATGTACCAGTAGTACCCCCAAGAATCAGCAGCCCCCGCCACAGCAGCAACCATATAACCAACAACAGGTAATCTCTCCGGTTGAGAGTCCCTTGACCCAATATATAACAAACCAGGAGAAGATTAACCTACAGCTACAGATGGAACAGAAGACCCTGACCGATCAAGTAACACAGCTGGGGTTGCAAGTGGCAAATCTTCAGAGGCACAGAGCCAATTGCCAGGTTAGCCGGAGGTCAATCCTAGGGGGCCAAATCAAACATTGGCGTTGACGCATGACCATGCAAATGTGTCTGCGATAGTATTGAGAAGCGGCACACAGATTCTGACTAGGGAAGCCGCCAAAGAACCCGAAGCTCCGTTGGTCGATGGGCAACCAAATGTAAAAGCAAATGACGATGGAGCTTCGTCATCAAAGACCATGACTCCGGAGGGAGTCTCTGAGGAAGAAACGAAGAAGAATGAGGAAGGCAACTTGAGAGTCTACAAACCTGCGGTGCCATTTCCTCAAAGACTTGCTAAAGAGAAAATAGATGAGAAGTACGGTAAGTTTTTCGATATGGTGAAAGACTTAAGTTTGCAGATCCCCTTCCTAGAGTCCATAGAGACCATCCTTTCTTATGCCAAATTTCTGAAGGATTTGGTGACGAAGGGTACGAGGAAAGAAAAAGTCGTCCTGACAGCGGAGTGCAGCGCTTTAATTCAACGAGCGAACCCTCCAAAACTCAAGGACCCAGGTAGCTTCTCTATCCCATGCTCGATAGGAGAGGTGAAAATCAATCAGGTGCTCGTCGATTTGGGTGCGAGCGTGAGTCTGATGCCTCTATCATTATACAAGAGGATAAGAATAGGTGACCTTGAACCCACCGGAATGACGCTGCAACTTGCAGACAGATCGATGAAATACCCGGTAGGGATTGTGGACGATTTGCCGGTGAACGTCAGTGGCGTACACGTGCCTGTGGATTTTGGGGTAATGGACATGCCGGAGGACAACCATACCCCGATTATCCTCGGGAGGCCCTTCATGGTGACAGCTGGCGTGCTCATTGATGTGAAGAAGGGGAAGCTGTCCCTAAATGTGGGCGACCAAAAAGTCGAGTTCGATTTGGGACTGTCAATGAAGCATCCGCAGGAGGAGCAAAGTTGCAATGTGCTGGAGACTGAAGAGGAAAGAATCGTTGAAGCTGGAGCTTGGGAGATTCTCTCGTGGAACCCCCCGATAGCTTAGGAGGTCTTGAGGAGCACATTGGGGTAAAAGAAGAAGAAATAGTTGGAGAAGTGTGTGTCTCATAGATGACTCCTCCCGGATTCAAGAAGGTTGCTCCGACGAGGAGCAAGGGAAAAGAGCCTATGGGGCTCACTGCTGAAGAAGTTTGGATCCTACGAAGAGTGGCGGTTGATGCCAACGTGAGGGAGAAGCCCCCGGATACCACTAGCGGGAGGATTATTGAGAGCATCTACATGTCACCTCTATCACCGACAAGGGCCGCTGCTCCAAAAGCTGAAAGGATGCCGATCATCGGGCATCACCCGCACCAACCCCCTGAAGATCATATACCGGGAGTCAAGCAAACGACTTTAAACAACAGCGCTTCATGGGAGGCAACCCATGTTCTGAACCCTCGTCATTATTTTTAGGATTAGTTTTCTTATTTTTGATGAATAAATTCTGCTATGGGGGTTTTCATCGGGAGACTTAGATGAATTTTTGTGTTTGTACAGGAAATTGCCCTCAATCGATCGGGTGATGTATCAACCGATCGGTTGAGCCGTGTCTGAAGATGGCCGTATCAAGACATCAGCCAACCGATCGGATGGCAAATGCGGCTGGCCGAGTGGCAGATCGGGTGACAACGGCAAAACTCTTGGGAAATTTTGGGATTAAATCAACCGATCGGTTGATCTGAAGCGGTGATCGAGTGGAAGACCGGGTGAAGTCGACAGTACTCTCGGGAAATTTGTGAAGCGGTCAACCGATCGGGTGAAAACTCACTCGATCGGTTCGCCTGTAGCTGCCTTCCAACGAGAAATTTCGAAAACTAACCCAACCAATCGGGTGAGATCTCACCCGATCGATTGGCCAACCCTTATAAATAACCCCCCTCTCACCCGATTTCATTTCTCTCACCCAAACTCTCTCCTCCTCCGTCGTTTCATCTTCATCTCCCTCAAATGGCCATCTCTCTCACTCACATCACTCTTCAATCCACTCCCTACTTCCTCCATCTCTCTCTCCCATCATCAATCTTCTCTCTACCACACTTCACCCCCAATTTTCGCCCAAACCCTAACCCTACTTTCCCCCATTTCAAAAAATTCTACTCTTGTTGGATCGAAGAGCTGCGGCTTCACTACTCTCTCCATTGCAGCGTGTGGGGTCCTTTACGAGCAAAGAATCACTTTGATATTGGGTAAACTCGTTCCTAAGATTAACTTTTTTAATTTACCCAAGTATTTGCATTTCGCTCAATTTGTCGTTTGATAGTGTGCATTCATATAATCTTGCATTCTCATCACATCGTCACACTATCATGGCCAAAGACAAAGACAAGGGTAAGGGAATCATGCGGGAAGAGGAGCCGTCTCGCAAGAGACACAAATCTACACGTCCACCGCGTGAACGTGATCCTCCTACCCCTCCTAGCCAACCCCCACCCCAACCCATCATTCCACCCGAGGACCCACTGATGGGACCGCGGGGATACCGTTTCTTGAGTCTAGAGCATAAGGATTTTTATAATCGACTCAACTAACGATCCCATTTAGCCACTAAGTTTGCCCAAACCCAAACCCTAATCGATCTCGGAGTTTTATGCGGTGTCGAGACTCTCTTTGCAAACTTAGGTTGGCTAGGCTTCTTAAACGCCCATGCACAATCATACCCCGCCCTCACACTCGAATTCCTCTCGTCCCTCAAAACTGCGGCGGGTCCATTGTCGATTTCCGCCTCCGAAACCGAAACATCCGCACTCACGTGAACACTCTCAACAACATTTTTGGTTTCCCCATTCTCGGTGCCGATATCTGTCCCTATGAATATCACAGTGACTTCAATGTCAACCAATTTTGGAATCGGATTACCCTTCATGATCGTTATCCTCGAGGCAAGGCCAAGGCCTCCTCCATCATCCACCCCGTATTCCGTCTAGCCCACTGTATCATCTCGAGCACATTCTTCCCCGGGGATGAGTCCGAGACCGTGACTATCCCTGACCTTTTTATCCTTTGGGCTATGACGTTTGATTTTATTCCAGGATCTCTTTCGAGGCCCCTCGATTACCCATTAATGGCGGTGCATGGCTTACTCAAAAGTTACTCGATATTAGCCGTGCCAGCAAGGGCAAATATTGCTGCGGGGGCCTCATTGCTTCATACCCCCTGTTCAACATCGCTATCCCTTGAGATTTGCCACACGCCGCAGGATCCACATATCTAG
Source organism: Scilla litardierei (assembly GCA_030789695.1). Taxonomy (NCBI): domain Eukaryota; kingdom Viridiplantae; phylum Streptophyta; class Magnoliopsida; order Asparagales; family Asparagaceae; genus Scilla; species Scilla litardierei. The sequence continues at coordinate 408,783,694 of CM061142.1, read as the reverse complement.
ATCTTGATGTCCTGCGGCACACCCACATGATCAGGCCTCGAGGCGAGGGTCGGTATATCTTCTACTATGGCCACCCCCCCACCCCATATACCACTCTGCCTAATCCTGACCATATGGTTATTCATCTTGAGGCAGACTAGACATTTCCCCCAGATCCAGAGTTTTCGGGGGTTACATCTTCAGATTCCACTCCCTGACGTGCCTCGACCACCGTCCCCTGCCACCCACTTAGGTGAGCAGGATATCCCTGCATCCAGAGGAGACCCCGAGGCTGGACCTAGTGGTGCCACCCCGGCTTTTGCCGCTGTTTCTTTCAAGGAACTCACTTCAGCCCTCTTAGGCCTTGCCTCCAGTGCCGACACGACCACTTCCACCGGCACCCCTTCTGTTGTTCGTCGAGCCACCTCAGCTCGTCTCGCTCTAGAGACTGAGTTAGCTTCTCTGCGAGCTGATGCATCTACCTCTACCTCCTCGGACCCATCCTCTTCCATCTTTTCACACCCACGTTTCCTTGCACTCGAGCAAAACGTGGCCACCATTCTCCGCCATCTCACTCACATCTACGGACCTCCTCCACCCACTCCACCCCCATCTCCACCTCCTTCGCCTCCTCGACGATCATCACCTCCTCCATCACCATCATCACCCCCTCCATCACCCCTTAGGTGACCATCCCCCCTCCTTCCACTTCTTCCCCACCCACGACCACTACCGTAGATCCTACACTTCCACACTCCTCCACTTCCATCACCGCATACACGCGTCGCAAGAAATTACCTATGCGCTCGAGATCACTTCCCACTCCCACCACCTTGGTCGACGTATCCCTCCCACTTACCACTTCTACCGACACTCCACCCATCGTTCACACCACCGCCGCACCCATCCATCGACCTCTTTCTCCACTTCTCCGCACTCCTATCACTTCCCCCGCCCACACCCCCCATTCTCTTTCGAGGAGGACGAGGACACTTTCTCTCCTGCATTTTGACTTCTTCCTTTTTCTTTTCCGATTTTCCCCCTAGCCCATTATTTATGTATCTCCTTGATCAAATCATTTTGCTAGCATTGTCATAATCAGCTTGGGGGAAATCGATTTCTGTGTATTTTGTCGTGTGATGTGGTTATTGTGTGCCTGTTTATATGTGTCATTTGATGTGCTCTTCTATCTTTTATTTTGTGTGCTTCTTTTCCTTATTTTTCTTTTTACTTTTCTATTTCGTTTGTGTGTTTTTCTTGATTTTCATTATTTTGTGTCGGTGCGTACTTTCCCCCATTTTCTTTGCTCTCATGTATTTATCACTATTTCATTGAGGGCAATGCAAGTTTCAGCTTGGGGGAGTCGCACTTTGTGTGTCAGTTGTGTTTTTCTCATCGTTTTTGCGTCGTTTTCATCGTGTTTTTCTTTTTCTTCTCATCTTTTTATTCTCCCTCTCCTAGAGATGACCCCACATGATGAATTGCCACAAAACACACACACACTTAGCCTAGCCACGATAATCACATTCACTAACCCTAGGAAGCCGAGTCCTATTGCGTTTCATGCTTCGTGGGTTCACTTTGCTTTTATCTGAGTCTTGTGTCGTGACTAGCTAGTGGTGTGATTCTACTTTGTGATTTTGATTTATATACATGTCCTTGGTTGACCCTAGACTATCATGCTTCGATTTCGAATATGCGGTATTTGCTTCTAATGTATGCTTCTATATGCATGGTATATATATATATATATATATATATATATATATATATATATATATATATATATATATATATATATATATATATATATATATATATATATATATAGTATGATTCAATTCGCATGTGTCGGGACTCTACCAATAGGACTAGGATAACCCATTTAGCTTATGCTCTGATTTGCGAGAAAAACTTTCTTTTGCCCAAGTGTTTAGATTTCGATTTCTTTTTTGTTTTACTTGGTGCAAATCCCCTCGTCGTGTACCATTCTCCCACTTGGGAGAGTACACAAATATATAGCCCAAAAATCCAAAAATCCAAATAAAAGAGAGAAAAGAAAAATCCAAAAAGAAAAGAAAAGAGAAAAGAAAAAAAATATGTATAGCCAAAAATTCAAAAAATACAAATACCCAAAACCCAAAAAAATTTCCCATTGTGAATATTATTCCTCCACCGTGAATAAAGGGAAGGCGAGAATTTGCACCGAGTGTTCTACTCCACACCTTCTCAACCTCCTTCGTTTTCGAACACACTTGGCAAAGAAACTTTGTAGCGATTATCTAGGCTATAGTGTGGTGATTTTCTAGTCCCTAACAGTGGAGTCCCCAACACATGATACGCTTCAATTCTTATTCTATTCTCAAGCATGCCTGAGCTTTTATTCACCGCTAATTCGAATTGAATCGATATTTGGGTCATTCCTTGGGTATGTGTATATGGAGCTTTATTGCACAATTTAGATAGTGACACCGTCTGCTAGCTCACGACCACACTCACTCGCACTTCACCGCGTGAGCCCACGACACTTGTATGGACTCGTATTCTTGGGTTTAGTGATGTGTTTTATCGCATGCTTGCTTAGTGTGGCGTGTTTGATTTTGTTGGCTCTGACGGGTGATCTAGGATTTTGTTTTCTTTGTTTCTGTTTCCTCCTTTCTATTTTTCCCTCCGAGCTCCTACTCTCACTCGTCTTCCTCGAGGATGAGGAAGGGTTCAGCTTGGGAGATTTTGACATGCGTTTATATTTTATATATTCACGCACGTCGTCTTCGTGATTTTTCGTTGTTTTCCGTTGTTTCATATCCGTTCTTTTTTGTTTTTTGTATCTTTTCACTTTCTCTGTATTTTTGTGCAAATGCAGGAGTTTCCAACTTTGGGGACATACAAAGCAGATATCATGAGTCCCCGAAGCAACGGGAGGTGTCACGTGCAATCCCAAGGGCCAAACGTCGAAGATTACTATATTTTAGCCCTCAACCGATTAGGTGGACAGAGCCACCCGATCGGTTGGTGTACGTGTATCCGACCCGGACAGGAGCAGAAGTGAAGAGCAGCTCACCCGATTGGTTCAGCGATCGGGTGAATCCGTCAGTACTCATTGTTATTTTGAGCTGAATTCCAACTGATCGGGTGACATCTCACCCGATCGGTTCATCTGAAGCCGAAAATCCCCAATTCACGACCCGATGACGCCAATCGCTCACCTTAGCAACCGGTTGATGCATCTGAAGCCCGATGGCCAAAGCGACTGTCAGCTCACCCGATCGGTTGATGCTTCAACTGATCGGGTGGCTGCATTTCCTATATATAGTGACCTAGGTTTTTCCAGACGCGGATCCCTGTTGTATTTTTCTGTCTTTTTGGGATTTTTGACGGCTCAGAATTTATTCCGGCTTGTAAGTTCTCTGATTGTTCTGGAACTTTAATATTGCATTAATACTATTGCTAGCTTCTACTTTCTATTGCTTGATTATGATTTCAATGGTTGAAGTTTGTTGTGATGCTATTTTTTCCATGAATTATGAGTAGTTTCCAATCTAGGGCATTGGTGGAAACCCCTTCATGGGTTCTCCCTAGAACGACCATAGGATTAGGATTTCGATAGGGTTTAGGAATTTAGATGGTTACACGGGGCATTTTATTGTCATTGGTGGGAGAAAGAATGCCTCTGACCGTTGGGCCAAGGGGAAATAAAACTGGCGTTTGATCCACTAACCACAGCTCACACCCCTAGCGTAGACATTGAATCCTAGCGCGTGGGAATAGCAGGATGAAATGTTGGGAGTAATCATTGCGAGCTTAGTGTTCCCGGAGTCGATCGGTGTTAATGGACATGAGAATTCCCACCGTCCGAACCCGGGTAGTCCTAGTGTATCATCCTGGGCGTCGACCAGAATATCGGGCCATGGGACGCTTGGTATCACTCTTAGAGGCAACGTCTCACCACTAAACCCTAAAATCCAATCGTAATCCTATCTGTCGGTCGTAATAGAAAGGGAACATGATAGGGTGGAAACCAAAGTCCTAGGTTTCCTTTTATATCTTACATCCATCATATTTCTATTTAGTGACAACCAACCGATTGTTCGGGCTAGCTCACCCATCGGGTGATCCGGTTCCTTTTTGACAACAAGCACAACACATGCCTCCCTGAGTTCGACCCCCAAGCCACACTACAACACCGTGCACTTGCGGTTACAAATATTTAAATCTGGTATCCCCGATCTCATTGCATATATTGCTAAATCTAGGAGACGTCAGCCAGAATTCTCGCAGGGACCATAGACGTGGTTCCACCAACATCGGTGACCATGGCGGCTTTGGCGACCTTTGCGGTCGACTTGGGTGCTTTCCATTTCTTGGGGTCCCTCGTCAGTACCGACGATGAAGCGACGGCTTGTTCTACTGCCGTGTATCTCTCCGGCCCGGACATCGACGGCATCTCTGATGCCACCGGTTCCGACTCAGTGGTGTTGACCGACCTGGAATCAACTCCGAAACGATGTCGTTTACCGCAAGCACATGGTATAGTAGCAAGCGGGTATCAAACATGGGGAAGCGATGCTATACTACCTATCTACTCCTAGGTTGAGTTAGACTTGCGAGTTTATTGGTGGATGTGGAATATGGGATGTTATAATGGTGATGGATGCGAAGATCATGTCACTCGATGTAGCAAACAGAGGATTCCACACAAAGAAATAAATAAATAAAATATAAAAGATTAGGGCTTTAGGACTCACCGCTAGGACCGTCGGACGTCGATGCTCTGTTGAGACTTCTACGTTGCATTGGTTTAATTGGGGATTGTAGCATCTAGGAAGTGAATTCATGTGTCTGAGCATCATGAATCTAACGTATCGCATTAACCCCACTCTCGCGATAGGTGCATACGATACGTGCATTAAGGATCTACAATAATCTCACCACTCTCGTGGTTCGAACGCTCTCAACTCGTACCACTCTCGTGGGTTAGAGCTTCGAGGTATTTTGGTAGCTCTTATTGACGCAATGGCGGTAGCCGTCAATTAGTGATATAGTTCGTCGGTGGATCCCATCAAGGCACGAGCCGGGTGTGGTCACGTACCTCGGTTGAATCCACTAACTCTCTAATTAAATCCGTAGGATACTCCTTAAGCTAATCGATTCCACCGACCGTGGGCACGATCTCAATACGAGTTCTCCTAGGGATTTTGCTAAATCAACCAAAATACAACCCCTTTACACCCAACACATCATAAAATCACATCTTTACATCTAAATCCTAAGATCCATGTGCTAATCCCTTTGCCCTAGAAAAGATTACTCAAGTATAGCATAGATAACAAAACGTACGAAAACTTCATTGCATGCATCAAAAAGAGATAAAACAATAAGAAACCACAAAGAAATAATAATGGAATTCAAAAGGGCAAAAGTACTTATCTTGATACAAAGGAGGGGCCTAGGGCATAGCCAAACTCCACAAAAGATCGTCCCCCAAAGCTCTCTAAAAACTCTCTAAAAAAACTCCTCAGAAAATATACCAAAGTCCCCTCTTAACGGCCGCCCCCTTTTCCCCTTAAAAACCTTCACAAAAAAGACTCCCAGAAGCCCTCTCAAAATCGTCCCCAAAATCCGGACGTAACTTAAAATCTGGGCCCACGACGACTCGGTCGAGTAGATGGCTGCTCGATCGAGTCGTCAGAAGTCGGGATTTCATCGCCCAAAACGTCGCTCTGTATGCTCGGACCGAGTAGGGTCTGCTCGGTCCGAGTAGGTAGCTGCTCGGTCGAGTCGTCAGAAGCTGGATTCATCGTCCAAAACAACGCACTGACTGCTCGGACCAAGTACGTAGCTGCTCAGTCGAGTATGCAGCTGCTCGGTCGAGTAGGTTGATGTTCAGTCAAATTTCAGCACTGCAGCACTCTGCTCGGTCGAGTATGGTGCTGCTCGGTCGAGTAGGGTGCTGAAAACAGATTTCATCACTGTAGCATCAGCTTGTAGAAATTCCCCACAGCTCATCCATCCTCCGATTGGCACATTCTTGGTAGCGTTAGAACCGTCTTGAAGTCTATTATCTGGAAAAAATATCAAAAAAATACTGAAAACCCCAGATGATAGCAGATTTGAAAATAGTGCACGGCTGTCCTGTTTCCAGCACTTTGGGTCGCTCGAATTCTTTGACGCATCATAGCTCGATCAAGCGACCTAGAATCCATGAGTCATGGTATCATAGAACCATGCTTTCTTCGTTCTCCTCTTCCTCTTCCCTTCTCTCTTGCCCCTTCCTTGCTCCCCAGCAGCTTTGAGTCACCGAACATGGCACCTCAGGAGTTTCAGTATCGAAGCACGCGCTCTCTCCTCCAATATACTCCAAATCACTCGATATTCCTTGAAATGTAACCAAACGCTCTTAAAGTACAATAATTCCAATTATAACCATAAAAGCGTATGATATATGTAATTGAGCAATCATTTTGACATGTAATCGTATAGATAAAATGTGGAATATAATGACACATCAGGCGTCACCCCCGCCAACCTCCCCGAAATGATGTTCGATGTGGACATTCGAAGAGAAATAAGCTGTGGGAGAAGTAGACAAAGACATCGCTGGGATCAAGGGTGTACCTACAGAAGAGTATGAAGGAAGCTCCGGCAAACAACGGCGGTCGACAGCAGCTGCTCTCGACGAAGAAGGGGGGCAATCTGAAGCTTTGAAAATTCTGGTAAAAGTCTCTCCCGCTCCCTCTCCGTCTCTATTTATGGGAAGGAACGGTCGATCCCCACTATCTGACGTGGGCCACGAGTCGAGATCCGAGCAGGTCTGGCCGATGCCTCGAATTCTCCTCCTATCACCTCAGCCACGCGCCATCTGTTCAGCGGATGGGGGCCTCGAACTCTCACCGACACCGAATCGCCATCATCATTTCTAAGATTCGGCAGTCAGAGTTCATTGAATGCGACTGACCCATCTCCGTCTCGTGGGAATGCGATTCGTCATCCAAGCTGAAGCGGGGCTGGCTGCATCAAGCTCGAATTGTCACGACCCGCTTCCCATAAATGGAAGGCGAAGCGTGAAAAGTCCGCTCAGACTTGAAGCTGTGAGGCTCCAGTCTGTAGAGCGTCTGGTATAACCAAGTAGAGGTCCTTGCAATTGCGAAACAGAACAAAAATAATAATAAAAGAAAGAGAGATAATATTATTCCAATCTTAGAATGTCCACAAATAAAGTTCAACATCGTAGAAAAGCCACCAGGCTTAAAAGAGTCTAAAAAGGCCCCAAGCATGGCCAACAGAAATAAACGTACAGAAAAGGAAAGGCGTAACGCACCAACAACCTAACAGGAACTAAGCAGAAAGCAACACAAAAGAAGTCTCTATGACTGGTCGCCGGTGTCCTCGAACTCCACGTCAACAGTGGACCCAGGCTCTATGTCAACAAACACCTCGTCCTCAGCAACGGACTCTGGCTCAGCAACTAACATGCGACACCCAAAAGAGACGAGGGCGCATGTCAGCAAGTCTACAAGAGACTTGTGCAAGGAAACTAAAAGAAAGGAAACAACCTAGCAGTTCTAAAATATGCGATGACATGGTAGTTTAAGATATGAATGCAACAAGTAAGACAGTGCAACAAGTATGACATGGCAAGGGTAGCAAAGCTACTAAACATTCACATGGATTTACAAGACAAGTAAGCACATCGTGCACAGGGTTTACGCCTTTTGGCTGGAGCGGTTGTACGGGCCAACTCCTAAGCTCAAGTGATCGCTTAACCCTACCCCTCCACGTGTAATCAGGCATTGGCTTTTGACCAACACATGTGGCCCACTTTTGGTTCACGAGCCAGGAAGTGTATTTGGCATAGGGTTGTGCCTGCAACGCAGGTGCCTAGCCTCAACAAGGAAGTATAGTAGCGTGTGCTACGAATGCAACATTCAAGCATGGAATGACATGTATTGATGCATGGCATGGCAAGGGTACAATTAAAGTGTGTACAGATATGGAATTTAAATGTGACGGGCATAGCAGAGTACAAATAAAATACATACATATATGGAAATTAAACGTGACAGTCAGAATGTTTGTATGACATGGCAGGGTGTCAAATCTAGCTTCGTTGTCAAGCCAGATCTTAAAGGTGCGTCTATGCGACTATCATTCATCGCCTAGTCTCTTTTACACTAAAAACAAGGATAGCCTAAAACATGGCCCAAAACACAAATTGGCAAGTTTCACTTGCCTGTAATCAGCTGTTCTGTAATCACCGTCCAACCAGTCCAATCTACCTATGTGCTCGGATTCACCAACCTACATTCCCAGTTTAGATTATCTTCATTAGTGATTTACTAAGCAATTAAAACACCAATTTTAACCTTGATTAGCATGCATTGGTTGGGGGTCCTAAGAGTTCAGAAAATACACTTACACGTCGCGAGAGCACACTGACGTCGGGTAGCGACGCCGGGGGTTGGAATAAAGAAAGCGCTCCTAATCCAGATTCCAAAATAAGATTCCACGATCGCCAATCCTTGGACAGCGACAAGATCAGCGAGAAGAGCATCCAATCAGCGAGCAAAGTGAACGGTTGATGTTCTACGGCTCACTGGAAGCCGTAACAACGAACGGAGATGAAGGGGTCGATGTACACGAAGACTACGACGTTGAGCATCGTAGGAGCTGATCGTGACGTCGAGGAACATCTCTAGGTGAGGTAGAGGGCTGCCGAAAAGATCCAACAGTGAGAGAGGGCGACGAGAAGGCGAAACGACGCGTTGCGACGTCGTTAAAACGTGAAACAGTGAGATGCCGCTGTTTCGAAGCAAAGGCGGCCTGAGGGGGATTCCCAGATGGCACAGGGGCCTGGGGGTCGACGGGGACGCCGGAGAGGCGACACACATCGGTGGCAGCGGCCGGTAGCGGCTGCGGTGGCCGCTGCTGCTGCTGCTGCAAGCTGTTGCAAGCTGCTGCTGCTGCGGCGAAGAAAAAGGACGGCAGCTGCACAGGAGGCCGTCGGGCGTTGGTCGGAGGGCTAAGGACGGCAGAGATGAGGCCCAGGTCGACGGTCAGGGGTTGAAGTCGGGGATCGGAGCTCGTGCGTGCGAAACAAATGAGGGAGGCGGCGGTTTGAGCTGTGTGCGAAAAAAAGATGACGGATGCGTTTTTCTTTTTGTAGGAAGAGATACCCTAGGTTAATATTTAGAGTGGGGCTGATTTATCACGTGGGGGCTGAAACGTGGGGGACAATTAGGGTTTATTTTATTATAGGATTTTTTTTGATAGAGAATTGTTATTAAAATTTATTAAAACCCAAAATCTCTCACCCTCCCTCTCTCTCCCTGGGTATATGTGCGGCTATGAGGGGGATAAAAGGCTAAGTCAACATTAGGGAATATTATTATTAATAAGAAATTATAAGGGACAACATACTATGTGAAACCTAGGGTTAAAATATAATAGGTTGGGCAAAATAGTGAAAGTGGGTCAAACGGGGCTCTAAAATCGTAAGATAAATACTGGGGTGACCGTGCTGACGAGAGAAACTAGACTAAGAAGACGGATCACAAGTTTGATGACGAGGGATGAAACTAAAAATAGAAAGGCCTCACGACAAAAGTGAAAATCGTGACGTCTCATCAAACAAAGTCATATCGTGGGAGAATCAAGCAAATGGGGGCTGGCGGTGCCGACCAAGGGTTTGGGGGTTTGTTGAGTAGTATCAAGTAGTCGATCGAAATTGGACGAGATGAAATGAAAATGCCCGGGGTCGCCCACACTGGGTATTGAAGCAATTGACCTTATCTTTAACAGCGCTTCTAAAAAGGAGCGCTGTCAATTTCATATATGATCTTTAACAGCACTTCATCTCTAGAAGCGCTGTCTATTATATGACTTTTAACAGCACTTTTAGAAAGAAGCGCTGTCTACTAACTGAATTTTAACAACGCTTTCAGAAAGAAGCGCTATCTATTATCTGTGCCTCTAATAAACAGCGCTTGCAGAAAGAAGCGCTGTCTATTCTCCGACCTTTAACAGCGCTTGCAGAAAGAAGCGTTGTTTATTCTCCAACCTTTAACAGCGCTTGTAGAAAGAAGCGCTGTCTATTATATGTGCTTCTAATTAACATCGCTTATAATTGGCAAGCGCTATTAAAGGTGTGCTATTAAAGGCCCTTTTTGTAGTAGTGGCACGAACAAGACTATGTGCACGAAAAGCGTACAAAGGATACGGGGTCCAAGGGCGACAGTAATTCCAAGTTGGGCACACGTCGGGGGTTGGCTTGTTAAGGATGCAACCAAGGTGCTACGGCCATATCGACTCAACGACACGACTCACATACAAAGCAACAAAACCAATCAGGTACCCGAAATTGCTATACGCACAGCCGTATTACGAATAGTGAGTACAGGCCGTTACATCCTACACACCTTAGGACAAAGTCCGTCCTCGGACTTTCTTACATATCTAGTCGCTCTAGTAACTACCCCAAATCATATCACATTATAATTCAAACCAGATATAGTCACTACAAGTGCTTATATATGCACTAGGTAGTCAAGCAGTAATACAACCAACATGTATAAATTTACGCCCATTCTAAACTTACACCTATCATAGTCAGTCAAATTCATACATGCACTTCAATCATTCATATAATCACGTACATCCCTATATAACTATTAAACACTTATTACATACCTTGGTGCACATACTCACAAACAATTAAATAGTTCACACCAGCAAATACCATCATAATACTCCACGTTTAGATAACTACCTATGAACAAAACAATAAGGATACACTACTCCCTATATCTCCTAGTGTACATCCAATGCCAACATATCGACGCAAGTAACCACACCACTCAATATTAAATCATGTTATTATATCTAAGATACATTTACCACTTGTATAATTTCACAATTATATAGTCATTCAAATGCATGCAAATATTTCACTATATATTCACATCACATACGGTCGTATAACAATATTCACGACACCCCACACATACCATAGTCACCAATACCTATAACTAAGCACATACTTACCCGTGCATGGTGCACACCCACACACGCTAACATTTCATTCATATATACCAATCATACCACTATATACTCAGCACATCTACACACCTAGTTTAGCTAGCATACATACGTTCACACAGGCAAGTCATTAGTAAATAACTATAACACAAGACCAACACCTATAACTGTATCCTGGTATAGTGACCCACAATCATGTGCATAACACAACCAGGCACAAACAATCCTATTACTATACATACATCATCCATCGCTATATTCATGGTACTACACGCAACCACAGACACATGTAACAATATACTTAGAGTATACACACTTAAGCTTGAGTGAGACTCAAAACACATATCAGAATACTTTATATACGTAACACGGTATCTATTCCTATATCGATACCACTCCAATTTTTACATATCTACCAACATAACCATATACATACTATAATATCAATCATACTTAATATTTAGTCAGGTAACACCCACATAGTTTAATCACTTTATATACCATAATAATATTACAGACATCAACACACGTATAATTATAATACCATCCCTAATACATGCATTCATCGTATAGTCACACACATGTAACGCATATATTCACACCATATCTATCTACCTATAATTAGTATACCAACACATCTACTTATCCATACATAGTTAAGATATGCAATAGTCGTGTATACCTCATGGTATACACGCACACAACATCCCGTAAAAGCAAGTAATACCAATCAAAATTATAATCCTACTACTATACGTATATCACATATATACTCATGCAGCAAATACATACCTACTTACGTCTAAGCACAATACATATCTACGTACGAGCACACACTCACACGTACTAACATATAGGTCATATAATAGGCCTACTCACTTAACTATAAGTACACCTATTATCATTACACCTAACATTCACCTGACTTACTAATATATATATAGACATATCAAGCATTCACAAGTATCTTCAAACTACATACACTACTAGTCTATACTCCAATACAATTTCCAATATATATACAGACATTCCTAAAGTGTTATAGCTACCCACACATATATAACTAATATCATCCATACAACTTCATATACATCATGAATAACACTGAGTATGTATATATCACACAATAGGCAAACATTAATATACTACAGGGGACTCATACGTGAGTGATACGCCGGGGTTCACACACACGGGTCCACACACTCTACTTATACATGTACCACAACGACATCGCAATAAAATCAATGGGCTCGCTATTATGCTAAGATTGACACAGGCAACGACGAGCACTACAATAGAAAGGAAACCGAAACTAAAGGCGTAATGAACAAGATCGAAAAGAGCGGCTCCAGATTAAGGTGAGGATAAGGAGATAGCTTGGTTAGGTGAATCAAGGGTATAATTGTGAATGTTTAGGTGGGAAAAGAAAGATGTAATGATACTCTTATAGGATACATGAAATAGTGTGTAAAAGATATAAGTTAAAATACGAAGAGTACAAAACCAGTCGTACGTCAAAAGTTGGAGTCCTCTTATGCATAGAAAAATATTGGTGGTCGATAAAATGAGTTGTTGGAAATAAGTTTGAGTCGTATATACATAATAAGAAAAAATGGTTTATTAGCTTATTGAAATCATTATAAGGAAGAATAAAACATTCACACGAACATTAAGGACGTAGGTTAGAAAATATTATACGGCAGTAATTTAATATAATTTTGGCAAAAATTTCGAAATTCAAAGAATGAAATTAGATTAACTGAAATGTAGAAAATTTAAGCTCATGTTAAATGCTTTCAAAGTCCGTAAACTGGGGAGAAATTTAAAATAAATAATATTGAAACTACTTTTAGAGGAACCATGATTTGCCAAAAGAAACGGTTTATACAAAGATTTTAAAGTACGAGTACGACGTACATAGAACTGATATATAAAAATAATTGATGTTCTATTTAGCTTGGAAAAAATATTTTAAAGTATGTATGTTAAGCGGGTTAAAATGAATCTCATAGTTTAGTAAAGATGGTATATCGAATTTTCAAAATAGTAATAGAGTTTTTAAACTGAAATGTGAAAGTATATGTCAGAAAATAGTTACGAGATAGTAACTAAACTTACAACCAAAAGACTTCAAAATCTACGAAGGAAATTTTTTTTTACTCAATCGTAAAGTGAGGAATTAAATATATAAGAAGAGGGTTTAAAAACAAAAATTATACTGAGCAAAAATTTTAATCAAGGGAAACCGAAAACAACTTTGAAACAATCAAGCTTTGCAACGGAGGACATTCGAAAGATCAACGATTATCATAACGTGGTGATCATGTGAATCGAGGCAAGGAATGTGGTAGTATGATGAATGCGCCTAAATTTCGATTCAAGAAAACTACGATGGAATTCTACGATCAGTAACACCGAAGTGTAGAATGATAGAATCAGGGGGTTCTAATTATCGGGTTGACTAAAGGTCAAGGGAAACTTAACACTAAGGCTTTCTAATGAGCTAGAATATATTAGAGACCTCAGGGAAGGTCCTAAGAGAATCACGATCATGTTCTGTTAGGCCCAAAATCGATGAACCCAAGCGAACGACTAAAGAAATTCTAGAAGTCTATCATGGTCAGAGCTAGACATGAACCACTAAGGTAACTCGTAAGACGATTATATCAATTTCTAGCATGGAGTCTAGCTAACAACCAGGGACCTCTAACTTGCAAGCACAGACGTCTAACTAAATCTTACTATAGTCCTGATCTATGGATTTTCCTACTAAGCTGTGACAGATGTTCGGGCAACACGTCTACCAGCCACCTAAGACATAGGAAACGATAAAATTAGACTCAAGGCTTACGACTTGGATGTTTTAATTTATTTAATGGACATTCTATTTTTATTAGCGTTGTTTCGAGAATTCACAGTTGCAAGAGGGGACCTGCATGGGCCACCAATAAAACCTGTCATGACTCGCTTCCCATAAACGGAAGGCGAGGCGTGAAAAGTCCGCTCAGACTTGAAGCTGTGAGGCTCCAGTCTGTAAAGCATCTGGTATAACCAAGTAGAGGTCCTTGTAATTGCGAAACAGAACAAAATAATAATAAAAGAAAGAGAGATAATATTATTCCAATCTCAGAATGTCCACAAATAAAGTTCAACATAGCAGAAAAGCCACCAGGCTTAAAAGAGTCTAAAAAGGCCCCAAGCATGGCCAACAGAAATAAACGTACAAAAAAGAAAAGGCGCTACGTACCAACAACCTAACAGGAACTAAGTAGAAAGCAACACAAAAGAAGTCTCTACAACTGGTCGTCGGTTGTAATGCCCTACCAGCTACTGCACAAGTACTAGAGGGGGGTGAATAGTACTTTAAAATAATAAGGAGTATAATTCCAAATTAAATTGCAAACAACTACCAAATCAATTTGCGGAAGCTTAAATTGAATGACAACAACAAAATTAACAATGCAAACAAATGATGTTAATGGGTTCGGATCCACCCAAGTCTCCCCGACTTGTTCCCGGTGATCCTACGTCCCAACCACCCGGATCCCCTCCGGATACTTGAGTTAGAAACCCTAACTCAAGATTTTCACTATGAATATCTTGTGAAAAAAAACCTTCACAAGATCAAATCATACAACAACGGCAATAGTGAATCCCACAACCCGGGATCACAACCTTCTCTCACAACCGAGAGAATCAACAAGCAATATAAATGAGTTATATTGAAATAAGCAAACTTACCACAAAATCCTATACCTTGAGTTTTTCTTACCCAATAGGTGAAATGGAGGATTTGAGGAAGATGAAGTCACCAAGACCTAGCACCAAGGAAATGACCAGCAATCGGTGCCTAGGGATGATTTGGAGACTTGGATCAAGCAATAGCTTGAAGAGCTCACCAAGAACAAGCTTCTCTCTAGATGGATTCTAGATCTAGAAATGAGAGAGAATGGGTTTCTTGTGAGGAAGAGAGCTTTAGATTAGAGTGAGAATGGCTATCTCTTTTGATCTCAATGAATCTCTGAATGGAAGCTCTAACCTAGATAGAAATGACCTAGGTTCGTATTTATAGGGTCCCATAAAAACAACTTAGGTCATTCTCCAACGGATAGAAATCTGTGAGAATTAGTCGGTCAAAGAACAATCACTGACCGACTAGTTCATCAACTAGTCGGTCAGTCAAACAGCATGGACCGACTAAGAGAGGAACTGAGAAGAAAGAGAATTTCAGACCTAGAAATCTAGTCGGTCCAAGAAGACTTTCTGACCGACTAGTTTCACAACTAGTCGGTCAGTCAATGAACGTAGACCGACTAAGAGGTAAAATGAAATAGTCTGAATACAAGTTGACTTAGTCGGTCCAAGAACAAAAGTTGACCGACTAGATTGTCAACTAGTCGGTCACCAAACGTTCTTAGACCGACTAACGATAAACAGTAGCTTAGGAGAAATTTAGCATGAACAGTAAGTCACAACTAGTCGGTCAAAGAAGCATCACTGACCGACTAGTTCACAAACTAGTCGGTCGGTGAGTCAACGTAGACCGACTAACTGTAAACAGTAAAGTCCAAGAAATTAAGGAATCAAACTAGTCGGTCCAAGAAGAGTTGCTGACCGACTAGATCACCATTTAGTCGGTCAGTACTTGTTCTTATACCAACTAACATGCACAAACAAGTCCGAATCGAAGCGCGACGCTTCGAGGAAGTTAGAATGAACTTGTACTAAGATCTTAGAGCTACGATATGAGCGTTATGAAGTTAGAATGGTAAGATATACTCAAGGCTTAACATTCTATATATCGAAGCTAAAAAAGACTATAAATAAAACCTTAATAAACGGTCTTCGAGAGCTTCGATTGATTCTTCATAACTTCCAAAACGGCGCAAGAGCTTCAACGAAGCTTTAGGCATGAATACGAGCTTTGGGAAGTGTTGAGATGTCGCTTTGAATGTTCTCGAGAATTTGGCGACGATCTCCAATACTGCGCTCACAAATTGTTAGTTCATGGATTATTTATGTTTGCTCATCATCAAAACCAAATCCGGGGAGTCCAATATTCAACATTCTCCCCATTTTTGGTGATGACAAACCAACATAAATAATAATCAAAAATAATGATTCAAATGCAAAATACTTACTCCCCCTGCATTGATGACACGTTAATTCCAAAATGAATATATATGAATTGCATCAAGCAGACGAGTAAGATTAATAAAGAGAATCGATTTTCGAAATATCGGATTTTGAAAATCCTTATATATATCTTAACTCCCCCTGAATCTAACAATCAAACTAGATTCTTGGAAATTGAGTTAAATTTTCATTTGCGCTATTTATTATCATTATCTCTCCCCCTTTGGCATTATCCCAAAAATGGGGGCATACAACGACAACAACTAGGAAATGGAAAATCCAACATCGGGAGTCGTAGACAATGACGATGGAACTAATTGACACCAAGTGAAAAATGATAAAATCAAATCAAGGTGTGCCAAATTGTCCATTATCCAAAAAAAACGATAATCAAAATCATCAAAAATATTTGGTAATTTTTCATTTATGGAATAATGAAACATACTCTCCAATATTCAATATTCTTGGTTAAATTTGTGCATGGAAAACAATTCTATACAAATATAGAAATAAAATCTATTTAACCAAGTTTTTCAATCGTCGAGCGACGATTTTACATAGCATGGACATTGAATGAGAATTAATGTGCACGACGAAGTAAATATCACAACATGAACATCGATGTATATATATAAATGATAACATCATGAGTACATCCAAAAAGATATCGAATATAAAAATGTACATCATATCAAATGCAACACATCATCTATATAAACATCAAAAAGTACAACATCATCGTCTACATCAAAATATAACATCATCATCAATATCCAAAGTACATCAAAATACCCAACACCGACATCCAGAAAACTCAAAAATACATCAAAAACAACCATCAATCTCCATCCTAACCCAAAATACTCTCAAAAAAGATATGTCATCCAAAGAGTAGTGGAGAGTCCTCGGAACAAACGATCACGAGGAAGTGGCTGGATATGCAGTCTCCGTGGGTCCAGTCGACGGAGTGGACTCAGGCTCTGCAGGGAGAAGAGGCGTCTCAACAGACGGGATCGTCGGGGTAGGTGTGGAAACAACTGGCTCAACAGCAGGGGTCTCAACAGCAGGGGTCTCAACAGCAGCAGGTGATAGATGTGTAGGCTCGACAGCAGGGTCAGCAGAATGCTCAGAAGTCTGAAGTGCTGAAGCAGAAGTCTCTGGAGCACCGGAAGTGGTGCCAACTCCAGGAGCTGAAGTGGTAGCAGCAGCAGCAGCAGTGGCCTCATCGCCACGGGCTAAGGAAGTGACAAGCTCGTCAAGCTCCTCATCGTCCATCTCCTCAGCCTCAGAAACTGAAGGAGGAAGATCAATCCCCATCATACGAGCCATACGACAGACGACCTCCTTAGTACGAGCCAAACGTGAGTCGTGCTGACGAAGAAGGCGTATGACATCGTCTAATGTGGCAGGAGGAGCGGGGGCTGTAGCAGCTGAGGGAGTAGACTGGGAAGCAGATGCGGTAGACCTCTGCATGTGACGAAGCGCCGCTAGAGATTTCTTAACGGCCGTCGCGTTTAGAGGAGTACCCAAGGGACGCTCATCGTCAGGAGGGAGAGGGACTCGGAAATGACGAAACACAAGGGTCAACAGACAAGGGTATGGAATATGCGCAGATTTATTGGTCTTGCGTATACACTCGAAAGAGTCTATCTTATCGAGTATAACGCGAGCCCAATTAATCTCGCAACCCAAGAAAAGAGCGTAGATAAGCTTCAAGAATGGCTGGGATGGAAGTGAAGATGAGCCGTACTTGGGAAGCAAGCACGACTTCAGAATAAGATTCAATACCCATGCATTTGGCTTGAATGACTTTAAAGGAACTCCAATAAAGGCAGGAGGGATCACATGGAAGATGTCAGAAAGAACGGACTGATCCAAGGAAGATATATCGTCGACGGAAATGTCAGAAGGCAGGAGACCAGACAACGAGCAGCCAAGAATCTCCCCCAAGATTTCTGCCGTGAGAACTATAGGAGTTCCCAAGACAGTAGTCTCGATGGAGTGACTAGCATCGTACTGGCCTCGAACACGATTGGCATAGAACAATTTCACAAGGCGAGGATATGGTTTAGGATTGGCCTTAAGATCGTATCGGAGATAATCAAGGAGACCACTATAGGAGAGGAGATCAGCTAAGCCAAGGAAATCTGAAAACTGAACGTAGTGCTCCAATAGCATCGGGCAGTGTTCAATACGGTTGTAGGCCGCGAGACACATAGGGTCGTCGCGACACAACGATATGTCAACACCACCCACTGGCATTGGGCCCTTTCCCTTTGGCTGGCGAGTCCTAGGACGAAGTGGAGGAGTGGGTTCCCTATGGCTAGGCTCATCCTCAGGCACAAACTCAGTGTCGGAATCGGGAGGAGTAGAGGGTGAGTGGAGTATGGGCTTTTTGGTCTTAGATTTACGGGGTTTGACGGTCGCCGTCCTCTGCTTCTTCAGAGGAGGCGAAGACGGAGAAGCTTGGGTTGATTTGGCACGACGTTTAGGCTTAGGTGGATTCCTAGGGTCGGAAGGCCCTATAGACATAGGAGAAGCCCCAGAAGAGGCGATAGGAATCCTCGTCTTTGCCATGTTCGTGGCACGACGAGCACAAGCAACTGAAACTACTAGCTACACAAACCCTAGAGATCAAAAGAAATCGGAAAACACAAACCCTAGAAGCACAAGCCCTAACACAAGAACTACAACAACCTAGAACCCTAGATGATGAAATCGAACCCTAGGGAAGGAAATCGACACCTAGGAGAGGGGGTTTTACCTAGGAGGAGGAGTCGACGGCGGCGGACGGCGGGGATGGCCGGAGATCTGGCCAGAGTCGACGGGAATACGAAGGGGCTCGAGAGGGGTTTGGGATTTTTCGGGCTGGAGCTGAAGGGAATACCGACTAAAATGATTTTTAGTCGGACGAAATGAGTTTAAGTCGGTCTGGAAATTGAAAAGACGCATTTGCCCTAACCCACTTAGTCGGTCACAGTTCAAGAACTGACCGACTAGATTACGATCTAGTCGGTCGGTCAATGAGCTTGAACCGACTAAGTCGAAACAGAGGCAAACATGGATTTTTAGGGCTAGATTTAGTCGATCGCAGTATACACACTGACCGACTAGTTTTCAATCTAGTCGGTCGGTAAGTGTACTGAGACCGACTAAAGAATGAAAATGATAAGAGTAAGATAAAAGCTTGATCTAGTCGGTCTGAGTTCACTTGCTGACCGACTAGATGAGCATCTAGTCGGTTGAAAAATGAACTGAAACCGACTAGAAGAGTCCAAAAATTGATAATTGATTTCTCTTCACAAACCACTTGGATGAAACATCTTAACACTCTCATTAGTCATCTAAATTACCCCATAAAACGTCGAAATCCTAAATACGACATTTAAATACGAATTCGATCATAAATTCAAACATATCACATAAAATTCCCAAAAATTCAATAAATCTAGCATGAACGAAATATCGCAAAATATAATAGCATGCAAGATAACTGAATGAAATATGAATCCTATATCTCGGATTCACCCATAATCCCCAATTCTCGACGCAACCGCACAAAGGAGTCCTCCTTTAGGGGTTTCGTGAAAATATCGGCGATTTGCTTTTGGGTTTCAACGTACACTAAAATGATGTCTTTTTTAGCAACATGATCATCTAAAAAGTGGTGTCGGACATCTATGTGTTTTGATCGGGAATGGTGCACCGGATTCTTTGAAAGACAGATAGCACTTTGGTTATCCACCATGATAGGGCTAGTATCACAATGAATACCAAAATCCTTCAAAGTGTGTCTCATCCAAAGAACCTGGGCACAAGCGGCACCGGCGACAATATATTCCGCCTCGGTGGTTGAAAGCGATACTGAATTTTGCTTCTTGGAAAACCAAGAGACAAGAGAATTTCCTAGAAAATGGCAAGTGCCACTAGTACTTTTCCTGTCGGATTTGCATCCCGCATAATCGGCATCACTGTATGAGACTAACTCATACGTGCTAGATTTCGGATAAAGTAATCCAAAATCTAAAGTGTAACTTAGATAACGAAAAATACGCTTTACCGTTACTAAGTGAGACTCCTTAGGTTGAGACTGATAACGAGCACATATGCATACGGCAAACATAATATCGGGCCTACTTGCGGTAAGATAAAGTAAACTACCTATCATACCTCAATATAGACGAATGTCTACATCCTTACCGCCCGTATCCTTGTCAAGATGCGTAGTCGTGCGCATTGGAGTCTTTTTCCCGGAAGCACTTTCCATTCCAAATCGCTTAAGCAACTCCACCGTATACTTCGTTTGGTGGATGAAGATTGCATCGTTCAATTGGCGAATTTGGAGACCTAAGAAATATTTGAGTTCGCCCATGTGGCTCATCTCAAATTGGTCCTTCATAACATTAGAAAACTCTTCGCAAAGAGTGAAGTTAGTAGCACCGAAAATGATATCATCAACATAAATTTGAACTAATAAAATATCATTCGCATGCTTAACAAAAAGTGTAGAATCGGCTTCGCCCATTTTAAAATTCAAATCCAAAAGAAAATTCTTTAGGCGATCATACCAAGCTCGAGGAGCTTGTCTCAAACCATAAAGAGCTTTCTTTAGTTTAAAAACATGATTTGGAAATTTTTCATTTATGAAGCCCGGAGGTTGAGAAACGTAAACTTCCTCAACAACATCTCCGTTTAAAAATGCACTTTTAACATCCATTTGAAATAACTTAAAATTTTTATGGCATGCATAAGACAATAAAAGTATAATTGATTCTAATCTAGCTACCGGAGCGAATGATTCTTCGAAATCGATACCTTCCTCTTGGCGATAGCCTTGAGCAACTAACCGAGCTTTGTTCCGGACGACGACTTGATTTTCGTCGGTTTTGTTCTTGAAGATCCACTTTGTCCCTATGACGGTGTGGTTCTTCGATGGCAAAGGAACAAGCTCCCATACCTCATTCCTCTCGAATTGAATGAGTTCCTCCTCCATGGCAAGGATCCAAGCACTATCTTCGCACGCTTCAACTATATTCTTTGGCTCAATCGATGAGGCAAAGGCACAATTGGCGAAGTGGTGGACTTGAGATCTCGTCTTGACACTATCATTAATATTGCCAATGACTTGCTCATGGGGATGGTCACGAACGGTATGAAGCCGCTTGGGAATACCTTGATCACTAGGCACATTCTCAACAACTTCATTAGTCGGGTTAGTCTCAATAGAATCAATTGAATCAATAGACTTAGAATTTTCAAACGAATCACATAAAACATCCATAGAATCATTATCATTTGAAATTCTAGAAGTAGTAAAATTCTCATTAAAAGAGACATGAAGTGATTCCTCGATCGTAGAGGATCTTTTGTTGTATATCCGGTAGGCTTTGCTACGTGAGGAATACCCAACAAATATCCCCTCATCCGATCTCGGATCAAACTTGTCCAAATTATCATATGTGTTTTTAATAAAACATTTTGCGCCGAAAACACGAAAATGTTTAACTTGAGGCAATCTACCAAACAACAATTCATAGCAAGTTTGTTTGGTGCCGGGCCTCAAAATTATTCTATTAAACACATAACAAGCGGTGTGTACCGCTTCCGCCCAAAATTGATAACCAAGTTGACTATCTTCGAGCATAGTGCGAGCACACTCCACAAGCGTTCTATTCTTCCTCTCAACAACACCATTTTGAGGAGGTGCGCGAGGGAAAGAAAACGTGTGAGTAATTCCAAGATCATCACAAAAATTTGAGAAAGACTCATTCTCAAATTCACCCCCATGATCACTACGAATAGTGACAATGGTGGTTCCGATGAGATTTTGTACTTTCTTCACAAATATTGTGAAGTTTTCAAAAGCTTCATTTTTATTACATAAGAAAAATACCCATGTAAATCTTGAATAATCATCAACGATGACTAGTCCATATCTTGCATTTCCTAAGGAAGCAACTCTAGTTGGCCCAAATAAATCTAGATGTAATAGCTCTAGTGGCCGTTTCGTAGAAATGCTTTTCTTAGGTTTAAATGAAGATTTAGGAAGCTTGCCACGTTGACAAGAATCACAAAAACTTTTCTTTTCGAAAACGAGCTTCGGAAAACCTTTAATGGAATTTAATTTCGAAAGCTTATAAAGTGTTCCAAAGTTCACATGTCCAAAGCGTCGATGCCATAAGTGTTGTTCACTTGTGTTGGCAACGAGACATTGTTCATATGACTTAGGAAGATCCAAAATATAAATATATTTATGGCGTGTGCCGGAAAATAATAATTTATTATTATCATTTGAAATATGACACAATCCTTTCGCAAAGCTAACTTTGTAACCTTTGTCACAAAGTTGGCTTATTGAAATAAGATTATGATTTAAACCATTAACTAGATAGACATCACTAATTAAGGGTTTAGAAGGGTTACCCACTTTATCAACACCGACGATGGTTCCGCTCTCGTTGCCTCCAAATACGACGCGATTTCCATTTGCAATGGTAACCACTCCGGAGAGCAATTGAGCGTCACCCGTCATGTGTTTTAAACACCCGCTATCGAGTATCCAATTCCCTTTGGAGCTAAATTTAAATTTGTTGCTCCTCTTCTTTTTCTTTTCCTTGAGTACCTAAAGATAGAAACTTTCATATCATGGTACCCAAGGTCATTGGGTCCTCAAAAGTTAGACCTTTGGAAGCCAAGTCCAATTGGACATTGACTTCCCCACATAATTTCTACTATGCACAACATCCGAAAAATAAGCATTCATATATACTTGTTTTTCATCCATGCTTGTGTCCTTTGGGCTCCAAATAGTGAAAATTTTGGGAGCCATCATCCTATTGGGTGCATGCATGCGTTGTTGGTTTCTACGGGATGCATGTCGTGGATAGGCATACGGAACATGATGGAATGGTGCACGACGAGAATTATTCATATGATGAGGTGGGTGAACATATGCATGTGTGGGAACACGTGCGTGAGGGTGTCTCACATGGTGTGCACGTGCCCGTGAACGTGTAGCATAGAAATCATCATATGTGTGAGATGGTGGAGTAGGACGTGTGTTCCTACGTGGCATGGTATTTGTGTACATATAAGCATGCCCCTTCTTTGGAGGTCCACCCAAAGTGGGTTTCTTTCCAAAAGAGGGTGTGGACGAGGTGGAAGCATCATTGGTAGATGAACTACCAATAGAGTGTTTGCTACCACTCGTAGAGTCACCGGGAGTTGGCCTAACAAAAGTAGTGGCCGCTTTGGATGGACATCCCATCGTATACCCCAAACCAATGTGGTGATTGGCCGGAAGTAAGTCACTTAGGATTTTATCCAAATGGTCCTTACCCTTATTGAATCTATTGATTCGGCCTAATGTGTTCTCATATTTCTCTTTGAGAGAACGCATAGAAGTATCTAATGTGGATACTTGCGATGTGAGCACATAAACACGAGATTTAAGATTCTCGTTCTCAATACTCAAGGTCGAGTTTTGAGAAGTTAAATCCGCTATCCTATGTTCTTCCAGATCATCAATGCTAACATGTTCAAGTTTAGATTTGAGATTAACAATCTCATTTCTTAACTCTTCAACAACGGTGTCGTTGTTGGTGATGATAGTCTTAGGCGAGGTTTGAATGCTAGCTAGGTCATCTTTTACTTTAGTATATCTATTTACTAACTTAGTGTATTTAGACCATAAATGAGAGTTAGCATCCCTAAGATCATCCATAGTTACCTCATCGCCTTCGTCGTCGCTATCATCGGAAGAGGAAGATCCTTGATCATGCTCCTCTCTTGCCATGAAGCACATGTGCGCTTGCTCCACTTTCTCATCGTCCGACTCTCCGCTTGAGGAATCCTCGGAGTCGGTGAATGTAGCTCCGACAAGTCCCTTTTGTACCCCTTTTTGTACTTCTTTGACTTGTCGAACTTCGGCGCCTTCCACTTCTCCTTTTGCTTGTTTTGAGGACAATCCGCTTTGATGTGTCCTGGCTTATTGCATTTAAAGCACAAAGGTGGAGAGGCGTTAGTAGAAGGAAATTTAGATTTTTGTTTGAAGTTACCCTTTCGGAAAAAGCGATTGAACTTCTTTGCCATGAGTGCAATGGATTCCATGTCCATTTCTTCTTCCAAGTCCTCATCATCGGTAGAGGTGGATGAAGCCGCCTTGAATGCAATCGCCTTTTTCTTAGGCGCATCTTGGTTCAAATAGGACTTCATCTTTTCTTGTAACTTCACCTTGCTATCTTTGCGTACCTCGTATGACATCAAAGTACCCATTAGTTGAACTACGGTATATTTGTTCATGTCATTACCTTCCTCGATGGCGAAGGTACGTTTTTCCCAAGAAGAGGGAAGTCCTTCAATAAGCTTTGAGCACTTCTCCTTTTGAGTGTAGGACTTGCCGAGGGCCTCTAACTCGTTTATTATGTCAACGAAGCGAGCGTAATATTCTTTCATCTTCTCGCCCTGTTGCATATGAAACATTTCGTAATCTTTGTTTACGACTACGAGTTTAGAGTCTCTTACCCTACTCGTCCCTTCATGAAGAATGAGGAGGGAGTTCCAAATTTGATATGCACTCTTACATGTGCATATCTTATTGAAGTCCTCGGGCTCCAACGCGCATTGCAAGGCGTTCATTGCCTTGGCATTGCTTACCTCCGCGGCGATCTCCGCGGTAGTCCATTTCTCAAAGTCTTCTTCTTCGGGTTCAATGTATTCCTTCATTGTGGTCCTCCATAAGGATGCACTCCGGAGGAAGGTTTCCATCCGGCATTTCCAGTACCCGTAGTTGGTACCGTTGAAGAATGGAGGCCTCGTAGAGGAATGTCCTTCCATCACCGAAGATGCTCCTTCTCGGTTCCTGAAGGTGTCATAGTTGGAAGGTGGACGCACGGTCTTGTTGTCGTTGGCAGACATAGCTAAGTATCTGACTTTGATACCAAATGTAATGCCCTACCAGCTACTGCACAAGTACTAGGGGGGGTGAATAGTACTTTAAAATAATAATGAGTATAATTCCAAATTAAATTGCAAACAACTACCAAATCAATTTGCGGAAGCTTAAATTGAATGACAACAACAAAATTAACAATGCAAACAAATGATGTTAATGGGTTCGGATCCACCCAAGTCTCCCCGACTTGTTCCCGGTGATCCTACGTCCCAACCATCCGGATCCCCTCCGGATACTTGAGTTAGAAACCCTAACTCAAGATTTTCACTATGAATATCTTGTGAAAAAAAACCTTCACAAGATCAAATCATACAACAACGGTAATAGTGAATCCCACAACCCGGGATCACAACCTTCTCTCACAACCGAGAGAATCAACAAGCAATATAAATGAGTTATATTGAAATAAGCAAACTTACCACAAAATCCTATACCTTGAGCTTTTCTTACCCAATAGGTGAAATGGAGGATTTGAGGAAGATGAAGTCACCAAGACCTAGCACCAAGGAAATGACCAGCAATCGGTGCCTAGGGATGATTTGGAGACTTGGATCAAGCAATAGCTTGAAGAGCTCACCAAGAACAAGCTTCTCTCTAGATGGATTCTAGATCTAGAAATGAGAGAGAATGGGTTTCTTGTGAGGAAGAGAGCTTTAGATTAGAGTGAGAATGGCTATCTCTTTTGATCTCAATGAATCTCTGAATGGAAGCTCTAACCTAGATAGAAATGACCTAGGTTCGTATTTATAGGGTCCCATAAAAACAACTTAGGTCATTCTCCAACGGATAGAAATCTGTGAGAATTAGTCGGTCAAAGAACAATCACTGACCGACTAGTTCATCAACTGGTCGGTCAGTCAAACAGCATGGACCGACTAAGAGAGGAACTGAGAAGAAAGAGAATTTCAGACCTAGAAATCTAGTCGGTCCAAGAAGACTTTCTGACCGACTAGTTTCACAACTAGTCGGTCAGTCAATGAACGTAGACCGACTAAGAGGCAAAATGAAATAGTCTGAATACAAGTTGACTTAGTCGGTCCAAGAACAAAATTTGACCGACTAGATTGTCAACTAGTCGGTCACCAAACGTTCTTAGACCGACTAATGATAAACAGTAGCTTAGGAGAAATTTAGCATGAACAGTAAGTCACAACTAGTCTGTCAAAGAAGCATCACTGACCGACTAGTTCACAAACTAGTCGGTCGGTGAGTCAACGTAGACCGACTAACTGTAAACAGTAAAGTCCAAGAAATTAAGGAATCAAACTAGTCGGTCCAAGAAGAGTTGCTGACCGACTAGATCACCATCTAGTCGGTCAGTACTTGTTCTTGTACCAACTAACATGCACAAACAAGTCCGAATCGAAGCGCGACGCTTCGAGGAAGTTAGAATGAACTTGTACTAAGATCCTAGAGCTACGATATGAGCGTTATGAAGTTAGAATGGTAAGATATACTCAAGGCTTAACATTCTATATATCGAAGCTAAAAAGACTATAAATAAAACCTTAATAAACGGTCTTCGAGAGCTTCGATTGATTCTTCATAACTTCCAAAACGGCGCAAGAGCTTCAACGAAGCTTTAGGCATGAATACGAGCTTTGGGAAGTGTTGAGATGTCGCTTTGAATGTTCTCGAGAATTTGGCGACGATCTCCAATGCTGCGCTCACAAATTGTTAGTTCATGGATTATTTATGTTTGCTCATCATCAAAACCAAATCCGGGAAGTCCAATATTCAACATCGGTGTCCTCGAACTCCACGTCAACAGTGGACCCAGGTTCAATGTCAACAAACTCCTCGTCCTCAGCAACGGACTCTGGCTCAGCAACTAACATGTGACACCCAAAAGAGACGAGGGCGCATGTCAGCAAGTCTACAAGAGACTTGTGCAGGGAAACTAAAAGAAAGGAAACAACCTAGCAGTTCTAAAATATGCGATGACATGACAGTTTAAGATATGAATGCAACAAGTAAGAAAGTGCAACAAGTATGACATGGCAAGGGTAGCAAAGCTACTAAACATTCACAAGGATTTACAAGACAAGTAAGCACGTCGTGCACAGGGTTTACGCCTTTTGGCTGGAGCGGCTGTACGGGCCAACTCCTAAGCTCAAGTGATCACTTAACCCTACACCTCTACGAGTAATCGGGCATTGGCTTTTGACCAACACATATGGCCCGCTTCTGGTTCACGAGCCAGGAAGTGTATTTGGCATAGGGTTGTGCCTCCAACGCAGATGCCTAGCCTCAACAAGGAAGTATAGTAGCTTGTGCTACAAATGCAACATTCAAGCATGGAATGACATGTATTGATGCATGGGATAGCAAGGGTACAATTAAAGTGCGTACAGATATGGAATTTAAACGTGACAGGCATCGCAGAGTACAAATAAAATACATACAGATATGGAAATTAAACGTGACAGGCAGAATGTTTGTATGACATGGCAGGGTGTCAGATCTAGCTTCGTTGTCAAGCTAGATCTTAAAGTTGCGTCTAGGCAACTATCATTTCATCGCCTAGTCTCTTTTACGCTAAAAACAATGGATAGCCTAAAACATGGCTGAAAACACAAGTTGGCAAGTTTCACTTGCCTGCAATCAGCTGTTCTGCAATCACCGTCCAATCAGTCCAATCTACCTATGTGCTCGGATTCACCAACATACAGTCCCAGTTTAGATTATCTTCATTAGTGATTTACTAAGCAATTAAAACACCGATTTTAATCTTGATTAGCAAGCATTGGTTGGCGGTCCTAAGAGTTCAGAAAATGCCCTTACACGCCGCGAGAGCTATACTGGCGTCGGGTAGCGACGCCAGGGGTTGGAATAAAGAAAGCGCTCTTAATCCAGATTCCAAAATAAGATTCCACGATCACCAATCCTTGGACAACGACAAGATCAGCGAGAAGAGCATCCAATCAGTGAGCAAAGTGAACGGTTGACGTTTTACGGCTCACAGGAAGCCGTAACAACGAACGGAGACGAAGGGGTCGACGTACACGAAGACTACGATGTTGAGCGTCGTAGGGGCAGATCGTGACGTCGAGGAACACCTCTAGGCGAGGTAGAGGGCTGCCGAAATGATCCAACATCGAGAGAGGATGACGAGAAGGCGAAACGACACGTTGCGACATCATTAAAATGTGAAACAGCGAGATGCCGCTGTTTCGAAGCAAAGGCGGCCTGAGGGGGAATCCCAGATGGCAGCGGGGGCCTGGAGCTCGACGGGGATGCCGGAGAGGCGACTCACGGCGGTGGCAGCAGCCGACAGCGGTTGAGGCGGCCGCTGCTGCTGCTGCTGCGAGCTGCTGCAAGCTGCGGCGGCTGCGGCGAAGAAAACAGACGGCAGCGGCACTGGAGGCCGCCGGGCGTTGGTCGGAGGGGTTAGGACGACGGAGATGAGGCCCAGGTCGGCGGTCAGGGGTTGAAGTTGGGGATCGGAGCTCGTGCGTGGGAAACAAATGAGGGAGGTGGCGGTTTGAGCTGTGTGCAAAAAAAGATGACGGCTGCGTTTTTCTTTTTGTAGGGAGAGATACCCTTGGTTAATATTTAGAGTAGGGCTGATGTATCACGTGGGGGCTGAAACGTTGGGGACAGTTAGGGTTTATTTTATTATAGGATTTGTTTTTGATAGAGAATTGTTATTAAAATTTATTAAAAACCAAAATATCTCACCCTCCCTCTCTCTCCCTAGGTATGTGTGCGGCTATGAGGGGGATAAAAGGCTAAGTCAACATTAGGGAATATTATTATTAATAAGAAATTATAAGGGACAAAATACTATGTGAAACCTAGGTTAAAATATAATAGGTTGGGCAAAATAGTGAAAGTGGGTCAAACGGGGCTCTAAAATTGTAAGATAAATACTGGGGTGACCGTGCTGACGAGAGAAACTAGACTAAGAAGACGGATCACAAGTTTGATGACGATGGACGAAACTAAAAATAGGAAGGCCTCACGACAAAAGTGAAAATCGCGACGTCTCATCAAACAAAGTCATATCGTGGGAGAACAACCCGTGAAATGACGTTCCAATTTAATTCCACAATTTAAAACTCTTCGAGAGGGTCACAACGGCATATCACACTATAGAGTTCGGATACAGACAAAGTCTAAAATAAATACGTGCACGAACAAGACTACGTGCACCAAAAGCGTACAAAGGATACGGGGTCCAAGGGCGACAGTAATTACAAGTTGGGCACACATCGGGGGTTGGCTTGCTAAGGATGCAACCAAGGTGTTACGGCCCTATCGACTCAACGACATGACTCACATACAAAGCAACAAAACCAATCAGGTACCCGAAATTGCTATACGCACAGCCGTATTACGAATAGTGAGTATAGGCCGTTTCACAAATGACGGGGGCAATTGTTACAACTTAAAGGCCGTCCCATGAAATTAAGGCCCATATGCACCGGGGCCCACACAGACACCTCACCGACTCTCTTGAAGTGACACTAGCCGAGCTGAAGAGCGCTTTGACTCAGAGAAGCTCGCCTCGCGCCGTCGCAAGCTCACCTCCAAGGTCAACTAAAAAGCTCGCTGGTGCGGCCTATGAGCTCGCCACGCCAAGGACAAGCTCGCCTACCCCCCAGCAAGAAACATCGTCCAGAGAAGTCGAGCTCGATCGCCGACCTATGACTCGCCCCTGAGGACGGCCAAGCATAAATATCTTTGACAGGGTGACGTAGGCTCACCTACTCTCCTTTAATGCCAAGGGTTAAGGGCGAGAACTGATGGCCGACACTCGCATCTCATTAATGCTCCTTACACCTCCTGATACCATTAATGCGATAAATATCCCTGACACAGCCTCACTACTCGAGTGCCAACTGGGATGATCATACAGCTGTCAAGATGGCGAGCAACCGCCTCTCAGCCCTATAAATACCCCCACTCCTGCCTCCATAAGGGGGTTGGCTAGTTAGTTCTTCTTATTAATCTGTAAAATCTTCTAACTTATTTCAAGATACAAGGTCGGATATCTTCCACATATCTGCGCCTTCCTCATAAGCTCGCTGCACTTCGCCGACATGTCTTAAGGTCGTCAAGTGTGCCTGACGCCTACATTTTATGTCACCTGCAAACTTAGGCATTGGAGACGCTGAGGGCTGACGGCCGGCCCTGCCTTTCTGACCAGCTGCTAATCCTCCCCGGAAGCTCGCCTCAGCTACCGAGAGAAGGCGACCTTCAGGCGATCTCCAGGCGACCTTGGACTCTTCACCTCTGAAGCGAGCTCCGAGTCGTGCTAACCTCTCCATCACCCAAAAACTTGTAAATCATTGTTTCCATGATTCCCACTACAAACAAATTTCATTGTGTGCGGATCTGACCCGCAACATGAAGTTATCAAGTTCACAAGCATTCCGTGTACCTCCGTAATGCTTTGGTTTAGGAACGTCCACCTTCGGCAAGAAGGGATGGTTGACGATCTCTCCACTTGCCCATGCCATATTTTATTGGTTGAACTCGCTCCTGAGCTCGTCCAACTCATTCATGATAGCCTCCAATTAAGCCTTGCATTCCTTTGCTCCAAGAGATCGTCCCTCTTCTGGAGCATGTCGATGGTCGAGTTCAAGACCGTTAGCTCCCAAAGCTCATACCTCCCAGACCTCAACTCATTGTTGCTTTCCTCCATGGCCTTGAACTGATCCTTCGCCTTAGCCACGGTGAGCTTCTGCCTTGTCCAGCCGTGCATCGAACACCAACATGATGTCCCTAGAATTCTTACTACGAGGCGGCCTAGTGGTGCCCTATGTCACCTCGGAGTCGCCAACAACTGGAATCTCGATAGTCAACAGCATCTTCTCCGAACCGCAAGAACCGCAAGCTCTAATACCAAATGTATTGGGCAGATTATTTAGCTACTTGACAATCCCTATTCCGTGTGGCACTTAGCTTACTCTCCCTCTTAGAATAGCTATGTCAGGCATCTCTCAAACTCTCACACTCACACAAGAACACAAGGGAGAACTTGGAAGTGGAGAATGACATTTCTTCTATTACTTGCAACACTTGATGGATACATATGACTTCCACATGTCTCTATTTATATGTGCGACTCACTTACAATTAATGGTGGAGATTATGTTTCTAAAATCCTCCATGATCTAATAGCAAATGAAGAGTCTCTAAAACATTAAACATTATTCTATACTAAATTCCCTTTTTAAAGAGTACATACGAATGTCCAAAAACATTCTAGATACAATATTTACAAGTGCATTCCTAGGAACTCACCTTATGTGCCAAATAAAGGCCAACTAGACGATGATGTGTGGTGCACGGATGATGTGGCAAGCGAATCTAAAAGTCAAAGATGTATACCTTCAAGAAACGATCGTCGCCATTTGTAATGATTGGATTGTTAAATGTGCACAGCACTTTGATGACAACCTTTAACTTGCCCCCATTAAGTGTGACCCATGATTGATCAATTGATATGCAGCCGCTGAGAACAACCGCCCCCATTCAATTAGATGCCGATGCCATCATCAAAGCACGCATCGACATCCTTCACTTCACCCTAATCAAGCACTCGAATAATCAACCAACCTCTCTGCCCCCCACCTTGAATGGCCATTATACTATTATAGGTGAAACATTAAGATAATTAACTATCATTAAACACACCGGCCCCTAATTAGTGTCGCGTTGAGCCACGTACAGCCCTTGGCGCGCACACACGTTGGCTAATCTTGCGCCCTAGACTCTTTCGTTGAAATCTTTTTTTTTTTTCATTCATTTCGATGGTATGAATGAAGAGATGGGGGCCGAGCAATGGTTGAGCCAGCTGGCCGGACAATTACGGGCCATCGATGATCAAACAATGAGCTTTCAAGCAAGAAAATGAGATGGAGAGAGAGAGGACAAGCAATTCAATCCCGGTCTTTTTTTAGGGGCGCTGTACCGCAAGAGCAAGGACTGTACAGTGAGAGGCATTGATCGTGCATGGGCCAGTCGCAGCGAGTGCAGCATTTACTGGTTGATCGTAGCATTAACAGAGACTTGCTTTCTTACCTTTATGACGTTTTTTTTGGTGATCTTTTCAAAAGGAGCCAAAATTCACAGGGCGTTTTGAAATTTTGATATATTTTTTTTACATTTTTTTGATTCATCGGAAAGTATAAAACATGGGTCGTGGAACACGAGTACACCCGCCCTGATCGCTTAACCCCAAACACGGAGAAGTCAGATATCCATCGGAGCCCTAAAAACTGGAAAATAAAGAAAACTAAAAAGGGATAATATGTGGTGGGATTCAAATTCATGCCTCCACCGAGACAGTCGGGTGATTCAGCTACTAGGGTGAGCACCGGAGTTCTATTTTTTTTACGTTTGTCAGCAAAGATAAAGTCATGCTTAAAATGTCATATATTTAAATCAGAGCCGTAAGTCACACACAAAGGATAATAACAATAATTGAGAAGACAAGTTGACATAGATGATGTTATAGTCAAATATATGACAAGATCCATATGTTATGTAAGGACTAAGGAGAAGAACAAGAAATATAAGACAAGGTTTCGAGTTACCAAGCTAAACGAAATTAAAGGAAAATCAAATAAAATAAAACCTAACCGTACCGTCCAATAATGAGTGACAAACCAATTGGAGCCCACAACTGCCAGAAGACAATCAATCCAGTTCCTTCAAATCACTGGATTCATGGGATGATAACACAGTAGCCAACACTCTTCAACCCCCATCTGACCCTCAAGCACTATTCTAGCCTTCTCAAAGTTTCCCATCAATCAACCCGAAGCTCAAATCCCAAAAAATATCCAAAGCACCCAAGAAGAGCAATGATTTTCGGACTCTGTACCCGGCATATCCGAACAAACCGTTCAGTTTCCCTGTCTGTTTGTCACGGCACAGATTAGAGAGCATGATTAGTGCTAACAATGGTCTAAAGCTGATAAGACCATGTAAGTATTATATTTCAGTCCACACCTCACAAGTCACAATGCATGCTTTGGGGATCAGGCCAACCTAATAGTTTTATTGGATTCCATGGACAATGCCAACGCAAATCTGGACTCACAAGAATCTCAATAAGAGCAGCCAAGTGGGCAAAATGGAACATCTGCACCCCTAACATGCAAAGTCAACACCAAAGTTGAATTAAGAAACCCCGGAACAAGCATGCCCCTTGTTCTCCGGCTATTAACAATGAAAATGCAAGTTAAAATGAAGCCTGGGTTGATGAGTGATGGAGGACACTGTGGTAATTTCTCAATGACCCCATGAAGTCTATTTCATGGTTGTTTTCCCTACTACAGAAAGCAACCGGACACAAATCAATATTAATAGGCTTCCCCACCTGCATCCAGCTCTCAGCTCCTCCACCTCTACCTGCATCTTTGATCATGAGATTTCAAAGCATCCCTCTAACCCCCACCCTCTTGTTCCTCCTGGTACTGCTGTTGGCCGGGCAACTTCCTGGTCCGAGCCATGGCCGGAGACTTGCGGAGGGGGAGCGGAGAGCGGAGTCCTCGCCGTCCGTTGGGTACTTCTCCAAGATATCACCGTCGCAGGAGCACGACATAGACGACGTCGATCCAATCTACGGAGCGGATAAGAGATTGGTGCCTCAGGGTCCGAACCCCCTGCACAACTGATCATGTAATTTCGCCGAGGCCCAAGTCGATGAAATATGTCAATCTACACAATTTTAACTCCATAGTTTTGTTTTTGTTATGTGACAGAAGCATACAATAGTGTGAACAAAGTGTAAAATTTTCAGTTTTTTTTTCCATTCTTGTCGTTTAAAGAAACTAGCTAGAGTGGAAGTGCTTATATTTTGGTTGAAACAAAAATGCAACAAGCCTTTTGTTGCATGATTGAACGGCGAGAAAAGAAGCGAAAGGCAAATCTAGTTCTATGCAAAACGATTACGTAGCCCTTTGTCTTCTTCTCAATTGCATGATGGGGATAAGCTTATCTCCCTTTTGTTAGGCTTGTGAGGACTAAAAAAACAATGGGCTTTTGATGCTTTTCCAAAGGGATTGTCAAAATTGAGAGACTGTTGAGCCAAATTATCTATATGGTGATGATGTAAGCCCGTGAGATAATAGGAACAAGATGGCACCCAAGTCCTGCATGCATGATGCTGATATGCTTAGTTTAATCTGCACAATTACACAATACTCACAATCCAAATGCCACATGTATAACTAAAATTTGAGAACTAAGCTAAATACACACGACTGCTAATAAAAGGGTTTGCTTTTTAAGGAAGAACAAAAGCCATTGCCCATCAGAAGAAAGAGTGACAAAATGTTGGCGAAAAAGCTTCACTTCAAGCAATAGTGACCTATACATACAGTAAGCAAGCGAGCGAGCAATAATCATACAAACAAATTAAACGGCAAGACAAAGCAAGAGGTATTTAGTAAGGTGGGGAATATATGCACCGCAGTATTGCGGTGCATGCAATAATTATTATCCTAAATAGAAAAAAAGTGCAAGTGAGGTGACGTGAATTGGCAAAATGAATTGATAATTTTTCTTTTTTTGGCAATCAATGATTGCATGCTCCTCATCTTGAGGTGCATTTAGTCTTCACCTTTAGTAATATCATATATTGCAGTATATTTATACACACAGGACAGTGAGAAGCAAAGAAAACAAAACCACTGCACCATTTGAACACATCAACGAATTAGAAGTGATACGGCCCTCCCAAAATTGGCCAAGCCTGAACGGGCCAAGCCCATATCGCAAACCTATGGGCCTGGGAAGAACGAGGCCCCCGCGAAAACTCAGAGTCAGGCCGGCCTCGGACCGATACGAATGTAGCCGCTGACCCACACCTGCGGGAGTTAATCACTCGCCTTAAATCGCGCCCACTTAATCACCATTAAAGAGCCACATTACGCACACCTTCATGACCCATGAAGGCACCATCAAAGTGGCGGATCATTGGGGCGAAATGGGGGAACGTTGAGGGGACGTGGCCGGGGAAGATTCCTATAAAGCAGCTCGAAGAACCAACGTGAAAAAGGACCTCTTTTGGATACCAAACTCCGAGGTATTCTTCCTGAACAACCTTATCTCCCATCTTATAATTCTCCTCCACAGCTCGGCCCGGGGAACTCGCGTATCGGCCTCTCCGTGAGCCATACCAATCCCGCCGAGCATCCTTCAGATCCGTTCTAACTTAGGAAACGGAGGGGATTGGTCTGAACCAAGGTCCGACCCCCCTGACTTGCTTTCTTGTCTGTTTAGGTTAAGGAGATCTAGGGCACCGAAGCTACCCTTCGGCGCCCAATCAGCCCGGAGCCGAACACGCTCGCCCCCGAGCCTGTTCATCTCCACCCGTACGGAGGTCGTCGCTTGGCCGAGGACTCCATTCGGCACGCCGACGCTTAGACCCGTACACTCTTCACCAAGCCGAACAAGCTGCTCCTCGCACCCGGAGGCCGCATGTATCTCACGTGATCGCGTTGACTTCCGGCCCTCCAGTCAACCAACCTGTGGTGAGAAAACACCCTGAAACATCCGGCGCCGTCTGTGGAAACACAACAACGCCCACGTCAAAACAACCACACCCCCAACATGGAATCAACTTGCAACGGACTAGTCCAGGAGGAGGGCGACTACGTCCCGCTCGAAAACGGGCACAGCCACCGAGGGCACCAGCGACTCATGCTCGGTGACCCAAGAGCAACTCCGTCTCTTCATCTAAGAGACTAATGTCCACATCCAAACACTGGAAACATCCATCCAACAACTTGCGGGACACCCACGCCTCCCGGAGGGAGGCTCAGGGCCATCCCTGACCGTCAGGAGCTCCGTCCCCTGCTACGCTCCGCCGTGATCGCCAAACATGGCGGGGAGGGCGCCAACCTGGAGCGACGGATCACCATGCCAAACTTCTTCCCGGTGCGGTCCCTCACCCCTACCTCACTTCAGGATGAGGAGGATGGTAGGGCCGAATGGACCAGGGACGAGTCAACCACGGCATCATCCAGGCGACCTCGCTCGACGCATCGATGGTCACCCAGCCATCTAACCACCGAGGATCGGCGGGGTCGGAGCGGAAACCCCATCAGAGGAGGCGTAGGGATCGGGAAGACCGTCCCGAAAGGAGGAGCACTTGGCGACCGACGCCTATCCCCAGTCGGGACGGCCGTCGAGGGGACTCCCCCCAAACCCCTGCCAACCTGCCGGGGCAACCCAGCCTTCGCGTCGAGGCCCCAACAGGCCAGAGAACCCCATGAAGCCCCAGGGACGACCGTTGCCTGTTAGCAAGGAGCATCATCGACGCACGGGTACTGTCCAGATTCAAGATGCCGACCTTAAGGAAATACGACGGCACGGGAGATCCAGAAGATCACGTGATGGACTATGAGGGAGTCATGATGTTCCTGGGAGCCGACGACGCCCTGCTTTGTTGTGGCTTCTATTCAACCCTCCGAAAATCCGCCAGGAATTGGTACAACGGCCTCCCCAACTGGTCCATCAGCAACTTCCAGGACCTCACCCAAAAATTTTGTAAGCAATTCATGGCCGGCTGACAAATAAAGCCGGACTCAGAGCTTCTGTTCAATGTGATACAGAGGCCGGGTGAAACCCTAAGGAGCTACAGTGACGCATCAATACCGAGAGGCTAAATGTGGAGAGCTGCCCCGAGATGCGAGATGGTCGTGAAAACGGCCCTGAAGAAAGGGCTCCAATACATGGGCCTAAAGAAGTCTCTATACAACGAACCCGTGAAGGACCTCGCTGATGTAATAGCCAGGGCAGAGCGTTACATGCTGACGGAAGAGGCCTTAGCAGCGGAGGAAGGAGGGCCCCCACCCACCACCACCACCCCCCCCCCCCCCCCGCGCGGGAACCAAATGGAGTCCAAACGGGACAACAGTGAGCACCGCGAGCTGGAAGACCACAAGCGGAAGAAGAATGCAAGGGGAAAGCAGCGCGGGGAGGAAGCGCGGCCCCCCAAGCTGAACGCGACTCAGGACGTCGTCCGGACACAGGCTCAGAAAGAGGGCCACATCGGCAAGCCCCCCACCCCACCCCCACCCCCCCCCGAGGATGAAGGGTGGCTGAAAGGATGAGGAAAAGTACTGCAGGTACCACAAGGACAATGGTCACGACACTGACGAATGCTGCCACCTAAAGAAAGACATCGACCATCTGATCAGTCGCAGTCACATGAAGAACTTTGTTGACACCCCAAAGGCAGCCCCCGGAGAAGGGACGTCCAAACAGATGGAAAAAAAAGAAGGTGACCGTCGTCCAGACCACTCTGCGCATCATCGAGTGAGAAGGCGGGACAATCAGCCGCAACTCCTCCCCCCGGGCGAGACTAGCTCGCCATTATCTTCCTGCCTTTTCTTTTGAAAGTGTTCCTAGTTCTGAAAATGAAATGCGAGTTCGTATAGAGCTACCATGTTTTTCTCGTTCCACCACAGATCGTGGCCAGGATATCCACATACGCTTGGAACGCCCCCTGGAGGGATTCCACGATCCTCGGGGCCAGATCATCCTCGTAACCCTACTCGACCTCCTCGACGAGCCGAGCAGGGTCCACCTACCGTAGGGCACCCAGCTCGGCCTAGAGCCCGTTCCTCTCCCTTCAAAACGCCTCCTCTGCCTCCTTAGCAGACCTTTCGGTGGCCGCCCGAGCCTCCCTCAAGCTCCTCACCTCCGAGGTGAGCTTGTCGATCTGACACCGCGAACGAAAAACCTCCGAACGAGCATCCTTGGTTGCCTGCTCGGCTACCTCAGTCCTCAGGCGTTCCTGCACCTGGGCCGCCTCGAGAACATCCACCCGCTCCGAGTGGCGATGTGCCTCTACGGCCATCGTAGAAACCTGCGGGACTGAAAGGGTGAGTGACAACCACAACAAAGCATAGGTAGAGGCAAGAAAGGGACCGACCTGCTAGATCTGCCACACCAGGGAGTCCGCCAGACCCTTAGAGCTGACCCCCTCTAACAAAGAGCAGTCCCTCAGGAGGACGGAGCTCTGTGCCCGCTGGATGGCCATATCACGATCGGTGAAAACCGATCTTCCGGACGGGCCCTCCGGGACAGCCCCAAGCACAGACAGGCACCTCGCACACCAACCGAGGTCCGCTCGACTCGACGGGTAGAGGAGGCCACCTCCACCACCTGGGGGATCGCCCCAGAGACGATCGACGAATCAAGCGCCGTCGAAGGTCTGCTCTCTCCCCTTCCTCTTCTTCCCTTCGGGCCTTACAAACTTCGAATGTGAACATTTCTTCGCTCCCCCTGACTCCCGGTCGATGCTCGAGATCCCTACTCAGT
Source organism: Scilla litardierei (assembly GCA_030789695.1). Classification (NCBI taxonomy): domain Eukaryota; kingdom Viridiplantae; phylum Streptophyta; class Magnoliopsida; order Asparagales; family Asparagaceae; genus Scilla; species Scilla litardierei. The sequence goes on along the minus strand of CM061142.1, from coordinate 408,745,302 downwards.
ACCCCCTGCGGACCCCTCTCCACGGGCGGAACCGGGGTGGGCATCGGTCAAGTCCCCCGCCGTGGGGGGCTCGACAACGACCTGGGACAGTGGCGGGGGAGAGTCCGCCTGCTCCAGCTTCCTAACTGCGGCATCAGCCATGCAAATATCTTCTTCCACCATGCACCGCAGCGCGTGGCCAGAAGGACTCCCACACCCTCCAGGGGCTCCCTGGCGAATGACTTTCCGCACGTCACGACTGAACTCTCGACCCGCCATCTCTGCAGAAGGAAGGGAGATCAGGGTAAGCAAAGAAGAAGGGCAAAAAGAAAAAATCACCTACTATGGGACCACATGACATTCTTAAGGAGAAGATCATCCAGCAAGGGATAGACCGACCTCTCCACCAGTGGCAACGTCGACAAGAGCTTGACCGCAGCCCGATCGGCCTCGGAAAGGGACAGTGTCAAATCATACCGACACAAGCTCCCCCAACCGGTCAGAATCACATCGTCTTGCGAAAAGGTGACGAAGACATAATTATTACTCTAGTCACCAACCCAACGGGGCAGACCCAGCAAACACTCCCTCCCTGCCCGAGTGCGGATATGCTGACCTGACCCCTGACCAACCAACTGAACCCTAAAGTAGTAGTAGAAGAGAGGCAGGGTTGGCTCCAACCCATGTGCATTACATATCATGATGAATCCCACTAAAGCCGGGATCGAATATGGGTCAGCTGACACATGCTACCACCAAGAACTCCAGAACCTGGATAATGAAGGGGTGGAGAGGAAAGCAGAGCCCCATACGGAACATTTCGATGTACACGCCAACCTTGCGACTCCCTGGAAAGAAGATCATTTCATCGGCAAAGGGAACCCGAACGTCATACGGGAGACAGAGGTATCTTGCCCTAATCTCCTTGGCAGTGGAATAGGAAATGGTGGATGTCAATCGAAAGATCACCGGAGGGACTTCAAACTCCTCCGCCGAAAGGGCATCATCTTGACGAGCCGGGTCCTCAAATAGCAGACACTTCCCCTTATCGAGGAGCAGCCGAGGCTCGGAAGAACTACCAGACCCAGAAGAGGGAGTTCCTATCCTCAACGCCATCATTAAACAAATCAAATAGCAGAAACGAAAGAATGAGATTACCTTGAAAGGATTTGAAGAAGGAGACGAAGAGGAATTCGTTAACAATCGGAGGAGCGAAATCAGATTAGGAAGCGTAAAGAAAAAAATATGAAAGAACGGCGATTTTATATGAGAGACGATTTCGAATCTAGGCCGTTCAAGAAAAGACGCGTGGCGACATCCTGCAGCAGGCGACACTTCAAATTCCCCTCCCTGTTTGGTTCCGGGTTTGCACCCAAAAACGCGAATGTCGTCATACCATAAGCGCACGGTAAATAAATATATTGGTGAGCGGGTATCAATCCACAGGGAGGCGGTTGTCCCACTACCTATCGATCCTAGGCTGGGTTAGGATTCGATATCTTATTGGGTGGAGATGGATTACGAAGGAGTGTCGTAATGACGATGGAAGTGGAATGCGAGGGTGTCACTGTCAGCAAGGCACGACCAAAGACTCCACCCAAAAAGAAAACAAAAAGAACAAATAAAAATGAATGAGGGAAATATCTCTAAGGTATCGAGAATCCCCGCTAGGACTTTCAGGTTTTAATAACGGGCTAAGGGTCCTTTTGTTGGACGATGGGTGAGGGTAGGAGTGCCACATCCGGAGATGGAAACAAGTACTTAACTTTCGATGGATGAGGGTAGGAGTGTCACATCCGGAGATGGGAACGAGTACTTAACTTTCGTATTCCTACTCGTCTAACACATTCCTATGCAAAGCCTTGCTCTCGCAGTCAACTTTGCATGGGAATGCATGTAATAAACTTGACACTTTGGTCCCGCCTCGCAATTCGTATCCACTCTCGTGATCTACGGAGTGCGACGCTATCCTATGGTTTGATTCTAGCAATCGACGTGTTCTTACTGTCACCGACCAGCAGATCGAGGATTAGTGATCGCCCCTAGCTCTCGAGTCACTCTCATGATCGCGAGCCCTAGAAGCGGCCACTAAGCCCAAATCAGATTCGTGAGGATCGTCCCTAGAACATGGAGCTACTTTCGTAATCCTCCAATTCTAGGGCCAATCCCCCAAAACCCTTGTTCAAACAGAAAAACACCCTATAGGGGGGTGAATAGGGTGTATGGAACAATATTAAAAATGATCACAATACAAAGATAAACAGACACATATATTTTTAACAGAGTGGCTCCCTGCCAAAACTTCGACCCCAAAACCTATGAGGATTTCACTCAATTAAACTGATCACACTTACATGTAGTGATCTCACCGTACAAAGATATAGTTTGTAAAGTTTCAGCACAGAGATAGCTTTTGAATAAAGCTATTCACAATATGATCTCACAAAGAAATAGTATAACCAAAATAATACTTCAGTAAAAATCAAGAAAAATATCATCGTGATGGAGTTTATGAGATCGTGGTCACGTAGGCTCGAACTGCTCGCTAATCCGATGTCTGCATTAGAAGATATGCGCTGTTGAAGTTTGTATTGCAAAGTGTTTTGTTGATGGAATGTGCGTAAAGTAATTTGATGTAGATTTACTTGGGTAGCAAGCTGTGCGTAAAGCAATTTCGCAAATTCAGATCTCAAGTTACAGAACTCGAGATTTACGTGCCTGCTCGCAAATTCTCCAGCATTGCTCCTTGCCATAACTTGATGACTTGCTAGCGACGTCAACTAAGCTCTTGGCTTGATGCTCCTTTGTTCCACGCCTTGGAATCAAGCTTTTATCTGTCGTGAGTTGTTCCGTAGAAGGCTCTTTGTGGTTGCTTTATGCTGAAGGAGTTGCTTGCTGCCACAGGGAGATGATGATCCGGCTCGGGCTGCCGTGGGTTGTGTTGTTGAGAGATCTTTGCTGCAAAAGCTTGATTATTGAGAGGTATGCTTGATGTTGCAGGTCGAGAAAAGATCAAGCTCTCTTCTTTCCTTTTTGCGTTATATCTGGAGGTTGACGAAGAAGATCTTTTTGTTTGCAGGGTCGGGTTTTTTTGTTGTATCCTCTGTCTTGTGTTTTGCACGTTTTTGGATAAAGACAGGTTTAAAAAAATTGCTCTTTGCTTGTATATATCCCCTACATGATATTGGATAAGGCCTATATTTTTTTTGTGAGTGTTGTTGGATGAGGGTCCTTCAGTTCATTTAAATCCCTTAAGATCCAATCAAATCTCCATCTTTGACCAATTCAAGTCTTCATCTTCATATTGATGATGGAGGATCATTTTGAGTTTCCTTTTTGCACCAATGTCCATATACAATCTCTCTCTTGCAAACAAAATTTATTTTGCACTTTTCCCCTTGAAATCACTTAATGAAAGACGTTAGTCACATGACTTGTTTGTCATCATCAAAATTAACTCGTGTGACCTATTTAGTGAGCTAAATAGGCCAACACAAACCTTCATAGGGCAACCCTAAATTCATCCAACTAAGATTAACATATCATCCTAACCCTAGAATCCTATGGTTCAACCCTAATTCTAGCAATAGATCTACTCAATCATGGGGAAAGATATGGAAACGATGAAAACCAACATCACAAACAACTAAAAGAAGAACAATGAAAGATTCAACAAAAAATCAAATGAGAAAGAAAATAAACAAGATTTAACAAGGAAGAATACTTATCTAATAAAGATCCGGTACATATACATCCAAGAGGGGGCATAGGGCATAGCCTAACCTCTGAAAATCACCCCCCCAGACAGAAAATAAGAGAAAGGGGGCTAAAAACGGCCTCCACAAATGATGGCCCAACATTCCTATTTATAGCCCCCTAGAAAAACCCTAAAAATGCCCTAAAAGCAGTTTCCCGACATGGCACTCGGCCGAGTGTGCCCTAGCGCTCGGCCGAACGCCCCCCTTGGCGCTTGGCGTCGATGCTTCAAGAAGGGGCCGCTCGGCCGAGCGAGGTAGACGCTTGACCGAGTGCCTCCTTCGAGGGATCCATGTCGCTCGAGCGAACATGCCTGAGCGGCAACTCGCTCGGCCGAGCGACACAACTCGCTCGGCCGAGCGACACAACTCGCTCGACCGAGCGAATTGGATGCAAACTTTCCCTAGTGCTGCAAGGTGAAAAATGGGAACTCACTGACGACTGGCTTGGGTAAGCATTGGGGGTCGCTCGGTCGAGCGAGTTGGGTCGCTCGGTCGAGCGACCCTTCGCAGCCTTGCTCCCCCTTCATTATATCATAGTTCGGCCGAGCGCATCATGCGCTCGGTCGAGCGACCTAGAATTCATGGCCAGCCTTGCCCTCCTTTCATTGCTCTCCTTCCTTCATCCCTTTGGGCTTCTTTGTTGCTTCTTTCTTGCTCCTCCCTCGCTCCCCAGTAGCTTTGAGTCGTCGAATGAGGTGTCACTGGTGCTTCAGTGTCTATGTTCGCGCTCTCTTACCCAATATACTCCGAATCGCTCGATATTCCTTAAATGCAAACAAACGCTCCTAAAGTATAGTTCCAATTATGAGCGTAAAAGCGTATAAAATTGGGATTTGAGCAATCATTATGATGTGCAAATATATAGATAAAATGTGGAATATTATGACACATCAAAATCTCCCAAGCTTACCTCTAGCTTGTCCTCGAGGAAGATTAGTAAAAGTGAACACAAGGGAGGAATACAATGGAGAGGTGAGGCGATGGCGTGTGATGTTGACAAGGGTTCATTCTTAAAACACAGCAAAATATGAACCCAAGGAATGCAAGATTACGTGAACACACACTAATATCTAATTAGAACACATATACACACAAAAATACTTAATTCTTGCTAAAATGACTATATTGTGGATTTCAATAAAGGTGATGAACTCGATAATAATAAAATGAGAAAAGAGTTACATCATATCATAGTTTATCATGAAATATACTAAGTCCACAGAGATGAAACCAATGTCCACAACTCATTCTCTAAGCAGTATAAATATGACATGATCAAACATTTTCAAGCATGCGTGGTATTTTGTTAAGCTTCACTGAATGAGTTAGTGAATTCAATTAAGGTAAGGCGTCACCGCACTACACCCGTTTCGTGACTCCTAGAACCCATCAACTTTGCCAAATCTCTATTCTATATAGAAAGTGGGGGTAAGAATATGGAATTTTTCTTTTTACAATTGTTTTTGGCTATACAATTTTCTATACATATTTTTATTTTTTTATATATACACGAGATAACTCAATATATACATGAAGCGGCCTATGCATCCCAGACCAAACGGTCTTAGGGCATTGGGTTACAAAGAACCCCTAGGGCCTTTTATTTAGGATATTTGTTTGGTTTTTTGTATTATTGTGATTTTTGCAAACTCACGTAAACCTGATGGAATGCAAAACATGATGAAAGATCATTATTGGCTATTCACAAAAGAAAAAGAAAAAGCATAGAATATAGACATGGCTCGGTTTCAGGAATTCTAATCGTCACTACTTTGGTTGTCGTGGGGTTATCCTATTTCTTTTGAATTACTAAACATCCATGAAGCAATAGAATTATCAATCAAATCACGCAAGACTCAAATAATTTTCTGATTTTTGATTCATTCATTTTTAGCTTAATTGTTTCGATAATATGGTTGTGAAACTATGGATTCTACTATGAAAAAGCATATTAACAATGATACTCTAATCAAGGATTCGAACTCTAATCTAACAGATATCAGAGTTCATAAAAAATAAATCCACAATATTTCATAGAAAATGAAGCATATAAGACATAAATAAAGAGATGAACATGGTTCAACAGAAAATTTCGAAGTGTGTTTCACGACGAAGCAAAGTGTGTGCACTGTGCACTCCCCCAAGCTTAAACGTCACATTGTCCTTAATGTGTGTATGACATGGATAGAGGACAACGACAAAATAGGGAGTTACACAATCAAATAATATCTATCCACAAGCTATTTCATATGGTGCCCGGTGTGGACAGATGGGCATAAAAATTGGGGAGAGAGGCAAAGTAAGCACCAAAAAATAAGGGCAGACAGTTAAATCATGGAATTGGGTGTTGTACAAAAGATAATTGAGCCACCATAAGGGGGTGAATTTATTAAACTAGGAAAGCATTAAAAATCCTATACGGTCCTCTCGCTGTTGAGAGGATTCGTGATTATTCAAAGCAAAAAAATTCACACTACAGCTACACTAATGGATTAATACCACCTGTAGCAAAAGGCAGATCCAGTATCTTTGACGGTGCTGGTAGCTGCTCTATCTACACCTTTCGTGGCTCTGCCAGCTGCATATAGCCACTTATACCGTGAACTGCAGCAGTGCATCTCCTAGCATCTCCACAAGGATTCCACCTATACCCTGTAGGAGATGAGCTGCATCAGTTCGTCTAAGAAAATCCCCCCTCCCCGTGATATACGAATCCCAAAGAAAATCATCGAAATAGTGGAAATTAAATCTAGTTGGTGATACTTCCCTGAGATTGTATCTATACTCTCGTGAACCAAGACAGATCTTTCCTCGGTGCCATCTCTAAGCATCTCAGGTAGCCGCTTATGATGCTCCTCAGGTGGCTCATCGTTGTGCTTCTCGGTAGGTTCATCAAGTAGTGACATGGCTAAGCATACCTCCGGTCCATATTCGTATGTGTGTTGCAAAAGGTACGACATGTCAAAAAGATCTGAATCAAAACAGATGACAAATGGAAAACATGATTCAGAAATGGAATGGGTAAAAATATCTCCCTGGGTAGGAGCCGTAAGCTCTGGTGGGTGGTCCTCTGTCGTAGGAAATGGGGGAGGTGGCTGCGGAAGCACAACTGAAGGTGGGCAATACTCGTGCTCCATGTGAGTATTGTTGAGTATTGGACTCTCCACCTTGATTTTGATGATGATCAAACACAAATCATTGTGACTAACTCTTGTGATTGCAGTTAGCTAAAAAGTCACATATTAGATTCAAGAAGATCAAAAGTGACTACACGTGTTGATTCAAGTGGAGGACTTGGTAGATCAACAAAGGTGAAGCTTTGGCTTGAAGAACTCAAAGGCTACCTCATACCTCAAGCCAATGGCATCAACAAATGAATGGAGATTCAATCCAAAGAGAAGAAAGGAATGGATGAGTCAAAAGCTTCGAAGACTATGACGTTGGAGATATTCAAGTCATTCAACTAAAAGACTCAAGACCTTGAAGAATTATGGAGATCGTCGCCAAAGTACTTTGTTCATCTCAAGCGACGTCCCAAGACTTCCTCAGAATGCGTGATCGTTGTGCCTGGAGCATCATTGAAGCTTGGTGTGAACAAAAGATTGCACGTGATAACTCCCAACTGTAGGAGGTCGCCAAGTAGTAAATTTCCTAGTGAGCCTAGGGTCGAACACGGGGACAACTTGCTTACAATCAACAATGTCACAATTAGCTTAAGCGGTGTGAGAAATACCACCTTTTGGAGTGAGGATTGGTTGAGTGAATTTTTAAGAACACACTACCTTTAAGCGTGCAAACAATGAAATATGTAGGATAGCAAACAAAGATGAGAAATGTGAGTGTTCATGGTTTCATGGTGTAGTTGGGCTTATAACTTCAATTCAAATCACTACGATCCCTCTTCCGACTAAGGAGAGAGCGATCGGCTAATTTGGCATTTCATCGAACACGTTGAGTGCGAAAAATGTTGAATGAAACATATGAGAAAACATCAACAATTAGCACTATAGAGAGGGTCCACTAGGATTAGCCTCTCTTTGGATTTCCCACTAGGGTTCCAATTGATCAAACCTAACTCAACATTTCATTCACACATGAGAGATTAAATTCAATCTAGAAATGAAATTTATAAGCCCAACATACCTCCATCCACCATAAATAAACACAAGAGAACTAGCCACTCATGATAAACAAAAACACTATATTTGATTTCAAAATCAACATCCCAATGTTTTTACAAATAGCAAAATTCAACAAGAGAAATGGGAAATATAAGCTAAAGCACAAGAGAACCCCCTTTTGATCTTCTCCTTTGATCTTCTTTCTTGAGTTTCACCCCTTCTCCAAGATTTTCCCAGCCCTAGAAATTTTTTCCTTGAGAGCAAGAATACCCAAGGCAAGCCCTAAAAAACTACTTTAAAAACTAACTCCCCAAAAACGTGTTCAGCCCAAAGAAAAAAAACAGAGAACAATTTACACCAGGTCCCTGCTCATTTCTGTGTTTTTTCTGTTTGCCCAAGCAAATTCTGGGCCCAAAAATAATGTTTTGCCAACCTGGGGGGCGGGTTGAAATTTTCCCGGCCCCCCAGCGCCCGCTTGTTTGTGCGTTTTGAAATTTGGGGGGGCACTGACCCCCCCCCCTTTTTCTGCGTGTCCGCCTGGCGGGCGAAATGGGGGGGCACGCGGGCCCCCCCTCTCCATTTGCGAGTCCGCCTGGCGGGCCGGCCCGCTGGGCGATAAAGGTTTTGTTTTAAAAATTTTTTTAAATAACAAACTGCGGCCCGCTCAGAAGCGGGCCGCGGGCCTCAAGGCCCATCAACCCTTTTTTTCCTTTGTTTTAATTCCCAGAAATTCCCTTATAGCTCCAAAAATTCACCAAAAATAGCCCCAAGCACCAAAAAATTCTGGAAAAATTCCAGAAAATCTGGAAAATTTCCAGGAGTACCTGAAAAATAAGATGAGCTAAAATTAGTCCATAGAAATCGTATTTTATGTATAAAAATATATTAGGCGTTAATAATCAACAATATCACGAAAACGCATGTATCAACGCCAAAATTAATACGATATACACATAAAATACCCAGAATGGGGGGGGGAGAAATAAGCAATTTATACCCCGAATCACACCCCCCCAACTAGCTATTTGCTAGTCCCTAGCAAATCAAGCGATACATTCGGATTAAAATGGAAACGTGCATCAAACTCACAAAATTCTCATGGCATATTCCAAAAGTTATTTCCAAGTGATCTCAAAGTCAATATAACCAATGTATGAAAGTAAATAAAGAATGACACACTCTTCTATCCAATTCAAAGAAAAGTGAGGCAATAAGCCCGTATCACATGTGTCGGGATATCACGATGTCAAAAATGCTAATCTTCAAGGAAATGGCCAATACAAAAGAAATTTTTCTCTAAGTTGTGGGGGAATGAGATTTGCAAAATTCATGTTGGTTATTCACTCAATTATTCATACTTTTTTTTCTTTTCATCATTTTTTTTACTTTCTTTTTTTGTGCACTCCCTTAAATCTTCTCTTTCGTGTCCTCCCCAATGTTTCGTGGGGCACCGAATACTTGACAAGACTAGAGGAACGATGCACCTTTTCTTTTCTATTTTTTTTGTTTTTTTGTTTTTATTGTTTGCATACATGCGATAACGCAATATAGGCAAAAAGGTGAAATGATTTCTAAATCTCATTTTTGGCGTCCTCCCCAATGTTTCGTGGGGCACCGGCTACTAAACTTGATTAGAAAGGCAATTCACTTATATGACTCTCATTCTCATTCACGAATTAGCAATTCATCCACCCACTCCTAAGAAGAAAACAATGCATAACAAATTGGCCATCTCCTATCCAATCAAAACTACATCGTTCATCTCAACATGAAATTTCTTACACCACACTTTTCCCAAATTGTTTCAAATAGAGCATCACGACATATGAAATAGTCTCATTCATGGTATATTAGCATTTGAAATCAACTTGAAAAAGAAATTAAAGCACGCCAATCAAATATCCATGAGTTGATACCAAAATAGGATTTAAATACAAATGTATGCATGAAGATGTAGCATGTAAGGGATCAAGCACAAAGCTAGCAAATGAGCAAGGATAGTCGATGTTAAGCTCACAAGATATTGGAGATGACAAAAGGGTTGTCTCCACACAAATTTATTTTTTTTTTTAATTTTTTTAACAAAACAACTAACTATACATCCTAAACATCCTAAAACAACCTACAACCCTCCCCCCAACTAAATATATGCATTGTCCTCAATGGATGAAAGGGTAGTAGAAGCAAAAGTTGGAACAAACACACCTATTTAGTCGCCGCCCGAAGGCGGGTCCGCAAGCTCCTCGGTGTTTCGCTCCTTAGCCCACGAATCAAAATAAGGCTTCAAACGTTGTCCATTGACCTTGAACTCGCTCCCATCTTTTTTGTTCACCAAGGTCACCGCTCCATGATTGTAGACATGTTTTACCACGAACGGCCCGGACCATCTAGATCTCAACTTTCCCAGAAAGAGATGGAGCCGGGAGTTGTATAATAGCATGCTTTGGCCCGGAAAAAAGTCCCTCCTCAAAATCATTTTGTCATGCTCAAATTTCATGCGCTCCTTGGCTAATTTGGCATTGTCATATGCATCCCGCCGCAACTCCTCCAATTCACAAATCTGCAATTTACGAAAATTATTGGATGAGTCACAAATGGAATTAAATTGTTTAATTGCCCACAATGATTTGTGCTCTAACTCCACGGGCAAATGGCAATGTTTTCCATAAACAATCCTATACGACGACATTCCTAAAATTGTTTTGTAAGCGGTCCGATATGCCCAAAGTGTTTCTGGCAATCGGACACTCCAATCCTTCCGTGTAGTATTCACCGTTTTTTGTAGGATGTTTTTATTTCTTTATTAGCCAATTCCGCTTGGCCATTGGTTTGGGGGTGGTAAGGTGTGGAAATTTTGTGTGTGACCCCAAACCTCTTCATCAAGTTAGAGAATGGTTTTTGAAAAAATGAGATTCACCGTCGCTAATAATAGCTTTAGGAACTCCAAAACGTGCACAAATATTTTCTTTGAGAAATTTTAGCACGGTAGCACCCTCATTGTTCCTACATGCAATGGCCTCCACCCATTTGGATACGTAATCAATGGCCACTAAGATATATGTGTACCCAAATGAAATGGGGAATGGCCCCATAAAATCTATGCCCCAACAATCAAAAATTTCAATTTCTAAGATCGGATTTAAGGGCATCATGTTTCTTTTTGTTATTCCCCCTAACTTTTGACATGGCACACAAGATTTACAATATGTGTATGTGTCATTAAATATGGTGGGCCAATAAAATCCACATTGCAAAATTTTGGCCACCGTTTTATGTGCGAAAAAGTGTCCCCCACATGCACCACAATGACAAAAATGTAATACACTAGCAAACTCGTCATTTGGCACACACTTCCTAACAATTTGGTCGGAACAACATTTATACAAGTATGGATCATCGAAAAAGAATGATTTTACCTCATGTTTAAATCTTCTTATGTCCCGAATCGACCAAAAGTGAGGAACCTTACCGGAAACCAAGTAGTTTGCAATATCGGCGTACCACGGCAAGGAAGACACGGCGAAAAGTTGCTCATCCGGAAATGCATCATGAATTGGTGCGGTGGCGGGCTCGTTCCCGAAAGTAAGCCGTGACAAATGATCCGCCACCAAGTTTTCCACGCCCTTCTTATCCTTGATCACGACGTGGAATTCTTGCAAAAGTAAGATCCATCTAATAAGCCTTGGTTTAGCGTCTTTCTTTGAAAGCAAATATTTTAGGGCCGCATGATCCGTAAAAATGAGAATATGTGACCCTAAGATGTAACTCCTAAATTTCTCCAAAGCAAACACTACGACGAGCAATTCTTTCTCCGTTGTTGTGTAGTTCTTTTGGGCTTCATTGAGAGTTTTGCTCGCGTAGTAAATCACACATGGTACTTTCTCCCACTTTTGACCAAGCACCGCTCCCACGGCAAAATCACTTGCATCACACATAATCTCGAATGGGAGGCTCCAATCCGGCACCTGCAAAATGGGAGAAGTAGTCAATGAGCATTTCAATAATTCAAATGAAGATTGACACTCACGTGTCCAAATAAATTCTGTATCAAGAGTTTGCAAATGGCAAAGAGGTCGGGAGATGGCACTAAAGTCCTTGATGAAACGACGATAGAACCCCGCATGCCCAAGAAAAGATCGCACATCCCTCACGATTTTTGGAGCCGGTAGCTTTTCAATTATCTCAAATTTGGCTTGGTCTACCTCCATTCCTTGCTTTGAGACTTTATGGCCAAGAACCATCCCCTCTGTAGCCATGAAGTGGCATTTCTCCCAATTTAGGAGGAGGTTCTTCTCAATGCATCTACTCAAAACCAAAGAAAGGTTAGACAAACAAATTTCAAATGAGACTCCAAAAACCGAAAAGTCATCCATAAAAATCTCCACAATTTCAACCATATCACTAAAAATACTTAGAACGCATCGTTGAAATGTGGTGGGTGCATTGCACAAACCGAAGGGCATCCTACGAAAGGCAAATGTGCCGAAGGGACAAGTGAAAGTGGTTTTCTCTTGGTCCTCCGGGGAAATTTCTATTTGATAATAGCCCGAATACCCGTCCAAAAAGCAATAAAATTCATGGCCCGCAATCCTTTCTACAATTTGGTCAAGGAATGGCAAAGGAAAATGGTCCTTGCGGGTCATGGCATTAAGTTTCCGGTAATCTACACACATACGTCAACCGGTGGTGGTTCGCGTAGGAATCAATTCATCATTCTTGTCCCTAATGACGGTGATTCCGGACTTTTTGGGCACGATTTGGATGGGACTCACCCACCTACTATCCGAAATCGGGTAAATGATACCCGCATCCAACAATTTTAAAAGTTCATTTTTTACAACCTCCTTCAACGTCGGGTTAAGCCGACGTTGCAACTCTCTCGAGGGTTTTGAATCCTCTTCCAAATAAATGTGATGTGAGCACACTAAAGGGCTAATTCCCGTGATATCCGCTAGTGTCCAACCTATAGCCTTTTTGTGTGTTCTCAACACATCCAACAAATCATGTTCTTGCTTAGGTGTAAGGTTAGAATTTATTACCACCGGGAATGTCTCACCCTCTCCAAGGTATGCATACTTCAAATATTCCGGAAGTGGCTTTAGATCCAATTTTGGATGCTCCGAAGATGATGGCATTTGAGGTGGGGAGTCCGTAGGCAATGTCTCGAATCTCGGAACCCATTTGGTGCTTGGTCCCGCATGTGTCTCCTGCACAAGAAAAGATTCATCAATATGCTCACAAAAAGAGTCAAGAAAATCTAAAGCATTATCAAATTCGGAACCGAAATGATCTTCAACACATGAGTCTATAGGTTCCGAAGCCAAAAAGTCAACCATGTTAACTTCATCGTAGTCCCCTTCTCGGGGTGGAAATTTGCATGCATTAAGAGTCATGTTGTCAAAAGAAATTTTTAATTGGCCACTCCTACAATTTATCAAGGCGTTGCAAGTGGCCAAAAATGGTCTTCCTAGGATTATCGGGGTGGGATTCTCCGATGTGGGTCCTTGAATGTCAAGGACAATGAAGTCAACGAGGTAATAAAATTTGTCCACTTGGACAAGCACATCTTCCACACAACCCCGTGGAATCTTCACACTCATATCCGCTAGTTGTAAAACAACCGGCGTGCTTTTTAGTTCACCCAATCCTAGTTGAAGAAAGACCGGGTAAGGAAATATGTTAACACTCGACCCCAAATCCAAAAGTACTTGACCTATCCTCTTTGTGCCTATGGTGCATTCAATTGTAGGGGATCCCGGGTCTCTACATTTTTGGGGAGTGTTGTGTTGCACAATGGAGCTCACTTGCTCCGTTAAGAAAGCCTTTTTCTTCACATTCAAATTCATCTTTACCGTACACAAATCTTTAAGAAACTTAGCATATGTTGGAATTTGATTAATAGCATCAAGTAAAGGGATATTAATTTGACATCGTTGAAAAATCTCCCTGATTTCCACTTGATACTTGTCCTTGGATGGCGGGGAGAGCCTTTGAGGGAAAGGTACCGGAGTGGAATAGGGCGCGGGCTCGTTGGATGGATTCTTCATTGTTGTACCTTCACCTTGCTCCTCCTCTAGCACCAAGTCCGGTATTTGTTCCTTCTCTCCCACTTCCTCCACTTGTGGATCTTTAGGTGGCTCCACATTTTCAAAAAAAATTTCACTTATCAATGTTGTTACCACTTGGCATTGCTTCATTGAACCCCCCGATGATGAAGAAGAGTTCATATTGGGGTTGGGCAATGGTTGGGATGGAAGCTTCCCCTTCTCTAGACTTGCGGCCAACTTCGCCAAGTGCTCCGCCATTTGTTGATTTTGAGTTTATTGGAGTTGTTGGAATTGTTGGAATTGTTGGCTTTGAGCTTGTTGCACTTGGATGAGTTGTTGTAAAGTCTCATTCATGGAGTTCATTTGGGTCTAACTCCCTTCCTCTCTCTTTCTTTGGAAACCGCCTCCTTGGTAATTGTTGTTGAAAGGAGGAGCCTTGTACGGTTGATGAGTTTGTTGTGGTGGCCCTTGATGTTGCGGTTGTTGAGGCCTCCAACTCAAGTTGGGATGATTCTTCCAACTTTAATTATATGTGCTGGAGTTGAAGTTTTGTCCAAACACTTAATTTGCCTCCGCATTAGGCTCTCTCAAAACCTCCTTCAATGTGGGAATGATGGGGCAATTTGATGTATCGTGCCCCGTAGTCTCGCAAATAGCACAACTCTTCTCCATGGCTACACTCTTCACCGCCCTCAACTCCATGGCTTGGATCTTCTTTTGCATAGCTTCTAACCGGGCTTCCATAGTATCATCGGTCTTCAAGGTGTGTAAGCCACCACGAGTTGGTTGTGATGAAGATGAGTCGCCTCTATCAAACTCCAAAGTTGTGTCCCATGTTTGTGCATTCTCCGCCACCATCTCCAAATAATCCCATGCATCATCGGGTTCCTTATCAAAAAACTCCCTGTTGCACATTGTTTCCAAAAATTGCTTTGATGTCGGTAAGAATCCTTCGTAGAAGAACCCAATGACACGACATTTCTCGAATCCGTGGTGAGGACATGAGAGTAGAAGTTCCTTTAGCCTTTCCCAAGTTTGGTAGAATGTCTCATTGTTGCGTTGGGCAAAGCTCATGATTTGCTTCTTCAATCCCTGTGTCCTGTGCAAGGGAAAAAATTTCTTTAGAAACTCAGCTTGAAATTGCAACCATGAAGTAATTGAGCGTGGTGGTAAAGCATTAAGCCAATTCTTGGCTTTATCTTTGAGAGAAAATGGAAATAATTTCAAGTATATCGTGTCGGCGCTCGTTTTCCCATCAAAACATGTGGAATATACATCTTCAAACTCCTTTATGTGAAGATATGGGTTTTCCCTCTCCAAACCATGGAAAGTGTGTAGGAGTTGAATTACCCCGGGTTTAAAATTAAAGGAGTTCGCATCCGTAGGTAACACAAAGCATGAAGCCGAACTAGACCTGGTGGGTCTCAAAAGATCCCTCAAAGACCTAGGGACATCGGCTTGAGAATTAGTGTCATGGTTACTAGTATTATCATTGTTCATGTTTTCTTCCTCCATGACGTGTGTACGTGTTAGTCTATGTGTTCGAGGTGTTCGAAGCCACATAAACAAACCAAGCAAGCGATGGTATGTAAAACGAAAACAAACAAAGAGAAATTTATCTACGATTATGTACGAAAAGATGATATAGTCACAAAGCAAAGCTAAAAGTAATGTAATTGTCGATGGTAAAACCATTGTCCCCGGCAACGGCGCCAAAAACTTGGCGTGAACAAAAGTTTGCACGTGATAACTCCCAAGTGTAGGAGGTCGCCAAGTAGTAAATTTCCTAGTGAGCCTAGGGTCGAACACGGAGACAACTTGCTTACAATCAACAATGTCACAATTAGCTTAAGCGGTGTGAGAAATACCACCTTTTGGAGTAAGGATTGGTTGAGTGAATTTTTTAGAACACACTACCTTTAAGCGTGCAAACAACGAAATATGTAGGATAGCAAACAAAGATGAGAAATGTGAGTGTTCATGGTTTCATGGTGTAGTTGGGCTTATAACTTCAATTCAAATCACTACGATCCCTCTTCCGACTAAGGAGATAGCGATCGGCTAATTTGGCATTTCATCGAACACGTTGAGTGCGAAAAATGTTGAATGAAACATATGAGAAAACATCAACAATTAGCACAATAGAGAGGGTCCACTAGGATTAGCCTCTCATTGGATTTCCCACTAGGGTTCCAATTGATCAAACCTAACTCAACATTTCATTCATACATGAGAGATTAAATTCAAGCTAGAAATGAAATTTATAAGCCCAACATACCTCCATCCACCATAAACAAACACAAGAGAACTAGCCACTCATGATAAACAAAAACACTATATTTGATTTCAAAATCAACATCCCAATGTTTTTACAAATAGCAAAATTCAACAAGAGAAATGGGAAATATAAGCTAAAGCACAAGAGAACCCCCTTTTGATCTTCTCCTTTGATCTTCTTTCTTGAGTTTCACCCCTTCTCCAAGATTTTCCAAGCCCTAGAAATTTTTTCCTTGAGAGCAAGAATACCCAAGGCAAGCCCTAAAAAAACTGCTGAAAAAAACTAACTCCCCAAAAACGTGTTCAGCCCAAAGAAAAAAAACAGAGAACAATTTAAACCAGGTCCCTGCTCATTTCTGTGTTTTTTCTGTTTGCCCAAGCAAATTCTGGGCCCAAAAATAATGTTTTGCCAACCTGGGGGGCGGGTTGAAATTTTCCCGGCCACCTAGCGCCCGCTTGTTTGTGCGTTTCGAAATTGGGGGGGGGGGGCACGGCCCCCCCTTTTTTCTGCGTGTCCGCCTGGAGGGCGAAATGGGGGGCGCGCGGGCCCCCCCTCTCCATTTGCGAGTCCGCCTGGCGGGCCGGCCAGGCGGGCCGGCCCGCTGGGCGATAAAGGTTATGTTTTAATTTTTTTTAAATAACAAACTGTAGCCTGCTCAGAAGCGGGCCGCGGGCCTCAAGGCCCATCAACCCTTTTTTCCTTTGTTTTAATTCCCAGAAATTCCCTTATAGCTCCAAAAATTCACCAAAAATAGCCCCAAGCACCAAAAAATTCTGGAAAAATTCCAGAAAATTTGGAAAATTTCCAGGTGTACCTGAAAAATAAGATGAGCTAAAATTATTCCATAGAAATCGTATTTTATGTATAAAAATATATTAGGCGTTAATAATCAACAATATCACGAAAACGCATGTATCAACGCAAAAATTAATACGATATACACATAAAATACCCAGAAATGGGGGGAGAAAGAATCAATTTATACCCCGAATCAAAGCTCAAGGAGTATTATTGAAGTCGAGGGATTCGGATTCTCCATGTTGAAGCTTTGAAGATGGTTCGTCATGGTATTTATATTGTCTTCTAGCTTCGGTTTAGTAGAATGTTAAGCCTTGAGTAGTACTTGCCTAGAAATCTTCATATCTATCATATCTCATCTCTAGGATTGCCTTAGAAGCCCTTAGAAACTTTCTCGAAGCTTATCGCTTCATTTCTCGGCTTCATATGCATCTTAGTTGGTTCAAGTAGAAGAACCAACCGACTAGATAACGATCTAGTCTGTTGGAAATTCTTCTTGAACCGGCTAGACATCCGTGCTAATCTCAGCCCATTCACTGTTCATCTTTTAGTCAGTCCAAGAAGGTTCACCGACCGACTAGATGACGATCTAGTCGGTTGACAATCCTTCTCAGACCGACTAGTTATCCTAATTAATTCAAGACCATTTGTTGACCAATTAGTCGGTCCAAGAAGGTTCACCGACCGACTAAATGACGATCTAGTCGGTTGGTGTCTCTTCTCAGACCGACTAGTTCTCCTAGTGAAATTTGACTTCTTTACTGTTGACTAATTAGTCGGTCCAAGAAGGTTCACCGACCGACTAGTTGTCAAACTAGTCGGTTGATGTTTCTTCTTAGACTGACTAGTTCTTACATCTCTTGAATTCACTATCTTTGCTGTCAACCTTCTAGTCGGTCCAAGAAGGTTCACCGACCGACTAGTTGCAAAACTAATCGGTCAGTGATCCTTCTTAAACCGATTAAGCAGCTTCAGAATAGAGCCGTTGGGGCATTTAATGCCACGATTTTTGTGACCGTTTTGTCTCTTTCCTATATAAGTTTGAGTGCTTCAAACTAGGGATTCAAGGCTGAAATTAGAGACATTTTCACATCTAAGAGAAGAGCCATTCAACTCTATTTCCAAGCTCTCTCTCTTCTCACAAGAATCACTCCTTCACTCTTTGAGCACTAATTCCTCAAAGAGTTCTCATTCTTTGTGAGCTTCTCAAGCTAAGAGCTTGAATCAAGTCACCAACTTCTCCCTAGCCATCTATTGCTGCTCATCTTGGTGGAGCTAGGGTTTGGTGATCTCATCTTCCTCAAAATCCATTCTTGCCCAATATTGGTAAGTATTTCTCAAGGCATAGGATTTTGTGGTAAGAAGTTTTATATTTCATTCTTTATCCTTCATATTTGTTGTATACTCGCGGTGGTGAGAGGATTAGCTTGATCCCAAGTTGTGGGAGTCAAGATTTCGTTTTGCTATCGGTTTGTGAGAGTGTGCTTAGTCCCTAGTTGTGGGATTAAGGTTTTTGCTGTTCCCAGGTTGTGGGATACACAGACATCGATTGTAGGTCGATTTCACTTGTGGGGTTTCCGCAAGTGGGCTAAAGGAAAGCTCTAGTGGTTTTACTAGAGTATCCGAAGGGGATCCGGGTGTTGCTGGATTAGGGCACCGGGAACAAGTCGGGGAGACTTGGGTGGCATCGAACCAGGGTACATTGCATGTTAGCATTGTATTCTTGCTTGGGTTGTTGTTCACTCATTACATTCCGCATTTGTTGGTTAAGTAGGGTTTTATTTGGCGTAAATTCCTTATAATTCTATAAAACATTATTCACCCCCCATCTAGTGTTTGTTCCTCATAGCACAGGGTCACTACAACTGGTATCAGAGCGAGGTAATAGCTATGGAAACCAACAACAACATCACACGAAGTCCTTTTCCACCATATCTTATTGGACCCAACTATTAAATTTGGTGTGTGAAGATGAAGGCCCATATTCAATCCATCGATAAGGATTATTGGAAGCTTGTGGAGAAGCCCTTTCGCGCACCTACCACTTCTGTACATAAGTGGACACATGAGCAAAAAGAATTGGTGAAGAAACATGATGAGGTAATGAATATCTTGCTTGATTTTTTAACTTATGACATTCTTATGCGTGTGTCCGAGGCAACAACGGCATATCAAATATGGCATATGCTAGCGGAGCAAGAAGAGTCCACCTCGGAGTGTTCCTTCTCCAATGATGAAAGGGATTCATCCATGTGATTGATGGCACGAGAGGGTGCCACTAAGGGTGACTCAAGTGACGAATCAAGTGATTCGAGTGAAAGTGATAACGACGATGAAGAGGTAACAACGGATGATCTTAAAATTGAACTTAAGCAATTATTTGATAAATATCACAAGCTTATGTATAAATATTGTGATGCTAAGAATAAGATTGCTAGTCTCACTAACACATCTACATGTAGCACCTCTAACAATGACACCATTGTTGAGACACTCGCTATTGAGAAACCAAGTTTGCTTACTCAAAATGGCTTATTGAGAAATGAGGTGGAGTCCCTCAAATCTCAACTTGATCGTGTTTCCATTGTGGATAGTAACGATCTTGAGATTGAAAATCTTCAATCTCAAAACACTTGTTTGGGCATTGAGAATGAGGATCTCAAATCCCAAGTGCACGAGCTCACCACACTTGCATCCACCTCGAATGCCACTATTTCTTCAATTTCGAAGAAATATGAGCTCATGTCCTCCATTGTTGAGAGATTCAATAAGGGAAAGGACAATTTGGATGATTTGCTAAAGAATCAACTACCGACAAACCATCGTATTGGCCTTGGTTATTCTAAGGCAAGTGCATCTAATGCACGCACCTCCTATAGTGAAGTAAATATAGATTTTGTGAGGCCATCCTCCGGTGCATCCACGAGTGGTGTCTATAACAACTTGTGTAGTTCTACTACTAAGGAAACCACCACTCCTATTCCTCCATCCTTTGGAAAGAAACCCACTTTGGGTGGATCTCCAAAGAAGGGTCATGCATTTATGTACACCAATACTATGCCACGTAGGAACACACATCCTACCCCATATGTTCATACTAATGATGGTTTTTATGCTCCACACCCACGAGCACATGCAAACACTCAACGTACTCATGCTCATGCACCTTCACATGCTCATGATCACACATCACATCCACATATGCATGCTAATTCTCATGATCATCTTCATGCATACACGCCTCATATTCATCCACGTATGTATGCAACACCACACCATGGACCATATGCCCATCATCATGCTTTAGCACAACACAATGTTCCATACACACTTCCTCTTGCTCTTGCTAGATCTCATGTTCCTAGGCCATATGCACCATGTAGAGATCAACCTTTTGTGCATGCAACTACTAGGAAGAGGATACCCAAATCATACACTATTTGGAGTCCTAAGAACACTAGTAATCATGCTAAGGATATGTATGTGCAATCTTATATTCATGATATTATTTTGAATGATGATTATGTTGGGAAATCACGTTCCTCTTGGACTTGGTTTCGAAAGGGTTAGTTTCCGTTGACCCTTCATTGTTGGTACCATAAGTTTATATTATTTTATGGGTACCAAAGCATTTGTGTTAAGAATTGGTCTATTCTTTTGTTTGCATATTGGTCTTAGATGCTTATGTTTGTTAGAAACGTAAATTCATATTGAATATGATTTCCATTGCATGTTTATTAGTAAATCATTGTGTTTATGATTTTCATGTCTAAAATATTTAATACTTTTTCATGCAACACATGCTTTGGTTCATATTTATGTTTTGTTACATGTGATGCATGTCATGCTTTTGGATTAATATACCTATTTACTTTTGGTACGTTGGTACATGCATGTATATGGTTAAATATTTATCATGTGACATGATTACATGTATCATACAAAATTGTGTATGATTACATTAGGATATGCGTTACAATAATTTGAATTTAGTTTGTTAAATTTGTTGCCTAACCCATAGGATCCAAAAAGGTTTTTGGATACCAAAATTATGTTTTCTAGGTTCAATCCACTTTGGGATACCAACCCTACCAACTCCTTGATTTGCAAAGATTCTCATTCAAATGGAGTTGTTGGTGCTTAAGTGATGCACCAAAGTAGGGGGAGCTTAATGTTGTAAGTATATTCTTACATTTGGTATGTATGTGTGTTGAATGCATGTAGATGTCACTTTGCGTTTCAGACTATCTCATGCATATCTTATGTTTGCATATTGTGTGTCTTGTATGTCATTCATGTCTATGTATTTCACGTGTGTCAAATTCTTGACTGATGTGCATTGTGTATTCATAATCCTCACGCATATGTTTATTCAAGGATTATTTATAACATGTGGCTTAAAAATTTTCATGTTAGAACTAATGCTCATTTGCATGTTTCACACACGGGACACGCTTATATTTAGGTTCCACGTCATAAGCATGCATCCCAACTTCCTACTCATGCCACCTCACAACCTATTCTTAAGAATCCCAAATCACTATCGTTTGGATTCCTATGATTGTTTCTAGGCATGGTATGAACACACATATAGAATCGTATATTAGGAATGACATATTCTCATGAGACTATATATATGAAAATCAAACTCTAATCTTTATTTGGTTTCCACCTTGCTTACTCACTCATATTGCACTTCATGATTGGGTACCATGCTTATATGATTACTTTTTGTACCCATATATATATGTGAGTTCGTCCACTACTCCCAAGTTTGCATAGTTTGTATGATTTTGTGGGAGTATGACATGTTTTGATTGCTATCATGTTATGTTCATCTATATGTCATTGCATTTCATTCGTATTATGTTTGTGCATATAGATTAGTTGATTTCTCTAACCCTTGGTGATTTATTATCAATTTGCACCTTCCTATCTTGTTGATATGCCAAAGGAAAAGAGATATTTGGTTATGAAAATTAATACTTTATGCTTTTCATGCACACTCTTTGTGGTATTACTTTTCATGCCTTCTTTCAATATGTGTTGTGCTGTGAATGTTTATTTTGTGCACATATGCATATTGAACGAGGAATCTTTCTTGCACACACTATTGTATTAGATGTGTGCATTCATAATGCTGATTACTTGTATAATGTATTGTGATTAAATCATATGCATAGGAATTATTAGTCTAGGTGTATCTAATTTCTAATGATTTAGAATTGTTAATTCCTGATATGTATGATTTTCATGATCATAATAACACTTATCAATGCATATCATGCATTTCTATTGATGAGTGTTATTTACAATTGGTAAATGATTGGTTATTGGACTACTTGATTTTGCTCCTTAACCTATTGGATCCAAAAAGTTTTTGGATACCACCAATTGTTGAATTGTCAGATTGTTGTGTAAGATGCCTACTCTACACACTCCTTGGTTTACAAATGATGTATCAATTCAAAGGAAAGGATGGTGCATTGGAGATGCACACATATAGAGAGAGCTAAACTGTTGTAAGTATGTGTTTTGTACAATTGGTATTTTAATATATTGGTTTTGACTACCATGTTTACAATTGGTATTTCAATATAATGGATATGTGTAATATAGCATACTTCTTCATTAGCTCATTCTTGTCACACCCTCATGGAGATTGTTTGTTTATGTGACTGCCATGTTCATGTATGTCATATGTGTCTTATTATGACTCATGTATCATGGTAGCTATAACATTCATATAATGATTTGGTTAGTTGTTTATTGATGTTCATATCTTTGGAACACGTTGTCATTACACATCGCATTCCTCACATGCATGCTTCTGTGTGAAGATTGTTATATGTTATGGATATGATAACTGATGTGTATGACTTGCTTGCTTGTTTATTAGATTGTATTAAGTATATTGATCTTAACCTTCATTGAAAGTTTTTCAATTCTTTCATTTAAGATTCATTGTTGCTTTGATTCTACCACTTGTGCCTAATTCACGTAGATGACTATGTTCATGGATTAGTTAGACCATATCATGATTTGTCTTACCATTCTAGTAGAATCATTCATTTCTTTATGGCATGCTATACTTCATCATATTATACATAATTCATGCCATGTATAAGATTAATGATTTAGGATCTTTTTGTGTATTTGTTCATTGTATCACCACACATCTCATACTTTTCTTATAGTTTATATGATTAACTTTATGAGATGTATTGATATGATTTTGGATGATCAATGTATGTTGCTTGTCATTTTAATTACTTCATGACTGTTGTTTAGCTATAATTTTATTCGAGAGATCTTTCATGTCTATAGCTAAATCTTTCATGTATGATATTTTCACAAGTGACATAACAATCATGCATATTGGTAAGTGATCTTCATGCTATATTTTTCGCATTGAGTATCTCTCATCTCATGCTCATATTTTATGCTATTTTTATGAGATGTTAGAGATAACTTGTGCTTTACAAGATCATATAAGTTGTGTATAATGATGTGTATATTTTGTCATAGATATTCTTCCTTGAATATATCTTGATGCACTATGACTTCTTTGATGCTACCTCCGATTATATTGTGCTTACAAGCTTTTTATTCTATTTACACAATTGGTATGCATGCATGCGATGTTCATGATAACTATATTCGTTTATGTCCTACCTTGTGACTTTGATCGTAGACTATCTTCAGGCCTTTGCTCAAAAGATGTTTTGTCACATTATACCTCATGTTGAATCTAGACTATCTTCAGGCCTTTGCTCAAAAGATGTTTTGTCACATTATACCTCATGTTGAATCCTTTGTGATAATTGAGCTAGGATGAGATCAAGTCTCAATTTGTTCACTTGGTTTCCTTCTCAAGTGATGTCATGATCTTGACATGATTTTCCTACTTTGCATACTTTATTAGACTACTATTGGTATCTTCTTTACAATTGGTAGACTATTTATATTGGATATCATCTTTTCATGCTCTTGCTTGATGCTAGTTTTGGGCTTGTGATATAGTGCTTATCTTCCTTTTGCTCATGGCATTCCATGCTTATCATTAACTCATTTTGTGAGTATCTATTCTGGAATGCATGCTAGTACTATGGTTTTTTTAAACATTGTTTCAATTAGTTTCCTAGGGTGCTAGAATTGTGTATGCCATATGTTTTATGAAGTTACTATCTCTATTTTGGCATAACACTTTTGCGTGATATAGATATCTGATATCCATTTTCATTGTATCACATTGTCACCCCACATCGCACACCTCACTTAGATTTGGTATGCTTACCTTTAGAGATTCTTTGTGGAGTTTAGCTGGAGATACTTTTGGAGATGATTTGGTATGTCTACTATTGGTATCTCATGCCATTTTACTTAATTTGTGTTATTATTTCATAACATAACTTTGTACACATAGTTAAGAATTTTCCACAGTCATGTTTGTCTACTTCGTCGCTCGACGATTATATTGATTAAATAGATTTGCTTATATGAAAACATAGAATTGTTTTCCATGCACTAAATTAGCTAAAAATATTGATCTATGTCAATGTGATGATTTGGATTCCACCATAATGTATTTAATCATGTTCATGTCATTTGTCATGCCCTTGCTCAAGGACAGTCTATCACATTATGCTTAATGTTATAAATTTTTTGATAATTGAGTTTGTTTGGGTATTTGACACTTTTTGATCACTTGTTCTTCTTTCACAAGTGATGTCATGATTTTTGCATTATAACTTTTCTAACACTGCTCACACTACTCTTTACAATTAGTATCTACTGTTATCTTTTATCACGTATGCTTTTTGCTTATCTTTTTGTGATAATTGAGGGTAGTTGAGTTGTTGTTGGATATGTGCTCTTGAAATTGATATCTTTATTTTGATATCTAGTTTTCAATTGGTAACTTTACAATTGATATCTTTGCATTAGATACACCTTTTAGTTTTCCACTCTATTTTTGCTTTTGTTGTTTCTATCCCATATCTTTTGGATAATGCCAAAGGGGGAGAGAAATAAACAAAGGATGTGCTTATTAAATGTTGAGTGTTAAACAATAACTTGAATCATATAGACTTTATGTATGATCGTTCATGTATATGATTCAGGGGGAGCATTGGTGATTACCTTGGTTTATATTGCTTACATTATATATATATATATATATATATATATATATATATATATATATATATATATATATATATATATATATATATGTAATCATGCTCATGTTTATGATGTGTATCACCTATATGATTTGTATTGTGTATGCATATTATTTCTGGTCATTCATGCGATATATACACAACCTCATGTGATACACACACTATTAACTGCTGAATGATACTATTGATTATTGATATTAACTTGATTGGCATCATTGCATGGGGAGTAAGTATATTTAATGCACAATTATTTGTTTTATTTATATTTGGTTTGTCATCATCAAAAAGAGGGACAATGTTGAGTATTGGACTCTCCACCTTGATTTTGATGATGATCAAACACAAATCATTGTGACTAACTCTTGTGATTGCACTTAGCTAAAAAGTCACCTATTAGATTCAAGAAGATCAAAAGTGACTACACGTGTTGATTCAAGTGGAGGACTTGGTAGATCAACAAAGGTGAAGCTTTGGCTTGAAGAACTCAAAGGCTACCTCATACCTCAAGCCAATGGCATCAACAAATGAATGGAGATTCAATCCAACGAGAAGAAAGGAATGGATGAGTCAAAAGCTTCAAAGACTATGACGTTGGAGATATTCAAGTCATTCAACTAAAAGACTCAAGACCTTGAAGAATTATGGAGATCGTTGCCAAAGTACTTTGTTCATCTCAAGCGACGTCCCAAGACTTCCTCAGAACGTGTGATCATTGTGCCTGGAGCTTCGTTGAAGCTCAAGGAGTATTATTGAAGTCGAGGGATTCAGATTCTCCATGTTGAAGCTTTGAAGATGGTTCGTCATGGTATTTATATTGTCTTCTAGCTTCAGTTTAGTAGAATGTTAAGCCTTGAGAAGTACTTGCCTAGAAATCTTCATATCTATCATATCTCATCTCTAGGATTGCCTTAGAAGCCCTTAGAAACTTTCTCGAAGCTTATCGCTTCATTTCTCGGCTTCATATGCATCTTAGTTGGTTCAAGTAGAAGAACCAACTGACTAGATGACGATCTAGTCGGTTGGAAATTCTTCTTGAACCGACTAGACATCCGTGCTAATCTCAGCCCATTCACTGTTCATCTTTTAGTCGGTCCAAGAAGGTTCACCGACCGACTAGATGCCGATCTAGTCGGTTGGCAATCCTTCTCAGACCGACAAGTTATCCTAATCAATTCAAGACCATTTGTTGACCAATTAGTCGGTCCAAGAAGGTTCACCGACCGACTAAATGACGATCTAGTCGGTTGGTGTCTCTTCTCAGACCGACTAGTTCTCCTAGTGAAATTCGACTTCTTTACTGTTGACTAATTAGTCGGTCCAAGAAGGTTCACCGACCGACTAGTTGTCAAACTAGTCGGTTGATGTTTCTTCTTAGACCGACTAGTTCTTATATCTCTTGAATTCACTATCTTTGATGTCAACCTTCTAGTCGGTCCAAGAAGGTTCACCGACCGACTAGTTGCAAACCTAATTGGTCAGTGATCCTTCTTAGACCGATTAAGCAGCTTCAGAATAGAGCCGTTGGGGCATTTAATGTCACGATTTTTGTGACCGTTTTGTCTCTTCCCTATATAAGTTTGAGTGCTTCAAACCAGGGATTCAAGGCTGAAATTAGAGACATTTTCACATCTAAGAGAAGAGCCATTCAACTCTATTTCCAAGCTCTCTCTCTCTCTCTCTTCTCACAAGAATCTCTCATTCACTCTTTGAGCACTAATTCCTCAAGAGAGATTCTCATTCTTTGTGAGCTTCTCAAGCTAAGAGCTTGATCAAGTCACCAACTTCTCCCTAGCCATCTATTGCTGCTCATCTTGGTGGAGCTAGGGTTTGGTGATATCATCTTCCTCAAAATCCATTCTTGCCCTATATTGGTAAGTATTTCTCAAGGCATATGATTTTGTGGTAAGAAGTTTTATATTTCATTCTTTATACTTCATATTTGTTGTATTCTCACGGTGGTGAGAGGATTGGCTTGATCCCAAGTTGTGGGAGTCAAGATTTCGGTTTGCTCTCGGTTTGTGAGAGTGTGCTTAGTCCCTAGTTGTGGGATTAAGGTTTTTGCGTGTTCCCGGGTTGTGGGATACACGGACATTAAGTGGAGGTCGATTGCACTTGTGGGGTTTTCGCAAGTGGGCTAAAGGAAAGCTCTAGTGGTTTTACTAGAGTATCCAGAGGGGATCCGGGTGTTGCTGGATTAGGGCACCGGGAACAAGTCGGGGAGACTTGGGTGGCACCGAACCAGGGTACATTGCATGTTAGCATTGCATTCTTGCTTGGGTTTTTGTTCACTTATTACATTCTGCATTTGTTGGTTAAGTAGGGTTTTATTTGGCGTAAATTCCTTATAATTCTATAAAACACTATTCACCCCCATCTAGTGTTTGTTCCTCATTGCACAGGGTCACTACAAGTATCTGTGTCTTCATTCCAGGTAGCGTCCTCCTCAACGGTCTGCTCTAGCTCCACTAGCATGACCTCCTAATGATAAGCTCTGGTGGTGCGGGCTGCTCCATATCTTTAACCTGTGGAGAGGGGTCAAGGGCAAGAGACGGCTTGGGTACGACATCATGACAATGCCATCGTTGCCTTCGCTGGTCTCATCCTTGGCGATAATATAAAAATGCAGGGTGTCTCCCCCAAGCTGAACGTGAATATCATCTTCAATGGTACCTGCGGCAGACACGTGATTCATAATAAAATTAATAAGCACTCCTTCAAATGTATCTTCACCTGCCATAACAGTTAATGAGCCCTTCGATCGAACGGAGTGCATCATGCATCCCAAAGCTGCTACTAAATGAAGATCATTGATGGTATTCACTCGTATTCTACTTATAGATTCCCTTGATGGTCCCTACAACCCTTTGGTGAAGAAGTGGAGTAGCGTTGAGTCATCAAACCCATGCTCCGGTACCTTTATCAATAAATCTTTGAATCTGTCCAAGGCTCACCAGAAGCATTCTTCATCAGCCTGCCTGAAATTGGCGACCCTCCCTTGGTCTATAAAATATTGAATCGTGAAATTTTCTTCAATAGGGGGTACCATCGTTGCGCTAAATATGCACTTGATAAAACAAAGAAAAACAACCTGGAAAAGAATGGCATTGGCATAAGAGAGATAAAGATAATAATATTGTGGTAGCGGGGAAAAAATCTCTTCTTGTTTCTTTTTATAAATTTTAATTTTTATTCGAAGTCTAGCAACCTAATTGTGATAAGTGGAGAGTATGGCGGAACGCTTCCCTGGCAACGGCGCCAAAAACTTGTTCGGTTCCGGGTTTGCACCTAAAAACGTGAATGTCATCTTACCACAAGTGCACGGTATATAAATATATCGACGAGCGAGTATCGAATCTACAGGGATGTGGTTGTCACACTACCTATCGATCCTAGGCTAGGTTAGGCTTCGATATCTTATTGGGTGGAGATGGATTACGAAGGAGTGTCGTAATGACGATGGAAGTGGAATGCGAGGGTGTCACTGTTAGCAAGGCATGACCAAAGACTCCACCCAAAAAGAAAA
This sequence comes from Scilla litardierei, assembly GCA_030789695.1. Classification (NCBI taxonomy): domain Eukaryota; kingdom Viridiplantae; phylum Streptophyta; class Magnoliopsida; order Asparagales; family Asparagaceae; genus Scilla; species Scilla litardierei. The sequence continues at coordinate 408,716,615 of CM061142.1, read as the reverse complement.
CAAAAAGAACAAAGAGAAACGAATGAGGGAAATATCATTAGGGTATCGGGACTCCCCGCTAGGACTTTCGGGTTTGAATAACGGGTTAAGGGTCCTTTCGTTGGACGATGGGTGATGGGTGAGGGTAGGAGGTGTCACATCTAGAGATGGGAACGAGTACTTAACTTTCGTTGTTCCTACTCGTCTAACCATTCATATGCAAAGCCTTGCTCTCGCAGTCAACTTCGCACAGGAATGCGTGCATTAAACTTGACACTTTGGTCCCGCCTCGCAATTTCGTATCCACTCTCGTGATCTGCGGAGTGCGACTCTATCCTATGGTTTGGTTCTAGCAATAAGCGTGCTCTCGCAGTCACCGACTAGCACATCAAGGATTATTGATCGCCTCTAGCTCTCGAGTCACTCTCGTGATTGCGAGCCCTAGAAGCGGCCACTAAACCCAAATCAGATTCGTGGGGATCGCCCTAGAACGTGGAGCTACTTTTGCAATCCTCCAATTCTAGGGCCAATCCCCCCAAAACCCTTGTTCAAACCTCCATAGGGCAACCCTAGATTCATCCAACTAAGGTTAACCTATCATCCTAACCCTAGAATTCTAGGGTTCAACACTAATCTTAGCAATAGATCTACTCAATCATGGGGAAAGATATGGAAACGATGGAAATCAACATCACAAACAACAAAAAGAAGAACAATGAAAGATTCAACAACAAAATCAAAGGAGAAAGACAATAAACAAGATTTAACAAGGAAGAATACTTATCTAATGAAGATCCGGTACATAAACATCCAAGAAGGGGCCTAGGGCAAGCCTAACCTCTGAAAATCATCCCCCACAAGACAGAAAATAAGAGAAAGGGGCTAAAAACGGCCTCCCCTAATGATGGCCCAACATTCCTATTTATAGCCTCCCCAAGAAAAACCCTAAAATGCCCTAAAAGGAGTTCCCCGACATGGCGCTCGGCCGAGCGTGCCCTAGCGCTCGACCGAGTGCCCCCCTTGGCGCTTGGCGTTGATGCTTGGAGAAGGGGCTGCTCGGCCGAGCGAGGTAGCCACTTGACCGAGCACCTCCTTCAAGGGATCGATGTCGCTTGGGCGAACATGCCTGCGCGGCATATCGCTCGGCCGAGCGACATAACTCGCTCGGCCGAGCGAATTGGATGCAAACTTTCCCGAGGGCTGCAAGGCGAAAAATAGGAGCTCACTAACGACTGTCTCGGGTGAGTGTTGGGGGTCGCTCGGTCGAGCGAGTTGGGTCGCTCGGCCGAGCGACCCTTCGTAGCCTTGCTCCCCTTCATTATATCATTGCTCGACCGAGCGCATAATGTGCTCGGCCAAACGACCTGGAATTCATGGCCAGCCTTGCCCTCTTTTCCTTGCTCTCATTCCTTCATCCCTTTGGGCTTCTTTGCTTCTTATTTCTTGCTCCTCCCTCGCTCCCCAGCAGCTTTGAGTCGTCAAATGGGGTGCCGCTGGTGCTCCGGTGTCTATGTCTGTGCTCTCTTCCCCAATATACTCTGAATCGTTCGATATTCCCTGAAATGCAAACAAACACTCCTAAAGTAAAATAGTTCCAATTATGAGCGTAAAAGCGTATAAAATTGGTATTTGAGCAATCATTATGATGTGTAAATATATAGATAAAATGTGGAATATTATGACACATCACTCCCAGGGGCAGGAGAAGTCCAACCAGGCAGCGTTATGATGGCCCTCATTCAATGCCACTGCCTCGACTGACGCTCCTGTCAACTCCACACGGATCACTTCCCTCGGACCGAACCATCAGAATTCGAATGGCCCGAGCGATGGGGGCAATTGATACGACCCTCCTAAAATGGGCCAAGACTGAACAGGCCAAGCCCATGTCGCGAACCGACGGGCCTGGAAAGAACGAGGACCCCACGTAGACTCAGAGTCAGGCCGGCCTTGGACCGATACGAATGTAGCCGCTGACCCACGCCTGCGAGAGTTAACCACTTCCCTTAAATCGTGCCCCCTTAATCACCATTAAAGAGCCCCATTATGCCCACCTTCATGACCCATGAAGGCACCATCAAAGTGGCAGATCATCGGGAGGAAATGGGGTGATGTTGAGGGGTAGTGGCTGAGGAAGATTCCTATAAAGCAACTCGAAGAACAACGTGGAAAAGGACATCCTTCTGGATACCAAACTCCGAGATATTCTTCCTGAACGACCTTATCTCCCACCTTATAATTCTCCTCCACAGCTCGGCCCGTGGACTCGCATATCAGCCTCTCTGTGAGCCATACCGATCCCGTCGAGCATCCTTCAGATCCGTTCTGACTTAGGCATCGGAGGGGACTTGGTCGGAACCAAGGTCCGACCCCCCCTGACGAGCTTTCTCGTCTGTTTAGGTCAAGGAGATCTAGTTGCACCGAAGCTACTAATCAACCCGGAGCCAAACACGCTCACCCCTGAGCCCGTTCATCTCCACCCGTACAGAGGTCGTCGCTTGGCCGAGGACTCCCTTCGGCATACCGACACTCAGACCCGCACGCTCTTTACCAAGCCGAACGAGATGCTCCCCGCACCCGGAGGCTACACGTATCCCACGTGATCGCGTTGACCTCCAGCCCTCCAATCAACCAACCTGTGGTGAGAAAACACCCTGAAATAAGAAGTGTGTAAATCATCCATAAACATACGAAACATCTCTAATATACACGGGTCTTGTGGCCATTGAAAACTTCCTAGAAAAGGGGATTATATTAGACAAATAATTACCCCAATAACTATGTTACTTACAACCTACATCAACTGAGTGCCCACATGTTGATGGATGGCATCGTCGAACAATGAGGTGGAGTTGACGAGGACGCCTTCGGTGACGTGGACCTTCATCATCTGAAGAGTTGGACCCGCAATGGCTGGAACTTGGGTCAGCAAGAGTCAAGTCCAAGCTACTAGGATGAAGCCTGTCACGCCCCGCTTCCCAAAAATATGGAGGCGAAGCGTGAGAAGGTCCGCTCAGACTTGAAGCTACAAAGCTGCAAGTCCGATAAGCGTCAATCAAATTTAAAACTGCAGGTCCTTGCAACGCGAGCGAAACAAGATAATAATAATGAAATGAGACAAAAGAATAATCTCAGAATATCCATAAATATAAATTCCAACATCGCAGAAAAGCCACCAGGCTAAAATAAAAGAGAGTCTAAAGGCCCAAACATGGCCAACAAAAGTACAGCGTACAAACAAAGGTGACACGCACCGACAACTAACAACAAACCTAAAACAAAAGAAAACTCAGCAAGGCCACCAAGAAAGATCACTGACATCCAAAAACTCCTCCTAGGCAGACATGGACTCAGGCTCAGCGTCAGCAAAACGCCACGTACTCAGCAACGGTCTCCGGCTCAGGGTCTAACATGTGACACCCAAAAGAGCAAGGGGCACATGTCAGCAAGTCTACAAGAGACTTGTGCAAGGAAACTGAAAGTAGGTAAAGCAACCTAGCAGTGAAAATCGTGGACAAAAACAAATTTTATTTGGCCGAAAATCGTAGGTAAAGCAACCTAGCAACAAAACGTTTAAAACTCAAATAAATTTTATTTGGCCGAAAATAATTTATAAATTAATTATTACAAATGTTTTAAAGCTTGTTAAAAATATAAAAGTGGTCAAATAAACTCCAAAAATTATAAAATAAATATCGTGGTGATCGTGATGAAGAAAGTGAGCTAACTAAGAAGACTGATCTCAATTTTGACGTCGGACGACAAAACTAAAAATAGAAACGTCTCCCGTCAAAAGTGAAAATCGTCACGTCTCATCGAGTGAGATTAAATTGTGGGAAAACGACTCGAGAAACGTCGTTCCAAATTAGTGCCACTATTTAATACTCTCAGAGACGTTCACAACGGCATATCACACAAAAGTGTTCACAACCAAATAAAGTTTAAAATTAACACGTGCACGGCCAAAAGCACGTGCACGAAAAACGTACAACGAAAAGTGGTCGTTACATCCTCCCCACCTTAGAATAAAGTCCGTCCTCGGACTTTCTAATATAACTAGTCACTCTAGTAACTACCCCAATCAAGTCATATTATAATTCAACCAGGTATAGTCATTACAGGTGCTCATGTACGCACTAGGTAGTTAAACATAAACACTACCAACACGTATATATATACATTCACGTACGTCATATATTTATACTTATTATAGTCAGTCGACTTCATACATGTATTTCAATCATATATATATAAACATACATCCCTTATATAACTACTACTTACCTAGTACAAAACAATAGTTCAGATACTCACATAAGGATAGTCTCACACTTAGCCAATACAATCATTGCTCTACCTATAGGTAGCTACCTATGCACAAACATCAAGGGTATACTACCCTCTAATAATCCCTAGTATTCATCCAACACCAAACACATCAACACGTGTAGTCGCACCATACCATAATTAAGTCAAGTTTCACTATATGTATATATATTCACCACTACTATAGTTCCACAATATATAGTCATTCAAGTACATGCAAATAGTTCACCATATATTCACATCACGTACGGTCCTATAACTGTATTTACGACACGCCACATATATCATAGTCATCAATACCTATAACTAAGCACATACTTACCCGTGCATGGTGCACACCCATACACGCTAACATTTCATTTACATACCCCAATCATACCATTATATAACTAGCACACATACACACCTAGTTTTAGCTAGTACACATACGTTCACACGAGCAAGTCCTTAGTAAATAACTATACCACAAGACCAGCACCTATAACTATATACTGGCGTAGCGACCCACAATCATGTGCGTAGCAAAACCAGGCACAAACACTCCTATCACTATACATACATCAAACATTGCTATATTCAAACTACAAACATACATTTAATATACCTAGAGTATACCCACTCAAGCTTGAGTGAGACTCAGTACATATATCAGAATATTCTATATACGTAACACGACATTCATACCTATACCAATACCACTTCCAATATTTATATATACCTACCAATACAACCATATACATACCATAAGTCAATCACACCTAATATTTAGTCCGGAAGTACTCACATAGTTCAATCACTTTATATATGTCGTAATAGTAATACAGACATCAACACACGTATAACTATAATACACTCCCTCATACATACGCATTCATCGTATAGTCACACATATGTAACATGTATATTCACAGCATAGCCTACTACCTATAATTAATATACCAACACCTATACATACATAATTAAGATGTGCAATAGTCGTGTATACCTCACGGTATGCACGCATGCAACATCCCGTAAAAGCAAGCAATACCAATCAAAATTATAATCTACTATCATATGCATATCACCTATATACTCAGGCAACAAAACATAACTACTTACATCTAAACACTATATATATCTACCTACGAGCACATACTCATACGTACTAACATATGGGTCACTCAATAGGCCTACTTACGTAACTATACATATGATTATTATTATCACACCTATCATACACATAGCTTTACCAATCATTTATTTCAACCATCACAAGTATCTCTAACTTCATACACTCCATTAGACATTTCAACGCTAACTCTTATATACACATGCATCCCTAGTATAGTATAGCTATCCACACAAAAATCTATAACTACTAACACACAACAACTTCATACTATCACGAATAACTCCGAGAATATATATATATATACCACACAATAGGCAAGCATCAATATACTATGGGGGGTATACTCATTCAAGCCTACGTACCCAACTTAGGTACGTGCACAACGACACCTCACAAAGGTCCAAGGGTCTACTAACAACTAAGAGTTGACACAGACCTTGACGGACACTAAAGCCTAAGCAATAAAGAGAGGTCGAGAGCGTGACGAGGGAAGGATCGATAGGCACGAGTTCAGATAGGACGAATACAAGGAGACGGCTTGGTTAGGGAAAACATTGGCTCAATGGTGATGTTTAGGTTGAAAGAAAAGGAGATGTAGTGATGCTTAAATAGAACACAGAAAAGAAAATAGGGTGAATAGCACAAGCTAAAATACGCGAGATCTGAAAACTGTTGTACTTCAAAAAAATTGGAATTCCTCATCTGTATAAAATATTTGAAGATCGATAAAGCGAGTTGAAATAAGTTTGAGTCGAATATTCATAATAAGAGAAAATGTTTTATTGGTTTATATAAAATCAATGTAAAAGGAAGTAAAATCATTTACACGAATATTAAGGACGAGGTTTTTAGAAATCTTATACGTTAGTAATTTAATACAATGTTGTCAAAAAGTTTTTGGAAGTCAAAGAATGAAATCAAGTAACGGAAGAATCTAAACTCATGTTAAATGCTTCAAAACTTTAGGCTATGGAAAATTTTAAAATGATCAATTTGAAACTGCTTTTAGAGAACCAGGGTTTGCCAAAAATGAAAAAACTGATTTACGCAAGGTTCTTAATATACGAGCTCAACAAGTCTGGCACGGATATAAAAATAATTGAAATTCAATTTTGTTTAGAAAATTTTTTTCTAAAAGCGTGTATGGTGAGCGGAAAGAAAATAATAGTAACTGAGCATAAGAATTATCAAGATCGAATAGCAAATCTTTAAAATCAAATCAGGGAGGGTCTAAAGCAGGAAGAGGCTATGAAAATAGTAATTTTGCAAAAATCTGAAGTAGCGAAAGCGACGAGCAAGTCCAACTTGCTGAAAGCTGAAATTCCATATGTCTTGAAAGTATATTAAGGTAAACACGACGTATCATTCGAATAACACAAATAAGAGGGAAAAATTATAAATCGAATTGGGCAGGGCAAAAGTAAAACTAATATATGAAAGAACGACACATTTACATAAGTATGAAAAATATAGGCTGGGAAAATACCATAAGCTAGTATTCCAAAATTCCGACAAACGTTTTAAAATTTTAAATCAATGAAGGAGGATGAAATATATGTATATTAAAATTTTGAACAAAATTAAACTTAGTGGAAGAAAAGATTGAAAAATACTTTCAGAAGGTTCAAGTTTTGCAATGACGATGTTTGAAAATTGACGACGATCATCACGGGGCGATCTCGTGAATCGAGGCAAGGAAATTGGTTCGATGATCCAAACATACATACGCCTAGGATATGAATCTGAAGGATCTACGGGGAAACTCCTACGGTCGACCAACTAAAGATTAAGAACTAAGCGCTAAGACTTTCTAAGGAGCTAGACGGAAATGAAATGCGTTCAGCTTGGTCCGAAATCGATGAACCCAAGCGAACGACCAAAGGAAAATTCTAGAAGTCTAATATGGTCAAGGGTAAACAAGGACCACTAAGGTAACTCCTACGAAGATTGAATCAATGGCTGACAGGGAGTCTAATTAACAAACAGAGGCCCTTAACTAGCAAGCACAGACGTCTAACTAAGTCTCTACCACCTAGGGACATAGGGAAATGACTAGATTCAGGGCTTCTGACTCGGATGTTGCAATTTATTTAATGGACATTCCGTTATTATCGTTGTTTCGTTAATTCGCAATTGCAAGACTGGACCTGCATGGGCCACCAACAAAACCTGTCACGCCCCGCTTCCCAAAAATATGGAGGCGAAGCGTGAGAAGGTCCGCTCAGACTTGAAGCTACAAAGCTGCAAGTCCGATAAGCGTCAATCAAATTTAAAACTGCAGGTCCTTGCAACGCGAGCGAAACAAGATAATAATAATGAAATGAGACAAAAGAATAATCTCAAAATATCTATAAATATAAATTCCAACATCGCAGAAAAGCCACCAGGCTAAAATAAAAGAGAGTCTAAAGGCCCAAACATGGCCAACAAAAGTACAGCGTACAAACAAAGGTGACACGCACCGACAACTAACAACAAACCTAAAACAAAAGAAAACTCAGCAAGGCCACCAAGAAAATCACTGACATCCAAAAACTCCTCCTAGGCAGACATGGACTCAGGCTTAGCGTCAGCAAAACGCCACGTACTCAGCAACGGTCTCCGGCTCAGGGTCTAACATGTGACACCCAAAAGAGCAAGGGGCACATGTCAGCAAGTCTACAAGAGACTTGTGCAAGGAAACTGAAAGTAGGTAAAGCAACCTAGCAGTTCTAGCATGAATGCGATGACATGGCAGTTAAAGTATGAGTGCAACAGGTAAAGTAAGGTAAAGTAAAGTACGAGCATGGCATTTAAACATGGCATGGATGACAAGTATTACATGAATCATTCACAAGACAAGTACAAGACAAGAAAAGTAAGCACCTCGTGCACAGAGATTCCGTCTTTTGGCTAGAGGGCTGATCAGGCCACTCCTAAGCTCAAGTGAACGTTTATCCCTACCCCTGCACGTGTGTCGAGCCAGGGCCTTACCCCCGAACGGGAATGCTCGCTTCTGGATCACGAGCCAGGAAGTGTTTTTAACAAGTATGGCATAGGGGTGCACCTAGCCGGACAAGGAGTACAAGTACAAGTATTGTAGCGTGTGCTACGAATGCGACATTCAATGCATGGATGACATGTAAGATGCAATGCATGGCAGTTAAAAGTGCGTACAGGTAAGGAAAGTAAACGTGACAGTTTAGTATGCATGAACAACAGGTTTAAAGGGTTGGATCTAGCTTCGTTGTCAAGCTAGATCAATTAGGTGACGGATCTAGTTTCGTTGTCAAACTAGATCAAGTAGGCGTCTAGCCAGCTATCATTTCACTGACTAGTCTCTTTTACGCTAGGAACAAGGAAGTGGCCTAAAAACATGGCCCTACACAAGAGTTGGCAAGTTTCACTTGCCTGCAAGTACATCGTCTGAGCACACCGTCCAATGAGTCCAAAAATCACAATTATCCTACGTGCACAAGTCCACCGGCCTAAAGTCCATATTATTAATCTTGATTAGTGAATTTAAAACATTTAAAATACTTTGAAAATACTGATTTTAGTCTTGATTAGCATGCAATGGGTTGGGGGTCCTAGGGGTGCAAAGCGTTACCTCAACACGACGCGAAAGCTACACCGGCGTCGGGTAGCGACGCCGGGGGTTGGAATAAAAGATCGCGCTCCAAGTCCAGATTCCAATTAGATTCCTCGCTGGAAATTTCAGAGCAATCAACCGGGACGAAGATTCCAGATTCCAAAGCTAGCACGTGCGACGACGGGCTATGACGTGCGACGAAGTCGTACGCGGCAAATCCTCGAAGAGCAAGCACCTAGGTGGGGCCCACAGTAGTCCTAGGGACCTTTGGGGAACCCACAATAACTCTGGAGAACTTGGGGGGCCCACGGAGGCAAGTGGGGCGACGGATGCGGGGTTGCGACGAGTGGCTCTCGGTCGTACACAGCCAATGTGGGGAGATCTCTCGGTCGTGCGCTGAAAATGCGGAGCTGCGACGTTTTGGGGTGTGCAGTGGCTGCGGGTGGCTGTGGTGCGAGGGTTCTTGTCGGTCAGTGCGAGAGAAACGCTCGGTCAGGCGCTTGGATGCGGCGGGGCGATGTTGCAACGTTGCAGCGCTTGCAACAACGGTCGGTGCGGAGCAGCGGGTCGGTCGTGCGGGGTGCGGATCGGGGCGACAAGCGGGCGACGGTGCGGAGCGCTGTGCTGCGATGCGGAGCGGCTTGGTGCGGGCCAATCCCTCGGTCAGACCGAGGGAACGGAGCGGTGCGGAGCTGCTGCGTGCGGAACGGCTAGGATGCGGGGCGGGGCTTCGGTCGGAGCGGGGGAACGGGGCCGTTTCCTTCGGTCGTGCGACTGCCGTTCGTCGCAACGTTGCGACGAATCGTCACAACGTCAAATTTGGGTTTTGGAAGAGGCTAGGGTTAATTTCTTGCGAAAATAGGTCTTCCTAGAGGTTGTTTATATAGTGTAGATGGGTTGACTTGGTCTAGGGCTAAATCTAATAGGATTAGAAGTTTAAAATAATTTAAAATTTGAAATTAAACTTCTCCAACTCACCCAAGGATTTGACTTGGTCCAAATGAGCTGGAAATTGGCTCAAAAATTCTTTAAAATGTTTAAAACTCAAATAAATTTTATTTGGCCGAAAATAATTTATAAATTAATTATTACAAATGTTTTAAAGCTTGTTAAAAATATAAAAGTGGTCAAATAAACTCCAAAAATTATAAAATAAATATCGTGGTGATCGTGATGAAGAAAGTGAGCTAACTAAGAAGACGGATCTCAATTTCGACGTCGGACGACAAAACTAAAAATAGAAACGTCTCCCGTCAAAAGTGAAAATCGTCACGTCTCATCGAGTGAGATTAAATTGTGGGAAAACGACTCGAGAAACGTCGTTCCAAATTAGTGCCACTATTTAATACTCTTAGAGACGTTCACAACGGCATATCACACAAAAGTGTTCACAACCAAATAAAGTTTAAAATTAACACGTGCACGGCCAAAAGCACGTGCACGAAAAACGTACAACGAAAAGTGGTCGTTACAAAGCCTGACCTAACTCTGGTTCGTTCCGAGCGATCTGCTGAACTTCCTGCAGCATAGACATTTGGCAGGGGGTTTGAAACTGTGTTCCAAACCAAATTCCCTCTTAGTATGGGACTCAAGAGGTCTCGGGACAGCTAGATCAATCTAAATGGAGATCATCATATTGCAGTCATGCCGAGCTAAGGAGGAAGAAATATAAGTGGAAGTAAAAGAGATAGATTTGTTAGAGTGCCTAGACTTAGTGTCTCTGGAGCTTGATCACTTGTCCTGTTGATGTTTAGACTATTTATAAGTGTATGTGTCCCCTCTGTTCCGTTGGTGGATAACATCCTTGCAATAATGGTGGCACGATTGCCCCTCCAGAATAGGCGTAACCGTTGTCCACTTACCCCATCATTAATAAGCCCATTAATAACAATCTCCTTAAGGCTCGAGAGCTCAACGGGCAGAATATGGCCTGGATTTGATTGGGCAAGCGGGTAGCCTTCCACGTGGGCTTCATGGGCCTGATGGGCCATAACATCTCTCTTATGGGCCCCTTTATTCAGGTGAGAATATACCTCTCCCCTTTAGGGGCCAGCCCAATGCTATAACATCACATGATCAACAGCAAAGTGTATTAGAAGAGCTTTGTTTGTGATCGGCAGGTACTTATGCCATGCACCTGCATTACATAAAGAACATAACATTACGAGATAAGCATAAATTCAATAGTTCTTAGACACATGCTTGCAACAAGTGTTCCACTCTCCTCAGATGACACATGTAATATGGTCTGGTCTTGAATTCTGTTGGGTTTGGGTATGCACAAGATGGGTTTGACCCATGGGTGAAAATATAAATGTTGAATAATTGAGGGGCCTATGTGCAAATTTCAATTAACTTGTGTGGATAATTGAAATTAAGAGAAGTGTATTGTTACTAATGTAAAATTGTTATCCTAATTATTCTACAACGTTAAAATTCTAACGTAAACTTCTCTCTGCTTATTCCTATTTATATGCCCCTTGGGAGTTTATGTAAAAGACACCCAGAAACATAAGAAACACTCTTTATTTTTCTCCTAAATAAAAGAAGACCAAGATAACATTAGTGGTGAAAGTGGGTTTGGCTTTCATTAATGATTCCAATTCCGATCCAAAGCAAGTAATTCCTCATCTTCGATCCTATTCCGTTGAAAAAGGTGATGTGTTCATCAACTTTAAGTTTCTACATTTGTTTCAGGGTACTTTCTCACATCAGATGTTGCAGATAGGAGGCCTGAAGGACGTCGCTGATGTGGAAGACGGGGCCAACCTTCGGGATGATGGTCGAGCTAACTTGGAAGAAGAGTGGTCTCCGGGCCGAGCAATGGAGGCAAGAACAAACCCTAACAGAGCAGTCTCTCCAGCAATATGCTGCACAGGAAGCTCGTCAGGGGATCGGATGTAGGTTTCGACCAAACCTCCTCCGATGCTTAAGTCAGTACGTGCCTAAGGGATGCTCGGTGGAACTGAGTCCGACCTGAGAAAGGGTTGTCCACTAGTTCTCAGGCCGAGCTATGGAGGAAGAGTATTTGTTTGGTGGAGCAGATTGAGTGTATATGAATACCTTAGTATCAGTTATCAGAGAACTGTCCCTTCCTTCCCCTTCCCGGGGCTATTTATATGCAGCGGTTTTGTCAACGCCATCGCTCTATAACGCTCAGGCATTCATGGCATTTTATTGTCTTTGGCATGTGCTATCTGTATTGATGATGGGTTAATGGCCAATCATTGATTGCTCCACTGAGAAGTGAATCCCGTGATCGAGGATGCCCGACGGTCCATCGGGCAGTCGTCATTAATGGAGAGAGGGGGGTGAACCGCACGTGAGGGCTTCTGAGCTGGAGTAATGAGCTGCACTAGGTCAGTCAGTTGGAGGTAATTGACATGGCGGTCTCTAGGCCGGCCATAGGTCGTATCAAACGCCCACATCGCCTGAGCTTGACCGATGTGGATGTTAAGGTCGGGTGATGTGACATGTGGAGATTGGACCGGCACGAAAGCCGAGATAACGTATTTAATGTCGGCCACAGGGGCTCCATGCCTTAGGGTTTGGGTGCCAAAACAATATTAGAGGCATGGAAGGTGGAGAATGTCTTCTATAAAAGATCAGCCTCAGTATGCTTAACACCAAATAATTCAATTCTTGACACGATATCAAAGATTGCTAAGTTATAATCAAATAGAGACTTGAAATCTTGTAACATCAGATTTTACCATTCATATTGTGCTTGAAGGAGAATGACAGTCTTGGTTTGTCAATACATTTCTTTTAATCTTGTCCAAGAGATCAAAGGATTACGGATAGATAAATTTTGAACCTTCAAAATGACACTTAGATGCAAGCAGATAAATATCAACACAATTGCCTTATCTTTGTCACTTACATCTCCCTTTTAAGTAATGGCACCAAAAAGTCCATACACTTGAAGGTGCAATTCATCATCAAGGCATGCACCATGAGAGATATCTATTACCATTCACATCGAAGATTTGGAATTTGGGCTTCTCAATATTAGCCATAACCATACAATATATTGATTCCAAAATGAATAGACTTAGAACACTTGGCAACTATTTTGTTTTGCTCAACCCAAAATTAGTATGACAAATTCAGGTGACAAGATGATAATAATCACACGCGTTGATAAAGCCAAAATGAATATTAGTATGACAACTTCAAGTGTCAACAACAAATAAAAGTGAGGTGTATATGATAACTGATGGTGTCAATATCACTTATAAAATTAAGCAATAATTTCATAATCAAATAGGTCTATACCCAATGTGACAGCTTCAAGTGTCACCACTACAGTACTTAAAAATGCTTTTCCCGGCATATTTATGCCGGCGTTTCAAAGAAACATCGGCAAATTTCTATTGGTATTTCGACATTTACCGGCGTTTATAAGAACGCCTGCAAATGCTGGACTTTTTCCGGCGTTTATAACAATGTTTTTAAATGCTAAACTTTTCCAGGCGCTTTCTGAAAACACCGGTAAATGTTGGACTTTTCCCGGCATTTTTCAAAAAACACAGACACATGCTGGACTTTTTCCGTTGGTTTACTAAAATGTCTGGAAATGCTGGACTTTTTACCAGCGCTTTCCAAAAACGTCAGCCAATGCTAGACTTTTCCTAGCACTTTGGTAAAACATTAGGAAATGTTGGACTTTTCCCGACGCTGATCACGTCGGGATGTACACCCAAAATAATTTAGTTTTACTGCAAGCGCACGGTTAAGTGTTGAGCGGGTATCGAATCACAGGGTGGAACTATTGGTATTATCTTGGTCACTTGGCAGAGATGGAACAATGTTGAAGGAATATGTGTGTCCCAAACGTATAAAAATGTAGGTTGTAAATTCGATTAATAAGAATGTCTAGGACTAGGGAATACCCACTATAGATTTTCGAGTATCAATGTGAATATGAACTTCCATATTACTAACGCCTAATTTCGGGTGAAATTATCGCAACTATATTGAGAACTAGCGAACGCTCTTGCGTTATGCAAATCTATTATAACTTAAGCCAGAGCCTCGCTCTTACGCAAGCCTAGTCTAAATTATTAGCATTAAGATCAATAATATAATTCAATTCAAACTCAAGTTCACTCTCGTGCATTGTGAGTTCGAATCTAGATTATGATGGTTCGTATTCGTCTTACTGTCGTATATGCAGATATAATTATAAAAATATAATAAAGATGCTAGCTTTGGTCGCTCTCGTGCACCAATTCTAGTGTATCTCAATTATAGATCTAAATCAAATATCTAGGGCTTGCTATAGATCAAGATTCTCTCTCGAGCTCACAAGATCTAAGTAGAAATCCCTAGCTATTCGTAGTAGATTAACCATAATCTAACCCTAAAATAAGTTTAGCAAAATGGGTTTTCAATGGATTTCACATACCAAGCTCTATATCCATAGGGTTCATCCCTTTACCCTAAATCAAAGAGACTACTCACAAGTATTCATGATCATAGCAATAAAATTGATAAATGCGATAGAAATCATCATAGACAAAAGATCTATACAATAAATAATCATAAAAACTATAAACAATAAGGGTTTAAACAAACCAATGAGTTCCAAGCTTCAATCCAACAAGAAATTCAAGAACTAGCTCTCTAATCCAAAAGCTATAGCAAAATAAAGTAGAGTCTTCTCTAAGATCTCTAGCTGTATCATCTCTCCTTTTGGAGGCTCATAAAACTACCTATTTATACTAACTCAAAAACCTAGGAAAAGCTGACCAAAATGCCCTCAGACCTAGGCAACCCTAGTTTGCAATTCTGGGCCGACGGTGCACTCGGTCGAATGGCATTCCCTGCAGAAAATCCTCAAAAACTGGCGGTCTGTCTTCTCTGGCAACTCGGTCGAGTGGTCGGCTCACTCGGTCGAGTGGCCTTCTCACTCGGTCGAATGAGAGTTCCTGCAGAAATCTTCAGAATCTGCATTCTACCTCCAGCTTTTCTTCCCTCACTCGGTCGAGTGGGCTTCTCACTCGGTCGAGTGAAAGTTTCACTAGACTGAGTGCATTTACGTCGCTTCTTGGCTGGGGCTGGGGCTGTATCCGTTGCACTCGGTCGAGTGGTCTGTGCCACTCGGTCGAGTAGGCTGAGTTTTAAGCTTTTTCTCTCTTTTCTCGCTTCCTTCCGTCTCCTCTTCTCTTCCTTCCGCTTCTTCTCATCTTCAAGCACCGTGAGCTCCTCGATATCATCACTGTTGATGCTCCTGCACACGTATATATACTCCTAGCTCCAATTTGCTCTCGATTGCTCTATATTTCCTGAAAATCCAACGAAACATAGAAATAGTGAAAATTCGTCGAGAAATCGTCTTTAAGCTTTAAATTTGCAATATGAGCAATCAATATGGCATGAAAATATACAGAAATAAATATAAAATATGAGCATATCAAAATCCCCCAAGCTTACCTCTTGCTCGTCCTCGAGGAAGAGAAGTAAAAAAGCGAACTTGGCGAATAAAAATAAAGAAACCAAATAATCGAAAAGAAAGCGAAGAGGGGGAAATGCTAGATCATTCTCTCAGAACTCGAATTCATTTACACAAATGCACCAATAAGGAATATAAACATCACTATCGCTCTTATTTCAATATCATTTCATACTTGGCACACTTGATATAAAAACTGAGAACAATATGAATCTTATGAAATATGAAATCATTTTAACATTAAACAGCATCTATGGCATAGAAAACGATATACATATTCATAGACAACACACTTTTCAATTGATTGCTTCTACTTGGAGTATAAGAGATATCACACAATTCATACATATAAGAATAGAAAGATGTGGTCTTATGAATTTCATGTCTATTTTTCAACTCATAGATGTCATCAGACTTAAAGTCATCTCCCTAAGTATTAGAGATTACATAGCTTTGATAGTCATGCACATATAAGTAATCACTCTCTCACTTATTATTGGATTTTCTTCTCCCAAGCTTATCTATAAGCGTAATGGCATCGAATGTATAGAATATGGGTTTTCCCAAATATTGTGGCTCCATAAAAGAAAAGTAAATGAAAGAAAAGAAAGGAAGTGATTGTGTATATACACTGAAGTTCTCTTTTTCTTTCCTTTTTGTTTTTTTTTCTTTTTCTTTTTCTCTTTTTTGTCTGTTTTTTCCTTTTTTTCCTTTTTTATTTTTTCTTTATATACACATATTGTATAGGAGAGCATTCGATAACACTCACAACATGAAGGAGTTGAGAGGCAAGGAAGGGATAATGATGTGGCTCGTGTTTTAGGAGAAGACCACCCAGGTCGGGTGTTTGGTCTTGGTTCAAGTGGGTCTCAATCTCGGATCTTCGGTACATATAAAAGATTTGTCCCTTCTCCTTCCTTCGATTCCGACGGTGCATCACGTCCCAGCTCAAATATGGTGACACGTGAGGAGTTTGAGAGGTAGCAACAACAGCTTGATCAGTGTAGGTCTCTCTTGAACTTCTTCGTGACACAGCACCATACTCCAGAACAACTACAGAAATTACAGCAAGACCCTCAAGTTCGAAACCTCTTCTCGACGTCCCAGCCTTGTTATTTTTTTCCTTAGTTTCTTTTTGTTAAAGACTAGTGTTTTTATTAAATATCATCATGTCGTCGTCCCAGCCTTAGTTTCTTTTTTCCTTAGTTTCTTTTTTGTAAAAGACTAGTGTTTTTATTAAATATCATCATGTGGTGTATGTTGTGTTGAAGACTTAAGTTTTTATTAAATATCATCATGTGGTGTATGATGTGTTGTGTTGAAGACTTACGTTTTTTATTAAATATTATACTGTGGTGTATGTTGTATTAAAGACTTACTTTTTTGTATTAAATTTTATCATATGGTTATATTTTGTGTTTTTTGGATGCCGGTTTTTATTTTTTTGTTAATTATTTTCGTTATCGGCGGTTAGAACCACATTCGAACAGATCATTTTTATTTTTTAAAAAAATTAATTTCGTTTGCAGTGGTTAGTAACCGCCACAAACACAATAATTTTTCACAATAAAAGCCGCCCAAAACATATATTATGGCGGTTCGAAACCATTGCAAAACGATTTCGTTTTGGCGGTTTGGAACCGTCATAAATACGCTTTGTGGAGGTTCTTAACCGCTAAAGACGAACTGTAATAATTTAATTTTTTGTAATGAATAACCCGCCAGAAATGTAGATTGTGGCAGTTCGAAACCGCCACAAAATTGCGTTTTAGCCAGTTTGGTAGTGGTGGTTTGTAACCGCCAGTAACCATGTTTCTCTCGGCCATTTCAGTGGCGGTTCCCAGAACCGCTTGAAACAGTAATAGTAGCGGTTACGACCCGCTAGTAACGGATTTTGGAACCGCTTCTACTATTCGCCCTTCTTGTAGTGAAATACGATTCCCAAAGAAAGATAATTTTTTTTCTTTTGTGTTTTTGGGATCATGGAGCTTTTTGGCTTTTTTTGTAGTTTGGAAAAGATGCTAAAATAAGAGTCACTTTAAGGGAGAATTTCCTATGATAGTATGTATAGAAATGTTTTTAAGATATGTGGAGAAAGAATAAATTATATCACTCAGTTCACTCTTTGTATGTCCATAACTACTTCAGCATAGTAATGTCCTCTACTCAGTTTGATTTCTAAAAAGAAAACTAGTCTATTCATATCAAATGACATTCAGTTCATTAGACCTGAAGATTTAATACACAATTCATGCAATTAAGAAGTGATATAGAGATATGAATGCAGTACTCCAATTATAATGAAGTCAATGCGTGAATCTTGGTTTGTTTTCTAAAAAGAGTATATAATAAAGTAATTCTCAGACGAGTCAACGTTAAATTCTTTCATGGACAATAAATATCACATTGGAAGACATTTTTCTCAAATGCACACAAGCATATCGTAAATGATATTAGAAATAAAGACTATAGCATGGAAAAGATATGTGCAAAGGTAAAGTGAGATTCAAGATAATTTCATCACAACGAATTCATTTCTAGCAAAGAAAGTAAAAGAAGTAAGGATAAAATAAAATCAAACTATACACATGAATGCACTCTAAAAGTAAGGAAAATATGATGCATGGTAAAAAATGAAAAAAGGTGTGAAAATAAGTAAAAAATGAAGAAAAGTGAAAATAAACGAAAATAAAGAAATTAAAAGTGCATGAGTGCACTCACTCCCCCAAGCTAAACATCACATTGTCCTCAATGTGCAAAGTGTGGCACATTGACAAATAAGGTAGGGGTGGGTGGGTGTGGAGGCGAAAATGATACAAAATGAAAAGAAATGTAATGATAAAAGAAAAGAAACTAATGAATCTACATGATGGTATGCCATTCAAGCATGCAAAATAATGGCATGGATGCAAAGGTGGTCAAAAATACTCTCCCCCAAGCTGGAATATATAGTGCCCTGATAGAGTGAAGACAAAGGGGCATGCAAAATAATAGGGAAAGAAGGGATCAAAAGTATATCAGGCATCAAGTGAAGTGCCTACTCAGGGGTTGCACCATCACCTCCCTATGGTGGAGGTGGTGGTGGCAGAGGGGCTGACTGCTGCTATTGCTACAGATGCTGCAAAATCTAGGTCAGTGTCTGCTGAATATCAGGGATAAGGGCAGTGTGGGTCAGCTGAGCAACAACGGCATGTATGAGGGCTTGAAAATCTCCTCTAAGTTAACTACTGCAGACTCGACTGTGCGCAGGTGCAAGTGTCTGTCGTCAAAAGTGGAGGTAGAGGGACGTGAACGTGCACGAGCCAGACTCACACGGCCTCCAAAAACTAGTGGGACAACTATAGGGTGCGTATGTGGAACATGGCTCACAATAGGAAGCTCAGCCTCCAGGTGAGGCTGAGACACAGGAATGCTCACTGAGGTGGATGCAACAGATGGTGTGATCAGAATATCGGCAGAAGTGGAGGAGGGTGCAGAGGTCGTGGCAACAGATGTGGTGACAGAAACCATGACACTCTCAGAAAATACTGCAGCATCAGAGACAGGAATATTGACAGGTGGGGTGGGTGTGAAAGCTGAAGATAAGGTCACTTCAGATGTCGGTGTCTCAAGTGAGGCAGGGTCTATACAGACGAATGAATGGAAGGATCAGCATTCTCGGGAATGGAAGGGATAACGGGCTCAACACTCTCCGAAATGATAGGGGCATCATCAGACATGTTGAGTATTGATTCCCCGGATTTGCTTTTGATGATGAGCAAACATAAATATCGTGAACTAACTCTTTGTGAGCGCAGTTATGGAGATCGTCGCCAAAAGTCTACGTACATCCAAAGCGACGTCTCAAGACTTCTTAAAGCGCGTGATTGTGTGCCTGAAGCTTTGTTGAAGATCTAGGAGCATTATTGAAGTCAAGAGATTCGGATTGGAGCTTTGAAGACGGTTCGTCAAGTTTATTTATTGTCTTCTAGCTTCATCGTATAGAATGTTAAGCCTTGAGTTGGTCTTACATTATTAGAGCTAGGATTATCATAGAAGCCCATAAAAACTTTCCTGAAGCTTCGCTCTTATTTTCGCGGCTTCTAGTGCATCTTAGTTGGTTCAAGAAGAAGGACCAACCGACTAGATGGCAATCTAGTCGGTCGGCAATCCTTCTTGAACCGACTAGATCTCCTTGCTCAACTTAGCTCATTCACTGTTGACCAATTAGTCGGTCCAAGAAGGTTCACCGACCGATTAGTTGTCAAACTAGTCGGTTAGGAATCCTTCTTAGACCGACTAGTTATGTCTTTCATTTTCACAGCCTGAGCTACTGCTTATCGTTAGTCGGTAAAAGAACAATCATCGACTGACTAGTTAAGAAACTAATCGGTTGGAATTTGTTCTTAGACCGACTAGTTCTCTTGTGTTCAGCATATTGATTTCAACTGCTTAGTCGGTCAAAGAACACTCCCCGACCGACTAGTTGTCAAACTAGTCGGTTGGCAAGTATTCTTAAACCGACTAGTTCTATACTTCCTGAACTTTCTTTATTGGCTGTCAACTAGTTAGTCGGTCCATGTAGAATCACCGACCGACTAGTTTCCAAACTAGTCGGTCAGTGATCCTTCTTAGACCGATTAGACTGCTTCAGAAATAGATCCGTTGGAGCATTAATTGCACGATTTCTGCTCTCTCTCTCTTCTCTAACCTATATATACTTGAAGGGCTTCTTGCTAAGTTTTCAAGGCTAATATTATCGAGGTTTAGAGAAATCAAAGAGAAGCTATTCAACTCTATTTCTAAAGCTTTCTCTTCTCACAAGAATCTCTCCAAACTCCTTGAGCCATATTTCCTCAAGAGAGATTCTCTTCATTGTGAGCCTCTCAAGCCAAGAGCTTGATTCAAGGTCACTAACTCCTCCCAAGCCATCTATTGCTGGTCATCTACTTGGAGCTAGGGTTTGGTGCCTTCTTCTTCCTCAAAATCCTTCTTGCCCTAATATTGGTAAGTTTACTCAAGGCATAGGATTTTGTTGGTAAGTATTTCATTGTTTCATTTACATTGATTTCAGTTGTTCTCTTGGTTGTGAGAGAAGTGTGTGATCCCGGGTTGTGGGAGTCACATTTTGATTTGTGTATGATTTGGTCTTGTAGAGGTTTTTCTACAAGAATTTCATAGTGCAAAACTTGGGTTAGTGGTTTCTAACTCAAGTATCCGGAGGGGATCCGGGTGGTTAGGACGTATGATCACCGGGAATAAGTCGGGGAGACCTGGGTGGATCCGAACCTGTTATATCGATTGTTTGCATTGTTTAATTATTGTTGTTTGTAATTATTCCGCATTGTTGTTTGTGTGTTTGCACAATAATTAGGAATTATACTCTTGATTATTTTAAATTACTATTCACCCCCCTCTAGTACTTGTGCAGCAGCTACGCAGGGTATTACATTTGGTATCAGAGCCAAGTTCATAGCTATGACGAACAACGACTACAACGTTTTCAAGAATCGTGAAGGAGCTTCTTCGGTGATGGAAGGACACTCCTCAACTAGGCCTCCCTTCTTCAACGGTACCAATTATGGGTACTGGAAATGCCGGATGGAAACGTTCCTCCGGAGCACTTCACTATGGAGAGCCACGTTGACGGAGTATGTTGAGCCCACCGAACCAGACTTCGCGAAGTGGACTACCGCGGAGGTCGCCGCGGAGGTAAACAATGCCAAGGCAATGAATGCCTTGCAATGTGCTTTGGAGCCCGAAGACTTCAACAAGATATGCACATGTAAGAGTGCATATCAAATCTAGAACTCACTCCTCATCTTGCATGAAGGAATGAGTAGGGTAAGAGACTCCAAACTCACCGTTGTCAATAAAGATTACGAATTATTTCATATGCAACAAGGTGAGAAGATGAAGGAGTACTATGCTCGCTTCGTCGACATTACCAATGAATTGGAGGCTCTTGGAAAGACCTACACCCAAAAAGAGAAAGTCTCAAAGATCATTGACGGACTTCCTTCTTGTTGGGAGAAGCGTACCTTCGCCATCGAGGAAGGTAATGATATGAATAAATATATTGTCGTTCAACTAATGGGTACCTTGATGTCTTATGAGGTACGCAAGGCCAATAAACTAAAGATGCATGACAAGATGAAGTCGTACTTGAACCAAGACGAGCCAAAGAAAAAGACGATTGCGTTCAAGGCCGCTCCATCTACATCTACCGATGATGAAGAATCAGAAGACGAGTTGGACATAGAAGCTTTGGCCGATTTGGCAAAGAAGTTCGACCGATTCTTCCGAAAAGGTAAGTTCAAGAACAAAGCTAAATTTGGTTCTTATAATGCATCTACTCCTTTGTGTTATAAATGCAACAAGCCAGGACACATCAAGCCAGATTGTCCTCTCAACAAACACAAGGAGAAGTGGAAGGCACCCAAGTACGACAAGTCGAGAAAGTACAAGAAAGGGTACAAGAAAGGGCTTGTCGGCTCATTCACCGACTCCGAAGAGGACTCCTCAAGTGGAGAGTCGAATGATAAACAAGTGGAGAAAGCACACATGTGCTTCATGGGAAAAGAGGAACATGATCAAGAGACCTCCTCCGATGAAAGCGAGGATGAAAGCGAGGATGAAGGCGAAGAGATAACTATGGATGAACTTAGATTAGCTAGCGAACAACTTTGGTCTATGTTTTCTAAATTGGCTAATAGATATATTAAGACTAAAGATGAGCTAACTAGTCTACAAACCTCACCTAAGCCTATCATCATCAACAATGACACCGTTGTTGAAGGGTTGAGAAATGAGATCGTAAATCTCAAATCTCAACTTGAGCATGTTCATATTCAGAATTCGGATGAACGCGAGATAGCGAATTTGACTTCTCAAAACTCAACTTTGAGTATTGAGAATGAGAATCTCAAGTCTCGTGTTTATGTACTCACATCGCAAGTGTCCACTTTGGATGCTTCTACGCATTCTCTCACCGAGAAGTATGAGTGCACATTAGGCCGAATTAATAAATTCAATAAAGGTAAGGGCCATTTGGATAATATCCTAAATGACTTACTTTCGGCCAATCATCACATTGGCTTGGGGTATAAGATGGGAAATTCATCCAAATCGTCCACTACCTTTGTTAGGCCAACTTCCGATGCCTCAACTAGTGGGAGTAAACACCCCATGGGTAGTTCATCTACCAATGGTGCTTCCATTAGGTACACACCCCCGTTTGGAAAGAAACCCACTTTGGGTGGACCTCCAAAGAAGGGTCATGCATTTATGTACACCAATACCATACCACGTAGGAACGCACCTCCTACTCCACATGTTCACATGTATGATGATTTTTATGCTCCACGTCCACGAGCACGTGCACACCATGTGAGACACACTCATGCACGTGTTCCTCCACATGCATATGTTCATCCACATTACTATCATATGAACAATTACCATCATGCACCATTTCATCATGTGCCATATGCTTATCCACGACATGCATCACGTAGAAATCAACAACGTATGCATGCTCCCAATAGGAATAGGGCTCCTAAGACATTCACTATTTGGGGGCCCGAAGGTCACAAGCATGCATGAAAAACAAGCATATATTAATTTGTATTTTATGAATGTTGTGCACAATGATGATTTTGTTGGGAAGTCTAAATCCAATTGGACTTGGCTTCCAAAGGTCTAATCTCTTAGGACCCAATGTCATTGGGTACCATGGAATGATATTCTTATCTTCAGGTACTCAAGAATAAGAGAAGGATCAACAAATCAAAATTTAGCTCCATATTATGTTTTCTTGGTTCAATCCACCATGGGATACCAACCCTACCAACACTGTGATTTGCAAAGATTTTCATTCAAATGGAGTTGATGGTGCTTAAGTGATGCACCAAAGTAGGGGGAGCTTAATGTTGTAAGTATATTCTTACTTTTAGTATCCATTTGTGTTGAATGCATGTAGATGTCACTTTGTATTTTAGACTATCTCATGCATATCTTGATGCTAGTTTTGAGCTTATGTTATAATTCTTATCTTTCGTATGCTCATGGAATTCCATGCTTTTTATTGACTCATTTAGTGAGTATCTCTTTTGGAATGCATGCTAGTGTACTAGAATTGTGTATGCCATAAGTTGTATGAAGTTTCTATCTCTATTTTGGCATAACAATTTTGTAGGATGTGTACATCATGTTACCATTTGTTTCGTGTGCACAGTGTATTTATGTCTCTGATATTGACTTCGTCGCTCGTCAACTATATTGGTTAAATAGATTTACTTTTATGAAAACATAGAATTGTTTTCCATGCACTAAATTAACCAAGAATGTTGATATTGGTTAGTATGTTCTATAACTCAATATATGAAATTGATTTGAGTTTTGATGATTTCATTTTTCAATTTTTGACTATGGTCTCGTTGGCACACTTTGATTTTCTTCGTTATTTTCCATTGGTGTCATTTGGACCGTGGTCATATTCTTAGACTCTCGTGCTTTTATTTTAAGCCATTGTGTCATTGATCGACTCCCGCTCTTTTTGCTAATGCCAAAGGGGGAGAGAATTAATAATGACAATATGCTAAATGATAATTCAAAGCAATTTACCATGAATCTAATTTGATATGTTAGATTCAGGGGGAGTTAAGATATAAAAATGGATTTAGATCCTAAATTGCAATACTTGAGTTCACATTTTATACTTTCCTCGTCTGCTTGATGCGTATGATTATTATTGAATACGGAACTAACGTGACATCAATGCAGTGGGAGTAAGTAAATTTCATTTGAATCATTATTATTGATTATTATTAATGTTGGTTTGTCATCACCAAAAAGGGGGAGAATGTTGAGTATTGACTTCCTGGATTTGGTTTTAATGATGAGCAAACATAAATATCGTGAACTAGCTCTTTGTGAGCGCAGTTATGGAGATCGTCGCCAAAAGTCTACGTACATCCAAAGCGACGTCTCAAGACTTCTCAAAGCGCGTGATCGTGTGTCTGAAGCTTCATTGAAGCTCTAGGAGCATTATTGAAGTCAAGAGATTCGGATTGGAGCTTTGAAGACGATTCGTCAAGTTTATTTATTGTCTTCTAGCTTCATCGTATAGAATGTTAAGCCTTGAGTAGGTCTTACATTATTAGAGCTAGGATTATCATAGAAGCCCATAGAAACTTTCTCGAAGCTTCACGCTTCTTTTCGCGACTTCTAGTGCATCTTAGTTGGTTCAAGAAGAAGAACCAACCGACTAGATGGAAATCTAGTCGGTCGGCAATCCTTCTTGAACCGATTAGATCTCCTTGCTCAACTCAGCTCATTCACTGTTGACCAATTAGTCGGTCCAAGAAGGTTCACCGACCGACTAGTTGTCAAACTAGTCGGTTAGGAATCCTTCTTAGACCGACTAGTTATGTCTTTCATTTTCACAGCCTGAGCTACTGTTTATCATTAGTCGGTCAAAGAACAATCATCGATCGACTAGTTGAGAAACTAATCGGTTGGAATTTGTTCTTAGACCGACTAGTTCTCTTTTGTTCAGCCTATTGATTTCAACTGCTTAGTCAGTCAAAGAACACTCACCAACCGACTAGTTGTCAAACTAGTCGGTTGCTAAGTATTCTTAGACCAACTAGTTCTATACTTCCTGAACTTTCTTTATTGACTGTGAACTAGTTAGTTGGTCCATGTAGAATCACCGACCGACTAGTTTCCAAACTAGTCGGTCAGTGATCCTTCTTAGACCGATTAGACTGCTTCAGAAATAGATCCGTTGGAGCATTAATTGCATGATTTCTGCTCTCTCTCTTCTCTAACCTATATATACTTGAATGGCTTCTTGCTAAGTTTTCAAGGCTGATATTATTGAGGTTTAGAGAAATCAAAGAGAAGCTATTCAACTCCATTTCTAAAGCTTTCTCTTCTCACAAGAATCTCTCCAAACTCCTTGAGCCATATATCCTCAAGAGAGATTCTCTTCATTGTGAGCCTCTCAAGCCAAGAGCTTGATTCAAGGTCACCAACTCCTCCCTAACCATCTATTGCTGGTCATCTACTTGGAGCTAGGGTTTGGTGCCTTCTTCTTCCTCAAAATCCTTCTTGCCCTAATATTGGTAAGTTTACTCAAGGCATAGGATTTTATTGGTAAGTATTTCATTGTTTCATTTACATTGATTTCAGTTGTTCTCTCGGTTGTGAGAGAAGTGTGTGATCCCGGGTTGTGGGAGTCACATTTCGATTTGTGTATGATTTGGTCTTGTAGCGGTTTTTCTACAAGAATTTCATAGTGCAAAACTTAGGTTAGTGGTTTCTAACTCAAGTATCCGGAGGGGATCCGGGTGGTTGGGACGTAGGATCATCGGGAACAAGTCGGGGAGACTTGGGTGGATCCAAACCCGTTATGTCGATTGTTTGCATTGTTTAATTCTTGTTATTTGTAGTTATTCCGCATTGTTGTTTGTGTGTTTGCACAATAATTAGGAACTATACTCTTGATTATTTTAAATTACTATTCACCCCCCTCTAGTACTTGTGCAGTAGCTACGTAGGGCATTACAAGACACAGCAGTTGTACTCTTAGTGATAGACGTGGATGTTGAACCCTCAGCACGAGCAGAAGTGGAGACAGATGCACTGGGTCCAGGAAGGGGCTCAAAGGCAGGCTGAACTATGGGTTCTCAGGTGGGTGAGGCTCGACGGGATGCTCATGCTGCTCATCATCGGGCTCTAGCACATATACAGGTGGGATGAGAAGGTCCATGGGGAACCTCCACTGCATACCTGCTGGTCCTACGTGGGTCTGATCGGGGTTCGGAAGCACGATATAATCTATAGAGAAGGGACCATGTAGCCTGACCCAATGGCAATGACCGTATGATTGGATCATGTGCATACATGTCAAAATAGAGTCAAGAGAGAAGTCGGCCTCGTTGCATGGCATAGGTCAGCAAGAAACTGGATGTAGAATACAGGAGCCAGAAGGGTGATCAGACCGCCACAACAAATTGCCTTGGTGGAGACGAGCATTGAAAGAATGCGGTCGAAATACCAGCTGGCGACATTAATAAATATGGCAGGGACTAAGACGTCCCCACCATCATCATATGCTTTCTCATGTGTCGTAACCCATAGGATGAATAGCTCAGGTGTGGACATAGTCCCAACCTCTGGCCTAGCTAAAATGGTGGTCGCCATAAGGCACTGTACAAGGCATAGGCAGGGGTGGACTATGGAAGAGGCATTCGTCCTACTAGGGTCAAAGTGTGGGATGCCTATGATCAGCTCCCAGAATGCATCAGCAGAAAAGACAGAGGGGGTGTGATGACTAGGGCTATATGTCCTGTCAGGGTCTAGGACCAGGGGCCAGTGAAAGTAAGCTCAGACCATGTCATGGGAGATCTCACACTCACGGTCCATGACTCTAAAAGAATAGCTCCTAGGAGTCTTACGAATAGAACTCAGACCTCAAGTATCGATCGAATGTCGGTGTCTGTCGACACGGAAAAAAGTCACCCCAACCGACGTTATCTTACAGCTGGTGCAGCCTCTAGAATAACCCTAGGCGCTCTAGTGTCTGAATGTGAGCGAACCTAGAAGGAATGATCTGATGTTTGGAGATCCTCTCAAATTCGGCGCGGTATGTGTCATATCTGAAAGTAGTCACATACATCTCTATGGGTGTAGGTGGCTGTGCTGGTGGTGTAGGAGATGCTAGCAGTGCAGGGATAGGATCGCCATGTGGTGGTGGTGGCGCTATCCCAGAAGAAGAAGAAGGGCCGGGTCGCCGGTTTTCTTTCTCTTGGTGGCAGGCTGCCTACCCCTAGACCTAGTCCATGGAGGCATGGTATAATGTCGTGAGTATGGTGCACTCCACGAAAAACGTGTGAATATAATCACTCGAAATATGAAAAGGAATGAGTGTACCGAGCGAGCGATGCGACTCCCAAGCAATGCTCCAAGTGTAGGATGGCTCCCCCAAGCTATATCTCCGTAATCTTCAAGAAGGATCTCCCCCAAGCTTTCCTGTTGGACAAAAATTGTCAATTAGTGTTAAAAATTTGAATTAATTGGGGTGGATCAAGATAATTAGGAGATTAAGAGGGTTGATTTGGTTTAGGGGTTGAATTTGGGCTTATGAAATGAAGGTGAGGAGAGAGGGTGCGAAATAGGGTTTGAGGGAGGAGGGGGTGTCGAACTCGGTCGGAGCTAGGTGGCTGGAGGTGGCCATGGGTGATCGCCGCGGTCGAGTGGCCATGG
This sequence comes from Scilla litardierei, assembly GCA_030789695.1. Classification (NCBI taxonomy): domain Eukaryota; kingdom Viridiplantae; phylum Streptophyta; class Magnoliopsida; order Asparagales; family Asparagaceae; genus Scilla; species Scilla litardierei. The sequence goes on along the minus strand of CM061142.1, from coordinate 408,688,916 downwards.
AGCTCGGGTGAGGTATCAGAGATTAGGAGGAAGATGGGGAGCTGCTAGTGATTTTGGGGTAAACCCCCTCGATCGAGTATGAAATTCCCATTTATATTCGGCTGTGATAGCTTAAGTCACTTGGCCGAGTGACCTTGGTCACTCGGTCGAGTAGCCCAGAGTGGCTGCAAGTTTGGATTTTATGGGTAGCAGCTGGGTCGAGTGACTCGACCGAGTGAGGTGAGTCACTCGGTCGAGTAGGAAGATGGGACAGAACGTGTATTATTGGGATTTCTGCTATAGTCTCCCACTCGATTGAGTGGATTAGTCACTCGGTTGAGTGGACTAATTGCTCGGTCGAGTGGAGACGCTTCACATAGCATTGAATTCTTCAATTTTTGCTACAGTGATCCACTCAGTCGAGTGACATAGTCACTCGATCGACTGGTATAAATATACAGAGTGGTTTTTTATACTTCCCTGATCAATGATCTCACTCGATCGAGTGCGTGTTCACTCGGTCGAGTGAAAATTTCAATTGGTCAAGTGAAGCCTATTTTCCAGCTTCAGTTTGTGTTTTTCTCCATCTTCTTTCCCACCTCCAGTCTTCAGGTTCCTCCTTCTTTTTTCGTTCAAATACCTCCATAGCACGGGTATCCTTCATCATGTGGACTCTCCATTAGAATGGCATCCACATGTCTTCTCCCTGTAAATAAAAACGTCGCCCAATGTTAGTACTTTTTTCCATTTTGATCTATCAAATTTTGTAAGCCTAAAACAAAATAAAAACTAAGAATGAACTAAAACTAAGATAGAAATGTCGGGTTACCTCCCGATAAACGCTCGTTTATGGTCTTGAGCTCGACCCCTCATGATTTATGTTCCACGCATGATATTCGGTGCATAGGAGATGCGCGTGTCAAATTTGGCGAGGAGGCAGGTGGGCTTTGAACGCTCCATGTTCTCTTGTTTGGCCACCTTAATTGGCGTCTCCTTTCTCATAATGGTGGGAGATGACTCCCCACAAGATTTGCTCTTATCCTTCAAATGCTCCATGTTCTTTTTCGGTGATGTCAAAGTCTTCACCAGTGGTGTGTGCTTTTGATGCTTCCCGGAAGAGAGTTTACAGAGCTCTCTTATTCTCACGATGTCAGTGTCGTTCTCTTCATCATCGGTGAGAGGGTCCGGGTTGTCTTCAACTTGGGAGTTATTTTCAAAAATTGGCTCCCCATCGGTGCTATGCATAAGTAAAGTTTTTACGGAGTATGGCACTGCTTCTTCAATGACCTCTTCAAGTAGGTCGATGTAGTCATTCTCTTCAAGTGTGAACCTTTTCTTCATAGCTCCAGGGAGATGAAATTCTACCTCAATATTCCCAATGTTGAGTGACAACATTCCTTCCTGCACATCCACAATGACTCCAGCTGTAGCTAAGAATGGATGCCCAAGAATAAGCGATGTATCTCCCACTTCCTTCACATCCATAATAACAAAGTCACATTGCACACAAAGGACGCCCGGTGTTTGTAATGGCACATTTTCAGCAAACCCAACCAGTTTAGTGATGCGACCGTCGGTGAGTTGAATCTTCATGTCAGTGGGCTTTAGATCGGTCCCCATATTCAGCTTCTTTAACATGGTGAGGGGCATGAGACTGACGCTCGCACCCAAATCAACTATAGCTTTCTGAAGGTGGACTCCGCCAAGTATGCATGGAATTCTGAAACTACCGGGGTTCTTCAATTTCTTTGGCACCTTATCTTCATTGACAACCCATGTTCCTTAATCGGCTAGCATGATCTTATCCGTCCTTTTTCGTCCCATAATCAAGTCTTTAATGAACTTAGCATATGTCGGGATTTCAATAATAGCATCTAGGAACGGGATGTTTAGGCTTATGCCTCTCAAGTACTCCAGAAATCGAGCAAATTTCTTCTTCAATTTAGCCTTTGCCAACCTTTGTGGAAATGGAACCGGTGGCATATAAACTCTCTCCTTCTGGGGCCCGTCAATCTCAGATCTTTCCTCTCCATCAATGACCATTATGGGTCCCTCGGCTTCTTTGTTTCCATCTATCCCAATCGGATTGTCATGTTTGGAAGATGGAGTTTGGACCTTGACAGGCATCGTGTCCTTTCCGCCTCTAGTAATCACCGCCACTACCGTATTGATATGGCCGGTGTTGCTTCTTGGTTTTACCTCTGGTTGGGCCGGCAATTGATTTTGGGCCGTCGCCAACATGGTCATTTGCTCCGCCAGCTGCGCAACAACGGTGTTAAGATTTTCTTGGCCTACTAATAGTTTAGTATTGATTTTCTTTTGAGCGGCCATGAACTCCTCTACCCGTGTCTCATTAGCAGACTTTTGTGGTACCGACAGTGGATTTTGCAGCCTCCAACTCTAATTATATCTGGGGGGGTTATAAGGCCCTGCTTATTGCCTCTGCTGAAATTATTGCTGATGTGGTGGCCTTGGCGGATATTTTTGTTGCTGAGGTGGTGAGCGAGCTTGTTGTTGCTGGGGTGGTTGTTGTTGAGGAGGGTTTAGAGCTCCATTATTGTTTGCATATGAAAATCTGGGGTGTGTTTCCAAGCCGAATTCACCCAAGATCCATTGTTTCCACTCCCGGGCTTATAATCTGAAACATATTGAACCTGCTCCACAGGTTCCTCATTCATATCAGCTCCAACATATGTGACTTGGTGTTGACCTTGCCAGTCACCCACGCTCCCATCGGATGATGTATCTTGAGCAATAGATGGCTTACTCAGCTTCTTCTCAATCCTCTCTACCACTGTAGATAGAGCATCAAACCTTCCAATCAAGTTCGCTACTGCTTTTGCCTCATAAATGCTAGTCGGCTTCGACGATGATGATGATTGGCCTCTTCGGCCCATTGTTGATTATTAGAGGCCATCTTTTCAAGTAGTATCGTGGCCTCTTCAAGAGTATGTGCTAAGATTGCCCCATTAGCAGTGGCATCTATAATCATCTTGGTGTCTGGTTTCAGACCATTGTAGAAGCTATGGATCAACTCCCAATCATCGATGCTATGGTCGGGGCATTGGTGTTGAAAATCTTAGAGCTCAACTATTGTTCGCATATGCAAATCCGAGGTGAGTTTTCCAAGCCGGATTCACCCAAGATCCATTGTTTCCACTCCCGGGCTTATGATCAGAAACATATTGAACCTGCTCCACAGGTTCCTAATTCGTATCAGCTCCAACATACATGACTTGGCCTTGACCTTGCCAGTCACTGTTGGATACAACATATGTTGGATACAACGATCGTTAACTTCGTGTTTGATGATAACAAATGTGTGTGAACGTTATAATGGTGTGCTAAGTGTTTTCAGGAGTGGTACACATGTAAATCTTCAAAGTGATGACTAAGTCAATTGATGGAGTAATTTCTATTCACATAGAAAATTGGAAGATGAAGAAATTGCTATTCATATTGCAACGTGGACTTGGTCAAAGAGATGGTGATTATAGCTACAAGTATTTGACCAAGTCAAAGTGGAGAGGATCTTATTTAAATCAATTTAAGATTGATTCAAATCCCCATTGTCATTCTAATCCTATTCCAATATGGAGAGATATGGAATATCTCTTTCAAATCTCCTCTTGATTGATTCAAATCAATTAAAGATCCTATCAAATCTCCTCTCCTATTTGAATCTAATTTCTAATCCAATTAGTATTGCAATGAGATCAAATAGAATCCCTCCAAATCTCCTACTCCTATCTCCATTAGGATTTCTCCTTAGCCACAAATTATCCATACCCTTTCCAATATAAACCAAGCTTCCAAAGGGGATAAAACTTGCGGCCAACATAAACAAACCATAGCCCTAAAACTTGATGCCATATCAAAGCTCCAAAGCCAAAACTTGCAGCCATTGCTCAACCTCTCCGAGCTCCTTTGCCGCAAGCTACTACAAGGGCAAATAGCTCCATCAAAGCTCCCTTGCGCAATCTCCTTGCCAAAGCCCCTAAGCCAAAAGCCCTAGCCACAAACTCCATTGCCCAAAAGGCCATGGCCGCAAGCTAGGAACCCTTCATCTCCAAGTTGCGCAAGTTTCTAGGAGAGTCCTCCTTTCAAAGAGCCAAGCTTCATCCTCCTCCTCTCCAAGCTCTAAGACCTCATCATCTCATTGCCATTGCCACAACCTAGCATCACCAAGCAAGCAACATCAAAAGGAGGCCGCAACAAGGAGAGAGGAGCATAGTTGCACTCGCACTGTAACAATCAAAGGCACATTGCGTGCACACTGATCGATCACCCTAGAGTCCTGGCCGCGCACTGCTCGAGCACCCTTGCATCCTGGTCGCACACTGCTCGAGCACTAGACCTGTCACGCCCCGCTTTTCAAGTATGGAAGGCGAGACATGAAGAGGTCCACTCAGACTTGGAGCTGTGAAGCTACAGTCTGATAAGCATCTGTGTGTTCATCCATTCGCAGATTCTTGCATTGCAATGAAACAACAACAACAATAATAATGAAAGCAGGCAAAATAATAACCAACATTCAAAAATAACATCCACATCTTTATTCGAAGCATCCAGAGATATAGTCATAAAATAAATACAAGAGTCTGAAAAGAAAGGCCCCAAGCATGGCCGAAACTAAAACATAGATAAGGTGCTACACACCGAACAACCTAACAGTAGCTACTAGGAAACAAACGGCAACTACGAGAAAGTCTCCAGCTCGACGTCAGCAAACTGGTCGTTCTCAGCAACTATCTCAGCCTCAATACCTAACATGCGACACCCAAAGAGAAAAGGGCGCATGTCAGCAAAAAATCTCCAAAAGGTAAAAAGAAGGAGACTTTTGTGCAAGGAAACATAAAGTTAATGATACAACTAGCAGTTCTAAAATATGATGACATGGCATGATATTCAATGAATGTAGCAATTTAAAATGAGCATGATATTTAACATTGCATGTCACGTCATAGCAAAAAGCTACTAAATAATATTTACGATTTCACGATTTCACGATTTCACGAAAAACATGCATTCACGATGTGCACATGGTTTACGCCTTTCAGCTGAAGTTGCTATATGGGCACACTTCTATGCTGAGTGATCGCTTAACCATACCCCTCCACGTGTGTATGGACTGGCGCCCATCTTCTGGATCATGAGCCAGGAAGTGTTTATGGCATATGATTGACCTAGCCTCATTCATGATGTAGGAGTCAGAATCCTACTCACCGCAGCTTACATTTCATGCTTCTCGAACACGAGACAGGAATTATTCTTTATTTGGCATAGGAGTGCACCTAGCCTCATTCATGATATAGGAGTCAAAATCCTACTCGCTGCAGCTTACTTTTCATTAGTAGCGTGTGCTACACATTCATTACAAGACATTCAATGCATGAAATGACATGTGATATGCAATATGATAGTATAAGAGCAGATTTTTAATTGTGTACAGTTATATCAAAATAAACGTGACATGTGATATGCATGAATCATGGCATGGCATGGGTGTCGGATCTAGCTGCGTTGTCAAGCTAGATCAAGTATGGTGTCGAATCTAGCTGCGTTGTCAAGCTAGATCAAGTATGGTGTCGAATCTAGCTTCGTTGTCAAGCTAGATCAAGCATGGTGTCTAGGCAATTATCATTTCACTGCCTAGTCTCTTTTACACAAAATCACAGAATGGCCTAAACATGGCCTAACAATCAACTAAGCAAGTTTCACTTGCCTGAAACGATGTGCTGCAAGTCTCAGATCAACAGTCCAGAATCTCCTATGCGCTCAAATCATCATCCAACCTACAGTCCCGTATTATTAATCTTAAATTAGTTATTTAATCAAAGCAAAGGAAATTACAGTTTTTATCATGTTAAACAGGCGGTGTGTGGGTGGTTGCGCGAGGGATAGGCCGGTAAGAGGTCGCGGCCTGACTGAAAATGGATGGCCAGATCAGGGGTGCGGCTATTCTTGGTGAGGGTGGCCGGCAGGTGAGTAGGGGAAGGAGAAGGGTGGAGCGACAGTTATGGGGTGGAGGCCGGCGGTTGTAGGGTGAGGGGGCTATGAGTTTTGGCAGTGGAGGAGTAGAGAGGTTCGGCGAAATGGAGGGTGGCCTGAGCGGTTTGGGGGTTGTGCGGCAAACGACAGTTTTTATGGAGGAGTTCGACGGTTTTTATATGTGGAGGAGGGCCGACGATCAAGGGGATGGCCGACGGCTAAGGATGAGGGGGCCGTGGGTTGGTGATGCAGGCTGGGTGTTTTGGTGAAGAAAACCCTAAAGCTGTGTAAGTTATAAAAGATGGGTTAAATTGCTATATGGGGTTGAAAAGGGGGTGGATTTAGGGGTGATTGGAGAGAGTGTGTGTATGAGGGGGATGTTAGATTTAGGGTGCAAATAGACTAGGAAACATTTCATGTGATACGTAAGATCCCTAGGATTAGATTTAATTAAATTTGATTAAGATTCGAATTTGAATTAATTAGGGCTAAGTATAGGTCGAAATTGATTAGGTCGATGGGTCGGTCTAACGGTGTCCAAAAAATATAAGGAAAATATCGGGACGATCGTGTCGACAAGAGGTTCGAGACTAAGATGATCTATCACGCGCTAGGTTAATGGAAAACGGAATTAAAAATAAAAAGGTCAAACGTCGAAGTCTAAAGTTATGACACCCCTTCAAACAAAGCTGTTTTGTGGAAGAATGAGCCGTGAAATGACGTTCACGAAAAATTCCACAAATAAGTACTCTCTCAGAGGGTCACAACGACATATAACTTCGTGCGTTCGGGAAACAAGAAGAAGGTCACAATAATATGCGTACGAACAAGAAAGTACGCTCACGAAAACACACGATCAAAAAGCAACCGTTACATTCTACCCACCTTAGAGCAAATTCCGTCCTCGGACTTTCTTACTAAAAGTATATCAAGCCATTCTAGTAACTACCCCAATCATATCTCACTATAATTCAAACCATGTATAGGAACTACAAATACTTATATATGCACTAGGTAGTCAAACATTAATACTACAAACATGTATATATATGCACATTCTATACTTATACCTATCATAGACAATCAAATTTATACACGTACTTCAATCATTCATATAGTCATGTACATCCCTTTTAGTTTCATACTAGCAAATACAATCGTAGTACTTCACGTATAGATAACTACCTATGAACAAAACGAACATGGATATACTACTCCCTTATGTCTCCTAGTGTACATTCAACACCAAACATATCAACACATGCAATCACACCATACAATTTTAAATCATAGTTGCTATATCTAATATACATTCACCCCTACTATAAATACACAAATATATAGTTATTCAAATACACGGAGATACTTCATCATATATACACATCACATAAAATCATATAACTATATTCAAGACACACCACACATACCATAGTCGCAAACACCTATATCTAAGCACATCCTTACCCGTGCAGTGTGACCGCCCGTCTATTTGGCACTCAAATCGGGACGGGGATACTAGGATTAGAATTTGTAAACCGCAAGCGCACGGTGTCGAAGTGTGGCTTGGGGGTCGATCACAGGGAGGCGTGTGTTGTGCTTGTGAACATTCGGGATCCGGATCACCCGGTGGGTGAGCTAGCTTAATCTCTTGTTGAATGTCACGATAGTAAACTAATGAAAAAGGTGTAAGAGATAAAAAGGCAACCTAGGACTTTGGCTTCCGCCCTATCATGAGTTCTCACTATTACGACCGAAGGATAGGAATGTGATCGGATTCTAGGGTTTAGAGGTGATACGTTGCCTCTAATAGTGGTACCTAGCGTCCCATGGGCCCGATATTCTGGTCGATGCCCATGATGATGTAGGATCTGGTCAAAAGGACGATGTAGGATCGAATGAGAGGAGAGACTTACGTTAGCGTACACTGCGCTGTAGTCTCTGAACTTTGCCCTCGGATTCGCTACAACGGTTGGTACTTCGTCACAGAGGATCAAAGCAGCGTTTTCACCGTCTAAATCTCACTTTAGGAGAAGAACTTGATGGAAGGGAGAAGAGGAAAAAGATTGCCTTATGCAAACTTATGGCATGAGTGATTAGCATTTAATGACTTACCCTTGGGTCCTATTTATAGGCTTTAGGGGTAGTTATTGTAGGAAATAATTACATATAAGCTTATTAGCTTATATTAACACCCTTGCTTATCCTCTTCTTCATGCACTTATCAAGTGCCTTTATGCACTTATAATGTGACTTTTTCCACTTATCGAGTGGTCCTTTTCACACATGAAAATGTTCCCTTCGCACATGCTTTCATGCACGCGACATCTGAGGTCCGAAGACTCTCATACATCCCCTCATGGGTGTATACATGGCATCCATATCCAACATCTCCCACTCACACTTGAGGGGATTGTAAGGAAACATCTTTACCTTTAGTTCTTCTATTTATCATACTGAGAAATAGACCGTGTGACCGTCATGCACATAGAGTCCGCTGTTGTGCACTTGTTAGAGATACACAACACTCCTTGGGGTGCAAAGTTGAGTAGATCAACGCATGTTTTACCCTAGATTATTTCTTCACATTTCTTATACTTTATATTCAACAATTGAATCCCATCTGGATTACAATTGGCTGGCCAGCTTTGAATCTCTAAAGTTCAAATGTGAATATGAAATTAATCTTTCCTCTTCTTGCGATCCTTTCGATCTTGACTTGACTCGCTTTTCTAACATGCCCCGTCGGACCGAATTGACCATAGTCTATAAGCAACATGCTAAGATAGCGATCACCCAGTCAAATCTAAAGGAACCAATTAGAGTCCATTAGGATAAGAAGTTGAAGACCCATGTGGTCTTTGGGTCTCACATAATAGTAAACACAATTACTATTCTAACCCAATGGTCAAATGCGTACGTAGTATGAATACGTATTACAACATCACTCCTTTCCTAGGGAGCATATGTCTTAATGATGTTGTAAGGATGATGATCAGACACCACAATGTCTGACTTTGAGTCCCTTTTACTACTCAGTAATTTCCTGGACCCACATCCCACATAAGACAGATAAGATTTAAAAAATCTTCTTAGATCTTTTGTAAGCATCCATATGATGCAGATCTTTCATACGACCATTTTGTTTAAGTCATGACTCTAAATCATCCGTCTGACGATTTTGACTTTTAAACAAGTCTCATATTTATCTTATCCGTCTGATAGAATAAAGGCGGTTGCTCATGTGAGAGAGCCAACCTCAATCTGTCCGACATACTAGAAAAACATAGCTGAGATTAAAAGAAATGTACACAAACATTTTCAAGAAACTCATATGCAATGTTAAAAAAACTTATTCTTTTATTAAATTTGATCTTTCATAGACATGGGAATATACATTGATACAACTCAGATCTTACGCAATCCTTGAGATGATAAGTGTTTGTAAAACATATCTCTGGGGATCGCCTTCGTAAGCGGATCCGCTATCATCTCATGCGTAGATATGTATCTAATGTCTACCTTCTTGTTCTTATCATAGTCTTTTGCAAATTTGTAGCGGATATCAATGTGTTTGGTCTTACAATGGAATTTTGGATCTTTGACATAGGCTATAGATGCTTGACTGTCACTGTATATTGGTACAGCACCTGAGTCACTTGCATCAATTAGCTTGTCTAAGAACTTCCTAAGCCAAACAGCTTCTTGGACTGCCATGCTAAATGCTACAAATTTGGCTTCCATAGTTGAAAGTGCGATGCAGGATTGCTTTTTGCTACTCCAGGATATTGCACCAGATCCGAGTAGAAAAACTTGTCCTGAGGTCGATCGTCGCTCATCGAGATCACCCGCCCAATCAGCATCAGTGTAGCCTTCGAGCCTCAAGGCATTTCCTTGATAGCATAAAGCATAGTCTGCAGTCCCTTTAAGATACCTCATTATCCTCTTAACCGCTTTTCAGTGTGCTTGCCCTGGATTGGATTGGTAACGACTTACCATTCCAACGGCAAAACAGATGTCCGGTCTTGTACACATCATAGCGTACATAAGACTACCAGCTGCACTAGAATATGGAACTTTTTCCATAATTTCCTTTTCCTTTTGGTTCTTTGGACACATTTTCAGACATAAATTATCGCATTTGCTTATAGGAGTATCAATGGACTTACAGTCCTGCATATTAAAACGTTCTAGAACCTTCTTTATATAAGTCTCTTGTGAAAGAGAAAGAAGTTTCTTCGAACGATTCCTTGAAATCTTAACTCCAGGGATATATGCTGCTTCTTCCATGTCTTTCATCTCAAATACTGATGAAAGCCAAGCCTTGATATCCATCACAAAGCCCTTGTCATTTCCGGCTATTAAAATGTCATCTACATATAGAGACATAATAACATACTTGCTTTTGATCCTCTTGATATATACACAGTTATCTTCATCAAGCATGGTAAAACCATTTGATAAGACAACTTCTTGAAATCGTATATACCATTTCCTCGAGGATTGTTTAAGACCATATATGGACTTACGAAGTTTACAAACCTTATGTTCGTTTCCTTCTTTTACAAACCATGTTGGTTGTTCCATATAGATCTCCTCGTCCAATTCTCCATTGAGAAAGGCAGTCTTTACATCCATTTGATGTAATTTGAGGTCTAAGCAAGCTACCAAAGCCAGAATCAAGCGAATCGAGGTAAAACAAACAACAGGTGAGAAGGTCTCTTCGTAGCCTATCCCTTCCTGTTGCGTAAAACCTTTCGCGACAAGGCGAGCTTTATATCTGTCTATAGAACCATCAGCCTTATGCTTGATCTTAAGAACCCGTTTGTTCCCAATAGCTCTACGTCCTCTGGGTAAGTTAACCAAGTCCCAGACTCGGTTATTTTCATGGATTCTAATTCCTCCTTCATCGCTTCCATCCATTTGTCTTTTACAGGGCATGATACGGCCTGTTTGAAAGTAGCAGGCTCGTCATCTTCTTGTAATAAAGTCATAAAGGTTTGTGAGAATTCATCCTCAAATCTTAGAGGAGCTAACCTTGTACGACTACTACGTCGCATTTGAGATTCTTCAAGTCCTTGTTGACTCGAAGTTGGATCAATTCTAATATTACTCCCACTTGGAATGTGATTAGAATTTCTCACACTTGGATCATTATTCCTATATGGAATAGGATTCACATCATTCGTATAATCCATTGGTGAAGGTTGAAACGTATTTTTCGTCTTCACCAAGAATTCTCCCACTCGAATGAGGTAATCCTTCTTGATCATAAATCTCAAATAGAGATAAGTCCTGACTTATCTCGTCCTGTCTTGGAAACTCATTTTCCAAGAAAGTAACATCCCTCGATTCAAATTCAATCAGTCTTCCATTGTCTTCCTGACCAATGAAAACATAACCTTTGGAGTTTTCTGTGTATCGTATAAAGATATATTTCCTCCCCCTTGGCCCAAGTTTGCCATACTTATGGGAGGAAATATGTGCGTAGGATGCACACCCCCAAGGTTTTAAAATGCTTAAGTCAGGAGACCTTTGGTTCCACAACTCATAAGGAGTGGAGCTAACTGATTTCAAGGGTACGCGGTTCAAGATGAAAGCAGCCGTCAATAATGCATCACCCCAAAAGGTGATTGGCAAGTTAGCTTGCGCCATCATTGAACGGACCATTTCCATTAAAGTCCTATTTCTCCTTTCAGCAACACCATTTTGTTGTGGAGTATAAGGCATAGTTATTTGATGAACTATGCCCTTATCATTACAAAGTTCCTTAAAACTTGCTGATTGATATTCACCGCCTCTATCGGTTCGCAAGACCTTAATCTTGCGATCTAATTGATTTTCCACTAAACTCATATAGTTTTTAAAGCAGGTTAATGCTTCACTTTTGTGGGATATCAAATAGATATGTCCGAATCGGGTGAAGTCATCAATAAAAGTAATGAAGTAAGACTTCCCGCGTCTTGTCTTGATATTCATCGGACCACATATGTCCGAATGGATGAGCTGTAATGGAACTTCGGCTCTTGTGCCGGTTCCAAACGGCTTGCGACAAGATTTCCCTACAAGGCAATGTTCGCAAGTCGACATTTCGACCTTTGAAACATTGGATAGAAGGTCACGTTTGGCAAGTCTATCCATACGTGTTGGTCCAATGTGACCAAGCCTTGCGTGCCAACAAATTACATCTGATTCATAAATCGAAGAATTTGTAACAAGGAAATTTTCATTAAAATTTGAGGAATCGTACATCGTATTTAATACAATGAATCCTTTAAAAACATACCCTGAACCAATTACAGAATTATTACAAGACAAATCCACATTACAATTATGAAAGAACCAACTATAACCAAGACCCATTAAGACGACCACAGATATTATATTCCTTCAAATATCCGGAGCGAAGAGAACATCATGTAGTAAGATAGTGCGGCCGTTGTCCAAGACGAGCTTGCACGTCCCAACGCCTTTCACTTCAACACGTGTGTTGTTTCCTACATATATCCACTTCGTTCCCTGGGGTATCCGGTGATACTCCACGAAGGATCGTCTGTCCCTTGCTATGTGGTCGGTGGCACCTGAATCAATTATCCAAAAAGGATTAGATTCTACAAGAAATATTGAACTAGAAACACATATGTAACTAGTATTATTACAAGTTACCTTGTCACCTCCATCCGTACATGAACGGGCATAGTGACCTAACTTGTTGCACTTGAAGCACTTGATCCTCTTCAAGTCTTTCTTCTTGTGTCATTTCTTGTTCCCACCCTTCTGTTTGGGTTACTTGGTAGACATTGGTTGCTTTTGCTGGTCATGAGCAAACTTCGAGTGATGTTTACGTTTCTTTCCCCCGTGTGAGGAACTAGCAACCATGTGCACTTCTGCACTTGGCTTGGCGGCCGCAAGCCGCTCTTCCTCTAACTCGAGGTGCTTAGAAACATCGTTGAAGTTCTTGACGCTCTCATTATGAGTGAGATGCATCTTCATGTTGTCCCATTCGATTGGTAGGGAACGTATGACTGCTTGGATTTGTTGCACATCAGTGATCATTTGACATGCATCATTTAACTCTGAAATAAGATTCGCCATGTGTCGCAGTTGCATTCCCATGGAATGATCTCGATGCTTTTTGTACGAATCGAATTTTATAGTTAAAGAGCGAAGTTTGGTCACCGAGGTGCCACCAAACTTCTTCTCTAGCTTGGACCATATGTCCATAGCTAGGTCATATTCTCGGAAGATTCGCATTATGTCGTCTGCCATACTTGACAGCAACGTAATGCGAGCAATTTTGTTCTTCCGAGACCAAGCATCGAAAGCTTCCTTGTCTCTTCTGTGTTGGGCCGTAGTGCCTAACTCAGGTTCAATCATTATGTTCTTCAGAGTTTCGAGCACATCTTGCTCCTCTAGAACATATTGTATCTTCATGGACCATAGTTTGTAATTATCGCCGTTGAGTTTTTCACCTTTGTTTAACTCAGCGACGATATTCTTAGTAGCGGAAGACATTTTAGTTTTAAAATGCTGCAAAAGACATAAGAAAAATTCGATCAAAAACATTGCATAAAATTTTATATTTGATAAGTTACTTTCGAAAAATATTGAAGATGTTGCTCTAGAATCGGAAAGGTCATTACGATGCCAATCACCATCTAGAACAACTTTCAATATTTCCCCATCACTTATCAAACAATAGTACTCTTATAGTACTTGCAGCGGAAAAGCGTTTTTGAAAAAAACGTATTTTAAAAATGTATTTTGCAAATGTATTTTGCAAACGTATTTTGCAGCGGGAGGTGTTGGCCTGCCCCGGCCATTGCCGGGGTCGAGCCGTGGCCGTGCCAAGGCCGGATTCCCCCCCCCCCCCCCCCGCAGGGATCCAGGCCCTCCCCACTGCAGGGAGCTTCACCGTAGGCAACAGCCGCCGGCACCGTAGGGGCCGGCCATGCAGGTGGCCGGGGCCGAGACCGCCCGCACCGTAGGTTTCCTCGGCCTGCCCTGGCCACGGCCAGGGCTGGCTAGGGCCTGGCCCTGGTCGAGGCCAGGGATCCCTGGCACCGGCCCTGGCCTCGGCCAGGGCGCCAGGCCCTGGCCTCGGCCAGGGCCGGACTGGCCCTGGCAGAGGCCAGGGCGCCTCTGCCCTGGCCTCTGCCAGGGCCGGCCCTGGCCCTGGCCCTGGCAGAGGCCAGGGCGCCTCTTCCCTGGCCTCTGCCAGGGCCGGCCATGGCCCTGGCAGAGGCTAGGGCCGGCCAGGGCCCTGGCCCCTCGGCCAGGGCTTCTGCCCTGGTCGAGGCAAGGGCCGGCCAGGGCCGGCCAGGACGACGAGGCCCTGGCCAGTCGGCCGGCCTCCTCGGAGTCTGGCCGGGCCGGTCGGTCGGCCTCCTTGGAGTCCGCCGCACACCCCCCCTATGGGGGGTGGTCTTGGTTGTTATTAGCCGAAGCCAACCCCTTCCTCATTGGGGAGGGGGTGCATCATGCACCAAAGAGATACGTGTTCATCTTCTCCGATGAGAAGTTTTGAAACCACCATCTTCTCCGATGAGACACCCGTGTTGGATATTGGACTCCCCGGATTTGGTTTTGAATGATGAACAAACATAAATATATCGTGAACTAACAATTTGTGAGCGCAGTTATGGAGATCGTCGCCAAATTCGTATGAACATCCAAAGCGACGTCTCGAGACTTCTCAAAGCGCGTGATCGTATCCCTAAAGCTTCGTTGAAGCTTTTGGACCATTTTAGAAGTCATGAAGATTCGGATCGAAGCTTTCGAAGACGGTTCGTTGATTCGGGTTCAATATTACATATTTAACCCCCCCATTTAGCCCTATTTTGTGCTCAGGTGATGCTACATTGTTCTCTAATTCATACGTATTTTCTACACATTTATTTATTAGAGAAAACACACTATTTGAGCACAAAACAGCATTTAACGATGCAATTCTGCACATTTTATATTTTTCATAGCTTGGTCTCGATCTCACGATTCCAACGACTATTTATTTGTATTTTTCTGAGATCTGTGCTAATTACTGTGTATTTTTGAATGCAGAATACAATTTAAATTGGGAAATACGCTCGAAAATACGAATATACGGTTGAGGACCAACCAGCGCATGACACGTGGCAGCAATCCGTTGACCCCCGCGCGATCCAGCGGCCCAGCGACTCGGGAGACGTGGCCCAACTTTTGACCAACGGATTCAAATCCGACGGCCCGAGATCGTCCCCGATTCGATCTCGAAGAGCAGCAACGCAAGGGCGACGTGGCTCCACAGTATCCACACGATCATCATCGAACGGCTAAGATTGTCTCAAAATCAGCGGGCGACGCGGCTTACTCTCAGCCGCACGATCTGCATCCTACGGCCACAGGTGACCCCGCATCTTGCAACGAGAACGCGGAGAGAAGCGTTCTCAGTGGCCACGTGGCGAAATGAGGGTCGTCGATCGTCGATCGAGCGGCCGAGATCCTCGCAAGCTGGGATCGGAAGCGGATGCGGATTGATGCGGGCTTTGCACGAAAATTAAAGAACACGTGGCAGCGCCACGTTCGATCTCGCTTTGATCTACGGTCCAGGATTGCTCCTCTTTAGATCAGCGGATAGGATTGATTCGGGTGCGGGTTTTTGAACCCGATAGCACAGTAAACCCGCAATGTTTTATATTTAAGCGTATTTAGGGTTTTTTGAGGGTATTCAAGCAGATTGGGGCGTATTTTGAGCGTATTGGAGGCTCTAGAAGCCGTATTCTCCCCCTGAAAAATTCTGTAAAATTCCAGAGGCTAATTTCTTATTTCCAGAGAGTTTTGATGTATTTTTAAGGATATTTGGTGATGAATTCTTAACTTAAACTCCGTCTTTGATGCTTTTCTACCGTATTTTGCTATGAATTCAATGTATTTGGCTATGGATCTTGTTTATTCTGATATTATGAGTAGCTAGAACTTATTTGTGCATGGTATGGAGTAGTTAGGGGATATTATTCGTGTTTATTTGGTTGAAATTCCTTGTGCTAAACCGTAAAACGTCGCTAAAATTGTAATCGTTGTTCGTAAATCGACTTTTTTAGATTCCAAAAGAATTAATTCAGTTGATGATCGCCCCAAAAGGGTGAGTTTTGATCTCCCCAAAAGGGAGTTTCATACCGTAGTTTTGATCTCTCCAAAAGAGAGTTTCATATCATATTATAGCTTTAGCGACGATCTTTTTGAATATTGTATTTGAACCCCCAAAAGGGCATCTTCCGATGAATTGCTCCCAAAAGGAGAATTCATTGAGTTATCTTGGGTATTTTCCGGTGAATTGCTCCCAAAAAGAGAATTCATTGCGTTATATCCGTCAACCAAATTAATACGAATCGTTGACCCTAACGAACCCATACCATGTGCAAACTTTTTATAGGTATTTTCGTACACGTATTTCTATGTTTATATTGTTCACGTGTTCACATCACCACCACCGTCATCATTTGTGAAGTGGTTAGTTTCTTTTCGTAGGATTTCTATTTGATTTGAATTGTGGTTGCAACAGATTTCTTCCCGTGGATTCGACATCTGGACTCCCAGATTTTACTACTTGTACGGACTCTTGCACTTGAGAGAGAGCACCTTTCCGGTCCCACCAAGTTTTTGGCGCCGTTGCCGGGGAGGAATGGTTTGTGACTACGGTTTATTTCATTTAGAGGACCTTCGGTGAGATCTTTCCACTTTACTGTACATAAACTTTTTTTATTATTATTTTATTTTATTTTATTTCAAAATGGAATTCATGAACTTCTATTGCACAAACAACCTGTATGATGCACGGTATGCAAATGCACACAAACATAGAATGGAAAAGCTCAAAATTGTTAATTTTAGTCAAACTGACTGTGAAACTTTCTTTCAGGCCTGGAGGAGGTTCACAGACCTAATATCGAGCTATCCGCAGCATGGGTACACAAATGAAGAGATTATGGCGTTCTTCCTAGATGGACTACATCCACAGCTGCAGGAATTATTGGGAAGCATGACGCCGACAGTGGCGTGGGAATACATGGAGTCTCTGCAAGAAAACGAAGAAACCGTGGAAGAGACTTCAGAGAGCGATTCAACGGAGCCTTCGTGCCTCGATCAAGAAGAGCAAAGCGTAGACGTACCTTTGCAATCCTTGAAAGAGGAAGCGTACCAGACTATTCAGACACAGGAGGCCACATCCCATCAATTCCAGGAGAATTTCCTTGCTCGGAGTCGGCAGATTCAAAAACTATTGAAGATCTTAATTTGATTGCCACTTGCTTAGAAGAAAGTAAGGCTTTTGAAACTCAATTTCAAGAATCTAATACGAGTTCATCTTCTATTGCAGGAATATCGAGCGAGCCATGTCACGTTGATGACACGAATAAAAATATCCACATGGCAGAAAGTGTGTGCAAAAGAGAGGACGAGCTAGCAATTTTGGATGAACGAGAGGAGGAGACAGCTAGGGAAAAGGGTTTTGAGATTATCGCCATGGAATCAGAACCATGCCCTCCTCCAGTTTTGTCCCAAAATCATTTACCCCTCTCCCCAACGATCGAGCATCGTACAGGGAGTAGTGCAAATCTTTCAGGGAGTAGTCGTCAACTTATTTTAATTTCTTTCACGTATTTTGATGACTACATTTGGAATAATTTTATTTCGAAGAATTTTAAACTAAAATGGATTGACGTGACTCATCTCTTGCAGGATATAGGTGGACATCTTATAGAGATGCTGGGAGTTACGTTGCTGGGATCCAGTTTAGTCGTTGGAGGAAGAATAATCGCCGAGGAGCGCAAGGAGCAAATTGAACAACTTCCTCCACCATCAAAGATTCGGGATCCGCCATTTGATCACGGTGTGTTCTTTCCAGTAGTGTAGTTTTTATATGCTTTCTAGGTTGCTTGCTTGAATAAACTCGTACCTCTTCCGACATTGAGGACAATGTCCATCTTTAGTTGGGGGGTGTGTATGAGACCTTAGGATTTTTTTTGAGAAGAATAAATCACCAAATCTCATCTTTTAAAACTCCTTCATATGCCTCAAATGCGGATGATTATACGTTAATTGAGTTCTAAAAATTGTTTATGGCTTGATTAATTATTTTTCCTTCATGGAATTGCCGTTAATATGCTATACCTGAAAATTTTCAATTTCCATGATTAATATCTCGAAATAGTTTGAATTTATCTCATGCATGCTAATGTGATGAAAAAGCTTAAGTATACACGATTTATTAGAAAATTTTTCAAGTTAAAGAGGAATTTGGCCTTTGTTATTAATGTCTATATTCATGTTGATGGGTTTGGAGTTGCTTACAAAAAGATGAAGAAAAGAAAAGAAAAGAAAAAAATTTGAATGAAAGAAAAGAAAATGAATGATGAAAAATGGATGAATGAGTATGTCACTAATAAATAACTTGGTTGGCTCGAGTAGTACAGTCCGAGGGGTCCTTCTTGGCCTAATGCCCTATGATCGTCTGATTTGGGAGCCATTGACCGGAAACTCACTCATTTGATGGAGCGATCCAAGTTATACTTTTTTCTGCGAATGTTGCTTGATGCGCGTTACGCGGAACGAATAAAAGAAAATAAATATTGAATATACTAAGCAACTTCAATACCCATGTCTTGAATGATTATTTTGATAGGCCAATTCCTTGGAAACACGACTACTAGTTTATAACGACGTGTTATACTTTCGCTTGCGCAAAACAAAGCTTGCATGTTATTTATTCATACTAAATTAGAGAAAATTTCATGTGATTGATTTTGTTCATGGATGTGTATATTGATGGCTAAGACCATGTTGGAAGGCGTATTATTGAGCCATGCCATGAGCAATTTGAAAGAACTTATTATTTATTACTCATCCGTATTTATCGCTATTTTTGCTAGAGACTAGCAAATCGCTAGTTGGGGGTGTGATTCGGGTTCAATATTACATATTTAACCCCCCATTTAGCCCTATTTTGTGCTCATGTGATGCTACATTGTTCTCTAATTCATACGTATTTTCTACACATTTATTTATTAGAGAAAACACACTATTTGAGCACAAAACAGCATTTAACGATGCAATTCTGCACATTTTATATTTTTCATAGCTTGGTCTCGATCTCACGATTCCAACGACTATTTATTTGTATTTTTCTGAGATCTGTGCTAATTACTGTGTATTTTTGAATGCAGAATACAATTTAAATTGGGAAATACGCTCGAAAATACGAATATACGGTTGAGGACCAACCAGCGCATGACACGTGGCAGCAATCCGTTGACCCCCGCGCGATCCAGCAGCCCAGCGACTCGGGAGACGTGGCCCAACTTTTGACCAACGGATTCAAATCCGACGGCCCGAGATCGTCCCCGATTCGATCTCGAAGAGCAGCAACGCAAGGGCGACGTGGCTCCACAGTATCCACACGATCATCATCGAACGGCCAAGATTGGCTCAAAATCAGCGGGCGACGCGGCTTACTCTCAGCCGCACGATCTGCATCCTACGGCCACAGGCGACCCCGCATCTTGCAACGAGAACGCGGAGAGAAGCGTTCTCAGTGGCCACGTGGCGAAATGAGGGTCGTCGATCATCGATCGAGCGGCCGAGATCCTCGCAAGCTGGGATCGGAAGCGGATGCGGATTGATGCGGGCTTTGCACGAAAATTAAAGAACACGTGGCAGCGCCACGTTCGATCCCGCTTTGATCTACGGTCCAGGATTGCTCCGCTTTAGATCAGCGGATAGGATTGATTCGGGTGCGGGTTTTTGAACCCGATAGCACAGTAAACCCGCAATGTTTTATATTTAAGCGTATTTAGGGTTTTTTGAGGGTATTCAAGCAGATTGGGGCGTATTTTGAGCGTATTGGAGGCTCTAGAAGCCATATTCTCCCCCTGAAAAATTCTGTAAAATTCCAGAGGCTAATTTCTTATTTCCAGAGAGTTTTGATGTATTTTCAAGGATATTTGGTGATGAATTCTTAACTTAAACTCCGTATTTGATGCTTTTCTACCGTATTTTGCTATGAATTCAATGTATTTGGCTATGGATCTTGTTTATTCTGATATTATGAGTAGCTAGAACTTATTTGTGCATGGTATGGAGTAGTTAGGGGATATTATTCGTGTTTATTTGGTTGAAATTCCTTGTGCTAAACCGTAAAACGTCGCTAAAATTGTAATCGTTGTTCGTAAATCGACTTTTTTAGATTCCAAAAGAATTAATTCAGTTGATGATCGCCCCAAAAGGGTGAGTTTTGATCTCCCCAAAAGGGAGTTTCATACCGTAGTTTTGATCTCTCCAAAAGAGAGTTTCATATCGTATTATAGCTTTAGCGACGATCTTTTTGAATATTGTGTTTGAACCCCCAAAAGGGCATCTTCCGATGAATTGCTCCCAAAAGGAGAATTCATTGAGTTATCTTGGGTATTTTCCGGTGAATTGCTCCCAAAAAGAGAATTCATTGCGTTATATCCGTCAACCAAATTAATACGAATCGTTGACCCTAACGAACCCATACCATGTGCAAACTTTTTATAGGTATTTTCGTACACGTATTTCTATGTTTATATTGTTCACGTGTTCACATCACCACCACCGTCATCATTTGTGAAGTGGTTAGTTTCTTTTCATAGGATTTCTATTTGATTTGAATTGTGGTTGCAACAGATTTCTTCCCGTGGATTCGACTTCTCGACTCCCAGATTTTACTACTTGTACGGACTCTTGCACTTGAGAGAGAGCACCTTTCCGGTCCCACCATTCGTCAAGTTTTATTTATAGTCTTTTAGCTTCGTTCCGTAGAATGTTAAGCCTTGAGTAAGTCTTACGTTTTAATCTTCATAACGCTCCTATCTTAGATCTAGGAACTAGTAAGAAGTCCATACGAACTTTCCCGAAGCTTCGCGCTTCGTTTCGCGACTTCTTGTGCATGTTAGTTGGTTCAAGAAGAAGAACCAACCGACTAGATGGTGATCTAGTCGGTCGACAAAGCTTCTTGGACCGACTAGTTTGCCTTCTCAATTCTAAGCTCTTTACTGTTTACAGTTAGTCGATCTACGTTGACTCACCGACCGACCAGTTTGTGAACTAGTCGGTCAGTGATGCTTCTTAGACCGACTAGTTGAGCTTCTACTGTACATGCCTAGTTACTGTTTATCGTTAGTCGGTCAAAGAACGTTTGGAGACCGACTAGTTGATGAACTAGTCGGTCAACTTTTGTTCTTGGACCGACTAAATCAATTTGTACTCAGACTATTTGTTTTATCTCTTAGTCGGTCTAAGTTAACTCACCGACCGACTAGTTGTGAAACTAGTCGGTTGGCAAGTGTTCTTTGACCGACTAGTTCTGTTAGTCTGAACTTCGACCTATTCCATGTTCACCAGTTAGTCGGTTCATGCTGTTTGACCGACCGACTAGTTGATGAACTAGTCGGTCAGTGGTTGTTCTTTGACCGACTAGTTTGGTTCAGAATAGAGCCGTTGGAGCTTTAATTGAAACGTTTTTCTCTCTCTCTTTCCTCTAACCTATATATACTTGGAGTGCTGCATTCATTGCACTCAAGGCTGATTTTAAGAGAAGTTTAGAGATCAAAGAGAAAGCATTCAATCTCATTAAAGCTCATTCATTTCCTTTCAAGAATCTCTCCCTCACTCTTATTTCAAAAGAGAGATTCATTGATTGTGAGCCTTCCAAGCCAAGTGCTTGATCCTAGGTCACCAACAACCTCATAGCTCTCCATAGCTAATCTACATCTTGGAGCTAGGATTTGGTGTCTCTTCATCTTCCCCAAAATCCGTTTTGCCCTAAATCGTAAGTTATACTCAAGGCATAGGATTTTGTCGGTAAGCAATTTCTATTTCAATTTACTTTGATATTGTAAGTGATTCACTCTCGGTTGTGAGAGTGTGTTTGTGATCCCGGGTTGTGGGAGTCACAATTTCATTTGTGTATGATTTGACTTGTGAAGGTTTTTCACAAGTATTTCATAGTGGAAATCTTGAGTTAGGGTTTTTAACTCAAGTATCCGGAAGTGATCCGGGTGGTTGGGACGTAGGATCACTGGGAACAAGTCGGGGAGACTTGGGTGGATCCGAACCCATTAATATCGTTTGTTTGCGATTGTTTTTGTGTTGTCTAACATTTACATTTCCGCATTTCCGCATTGTTTGGTAGAGTTTGCAAGGTAATTAGGAATTAGCCTCTTAATTATTTTAAAGTACTATTCACCCCCCCTCTAGTACTTGTGCAGTAGCTTAGCAGGGCATTACATTTGGTATCAGAGCCAAGTCTATAGCTATGTCTGCCAACGACAACAAGACCGTTCGTCCACCTTCCGACTATAGCACCTTCAAGAATCGTGAAGGAGCTTCTTCGGTGATGGAAGGACACTCCTCAACAAGGCCTCCCTTCTTCAACGGTACCAACTACGGGTACTGGAAATGCCGGATGGAAACTTTCCTCTGGAGTGCTTCATTATGGAAGGCCACGATGAAAGAGTATGTCGAGCCCGCCAAAGAAGATTTCGAGAAGTGGACTACCGCGGAGGTCGCCGCGGAGGTAAGCAATGTCAAGGCAATGAACGCCTTGCAATGCGCTTTGGAGCCCGAGGATTTCAACAAGATATGCACATGTAAGAGTGCATATCAAATATGGAACTCCATCCTCATCTTGCATGAAGGAACAAGTAGGGTAAGAGACTCTAAAGTCGTTGTAGTTAATAAAGATTACGAGTTATTTCATATGCTACAGGGTGAGAAGATGAAGAAGTACTATGCTCGCTTCGTCGACATCACAAACGAGTTGGAGGCTCTCGGTAAGACCTACACCCAAAAGGAGAAAGTCTCGAAGATCATCGATGGACTTCCTTCTAGTTGGGAGAAACGTACCTTCGCCATCGAGGAAGGTAATGATATGAAAACTTATACCGTTGTTCAACTAATGGGTACCTTGATGTCTTATGAGGTACGCAAGGATAGCAAGTTAAAGTTGCAAGAAAAGATGAAGTCCTACCTAAAGCAAGACGAGCCAAACAAGAAGGCTATTGCTTTCAAGGCGCTTCATCAACTCGGAAGACGAGTTTGACTTGGAGTCCATGGCTCTCATGGCCAAGAAGTTCAACCGGTTCTTCCGGAAAGGTAACTTCAAAAACAAGTCGAAGTTTAATTCTTCTAACGCCTCCTCTCCTTTGTGTTTCAAATGCAACAAGCCAGGACACATGAAAGCGTTTTGTCCTCAAAACAAGCACAAGGAGAAGTGGAAGGCGCCAAAGTTCGACAAGTCCAAGAAGTACAAGAAAGGGTACAAAAAGGGGCTTGTCGGGACATTCACCGACTCCGAGGATTCCTCTAGCGGAGAGTCGGATGATGAGCAAGTAGAGCAAGCACACATGTGCTTCATGGCTAGAGAGGAGCAAGATAAAGATTCCTCTTCCGATGATAGCGACAACGAAGGCGATGAGGTAACCATGGATGACCTTAGAAATGCTAATGAGCAATTATGGTCTAAATACACTAAATTAGTAAATAGGTATACTAAAGTAAAAGATGATTGTTAATCTCAAGACTCAACTTGAACATGTTAGCATTGAGGATCCGGAAGAACACAAGATAGCGGATTTGACTTTTCAAAACTCGACTTTGAGTATTGAGAATGAAAATCTCAAATCTCGTGTTTATGTGCTCACATCGCAAGTATCCACTTTGGATGCTTCTATGCGTTCTCTCACCGAGAAATATGAGTGCACATTAGGCCGAATTAATAAATTCAATAAGGGTAAGGACCATTTGGATAAAATCCTAAGTGACTTACTTCCGGCCAATCACCACATTGGCTTGGGGTATACGATGGGAAATTCATCCAAAGCGGCCACTACCTTTGTTAGGCCAACTTCCGGTGACTCAACGAGTGGTAGCAAACACTCTATTGGTAGTTCATCTACCAATGGTGCTTCCACCTCGTACACACCTTCATTTGGAAAGAAACCCACTTTGGGTGGACCTCCAAAGAAGGGTCATGCTTATATGTACACAAATACTATGCCACATAGGAACACACGTCCTACTCTACCGGCTCACACCTATGATGATTTTTATGCTACACGTCCACGAGCACGTGCACACCATGTGAGACACCCTCATGCACGTGTTCCTCCACATGCATATGTTCACCCACATCATCGTATGAATAATTATCCACATGCACCATTTCATCATGTTCCTTATGCCTATCCACGTCATGCATCACGTAGAAATCAACAACGCATGCATGCTCCCAATAGGATTAGGGCTCCCAAAATTTTCAAGATTTGGAGCCCAAAGGACACAAGCATGGATGAAAAACAAGTTTACATGAATAATTATTTTATGAATGTAGTGGATAATGATAATTATGTGGGGAAGTCTAAGTCCAATTGGACTTGGCTTCCAAAGGTCTAATCTTTTGGACCCAATGACCTTGGGTACCATGATACGATATTTTCTATCTTTAGGTACTCAAGAAAAAGAAACGGAGCAACAAATTTAAATTTAGCTCCAAGAGGAATTGGATACTCGATAGCGAGTGTTCAAAACACATGACGGGTGACGCTCAATTGCTCTCTGGAGTGGTGCCCATTGCAAATGGAAACCGCGTCGTCTTTGGAGGCAACGAGAGCGGAACCATCATAGGTGTTGGTAAAGTGGGTAATCCTTCTAAACCCCTAATATGTGATGTTTCCCTTGTTAAAGGATTAAACCACAATCTTATTTCAATAAGCCAACTTTGTGACAAAGGTTACAAAGTTAGCTTTGCGAAAGGAATGTGCCATATTTTAAGAAAAGATAATAATGAATTATTGTTTTTCGGCACACGCCATAAGGATATATACATCCTATATCTTTCAAGATCACGTGAACAATGTCTCATTGCCAACACAAGTGAACAACACTTATGGCATCGACGTTTTGGTCATGTGAACTTTGGAACACTATTTAAGCTTTCCAAGTTAAATTCTATTAGAGGCTTCCCTAAGCTAGTCTTTCAAAAGAAAAGCTTTTGTGACTCGTGTCAACGAGGCAAGCTTCCAAAATCTTCTTTTAAACCTAAGAAAAGCATTTCTTCTAAGCAGCCACTAGAGCTATTACATCTAGATTTATTTGGGCCAACTAGAGTTGCTTCATTAGGAAATGCACGATATGGACTAGTCATCGTTGATGACTTTTCTAGGTTTACTTGGGTATTTTCATTATGTAATAAAAATGATGCTTTTGAAAACTTCACAATTTTTGTTAAGAAAGTACAAAATCTCATTAGAACCACCATTGTCACTATTCGTAGTGATCATGGAGGGGAATTTGAGAATGAGTCTTTTGAGACATTTTGTGATGAAGTTGGTATTACACACACCTTTTCATTCACTCGCGCACCTCCTCAAAATGCTGTTATTGAGAGAAAGAATAGGATGCTAGTGGAGTGTGCTCGCACTATGCTTGATGATAGCTAATGATCGGCCCCGGATATACACCCAGAGAACGATTGTAGTTTTCCCGCAAGCGCACGGTCAAGTGGCGAGCGGGTATCAAACACGAGGAGGTGGTGTTGGTTCCAATCTATCCTAGGTTGGTTTGACTACGATGGTTTTATTGGTGGAGATGGGTATGGTATGATGTAATGACAATGGTGATGGATGTGGGTGTCGGTGATAAAGATGTGGGATAAAATATCGATTCAATTTAATACAGCAAAAGAGTCTAGATCTAGGGAATCCCAACTACGGATCGTCATACATCATTGTAAATAGTGAATCTCAATATTATTAGGCTTGTGTTGAGGTGAACAAGTCGTAACTGAATAGAGAACCAAGCTCATGCTCTCACGCTATTGCCGGTCTATAGAAACCCTAGTATAGGGCCCAATCTCTTGCAAACCCTAGCCTAAGCCGCTAGCATTAGGATCGACATCATCGTTCAATCGCCCCTCGAGCCCACTCTCGTGCAAACTCGAGTTACGATCTAGGTTGTGATAGTTCGTATTCGTCCAATCTCTTGCAAACGAATATGGATATAGATTTATAATAAATATTGTAGCTTTGGTCCAATCTCTTGCAAACCAAGTCTAGAGAATCTCGATTATAAACCTAAATCGAATATCTAGGCCTTCCCATCGATTAGAATCCAATCTCTTGCAAACCACAATCGATGGAAATCCCTAACTATCCGTAATAAATCGATTACAACCTAACCTCCTATCAATTCTAGCAATTTAGAAATTCATTCATCACAAATCTAAAATTAGATCCATAGGGTTCATCCCCAAACCCTAGAACAACATATCTACTCAAGCATAGCAATAACGATATGAGAATCAATAAAAATCATTGCTTGCATACAAAAATATAGAAAAAACAAAAATTCAAATAACAAGAACAAAATACTTAGCTTTGATGAAGATCTTCAATCTAAATACAAGCTTTTAGATCCAAGAGGGGGCCTAGGGCATGGCCTAACCTCTAAAATAATCATTAAGAAAACATATGTGGACCCCCTCTAATGGTGGCTACAAAACCCTTATATAGTCTCCCCAAAACCCTAGCAAATAACCCTAGAAAACCCCTCAAATTCGTGCCCAAAACAGCCCAAACCGTAACTTAAAATCTGGGCCCAGGCCGCACTCGGCCGAGTGGAACATGTGACCCGGCCGAGTGGAAATTCCAGCACTGCAGCATCAACTTGCAGAAATTCTCCAGATTTCATCCGACCTCCGATTTGCGCGTTCTTATCGGCGTTGGAATCGTCATGAAGCCTACTATCCATAAAAAATATGAGAAAAATACTTTGATTGCTGGAATGATAGCAGATTTCAAAAGAGTGGGAGGCTGTCTGAAAATCTGGGCGCTGCGTGTCCTCGGCATCACTCGGCCGAGTGGCAAATGTCACTCGGCCGAGGGGCTTTTGGAACTCGGCCGAGTCGGAGCTCGTAGTCGACTGACAGATTACAGAGAGTTGGACATTTTGGCTTGCCATCGTCAGGGTGCCACTCGGGCGGACGGAGTCTCCGCATTCGGCCGAGTGGGCGTGCGATGCTCGGCCGAGTGCACGCTGATACATCTCTGTTGCGTATCCGATCTGGCCGGCCGAGCGGGGTCTCAATGCTCAGCCGAGTGACTCCTTCACTCGGCCGAGTGGCATGCTGAAAATGCCCAATCTCCATCTTTTCGCTTCCCCGTCGCTCCTACGACGTTCTTTCCTCTTCCACTCGTCTTCCATCACCGAATAGCCCTCAAAAGAGCCTTGGGTGACACTCCGGAGTGGGTGCAAATCCTCTTGAGCTCATTTTTGTTCCCGATCGATCCATATTTCCTGAAATCCGACAAAAACAAGAAATAGTGAAAAGTAACGCAATATCATCGAATACTCGTGAAAATCGCAATATGAGCAATCGAAATGGCGTGAAAACATGCAGAAAAAAGGTGTAAAATATGGACCGATCAAAATCCCCCAAGCTTGCCTCTTACTCGTCCTCGAGGAAGATAAGTAAAGAGACGAACTCGGGACATGAAGACAAAGGAAATGAAATGAAAGAAAAAGAAAGAACATGAGGTGGAAGGGGTCGCTAGATTCTTCTCTCAGATCTTAAGCCATAAGCTACACATCACGATAACTTGGAAAATACAAATCAAATGTTATAAGGATTTCATATCTTACATAAACATGGTACTTGCAAGCTTTTAAGAACAACAAAAGGGATTCTCTAAATTAATACAATCAATTCATATCCACGTCACGTATTTCATAGGATTTAATATACAAATGTTGGCGATGCACTTTTCAATCAAGAGTTATAACTGAAGCATATAAGAATCACACCAAGCATGCAATAGAGAATGGAATATGAGACATGGCATTCACATATTTACATCGATTCATAAGAAATCTCCATAACTAAAGTATTTTGTTAAGTTTCAGTATTATCATACTTCCTCATTCGTGCACCTCTCCACTCTAATGTCGTGCTCACTCATATGGTCAAACGAATTCACCCCCCCCCCCCAAGCTTAGCTTGAGGCATCGCATCTAAAGGAATATGATAGTGGAAAATGGGATTTTTGACTTGGTTTTCCCAAGTGTTTTGTGGCTCCAATAATGAGATAGAGAAACATTTTTCTTTTTCTTTTGGACTTTGTTTCTCATTTTTCTTCTTGGATTTTTGTAGGAGCAATTTGATTTGTATTTTTGATTTTTGGCTCCTTTTTGGCTTTTTGGACTTTTTGGAGCAACCTTTTTCTTTTGTAGGGATTTTTGGGAAATAGATGCGATATAAGTAGCTTTAGGAGGTGAACTCAAGTGACATGTAGAGAATAAAAAGATATATGTGGAGAAATAAATAATGTAACACTCGGTTCACTCTAAGATGTGCACGAACGGTTCAATAAAATAATACTTCAACTAAAACTAATATGTAAGCATGGATATTCTTAATCATCTCAATAAAAAGTGAAGTCAAGCGGTAAAGCGCACAATCATATCAGGCATGCAACAGAAGGTGAATAAGACAATAAAACTGATGATTCAGATATTCTAATGATGCGTGAATCTTGGTGCATTTCCAACAAAATCATACCAAACACTAATCCATACATTCAGCTTCAATTAACATCATGCATTCATGTAGATAAATCATTAAAAGAAATGGATTTGCAAGCACATATGAATAGCAAGACTATGGAATACTCTAAGTAGCATGGCAAGGAATAATAAGCATCGTGATGGCTACTAAAGCAATAAGATATGTCATCATAAGGAATAAATCTAGCAAAAGGAGGAAAGAAAAATAAAGATATTAAAATAAAAGAGAGGAAAGAAAAGAAAAACAAGCACACAACATGATGCATGAACACGCATAAAAGGAAAATAAGATGGAAAATTCAAAAAGATGATGCAAAATTTTGAAAAATTTTTAAAACCCCTAAAATAAAGTAAAAATGCAACTAATGCATCTAAATGGCATGGAAATGTACTCCCCCAAGCTTAAACTTCACATTGTCCTCAATGTGATCATAATGAAAGAATATGAGGAACAACGATAATAATAAGGGGGTGAATGAAAAAATGATGAAATGAATGACATGAAATCCTAATGCAACTACATGCACATGCAATGATGCATGAGGGTGCTTTCCCCCAAGCTTATACCAAACAATCCTATTCAAATGACTCGATCAAAAATATCACGGCT
Organism: Scilla litardierei; assembly: GCA_030789695.1. Lineage (NCBI taxonomy): Eukaryota > Viridiplantae > Streptophyta > Magnoliopsida > Asparagales > Asparagaceae > Scilla > Scilla litardierei. The sequence goes on along the minus strand of CM061142.1, from coordinate 408,659,725 downwards.
TCACTAAGCAAGATCAAGTCAAACAAATAAGAAAGTGAGTATTCACTTGAAAGAAATGCTCGATGGTGGTGAGCAAAAGGATGTGGCGTATGAAGATATGGAGAGTGGAATTAATATATATAATGGGTTTGGGGTGTAAAAGATTTTGTTGTCGTCATTGAGGTGATATTTATTCAATCAAATCTATACGGTCCTCTCGCTGTCGAGAGAATTCGTGTTTATTTAAAGCATAAAAATTTCTACACTACTGGATTGATATCACCTATAGCAAAAGGCGGATCCAGTATCTTTGTCGGTGCAGGCAACTGCTCCAACTGCTCCTTCCGTGGCTCCGCCAGATGCATGTGTCCACGGACTCCAACGAACTCCAGCAATGCATCCTCCAGCATTCCCACAAGGACTCCACATGTACCCTGCAGAGAATAGGATGCATCAGTTCGCTGCAAAAAATTCACCCTCGTAATAAAAGTATCCCAAAGAGGATCGTCTATAGAAATATATGGAATAAATAATGGTGGACGATACTTCCCTGGAAATAATTCAATATCCTCTTGTGCTTTGATAGACATCTTCGTGGTGTGCTCTCTCAGCTGCTCAGGTGAATCTGGATCATAGGTGTGGACCTCCTCGATAGGCTCGTCAAACTGTGACACGTCCAAGCATACCTCCGGTCCATAATCGTATGTGTGCTGCAAAAGGTATGACGTGTCAAAAATATCTGAATCAACATAAATATCGAATGGAATGCATGATTCAGAAATGGAGTGGGTAAAAATATCTCCCTGAGTGGGAGCAGTAAGCTCTGTGGGATAGTCCTCTGCGTCAGTGGAAGGATGAGGTGGATGCGGTAGCTCAAATGGAGGAGGGTAGTGCTCGGGATCCTCATGAATGGCTATGTCCTCATCCTGATGCACGACCTCCTCGGCGATAAACTCTGGCTCCGTGTGTGATGCCTCCTCAAAAGCATGCTCTGGCTCGACAGTGTGCTCATTTGCCTTCTCATCAACTATCAATGTAGGCTCTCTCTGGAATGGTGATGCTGGTTGCTCAGGTATGTCAACTTGTGGGGATGTATCATGTGGAGGGGAATGCCCGCAAGCAATCCGAAAATATAGTATATCTCCCTCAAGACTGACATGGATGTCCTCCTCAATTGTTCCAGCAGCTGAAACACGGTTCATAACAAAATCTACAAATCGTAGATCAAATGCATCATCTGCTGTAATGCTCTCTGAACCGGTGAACCTCACTGACTCCAAGAGGCCCTCCAATAAGTTCCGAAATGATTCCTCCTCAAAATCTGTGGTCCACATAAAACCATCCATAACACCTGATCAACAAAGATAAATACCTGGAGAAAAATATCAGTGGCACAAAAGAATATAGAAATGGTAGAAATGGTGGCGGGGGTGAAAATTTCTTTTAAATTTTTTTTTCGTAGCCTAATCAACCTAATTGTGACAAATTGGCACCCAACGGGAAACACCTCCCCGGCAACGGCGCCAAAAACTTGATCGGCCCCGGATATACACCCGGAGAACGATTGTAGTTTTCCCGCAAGCGCACGGTCAAGTGGCGAGCGGGTATCGAACACGAGGAGGTGGTGTTGGTTCCAATCTATCCTAGGTTGGTTTGACTACGATGGTTTTATTGGTGGAGATGGGTATGGTATGATGTAATGACAATGGTGATGGATGTGGGTGTCGGTGATAAAGATGTGGGATAAAATATCGATTCAATTTAATACAGCAAAAGAGTCTAGATCTAGGGAATCCCCACTACGGATCGTCATACATCATTGTAAATAGTGAATCTCAATATTACTAGGCTTGTGTTGAGGTGAACAAGTCGTAACTGAATAGAGAACCAAGCTCACGCTCTCACGCTATTGCCGGTCTATAGCAACCCTAGTATAGGGCCCAATCTCTTGCAAACCCTAGCCTAAGCCGCTAGCATTAGGATCGACATCATCGTTCAATCGCCCCTCGAGCCCACTCTCGTGCAAACTCGAGTTACGATCTAGGTTGTGATAGTTCGTATTCGTCCAATCTCTTGCAAACAAATATGGATATAGATTTATAATAAAAATTCTAGCTTTGGTCCAATCTCTTGCAAACCAAGTCTAGAGAATCTCGATTATAAACCTAAATCGAATATCTAGGCCTTCCCATCGATTAGAATCCAATCTCTTGCAAACCCCAATCGATGGAAATCCCTAACTATCCGTAATAAATCGATTACAACCTAACCTCCTATCAATTCTAGCAATTTAGAAATTCATTCATCACAAATCTAAAATTAGATCCATAGGGTTCATCCCCAAACCCTAGAACAACAAATCTACTCAAGCATAGCAATAACGATATGAGAATCAATAAAAATCATTGCTTGCATACAAAAAGATAGAAAAAACAAAAATTCAAATAACAAGAACAAAATACTTAGCTTTGATGAAGATCTTCAATCTAAATACAAGCTTTTAGATCCAAGAGGGGGCCTAGGGCATGGCCTAACCTCTAAAATAATCACTAAGAAAACATATGGGGACCCCCTCTAATGGTGGCTACAAAACCCTTATATAGTCTCCCCAAAACCCTAGCAAATAACCCTAGAAAACCCCTCAAATTCGTGCCCAAAAACAGCCCAAACCGCAACTTAAAATCTGGGCCCAGGCCGCACTCGGCCGAGTGGAACATGTGACCCGGCCGAGTGGAAATTCCAGCACTGTAGCATCAACTTGCAGAAATTCCCCAGATTTCATCCGACCTCCGATTTGCGTGTTCTTGGCAGCGTTGGAATCTTCATGAAGCCTACTATCCATAAAAAATATGATAAAAATACTTTGATTGCTAGAATAATAGCAGATTTCAAAAGAGTGGGAGGCTGTCTGAAAATCTGGGCGCTGCGTGTCCTCGGCATCACTCGGCCGAGTGGCAAATGTCACTCGGCCGAGGGGCTTTTGGAACTCAGCCGAGTCGGAGCTCGTAGTCGACTGACGGATTACAGAGAGTTGGACATTTTGGCTTGCCATCGTCTGGGTGCCACTCGGGCGGACGGAGTCTCCGCATTCGGCCGAGTGGGCGTGCGATGCTCGGCCGAGTGCACGCTGATACATCTCTGTTGCGTGTCCGATCTAGCCGGCCGACCGGGGTCTTAATGCTCGGCCGAGTGACTCCTTCACTCGGCAGAGTGGCATGCTGAAAATGCCCAATCTCCATCTTTTCGCTTCCCCGTCGCTCCTATGACGTTCTTTCCTCTTCCACTCGTCTTCCATCACCGAATAGCCCTCAAAAGAGCCTTGGGTGACACTCTGGAGTGGGTGCAAATCCTCTTGAGCTCATTTTTGTTCCCGATCGCTCCATATTTCCTGAAATCCGACAAAAACAAGAAATAGTGAAAAGTAACGCAATATCATCGAATACTCGTGAAAATCGCAATATGAGCAATCGAAATGGCGTGAAAACATGCAGAAAAAAGGTGTAAAATATGGACCGATCAGCCAACTTGGCCATCAATTTTGGATGGAAGCGGTACACACCGCTTGCTATGTGTTTAATAGAATACTTTTGAGGCCCGGCACTAAACAAACTTGTTATGAATTGTTGTTTGGTAGGTTGCCTCAAGTTAAACATTTTCGTGTTTTTGGTTCAAAATGTTTTATTAAAAACACGTATGGTAGTTTGGACAAATTCGATCCAAGATCCAATGCGGGGATTTTTGTTGGGTATTCCTCACGTAGCAAAGCCTACCGGATATACAACAAACGAACCTCAACGATCGAGGAATCGCTTCATGTTTCATTTAATGAAGGATTTGTTCCAACTAGAATTACTAATGATGATGACTCCATGGATGTTTTATGTGATTCAATTGGTAATTCTAACTCTATTGATTCCATTGATTCTATTGATACTAACCCGACTAATGAAGTTTTTGAGAATATTCCTAGTGATCAGGGAATTCCTAAACGGCTTCATACCGTTCGTGACCATCCTCATGAGCAAGTCATTGGCAATATCCATGACAGTGTCAAGACAAGATCTCAAGTCAACCACTTCGCTCATTGTGCCTTTGCCTCCTCGATTGAGCCAAAGAATGTTAATGAAGCGTGCGAAGATGGTGCTTGGATCCTAGCCATGGAGGAGGAACTCATTCAATTCGAGAGGAATGAAGTTTGGGAGCTTGTTCCATTGCCTTCGAAGAACCACACCGTCATAGGGACAAAGTGGATCTTCAAGAACAAGACCGACGAAAACCAAGTCGTCGTCCGAAACAAAGCTCGGTTAGTAGCTCAAGGCTATCGGCAAGAGGAAGGTATCGATTTCGAAGAATCCTTTGCTCCGGTAGCTAGATTAGAATCAATTAGATTATTGTTATCTTTTGCATGCCATAAGGATTTTAAATTATTTCAAATGGATGTTAAAAGTGTGTTTTTAAACGGAGATGTTGTTGAGGAAGTTTATGTTTCTCAACCTCCGGGTTTTATAAATGAAAAATTTCCAAATCATGTTTTTAAACTTAAGAAAGCATTTTATGGTTTGAGACAAGCTCCTCGGGCTTGGTATGACCGTTTAAAGAATTTTCTTTTGGATTTAGGTTTTAAAATGGGAGAAGTTGATTCCACATTATTTGTTAAGTATTCGAATAATGATATAATTTTAGTTCAAATTTATGTTGATGATATCATTTTCGGTGCTACTAACTTTGCTCTTTGCGAAGAGTTTTCTAATGTGATGAAGGATCAATTTGAGATGAGCCACATGGGTGAGCTCAAATATTTCTTAGGTCTCCAAATTCGCCAAATGAACGATGCAATCTTCATCCACCAAACGAAGTACACGGTGGAGTTGCTAAAGCGATTTGGAATGGAGAATGCCTCCGGGAAAAAGACTCCAATGAGCACGATTACACATCTTGATAAAGATGCGGGTGGAAAAGATGTAGACATTCGTCTATATCGAGGTATGATAGGTAGTTTACTATATCTTACCGCAAGTAGGCCCGATATAATGTTTGCCGTATGTGTTTGTGCTCGTTATCAGTCTCAACCTAAGGAGTCTCACTTAGTAGCAGTAAAGCGTATTTTCCGTTATTTAAGTTATACACTTGATTTTGGATTACTTTATCCAAAATCTAGCACGTATGAGTTAATCTCATATAGTGACGCAGATTATGCGGGATGCAAATCCGACAGGAAAAGTACTGGTGGCACTTGCCATTTTATAGGAAATTCTCTTGTCTCTTGGTTTTCCAAGAAGCAGAATTCCGTATCACTTTCAAACACCGAGGCGGAATATATTGTCGCTGGTGCCGCGTGTGCTCAAGTTCTTTGGATGAGACACACACTTAAAGACTTTGGTATAAACTGTGATACTTGCCCTATTATGGTGGACAACCAAAGTGCAATTTGTCTCTCCAAGAACCTGGTACACCATTCCCATTCTAAACACATAGATGTCCGACACCATTTCTTAGATGATCATGTTGCTAAAAAGGACATCATTTTAGTGTACGTTGAAACCCAGAAGCAAATCGCCGATATTTTCACGAAACCCCTAAAGGAAGACTCCTTTGTGTGGTTACATCGAGAATTGGGGATTATGGGTGAATCCGAGATTTAGGATTCATTTTTTATTCAATAATCTTGCATGCTATTCAATTCTTTATATTTGCTCATGCTAGATTAATTGAAATTTTCTGGATTTTTTGTTAAATTTTCGGAATTTTCGCTCGATTTGTTCGTAATCGTCAAATTTCAGATTTTCGATGTTTAATGGGGTAGTATAATGATTAATGAGAGTATAACGATGTTTCGTCCAAGTGCGATTAGGAGAGAACTCAAAATTTCTAATTCTAAAATTTTTGGACTCTCTTAGTCGGTCCAAGTTCATTGGCCGACCGACTAGATTCAGTTCTAGTCGGTCAGTGAATGAGCGTAGACCGACTAATTCTTGTCAGGATTTTTGGCTTCAGTTACTGTTTACAATTAGTCGGTTCAAGCTCATTGACCGACCGACTAGATCATGATCTAGTCGGTCAGTGCTTGAACTGTGACGACTAATTGTGACGGGGACTGTCTTGTCATTCTTTCTGAGATTTTCCATGAGATTCCTCCTTCCATGATTGGCGTCCCCTCTAAGTCTTTCAAGCCTAATGGCTGGGTCCTAAACCTGATTCTGAAGTCGTGCTTACTTCCTAAGTACGGCTCCTCTTCTCTGCCTTCCCAGCCATTCCTGAAGCTCATCTATGCCATCTTCATGGGGAGCGAGATTAACTGGGATTGGATCATACTCGATAAGATGGATTCTTTCGAGTGTATCCGTAAGTCCACGAAGTCTGCTCATATCCCATATCTGTGCTTGTTTACACTTGTCTTTCGCCACTTTCGTGTCACTTTGCCTCCTGATGATGAGCGTCCTCTCGGTCCCCCTCTGAATGCGACGGCCGTCAAGAAGTCTCTTGCGGCGCTCTGTCACGTTCAGAGGACGACCCCATCTGCTTCAGCGTCTGCTTCTGCCTCAGCTGCTCCTTCTCCCTCTGCCACTCTTGTCGAGCTCGCACGTTCAGTGAGACATATGGAGTCTCGTTATGCTCGTACTGAGGAGATACTTGCTCGTATCGCCTCACGTTTAGGTATTGAGATCCCTCCGTCAGTCTCTGACGAGGAGGAGTTGGATAAGGAGGAGATTGAGGAGCTTGTTCGTGTTGCTTCTCGTGCCCCTGCGGGCACTTCTGGTGCTGTTGTTGCCTCTTCTGCTGGTGACCCCGAGAGTACTCCTGTTGCCACCGCTCCTGCAGGGGATGCTACGACTGGTGCTCCCGAGGCCACTACCATCGCTCCCGTGGACACTTCTGCTGATCCGGTGACCAACTCCACTCCTGCAGAGCCTGCTGCTGCTGCAGATCCTGCCGCTGCCTCCTGAGCTTCTCTGAGGACTCTCCCGATGCACTGTGGATGATAGATCTAGTGTGAGAGAGTTTGGGTAGGATAGAGGGTGGTTCTGGATATTTTTGACATTTTGATGTATCTTCATGTATTTTGATGATATTTTGGATATTTTGATGTAGTATGATACTCTGATGTCCGGTGTGACATATGTTATATGTTGTGATATTTTGATGTATTTTGTGCCCCGATCGTTGGATCGATGTTATGTATGTCGGCGATGTATATTTTTGATGTACTCATGCTTCATTTATATATATACATCGATGTTGACTTTTACATTATGTTGTGCACATTTTATATTTTATTTGTCTCTGATGTTTGATTTCGTCGCTCGACGATAATAACTTGGTTGAATAGAGATTATTTCTATGGAAACATAGAATTGTTTTCCATGCACTAAATTAACCAAGAATGTTGATATTGGAGAGTATATTCCATAACTCAATTCGTAAAATTAATTTGAGTTTTGATGATTTTATTTATCGATTTTCGACTTTCGTCTCATTGACACGCTTTGATTTAATTCGTATTTTCCTTTGGTGTCATTGAGACCGTGGTCGTATTCTACGACTCCCATGCTTTATATTTGAAGCCATTGTTGTTGTCGTTGATCTCCTCCCACACTTTTTGCTAATGCCAAAGGGGGAGAGATATAATAATGACATGGCTAAATGATAATTTAAAGCATTACTCCAAGAATCTAATATGATATGTTAGATTCAGGGGGAGTTAAGATATATAAATGGATTTTCAAATCCGATATTTCAATAATCGATTCTCATTTTGTATGCGTTACTCGTCTGCTTGATGCGTATTATTATTATTCATTTTGGAATTAACGTGTCATCAATGCAGGGGGAGTAAGTAAATTACATTTGAATCATTATTTTTTATTATTATTTATGTTGGTTTGTCATCACCAAAAAGGGGGAGAATGTTGGATATTGGACTCCCCGGATTTGGTTTTGGATGATGAACAAACATAAATATATCGTGAACTAACAATTTGTGAGCGCAGTTATGGAGATCGTCGCCAAATTCGTATGAACATCCAAAGCGACGTCTCGAGACTTCTCAAAGCGCGTGATCGTATTCCTAAAGCTTCGTTGAAGCTTTTGGACCATTTTAGAAGTCATGAAGATTCGGATCGAAGCTTTCGAAGACGGTTCGTCAAGTTTTATTTATAGTCTTTTAGCTTCGTTCCGTAGAATGTTAAGCCTTGAGTAGGTCTTACGTTTTAATCTTCATAACGCTCCCATCTTAGATCTAGAAACTAGTAAGAAGTCCATACGAACTTTCCCGAAGCTTCGCGCTTCGTTTCGCGACTTCTTGTGCATGTTAGTTGGTTCAAGAAGAAGAACCAACCGACTAGATGGTGATCTAGTCGGTCGGCAAAGCTTCTTGGACCGACTAGTTTGCCTTCTCAATTCTAAGCTCTTTACTGTTTACAGTTAGTCGATCTACGTTGACTCACCGACCGACCAGTTTGTGAACTAGTCGGTCAGTGATGCTTCTTAGACCGACTAGTTGAGCTTCTACTGTACATGCCTAGTTACTGTTTATCGTTAGTCGGTCAAAGAACGTTTGGAGACCGACTAGTTGATGAACTAGTCGATCAACTTTTGTTCTTGGACCGACTAAATCAATTTGTACTCAGACTATTTGTTTTATCTCTTAGTCGGTCTAAGTTAACTCACCGACCGACTAGTTGTGAAACTAGTCGGTTGGCAAGTGTTCTTTGACCGACTAGTTCTGTTAGTCTGAACTTCGACCTATTCCATGTTCACCAGTTAGTCGGTTCATGCTGTTTGACCGACCGACTAGTTGATGAACTAGTCGGTCAGTGGTTGTTCTTTGACCGACTAGTTTGGTTCAGAATAGAGCCGTTGGAGCTTTAATTGAAACGTTTTTCTCTCTCTCTTTCCTCTAACCTATATATACTTGGAGTGCTGCATTCATTGCACTCAAGGCTGATTTTAAGAGAAGTTTAGAGATCAAAGAGAAAGCATTCAATCTCATTAAAGCTCATTCATTTCCTTTCAAGAATCTCTCCCTCACTCTTATTTCAAAAGAGAGATTCATTGATTGTGAGCCTTCCAAGCCAAGTGCTTGATCCTAGGTCACCAACAACCTCATAGCTCTCCATAGCTGATCTACATCTTGGAGCTAGGGTTTGGTGCCTCTTCATCTTCCCCAAAATCTGTTTTGCCCTAAATCGTAAGTTATACTCAAGGCATAGGATTTTGTCGGTAAGCAATTTCTATTTCAATTTACTTTGATATTGTAAGTGATTCACTCTCGGTTGTGAGAGTGTGTTTGTGATCCCAGGTTGTGGGAGTCACAATTTCATTTGTGTATGATTTGACTTGTGAAGGTTTTTCACAAGTATTTCATAGTGGAAATCTTGAGTTAGGGTGTCTAACTCAAGTATCCGGAAGTGATCCGGGTGGTTGGGACGTAGGATCACCAGGAACAAGTCGGGAAGACTTGGGTGGATCCGAACCCATTAATATCGTTTGCTTGCGATTGTTTCTGTGTTGTCTAACATTTACATTTCCGCATTTCCGCATTGTTTGGTAGAGTTTGCAAGATAATTAGGAATTAGCCTCTTAATTATTTTAAAGTACTATTCACCCCCCCTCTAGTACTTGTGCAGTAGCTTAGCAGGGCATTACATCGTTCATCGAGAAAGTGGTTATGCTTCAATGGCCGTGTGCCAAAAAAAATAACACACTTTCAAGGCCGCAAACTTCACGCTCCACATGAAGAGAGTTCACATTCCCTATTGAATGGAGACTCAGCATCCATGAAGAGTGTGAGTTTGGCGAGATGAACGGTCAGTTCTTCCCGTCACGGAGAGTTCCTGCCATATCCGTAATGGCAAAAGACCCTAACATAAAAGGAACAACTTTTAACGTTCTCTCCGTCACGATGCGCTCCTACCATATCCATAATGGAAGAAAACTCATTCGTGAAAGATCCAACGTGTCATTCATCAGTGAGACCGGGGCGAACCCGTGTGGCTCCGATACCAATGTAGGATCCGGTCAAAAGGACGATGTAGGATCGAATGAGAGGAGAGACTTACGTTAGCGTACGCTGCGCTGTAGTCTCTGAACTTTGCCCTCGGATTCGCCACAACGGTTGGTACTTCGTCATAGAGGATCGAAGCAGCGTTTTCACCGTCTAAATCTCACTTTAGTAGAAGAACTTGATGGAAGGGAGAAGATGAAAAAGATTGCCTTATGCAAACTTATGGCATGAATGATTAGCTTTTAATTCCTTATCCTTGGGTCCTATTTATAGGCTTTAGGGGTAGTTATTGTAGGAAATAACTACATATAAGCTTATTAGCTTATATTAACACCCTTGCTTATACTCTTCTTCATGCACTTATCAAGTGCCTTTATGCACTTATAATGTGACTTTTTCCACTTATCGAGTGGTCCTTTTTACACATGAAAAGATTCCCTTCGCACATGCTTTCATGCACGCGACATCTGAGGTCCGTAGACCCTCATACATCCCCTCATAGGTGTATACATGTCGTCCATATCCAACAGATGATACGCTAGGTCTACCCGGGTTCGGACGGGGGGCATTCCCATGTCCAACACCGCCCGACTCCGAGAGCACTAAGCTCGTAACGATTGCTCCCGACATTTCTTCCAAGCCGTTCCCACGCGCGAGGAATCAATGTCTACGCTAAGGGGGTAAGCTGTGGCTAGAGAATCAAACTCTTATTTTATTTCCCCTTGGTCCGACGGTCAAAGGCGGTCTTTCTCCCGCCAGTGTCAATAAAACGCCCCCGTGTAACAATCTAAATCCCTATATCCTATCGAATCCCTAATCCTATGGCCTTCCTAGGGAGAACCCACGAAGGGGCTTCCACCAATGTCCCAGATTTAAGAACTATTCACTAATCATGGCATGAGATGCAATAAAACAGATTATAGCCATCAAAATGGAAATCAAGCAATAGTTTACTGTAGCAAATAGAAGTATAAACGCAATATTAAAATATAAGAGCGATCAAGGAACTTACAAATAGAAATAAATTCAGAGCAACCAAAATCCCTAAAAACAGCTTAAGAAAATGGGGATCACGTTTTCTGGGAAAACCTAGCTCTATTTATACATTTTGGCAAGATGCTAGGGAATATTCCTACTAAAAGACAAAAATAGACGTTCACCCCGATCGGGTGAGACTTCACCCGATCGGGTGAGACTTCACCCGATCGGGTGAGACTTCACCCGATCAGGTGAAACGACGGGAAATTTGGTCTTCAGCTTCGGATAAACCTCACCCGATCGCTGAACCGATCGGGTGAGTCTTCGGGTTCTCGAGCTTGGGAAGCAACTGCTTCAGGTGACCCGATCGGTTGACTTGTCAACCGATCGGGTGAACTTTGGCTCTCAAAACAGCGTCCTGTGTCACATCCACCCGATCACTGAACCGATCGGGTGGAGTTGCCTCTTCCTCGGGACTGATACGGTCGCAAGAACCGATCGGGTGGATCTGTCAATGATCACTCCATATTTTATACCTTTTTTCTGCATGTTTGCATGCCGTTTTGATCGCCCATATCGTGTTTTTCACGATTATTCGACAATATTGTGATACTTTCAACTATTTCTTGTTTTTGTCATATTTCAGGAAATATGGAGCGATTTGGATCGATTCTGAGATCAAGGGGTTTGCAAGCGCTAAGGAGTGTCACCCACGACTCATTTGAGGGCTTATCAGCGATGGAGGATGAGCGAAAGAAGAAGGAAATTAATAGGAGCGACGAGGAGGCAAAAAGAAGAGAAACAGGCATTTCAGCACATCACTCGGCCGAGTAGAACAGCCACTCGGCCGAACAAGAAGTCCCACTCGACCGACCAGAACGGATACGCACACGGAGTTTTCAGCGTATACTCGGCCGAACGAAGAAAGCCTACTCGGCCGAGTGAGAAATCTCACTCGCCCGAGTGGTATAAGGAAATTGTCCAGAAAAGAGGCCGAAGTTACTGCAATTCTCAGAGGCCCTTTGGAGGCCTACTCGGCCGAGTACAAATGCTCACTCGGCCGAATGATGAAAGCCACTCGGCTGAGCCATCCCCTGAAGACAGACCATGAAACATCCGAAGTTACAGTATTTTTACAGGGTTTGTCACTCGGTCGAGTGACAAGGCCACTCGGCCGAGTGAACCGCTCCGCCTACTGCTAGGGTTGTGATTTCTGGGCTGCGCATGGGCATTTTTGGCACGATTTTATGGACGGATTTAGAGGGTATTTAAGCCCTGTTTATACCCTAGTTTAGAGAGCTTTTGAACAATTAATTTTTAGACTTTCTTTTAGGATTTTAGACTTTCTTTGTCTCTGAGAGTGGGCCATATCCTAGGTTTGCTATAGACCGGCAATAGCACGAGAGTGTGAGCTTGGTTCTACATTAAGTTGTGACTAGTTCACCAATATTCAAGCCTAGCAACAATAAAACTTATGATTCACAAGGATGAGAGAAGGTCCGTAGTGGGGATTTCCTATCCCTAGATGCTTTATTAAATTGATATTTCTCTTGATATTTGAACAATCGTGACTATTACACACAACTATTCTTGATTATCTTGATAGCTAGGTGATTGGAAAAAGACACGGTCATTTGTCCTCCCTGAGTTCGATACATGCTCGCCGCTACACCGTACACTTGCGGTAAGACTACAAGTCGTTTTTCGGGTGTACACTCGGACGCGATCAAGTTTTTGGCGACGTTGCTAGGGAGGCGACAGTGTTTTATTCTCTTTACTTAGTTATTTCTTTTTATTTTATTATTTTTATCTTTTTACTCCTCTATCGTGCTAACATTTCCATCAAAGCACTATTTTTCTGTGCATGTACACGAGATCGACGGCGAATCCAGAGGATATATTATTTGATCTGGATATCGAACGTACAGCAAGGAGGCTTAGAGCCGAGAAGAGACTTAACATAGAGGACGTCTGCATGAACCGCCCGGAGACACCGGAAGAGTTAGCAACGCGTATGGCGAGGATCATATCTATCAGAGATAGGCTTCGGCCTAAGACTTCTTCCACTACCTCTTCCATCACCATGCTGGAGTTGGCGGCGGATAAGAATTTTGAGCTCAAGACGGGATTAGTGGTCTTAATGCAACAAGACCCCTTCCATGGGAACTCCCATGAGAATCCACATTATCATCTGCAGTTATTCTTGTCCAAGTGTGCCACCTTTCAAATGCCGGGTGTTTCCGTCGATGCTATCCGCTTGAGACTCTTTCCCTTCACCCTCAGAGACAAAGCTTTATATTGGTTGAGGACGCAGGCAGAAGGTATATTCACTACTTGGGATGAGTTGGCTAGTGCTTTCGTTGATAAATTCTACCCGCCATCTAAGACAGTGACGATTAGAAGCACACTCATGTCCTTTAAGCAAGGACCGCAGGAGACCCTATACGAGGCATGGGAGCATTTCAAGGACCTGCAGCACCAATGCCCCCATCACAGCATAGAAGCATGGGAGCTAGTTCACAATTTTTATAATGGACTCCAACCGGGCACTAAGCAAATCATAGATGCAACCGCCAACGGAGCCATTCTTTCCAAAACACTGGATGAAGCTACGGCCCTATTAGAGGAGATGGCCTCTAATAATCAACAATGGGGCGACGAGCGAGGGCAATCTTCTACCTCCTTGAAGCCAACGAGCATATATGAGGCCAAGGCCGTAGCAGAGCTTTCGAATAAATTTGACTCTCTCCACAAGGTAGTTGAGAGATTGGAGAAGTATATCACCAAGCCACATGGAGCTCCCCCCACATCTACGCCGGTAAGCAATATGAGTGATTGGCAAGACTAATCTCAAGCTATGTTCGTAGGAGGAGAGCATGGAGAGGGAGCCTTGGAACAAGTGCAATATGTTGCGGGGAACTCCGGTTATTAGGCCAACCCGGCCGCAAGGAACCATCCGGGATTTTCGTATGCAAATAATGAAGGGGCTCTAAACCCACTGCCGCCGCAACAAACTCAAGCTAGGCCTCCACCTCCACAACCTCAATACCAACCAAGGGCGCCACCGCAACAAAATTACCCGCCTAGGCAACAAGCAGGACCGTATAGGCCACCCAGATATAACCAAAATTGGAGAGTTCCAAATCCACCACAAGCGCAACCACGATCGGATCATGAAGCTATGGTGGAGGAATTCATGGTGGAGCAAAGAAAAATCAATGCTAGGTTAACGGCGCAACAAGATTCACTAAATACCATCGTTGCACAACTTGGAGAGAAACTTGTGTTGCTAAACAAGCACACTCAACAATTGCCGGTTCAACTGGAGCCCAATCCACGGAGCAATACCGGCCATATAAATGCGGTAGTGGCGGTTACTACTAGGGGCGGGAAGGATACTACTCCTGCCATGGTCCAAACCAAGGAGCCCGTGGAAGAGATTTTGAACGACAAAGAGCCGGCAATTGAAGAGGAGATCACAAAAGAGCCGCAAGAAGTTGGAAATTTTGAAATAAAGAAGCCTAATGAGGAGCGCACCAACATGCTGCTGGTGCCCTTTCCACAACGGCTGGCAAGAGCCAAAATAGAGAAGAGGCTCGCCAAGTTCCTTGAATATTTGAGAGGAGTAAGCCTCAACATACCTTTCTTGGATGCTATAGTGGAGATCCCGTCGTATGCAAAGTTCTTAAAGGACTTAATATTGGGAAGGAAAAGGAAGGAGAAAATAATGTTTGCCGAACAAGGAACTTGGTTCACCCGGAAGGAAAAGGAGCCCGCTAAATTCAATTATCCCGGAAGCTTTCGCATCCCATGCACACTTGGAGGAGTCCCATTGCAAAAGGCCTTAGTTGACTTGGGAGCAAGTGTGAGCCTAATGCCCCTTAGTATGTTTCGGAAATTAAATACGGGGACCGACTTGAAGCCAACCGACATTGGAAACGGAGCCTGATCGTCTACGGAGCCTGATCGTGCGCTACGCCTACCAAAAATTTACGTAAAATTGGAAACGGTGTTTTGAGACAAATGACTAAAACGCCCCTATCATTCAAAGTCGTTTTGCGAGAAAACGAGCCGTGAAACGACGTTCCCAAAAATTACAATAAAATTCTACACTCCCAAACGATCACAACGGCATATCACATCGCACATTTCGGAGTTTAGAAATAGCCAAATAAAATACGTGCACGATAACGCACGTGCACGCAGAAAATCCATAAGGTCGGAAAGCGACCGTTACATTCTACCCACCGTAGAAATGATTCCGTCCTCGGAATCACTTATACTAAGAATAATTATAAAATCTATAAATACTTAAGCCTATAACTCCCATCCTCCACACAATGGTCTCTAATCCTATAACTTCAACATCGTTCCTCAAATAATCCATCATAACCCTTCTTTTCACTGGATAATGACACGACTAAACTCACATCCTAACACTTAACTATAGACCCATCACTGCTGTTAGATTTCCAACTCCAAGTCCTCATAAAAGAATAATAATCATCTTCTCTTACCATACCACTCCACTAAACATCATCGCTCGATAACATCCTTAATTTTCTCAATCTCTTCCCAATATTAATCAATCGCTAAAAAGATGTCCTAGCCAATCACCAATCCAAGACAAAAACTTTGTCTATCTTATAACACCTTTCACAAATCAACAGTTGTCGTGTCCTTAATACATTCCTTGTCATCTCTTCCCATAAATTTATCCGCCAAATAATTGAACTATCAAAATCACATCTTATCCTACTCACTATAACTAATCCCAATCAATATTAAGTCCGCCTACCTAACCATCCATTCATATCAACACGTCGTGTTATTTCCAATGTCTTCTCACGTCAACTTAATAATCGAACTTGATGCTTTAAATGTTCTACTCATTCTCATGATCACTCCAAATCATACTATCCCGTCCTAGCTACTCTTATCTATCACTCGTCCAAGTTTTAGATCGATTAAGTACTCATCTCTCTATACATAATTTCATCCAATCAGAGTTCTCCACTGGGTCCTTCACACATCGGTATTATAAATAAGTCTTGGACAGCTCATTCTTTTCATCTATATGATTCTAATCTCCTATCTTGGTGTGCCAAAATCAATTAATCATCGCCATTACATATTTCACCACACACTATACCTACCCGCACACAAGGTCTTATAATAACAATAGCTAGTCCTAATAATATTACAACAATAAACACAACATTTCGAAGAGAGAAAGAAGGGAGAAGCGAAAGGAAAACTTAAGGCCAATGAAATATTTTTAAAACATGTGGGTAAAAACATGTGGAGTGGTGGTAATGGTTGAGAGAGAATAAGGGGTCGTGATCTTGTGAGCTAGCTTCAAAAACTTTAAAGATTTGGTTTAAAAAGAAAACAAAAGTTTTGTTACAATCGCATTGTAACGACCACTTTTCGTTGTACGTTGTTCGTGCACATGCTTTTGGCCGTGCACGTGTTTATTTTAGACTTTGTTTGTTTGTGAACACTTTAGTGTGATGTGCCGTTGTGAACGTCTCTGAGAGTATTAAATAGTGGCACTAATTTGGAACGACGTTTCTCGAGTCGTTTTCCCACAATTTAATCTTATTCGATGAGACGTTGCGATTCTCACTTTTGACGGGAGATGTTTCTATTTTTAGTTTCGTCGTTCTATGTCGAAATTGAGATCCGTCTCCTTATTTAGCTCACTTTCATAGTTACGATCACCCCGATATTTATTTTATAATTTTTGGAGTTTATTTGACCACTTTTATATTTTTAACAAGGTTTATAATATTTTTAATAATTAATTTTTATATTAATTTCGGCCAAATAAAATTTATTTGAGTTTCAAACGTTTTAAATAATTTTTGAGCCAAATCTCAGCCCCTATCTTGGCCGCACCCAATCCATATGTGATTAGGAAGAGTGGATTTGAATTTTAAATTATTTTAAACTCCTAATCTCATTAGAATTATCCCTAGACCTAGTCAACCCATCTACACTATATAAACAACCTTTAGGAAGACCTATTTTCGTAAGAAAATAACCCTAGCCGCTTCCAAAACTCAAATTTGACGTTGCGACGATTCGTCGCAACGTTGCGACGAACTTCCCCCGCACCGACCGAGAGAAATCAGCCCAAATCCACGCA
The DNA here is from genome assembly GCA_030789695.1 of Scilla litardierei. NCBI lineage: Eukaryota > Viridiplantae > Streptophyta > Magnoliopsida > Asparagales > Asparagaceae > Scilla > Scilla litardierei. The sequence goes on along the minus strand of CM061142.1, from coordinate 408,642,614 downwards.
CTGACCGGTCGCCGCTCCGCACCAAGCATTGCTCCGCATCCGCTGCTGCCGCCCACTCCGTTCTCTCGCACCGACCGAGAGGAGCTCTCGGTCTGACCGAGAGCTTGGCCGCTCCGTACAACCCGCTCCGCATCGCACAGCACCCGCTTCGCAAGCCCGCTCCGCACCCCGCTTCTCCCCGTGTCCGACCCAGGCGCCCGCCCGCTCCCCGCTCCGTTGCAGCGTTGCAACGTTGCAACGCTCGCTGCAGCGCCCGACCGACGCTCTCGCCCGCACCGACCGAGAAAATCCTCCGCACCCGCTGCTGCGACCAACCCAAGCGCTGCACAGCCCCGTTCCCCCGTGTCTGACCGAGCCCGACCCCCACACCAAGGCTGTACGACCGAGAGCCAAACGTCGCAACCCCGCACCCGTCGCACCGCTTGCCACCGTGGGCCCCCCAAGTTCTCCAGAGGTATTGTGGGTCCCCCATAGGTCCCTAGGACTGCTGTGGACCCCACCTAGGTGCTTTCTCTCCGACGATTTGCCGCGTACGACGTTACGACACGTCGTAGCCCGTCGTCGCACGTGCTAGCTTTGGAATCTGGAATCGTTGCTCCGGTTGATGATCTGAACTTTCCAGCGAGGAATCTATATTGGAATCAGGACTTGGAGCGTGTTCTCTTATTCCAACCCCCGGCGTCGCTACCCGACGCCGGTGTAGCTTTCGCGTCGTGTTGAGGTAACGCTTTGCACCCCTAGGACCCCCAACCCATTGCCTGTTAATCAAGACTAAAATTGATGTTTTTAAAATGTTTTAAATGTTTTAAATTCACTAATCAAGATTAATAATATGGACTTTAGGCCGGTGGACTTGTGCACGTAGGTTATTTGTGACTTGGACTCTCTTGGACGGTGTTTCTCAGACGTTGTACTTACAGGCAAGTGAAACTTGCCAACTCTTGTGTAGGGCCATGTTTTTAGGCCACTTCCTTGTTTTTAGCGTAAAAGAGACTAGTCAGTGAAATGATAGCTGGCTAGACGCCTACTTGATCTAGTTTGACAACGAAACTAGATCCTTCACCTAAATGGATATAGCTTGATAACGAAGCTAGATCCAACTCTTTAAACTTGTTAATCATGCATACTAAACTCTCACGTTTACTTTCCTTATCTGTACGCACTTTTAACTGCCATACATTGCATTCTACATGTCATCCAAGTTGATTGTTGCATTCGTAGCACACGCTACAATACTTGTACTTGTACTCCTTGAATACTATTTCCTGGGAACGGGCCTCATGTGTTGGTCAAAAGCCAATACCCGGTTTCCTTGTCCGGCTAGGTGCACCCCTATGCCATACTTGTTAAAAACACTTCCTGGCTCGTGATCCAGAAGCGAGCATTCCGCGTTCGGGGGTAAGGCCCTGGCTCGATACACGTGGAGGGGTAGGGATAAACGGTCACCTGAGCTTAGGAGTGGCCCGATCAGCCACTCTAGCCAGAAGGCGGAATCTATGTGCATGAGGTGCTTACTTTACTTGTCTTGTACTAGTGAGTGTTACTTGTAAAACTTGTCATCCATGCCATGTTTAAATGCCATGCTCGTACCTTACTTTACTTTACTTGTTGCACTCATACTTTAACTGCCATGTCATTGCATTCATGTTAGAACTGCTAGGTTGCTTTACTTGTACCTACTTTCAGTTTCCTTGCACAAGTCTCTTGTAGACTTGCTGACATGTGCCCCTTGCTCTTTTGGGTGTCACATGTTAGACCCTGAGCCGGAGACCGTTGCTGTGTACGTGATGTTTTGCTGACGCTGAGCCTGAGCCCAAGTTTGTCCAAGAGGAGTTTTGTGGACATCGGTGACCCTTCTTGGTGACTTTGCTGAGTTTTCTTTTGTTTAGGTTTTGTAGTTAGTTGTCGGTGCGTGGCACCTTTGTTTTGTACGTTGTACTTTTGTTGGCCATGTTTGGGCCTTTAGACTCTTTTTCCTTCTAGCCTGGTGGCTTTTTCTATGATGTAGAAACTTATTTTATGGATATTCTGAGATATCTCTTTTGTCTCATTTCATTATTATTATCTTTGTTTCGTTCGCGTTGCAAGGACCTGCAGTTTTAAATTTGATTGACGCTTATCGGACTTGCAGCTTTGTAGCTTCAAGTCTGAGCGGACCTTCTCACGCTTCGCCTCCACATTTTGGGAAGCGGGGCGTGACAGGTTTTGTTGGTGGCCCATGCAGGTCCAGTCTTGCAATTGCGAATTAACGGAACAACGATAATAACAGAATGTCCATTAAATAAATTGTAACATCCGAGTCATAAGCCCTGAGTTTAGTCGTTCTCCTATGTCACTAGGTGATAAGAAGACTTAGTTAGACGTCTGTGCTTGCTAGATAGAGGCCCTGACTGTTAGTTTGACTCCCTGTCAGCAATGGATTTAATCGTCATAGGAGTTGCCTTAGTGGTCCTTGTCTACCTCTGACCATATTAGACTTCTAGAATTTCCTTCAGTCGTTCGTTTGGGTTCATCGATTTCGGACCAAGCTGAATGCATTTCATTCCCGTCTAGCTCCTTAGAAGGTCTTAGCGCTTCGTTCCTTAATCTTTAGTTGTTCGACTGTAGGAGTTTCCCCGTAGATTCCCCTGATTCATATCCTAGGCGTATGTATGTTCTGATCACCTGACCAATTTCCTTACCTCGATTCACGAGATCGCCTCATGACGATCGTCGTCAATTTTCAAACCTCTCCATTACAAACCTTGAATCTTCTGAAAGTATTTTTTCGATTTCCTCTTTTCCTAAGTTTAAATTTGTTCAATTTTTTTTAATATATATATACCTTATATTTCATACTCCTTCGTTGACTTGAACTCTTAAAACTTTTTTCGAAATTTTGAATACTAGCTTATGGTATTTTCCCAGCCTACACTTTCGTACCTATGAAAATACACTTTCCCTTTCATATATTAATTTTACCGTACTTTTATTTTGTCCAATTCGACTTATAATTTCCTTTCTTATTATGCCTTTCAAACGACACATCGCGCTTCCTTTTAATATACTTTTCAAGTCACCTGGAATTTTAGTTTTCAGCCAGTCGACGTTATGCTCCTCGTTTTCCCTGTTTCAGATTTTTGTAAAATTACTATTTCATAACCATTTCCTAATCTGGACCTTCCATAGTTTGGTTTTAAAGCTTATCACCAATTTCGATAACCCTACTACTAAGTTAATATTATTTTTCCGTGCACCATACATACTTTCAATTATTTTTATATCCGTACCAGACTTGTTGTGCTCGTATATTAAGAACCTTGTGTAAATCAGTTTCTCAATTTTTGGCAAACCCTGGTTCTCTAAAAGTAGTTTCAAAATTGATTATTTTAAATTTTCCATAGCCTAAAAGTTTTGAAATTATTTAACACGAGTTTAAATTCTTCAGTTCATTTAATTTCATTCTATGAATTTCAAAATTTTTGCCCAACTTATATTAAATTACTGCCGTATAATATTTTCAAAAAAAACCGCGTCCTTAATATTCGTGTAAATGATTCACTTCCTTTTTATAATGATTTTATATAAACCAATAGACCATTTTCTCTTATTATGAATATTCGACTCAAACTTATTTTGAACAACTCGTTTTATCGACCTCCAAATGTTTTTATACAAGACGAGGATTCCAACTTTTGAAGTACAACAGTTTTCAATTTCACGTATTTTAGTTTATGTTATTTACGCCGTTTCCTTCCTCTATCCTATATAAGTATCACTACTTCTCCCTTTCCCCTACCTAAACATTCACCAGTGAATCACAGCTTTCCCTAACCAAGCTGTCTCCTTGTATACATCCTATCTGGACTCGTGCTTATCGATCCTTCCCTCGTCACGCTTTCGACCTCGACCTCTCTCTACATTGCTTAGGCTTTAGTGCCCGCCAATGTCTGTGTCAACTCTAAGTTGTTAGTAGGCCCTTGGACCTTGTGAGGTAGTCGTTGTGCATGTACCTAAGTTACTTACGTGATCTTAAGTAAGTATAACCCCATAGTATATTGATGCTTGCCTATGGTGTGATATATATATATATATATATATATATATATATATATATATATATATATATATATATATATATATATATATATATATATATGCTCGGAGTTATTCGTGATATTATGAAGTTGGTTGCGTGTTAGTATTTATAGATTTGTGTGTGGATTAGCTATACCATACTAGGGATGCCTATGTATATAAGAGTTAGTGTTGGAATATCTAATGGAGTGTATATAGTTAGAGATACTTGCAATGGTTGAAATAAAATGATTGGTAAAGCTATGTGTATGCTAGGTGTGATAATAATAGGTGTACGTATAGTTAAGTGAGTAGGCCTATTATATGACCTGTATGTTAGTACATGTGAGTATGTGCTCGTACGTGGATATGAAATGTGCTTATATGTAAGTAGTTACGGTAGTAGGATTATAATTTTGATTGGTATTGCTTGCTTTTACGGGATGTTGCATGCGTGCATACCGTGAGGTATACACGACTATTGCACATCTTAATTATGTACGTATAGATGTGTTAGTAAACTAATTATAGGTAGTAGGCTATGGTGTGAATATATATGTTACATGTGTGTGACTATACGATGAATGCGTATGCATGTATTAGGGAGTGTATTATAATTATACGTGTGCTGATGTCTGTATTATTATTATTATGGTATATAGAGTGATTGAACTATGTAAGTATTACCTGACTAAATATTAAGTGTGATTGACTTATGGTATGCATATGGTTGTATTGGTAGACATATATATATATATATATATATATATATATATATATATATATATATATATATATATATATATATATATATATATTGGAGTGGTATGGGTATAGGTATAAATGCAGTGTTACGTATGTAGAATATTCTGATATGTGTATTGAGTCTCACTCAAGCTTGAGTGGGTATACTCTAAGTATATTGATGTGTATGTCTGAAGTTTGAATATAGCGATGTTTGATGTATGTATGGTGATAGGAGCGTCGTGCCTGGTTGTGTTACGCACATGATTGTGGGTCGCTACACCAGTATATAGTTATAGGTGTTGGTCTTGTGGTATAGTTAATTACTAAGGACTTGCCCGTGTGAACATATGTGTACTAGCTAAACTAGGTGTGTAGATGTACTAGTAATATAATGGTATGATTGGTATACGTGAATGAAAAGTTAGCGTGTATGGGTGTGCACCATGCACGGGTAAGTATGTGCTTAGTTATAGGTATTGATGACTATGGTATATGTGGCGTGTCGTAAATACAGTTATAGGACCGTATGTGATGTGAATACGTGGTGAACTATTTGCATGTATTTGAATGACTATATATTGTGAGAATATGGTAGTAGTGAATATATATTAGATATAGTGAAACTGGATTTAAATATGGTATGGTGTGACTACCTATGTTGATGTGTTTAGTATTGGATGTATACTAGGAAATATTAGGGAGTCGTATACCCATGTTGTTTGTGCACAGGTAGCTATCTATACGTAGAGCAATGATTGTATTTGCTAAGTGTGAGACTATCCTTATATGAGTATCTGAAATATTGTTTTGTGTTTAGGTAAGTAGTAGTGATATAAGGAATGTATGCTTATATATATGATTGAAATACATGTATGAAATTGACTGACTATAATAGGTATAAGTATATGACGTACGTGAATGTATATATATACGTGTTGGTAGTGTAAACGTTTGACTACCTAGTGCATATATAAGCACTTGTAATGACTATACCTGGTTTGAATTATAATATGACTTGATTGGGGTAGTTACTAGAGCGACTAGATATATTAGAAAGTCCGAGGACGGACTTTATTCTAAGGTGGGGAGGATGTAACGACCACTTTTCGTTGTACGTTGTTCGTGCACGTGCTTTTGGCCGTGCACGTGTTTATTTTAGACTTTGTTTGTTTGTGAACACTTTAGTGTGATGTGCTGTTGTGAACGTCTCTAAGAGTATTAAATAGTGGCACTAATTTGGAACGACATTTCTCGAGTCGTTTTCCCACAATTTAATCTTATTCGATGAGACGTTGCGATTCTCACTTTTGACGGGAGACGTTTCTATTTTTAGTTTCATCGTCCGATGTCGAAATTGAGATCCGTCTCCTTATTTAGCTCACTTTCATCATCACGATCACCCCGATATTTATTTTATAATTTTTGGAGTTTATTTGACCACTTTTATATTTTTAACAAGGTTTATAATATTTTTAATAATTAATTTTTATATTAATTTCGGCCAAATAAAATTTATTTGAGTTTCAAACGTTTTAAATAATTTTTGAGCCAAATCTCAGCCCCTATCTTGGCCGCACCCAATCCCTATGTAATTAGGAAGAGTGGATTTGAATTTTAAATTATTTTAAACTCCTAATCTTATTAGAATTAGCCCTAGACCTGGTCAACCCATCTACACTATATAAACAACCTTTAGGAAGACCTATTTTCGCAAGAAAATAACCCTAGCCGCTTCCAAAACTCAAATTTGACGTTGCGACGATTCGTCGCAACGTTGCGACGAACTTCCCCCGCACCGACCTAGAGAAATCAGCCCAAATCCCCGCACTGACCGGTCGCCGCTCCGCACCAAGCATTGCTCCGCATCCGCTGCTGCCGCCCACTCCGTTCTCCCGCACCGACCGAGAGGAGCTCTCGGTCTGACCGAGATCTTGGCCGCTCCGCACGACCCGCTCCGCACCGCACAGCACCCGCTTCGCAAGCCCGCTCCGCACCCCGCTTCTCCCCGTGTCCGACCGAGGCGCCCGCCCGCTCCCCGCTCCGTTGCAGCGTTGCAACGTTGCAACGCTCGCTGCAGCGCCCGACCGACGCTCTCGCCCGCACCGACCGAGAAAATCCTCCGCACCCGCTGCTGCGACCGACCCAAGCGCTGCACAACCCCGTTCCCCCGTGTCTGACCGAGCCCGACCCCCGCACCAAGGTTGTACGACCGAGAGCCAAACGTCGCAACCCCGCACCCGTCGCACCGCTTGCCACCGTGGGCCCCCAAGTTCTCCAGAGGTATTGTGGGTCCCCCATAGGTCCCTAGGACTACTGTGGGCCCCACCTAGGTGCTTTCTCTCCGACGATTTGCCGCGTACGACGTTGCGACACGTCGTAGCCCGTCGTCGCACGTGCTAGCTTTGGAATCTGGAATCGTTGCTTCGGTTGATGCTCTGAACTTTCCAGCGAGGAATCTATATTGGAATCAGGACTTGGAGCGCGTTCTCTTATTCCAACCCCCGGCGTCGCTACCCGACGCCGGTGTAGCTTTCGCGTCGTGTTGAGGTAACGCTTTGCACCCCTAGGACCCCCAACCCATTGCCTGTTAATCAAGACTAAAATTGATGTTTTTAAAATGTTTTAAATGTTTTAAATTCACTAATCAAGATTAATAATATGGACTTTAGGCCGGTGGACTTGTGCACGTAGGTTATTTGTGACTTGGACTCTCTTGGACGGTGTTTCTCAGACGTTGTACTTGCAGGCAAGTGAAACTTGCCAACTCTTGTGTAGGGCCATGTTTTTAGGCCACTTCCTTGTTTTTAGCGTAAAAGAGACTAGTCAGTGAAATGATAGCTGGCTAGACGCCTACTTGATCTAGTTTGACAACGAAACTAGATCCGTCACCTAAATGGATATAGCTTGACAACGAAGCTAGATCCAACTCTTTAAACTTGTTAATCATGCATACTAAACTGTCACGTTTACTTTCCTTATCTGTACGCACTTTTAACTGCCATACATTGCATTCTACAGGTCATCCAAGTTGATTGTTGCATTCGTAGCACACGCTACAATACTTGTACTTGTACTCCTTGAATACTACTTCCTGGGAACGGGCCTCATGTGTTGGTCAAAAGCCAATGCCCGGTTTCCTTGTCCGGCTAGGTGCACCCCTATGCCATACTTGTTAAAAACACTTCCTGGCTCGTGATCCAGAAGCGAGCATTCCGCGTTCGGGGGTAAGGCCCTGGCTCGATACACGTGGAGGGGTAGGGATAAACGGTCACCTGAGCTTAGGAGTGGCCCGATCAGCCACTCTAGCCAGAAGGCGGAATCTATGTGCACGAGGTGCTTACTTTACTTGTCTTGTACTAGTGAGTGTTACTTGTAAAACTTGTCATCCATGCCATGTTTAAATGCCATGCTCGTACCTTACTTTACTTTACTTGTTGCACTCATACTTTAACTGCCATGTCATTGCATTCATGTTAGAACTGCTAGGTTGCTTTACTTGTACCTACTTTCAGTTTCCTTGCACAAGTCTCTTGTAGACTTGCTGACATGTGCCCCTTGCTCTTTTGGGTGTCACATGTTAGACCCTGAGCCGGAGACCGTTGCTGTGTACGTGATGTTTTGCTGACGCTGAGCCTGAGCCCAAGTTTGTCCAAGAGGAGTTTTGTGGACATCGGTGACCCTTCTTGGTGACTTTGCTGAGTTTTCTTTTGTTTAGGTTTTGTAGTTAGTTGTCGGTGCGTGGCACCTTTGTTTTGTACGTTGTACTTTTGTTGACCATGTTTGGGCCTTTAGACTCTTTTTCCTTCTAGCCTGGTGGCTTTTTCTGTGATGTAGAAACTTATTTTATGGATATTCTGAGATATCTCTTTTGTCTCATTTCATTATTATTATCTTTGTTTCGTTCGCGTTGCAAGGACCTGCAGTTTTAAATTTGATTGACGCTTATCGGACTTGCAGCTTTGTAGCTTCAAGTCTGAGCGGACCTTCTCACGCTTCGCCTCCATATTTTAGGAAGCGGGGCGTGACACGCATGCAGCCAAAGATAAGCTATACTATAATATGAAAGACTAGGTCTAAGGAATTGCCTGCCATGACGTTATCCACACAATTCTGAATACCATCATTCGGACAACTCCATATGTATATCACGGTCCACACTGAGTATACATACAAGACACAAGAGACAATCATCAAGATCCTAAAGGTAACACACTCCTACAGGTCTACACACTCTACCTATACTCATGCACCACGACGACATCACAACCCAAAGGGCCCACTACTAAACTAGAGTTGCCATAGGCAACGACGAGCACTAATGTCTTAAAAAAATAGGAAGGAAGCCGAAACTAAAAAGCGAAAAGGAACAAGATCGAAAAGAGAGGAGGAAAAAAACGAGTTTGGATAAGGCGAGGATAAGGAGATAAGTGGTTGGATGGAACTAAGATATTGCTCAGAATAATAAAATAGATGAAATAAGAATTACGTGTAAAATATGGTATCACATACTTTATACTTATAAAAAAAGTAGAAATAGCGAGCAGATGGCAGGAAATATTGCAACTCGGAAAAAGAGTTAGACGAAGGAAAAGAGGAGGGTGAGATAGTGATTGTTTTGCAAATGAAAATAAGTTTATACAAAGATTTTTGAAATGTGAGCACGATGAATAAAGAACTGATATATATAAAAATTAAAGTTCTCTTTAGTTTAGAAAATATTCTTAAAGTACGTATAGTAAGTGGTTAGAAATAAGTTTTGTAGTTTAGAAAAAGAATAATATATATATATTGAATTATCAAAAATGATAACAAGGTTTTAAAAACTGAAATACGGAATATACTTGTTAGAAATAATTACAAGGTAGTAACTTGAAAATTACGACCAAGGAGGTTTCAAAACCCAAGAAGGAACTTTAATCCAACCGAAAAACAAGAAATTTTTTTTAAATATATAATAAAGGGTTTTGAAAGAAGTTAAACCGAGCGAATAATTTAATAATGAATTTCGAAAACACTTTTAAAGGAAGCAGGATTTGCAAAGTAGGGGTTCGAAGAATTATCGATAAGTGTCATGAAACGATCACGTGAATCGAGGGCAAGAATGTGATCGTATTATGAATACGCCTAAGATATGATTCATGAAAGCTACAATGGAACTCTACGGTCGATAACATAAAAAGTGTAGTGATCAGGAAGATGCTAAAAGTCAGGGGTCCTAATTTTCGGGCCGTCTAAAGATTAGGAGAACTCAGCACTAAGTCTCCCTAATGAAGTAGACTGAAATAGAGAAATCTCAGGGAAGGACCCTAAGAGAATCAAGATCACGTTCTGCCGGACCCGAAGTCGATGAGACTGAGCAAACGACTAAAAGAAGGATTCTAGAACTCTAACATGGCCCGAGCCAGGTGAGAGACTACTAGGGTATCCTAAGACGAGGATTACTAAATCTTAACCATGGCATCTGACTATCAAACTGGGACGTCTACCTAATCCTTCCTACTATGTAAGACTGGGAAAACCTAATTCAGACTCGTACATGGATATTAAATGAATGCGAAACTCTTATTGTTCCGAACTTTTGCATGACCTACATGGGCCACCACTAAAACCTGTCACGCCCCGCTTCCCAAAACGACGGAAGCGAAACGTGACAAGGCCCGCTTAAGCCGGAGCTGTGAAGCTCGGACCCAATAAGCGTCTGTGTGGTACTCCAAGACGAAGGAACAGGTCCATGCAGGTTAGTACGGAACAACAAAAGTACTAAAAGGTATGCATTCATTTTATTCAACAGATATCCAGAAAAGTACAGAGAGTTTAAACAAAAGCCAACACGGCTACAAAACAGCTGAAGGTAAACTAATGGCGCAAGCACCCAACCTAGATAGAAAGTAAACGGTGATACGCACCCAACTAAACTGCAATAAACCTCTGAATCAGCAACGTGAAGATCTATAACTCTGGTCCTCCTCAGGCACGTACTCTGGGTCTGCGTCCTCCGGCTCTACGTACTCTGGCGGGTCCGCCTCGTCAACGTACTCTGTCTCGACACCTGACGTACAGCACCTAAAAGAAAGGAACTGTACGTCAGGTAAAGTCTACAAAAAGGGTCGGACTCTACTGCAAGTGTACCGAACTATTAAACATCAATTTACTGGTTGATTAGCATGCTGGGGTTATAACAGAGTGACGAAGAAAGTAAACGCAGCAGGAAAGTAAAACGTAGTAAGCAGTAGTTGTAGCGTGTGCTACCGACTACGGGACTAACCTAAATGGGTTGTGACAAGACGTGACAAGACAAGCAAGACAGGACAGGACAAGACAAGACGAGACACGTGTGGCTCGAAGGGTTCACGCCTTACGGTTCGAGGGGGATCAGACCATCTCCCCGTGCGCACGCTCAACCCTACCCCAAACCCAAGTGCTCAAGACAAGACAATATATGGCCACTCACTCTGCTAGGTGAGTGCCTCTATCCCCACGATCGGTAGCGTATCTCTCACTCTGCTAGGTGAGTGACAAACGCCTCATAGGTGAAACGGTACTACTGTATAGGACCACTCACTCTGCTAGGTGAGAGTCTCTATCCTCTCGGTCTGCTGGGACACTCACTCTGCTAGGTGGGTGCCGAGTTTCCCGTAGGTGTTCCGTAACAAAGATCACTCACTCTGCTAGGTGAGCGTCTCATTGTCCACAGGCTACATAAGACACGACGTGCAAGATGTTCATGACATGGCAAGGGCAAAATTGTTCTAGGGTGTCCACACACACTCACACGCAGATGAAACCTATGGTAACAGTTGTTGTTGATTCTAGGGGGTCCACACACACGCATACACAAGATAACCCTACGGTATCAAAAGTTGTTGTTGTTACGCCTAGACTTCGTCGTCAAGTCTAGGTCGTCAGGGCGTCCCGGACGTTATCATTTCACGTCCGGTTCTAATTGTTCACAGTCTAATAGTTCTAGCAATCTAAGACCCAAGCATGGTCAAAAACACAAGTGAATACACTTGCCTGCGGTGGCGAGTGTGTCGTCCGTCCGAGGCGTCTCGTCCAGTCGTCGCGTCCGCGGTAGTCCGTCTGAAACAGTGTCATGGCGACGGTGTCAGGTCGTGATTTTCAATAGATCCTATTTAGGTTCGTTTCTAGGTTGTCGGGACTACCCTAATTGTCAGAGTCACGTTTTGGTGTTTTATCAGCCTAGATCGACCACTACCATATATGCACAGAAAATTGTCTGATGGTCGATTTCTACAGTGAGCAGTGTTTTACTGGTGCGGAAAAGTAAATTTAGTTATAGTTGTCCAATTTTAGTTAGGGTTCAGTTTTGCTACAGTGTGGGTTTCGCTACGAGTTCGGGGACCAACCTCTCCGGTGTCTGGAGTAGTGCGGACGTAGTTTCTGGACTGCAAGAGATCTGCGGCGTCTACGACGTCTCGACTACGGTAGCGTAGTGAGACTCGTCTGGGCAGCGGACGAAGTGCGGCAGCGAGCACGATCAGTCCGACGGCAAAAACAGCGAGCTATGGCACGGGGAGGCTGCGGACAGATCTCGACGATGATCACGACCGTGCACGCGGCTGTGGAGAGAGCATCGCTGCTCGGGTGTCTCGTGCGGCGGCAGCGGCGGCAGCGGCGGCAGCGGGAAGCGCTACGCCGACGGGGCTCTGCGGCTTGGGCAGCGGCAGTCGGGGATCTACAGCGGTGGCGCGCTGCGCGGGAGCCATGGAGCGAGGGCGCAGGCTCACGGTGGCAGTCAGGAAAGAGATGCGGCGGCAGGAGGCCGTGAGGGAGGCGCTGCGCGCGGATGGGGGCCGTGGAGCGAAGGGGGAAGGCGGCGCAAGAGGGGCTCTGCGCGCGCACTGAGAGGATGCGGCGGCGGCTTGGCCGTGAATGCGAGGGGGACGGTGCGGCAGTCGGGATTGCGACGGCGGCTGAGATGGGAGTTGCGGCGGCGGGAGACCGTAGGCTGGAGCGAGGGGGACGCGAGGGGAGGAAGGAGAGAGAGAGAGAGAGAGAGAGAGATCGGGGTTGGGGAAAAAATAGGGCCGGCGGCTGCTTGAAGATAGCCCTAGGGTTAAACGTGATTGGGGAAAAATAGTTAGGGTTAGGGTTTAATAATAAATAAATTGATATATATCATAGGATTAAAGTTAAAAGGGGGAGATATAGGGTTAGAGGGTGTATAATTTGGGGTAAGTCTAGAGGAGATTAGAGGGAATAGATTAGGAAAGATATTATGAAAAATAATTAGACATATAGCCAGATTTGGCTATCAATTTGAAATTTGAACTGTCAGGTTAATCGACGGTCGAGATTTATCCGAGCGATATCTCTCAAACTGGACGTCAGAAAAATAATCCGAAAATACCTGGGTGATCATGGAGACGAGACGCACAGATCTACGGAGCCTGATCGTGCATTACACCTACCAAAAATTTACGTAAAATTGGAAACGGCTTTTTGAGACAAATGACTAAAACGCCCCTATCATTCAAAGTCGTTTTGCGAGAAAACGAGCCGTGAAACGACGTTCCCGAAAATTACAATAAAATTCTACACTCCCAAACGATCACAACGGCATATCACATCGCACATTTCGGAGTTCGGAAATAGCCAAATAAAATACGTGCACGATAACGCACGTGCACACAGAAAATCCATAAGGTCGGAAATAACCGTTACCCTTGCGACTTTGTCATTATGGATATTAAGGAGGAGGGCGACACTTCACTTATACTTGGGCGCCCGTTCCTAGCCACCGCCGGCGTTATAGTCGACGTGAGAGAAGGCACATTATCCTTGAATGTCGAGAACATCGAGGTTGAGTTTCATATTCCCAAAGCCATGAAGCATATGCCCTATCAAGAGGAATTGGATTATGTGGACCTCCTTGACGAGGTGATCGAAGAAGCCATTCCGCATTCTATTGGCGCTCTCCATGATGATGGCCTTGAAGAATGCCAAACTTCTAGCATTGAAGAAAAGGCGGAGGACCCTCTGGATAGCTCTATGTTCGATGATAAAGACGACACTGATGTCGTGAGGATAAGGGAGCTTTGCAAGCTCTCAACGGCCAACAATTCGAAGAAAGATCCGCCGGACCGAAGGCCGGTGTCACCAGTGCGGAAGAAGATTGGTTCTAGCTCAAGCTTGGGGGACTTATCCTCCAACACTACCCATGATGAGGGGACGCCTAGGAAGGCCTACGAGCATCAACAAACAAATCCAAGTGGCCTTCCCGGTAAATTTGACGGGCGTATCTCACATGCGCCCAATATCACGCGCTAAACGAAAATCATAAGGGGTCGAGCTCATGACCTTAAACGAGCGCTTGTCGGGAGGCAACCCGACGGTTTCATAACATTTTTAGTTGATTTTCATTTTTATTCTAGATTTTTCTTAGTGTTTAGAGTCTAGTGTATATAAAAATCGTGACAACTGGCTTTATTTTTTATGACAGGAAATGGAGAAAGAAAGATCATTCATATGGAGGATGACCAAGGCAAGGGAGAGCGCTTCAGGAATGCGCTCAGGCTTCAGGAGAAGGCAAGGACTGACTGGAGGAAGGAAAACAAAGAATAGTCCGAAAACAGAGAGCTGTTGCAGAAAACAGGAGGCCACTCAGCCGAGTAACATATGTCACTCGGCCGAGCAAAGACTCCATTCGGCCGAGTGGAGTAGAAGATCAGGGAAGATCGTTCTGACCAACTCTCTGTTATTTTTTTCGGTTTACAGTATATTTTGCCACTCGGGCGAGTGACGTATCACTCGACCGAGTGAATCAGATACCATGCATGCTCTGAATATTACCGAGTAGCTATGCCTCTCGGCCGAATGGAACTTATCCACTCGACCGAGTGGGATAAGTCTCGGCCGATTCGTATGTTGCGAAGATATTTCGAAAATGTTATTCACTCGGCCGAATGAACCTATCACTCGGCCGAGTCGTAACTATCCTATATAATCGCTGAGTGGGTAGCGCGAATTTCGAAACGCCGCTTTCCCCAAACTTCGCCCAAGCCCGCTGCTTCTCCTTCCCCAATCGCCCGAACCGCAACCCCCCTCGCCCGATCCAACACCGTCGCCGGCCGACGTTTACCGCCGGCCAACGCCGACGCCGCCCCGCCGCCGCACGCCGCCGGCGCCGCCCTTCCCCGCCGCCGGTCACCCGCAATGCGCCCCGATTTCGATTTTCTACTCCTTTCTCCCATTTCGTACACCCATTGCCCGCTGAACTCAAATCAACTCCTATATATATCTGTTATCCCCTACCTCCCCCATGTATATTGATTATCATTCGCTGATTTTATTGTTTGTGTTTCAGGTTAGCTTGGGGGAGCTTGGGGGAGCTTCTGGACGTACCCGGAGCCTCACGGAGGAGGCGTTCTTCGCACACATCAGATTTTGCACTCGCGGCGTGCTCAGGTATACTCGTTTCATTACATAGCACGTCGCATTTTTATTCTTGGGTTGGTACATCTCGCGGCACATATGCCGCCTCGCCTTAGGCCACGCACGCGGGAGCCCGCTTCGAAGCGAAAGAAGTCAGGTGATCCTGGCTCCTCTTCCGCTAGGGCGGACTCCCCTCCACCTATCCCACCACCACCACCTACACAGCCGCCTCCTGCTGATCATATTACACCACCTGCACAGCTTGTCCCCGCGTTCGATGCTATGTGGATTACGTTTCGAGATGACGCCCAGTGCGCCAGATTCGAGCGTACCTCCCATCGCTCGATTGTACCCACTAGGTTCGCACACCTCGCCTACTTTGAGCGCCTAGGGGTCCTTGAGGGGCTACTCACGTTGTACGATAACGTGGGGTGGCGCGATTTCTTGTCGGTGTCGGCGGACACTTATATCCGTCCGACACTAGAGGTCCTTAGCTCTATCGAGCGGACCGCTGGAGGATGCTTATTTCGCTTGATGGATCAGGAGTGCCAGGTCACTCTTGACATGCTCCGAGCATTCTTCCAGTGGCCCGCTGTCCCCGACCCAGACCACGCTTACACTCCCACGCACATCCCACCCCCGTCGTTCGACACCCATGCCTTCTGGACTTGTTTTATAGGATCACCACTTGCCTTTGACCCTAGTAGGGCCAAGGCCTCTGTCGTCCTCCACCCGTGCCTCCGCATTGCACATCGCCTTATGGCGACTACTTTTCTTGCGAGGTACGAGCCCGGGACGTTATCGACACCAGAGCTCTACATGCTATATGCGATGACACGTCCCAGGGTTTTTGATGGAGCTGACATTCTGGTCCCCACTGTAGAGATAGATATCGCCAGTTGGTACATCGACCGCATTATCATTTCTATCGGCGCTCGTACGCCTATTTGCTGTGGCGGTCTGATTACCCTCTTGGCCCTATTATGCGGAGTGGACCTCCCTGCTGACTTGCGTCGACAACCGCCCCACCTCACTTTCGATTGATGTCATAGCTCGGATGAGGATGCTTCGTCCTCATGGTCAGCGTCACTGGGTTTGGCTACACGGTCCCCACAGCCTAGATTACATGATTCTCCCGAGCCCTGATCAGACACATATTGGACCCGCGGGCGGGGACTGGATTCCACCGATGGATCTTCTCATCCCCGTCGCGTATGTGCTAGAGCCTGAGGGCGCTCAGGAGGAGCCCCTCCTTTCACCACTTAACCTTGTGATCCCTCAGCCCGCGCTTATTTCGTCTGCTCCTCTTGAAACCTCTGTCCACACTTCTGCTGGTGTCGGGAGCACTTCAGCTGAGTCCACCCAGACCGCCACCACCACCACTGTGCCCATTTCGATAGATCCCATTTCTGCTGCCAACCCCGAGCGTCCCCCCATGATAGTTGAGTGCAGCGAGCCTTCTTTTGCTTCCGTGGTAGAGACCCTATCATCATTTCTGTTCTCGACTCCTGGGATGTCATTTTCTGGACCCTTCACGACCTCCCCAGTCGTCGACCTCACAGTCTCCACCGCCACTGTATTATCCGAGAGCGTAGTGACGTCTGTCCCCACGTCTGTGTCACTTACCTCTTTGCCCGCCTCATCGTTAGCCACCACTACTGTTTCTGCTGCCGCTCCATCCTCTTCGACCATTCCCGCGTCTCAGCCTCACACAGGGGCTGAGCGACACTTAGCGAGCACAACACCACCTGCCCACCCCACTGTATCACCCATTCTTTACAGTAGCCGAGCGAGACAGCCCCACTCTTCGCCTGTTCGCCCTGCTCGACCTGCTGCTCCACCTCCCCCCGACACCTTCGTTCAGCACCTACGTGCTCTTGAGGGGACGGTGAGTGGACTTAGAGTAGATCTTCGGGCTCTCTCTGCTACTGTTAGTGTTGTCCTGACCCGCGTTGCATTGCTCCCTGGTATTCAGGCTTGCCTGAACCAGATTCTTCAGCGTCTGTCTCTACCACCCACACCCACGTGGCCACCTCCGCCATAGGACGGTGCTGGTGCACCCCCACCACCTTAGGCACACACTGGATGCCTTCCCTATTATTGTTGTCGATACGTTGGGTATTTTTTGAGCCTGCTGATTTTGCACCCCTCCTCCACACACTGTTCTGCTCACATTTTGGTCCTACCTGTGTATATCTTTTTGGGAGAGAGGGAGTACCTTTTTGGGGACACTCATGTCTGCATTATTTTGATCTCTGCATGCATCACCTGCATTCTCATATCATTTTCTTCCATTTTTTTCCCATCATGCATGCATCCTCACCCACCCCACCCACTTTTTGCCTCTCGGTGTGCCACACTTCGCACATTGAGGACACTGTGCACTTTAGCTTGGGGGAGTGAGTTCTCACACTTTTTATTTTTTTTTTGTCACCTTTTATTTTTATTTTTCCACCTTTTCTTTGTTTTTTCACCCTTTTTCACTCACTTTTTCGTTTTTATCATGCATCACGTTTTTTCTATTTCTTTGTGTGCTGCATATGTACAGTAGTTTTATGTCCTTTTTATCCTTATTTCTTTCATCTTTTTGCTGGAGATGAATTTTCTGTGATGATGATGACGTGGTGCTAGCTTATCTCTATGTGCATATTACTTTGTCATGCCATAGTTTTTATTTCAGAAATCATATGCTATGTCTTGCTACGCATTTGTGATAGTAACCCACACCTTCATATATGAGTATGGATGAAATTCTTTTATTAGCTGAGTCTGATAATTCTTTACCGTATACTCTTCGCAGAAAACACACCAAGCTTCACGCATTGATTACTTATATCTGGAGTGCTGCTTTCTTTTCTTATATCACTTCTTATTGCATGAAAATTGTACGCCTCACTTTCAGGTTGAATGAATGTATGTTAGGTTAATATAACTGGACTATAGAGTGAACCGAGTGTTACATTTATTTTTTTCTCCACATATCTTGAGCATTATTTCTAAACTTATATTCATTGGTGAATCTCCCTTTAGCGATTCTATCATTGGCATTTCCCCCGCTATTAAATTTCATGCTCCAATTCCCCAAAATCAAAAAGAAAAAATATATGAATATCTTTCTGTCTTTTGCTTTGGGATCTCAGATGTATATATGCTATATTTTTGCAATGAAAAAAAAAAGAAAAAAAAGAAAAAAAAGAGAAAAGAGAAAAGAGAAAAGAAGCTTATACATGATCCCATATCATACTCTCTCTCTTTCTTCCCTCTTTTGTTTTTATTTTTATTGGAGCTTCAAAAATGGGGAATGTACTTATTGATTTATCGTATGCAACCATGCTAATAGATAATCTTGGAGGAGAGGATCCAATAATGTGTGAGAGAGTGACTACTTGACTGTGCATGACAACCTAAGCTAGGTAATTTTCTATACTCGGTGAGATTACTAAAAGTTTTACGAAATCCAGGAATTGAAACTTAGCATGCATTTCATGAAAACCATACCTTTCTATTCTTATTGATCCATATTGTGTGATATCTCTTATACTCCAAATAGAAAGCATTCAATTGAAAAGTGTGTGGTCTATGATTATGTATACCGCTTTAGATGCTTCAGACGATGTTAATTCTAAAATGATTCCATATTTCATATTATTTTGCTATTCTCAGGTTTTCTATTTTGAATGCATCTTTATACCATGATATCGAGATAAAAATCTTTGGCGTGTGTTTTATATTCACCGTATGCTATATGAGTAAGCAAAGCCCGCATCCTGAGAAAATGATCTAGCACCTCTCTCTTTACTTTCTTCCTTATTTTCTATCTCTTCCGTCTTTTCTATTTATTATTTTTTTCCGTCGGTTTCGTCTTTTACTTATCTTCCTCGAGGACGAGTAAGAGGTAAGCTTGGGGGATTTTGATCACTCCATATTTTATACCTTTTTTCTGCATGTTTGCATGCCGTTTTGATCGCCCATATCGCGGTTTTCACGATTATTCGACAATATTGCGATACTTTTCACTATTTCTTGTTTTTGTTGTATTTCAGGAAATATGGAGCGAATTGGAGCGATTCTGATATTAAGGGGTTTGCAAGCGCTTAGGAGTGTCACCCACGGCTCATTTGAGGTCTTATCAGCGATGGAGGATGAGCTGAAGAAGAAGGAAATCAATAGGAGCGACGAGGAGGCAAAAAGAAGAGAAACATGCATTTCAGCACATCACTCGGCCGAGTAGAACAGCCACTCGGCCGAACAAGAAGTCCCACTCGGCCGACCAGAACGGATACGCACACGGAGTTTTTCAGCGTATACTCGGCTGAACGAAGAAAGCCTACTCGGCCGAGTGAGAAATCTCACTCGCCCGAGTGGTACAGGGAAATTGTCCAGAAAAGAGGCCGAAGTTACTGCAATTCTCAGAGACCCTTTGGTGGCCTACTCGGTCGAGTACAAATGCTCACTCGGCCGAATGATGAAAGCCACTCGGCCGAGCCATCCCCCGAAGACAGACCCTGAAACATCTGAAGTTACTGTATTTTTACAGGGTTTGTCACTCGGCCAAGTGACAAGGCCACTTGGCCGAGTGAACCGCTCCGCCAGTTGCTAGGGTTGCGATTTCTGGGCTGTGCAGGGACATTTTTGCACGATTTTTTGGACGATTTTAGAGGGTATTTAAGCCCTGTTTATACCCTAGTTTAGAGAGCTTTTGAACAATTAATTTTTAGACTTTCTTTTAGGATTTTGACGGCTACTCTTTGTGAAATCTCAGCTGGAGATCGTCGGCAATTACATTGGTTTGTTTATTTCTATTAAAAACTCTATTTTTATGCATTACTTCTCTTTTCCAATGAATTGGGTCGTGATCATAATTGATTTTTCTAAGATTTGCATGATGTCTAGTGAGTAGTGCCGTCGTCCTAAGGCATAGGGATGAGCCCTATGGACCATATTTCGAAATTGTGATGAATTTGTAGAATTGTTGCTAGAATTGATTAAGGTTAGGTTGTGATCAATTTAGTATGAATAGCTAGGAATTCATATCGATTGGGATTTGCAAGAGATTGGATCCCAATTGGTAGGAAGGCCTAGATATTCGATTTAGATTGACAATTGGATTTCTCTAGATTTGGTTTGCAAGAGATTGGACCAAAGCTAGGATTTTTAATTGAGAATCTATACCAATATTCGTTTACAAGAGGTTGGACGGATAAGAACTATCATAACCTAGGTTGTTGCTCGAGTTTGCACGAGAGTGGGCTCGAGATACGATTGAACAATGATGTCGTTCTTCACGCTAGCGGCTTAGGCTAGGGTTTGCACGAGAGTGGGCCCTATCCTGGGTTTGCTATAGACAGGCAATAGCGCAAGAGCGTAATCTTGGTTCTACATTAAGTTGCGACTAGTTCACCAATATTCAAGCCTAGCAACAATAAAACTTATGATTCACAAGGATGAGAGAAGGTCCGTAGTGTGGATTTCCTATCCCTAGATGCTTTATTAAATTGATATTTCTCTTGATATTTGAACAATCGTGACTATTACACACAACTATTCTTGATTATCTTGATAGCTAGATGATTGGAAAAAGACACGGTCATTTGTCCTCCCTGAGTTCGATACCCGCTCGCCGCTACACCGTGCGCTTGTGGTAAGACTACAAGTAGTTTTCGGGTGTACACTCGGACGCGATCAGTCAACCCGATCGGTTGAGAGCTGATACATGGTTCATTTTAACGATTGGCTCTCAGTGTAATGCCCTGATATCTACTGTACAAGTACTAAGGGGGGGTGAATAGTACTTTAAAATAATCAAGAGTATAAGGCCTAATTATCTTGCAAACTCAACCAACAATGCGGAAATGAAAATAGACAACAATAGAAATGACGAATGCAAACAAACGATTTAACGGGTTCGGATCCACCCAAGTCTCCCCGACTTGTTCCCGGTGATCCTACGTCCCAAACACCCGGATCCCCTCCGGCTACTTGAGTTAATCCTCTAACTCAAATTTGCACTATGAAATACTTGTAGAAAACCTCTACAAGATCAAATCATACACAAATGAAAATGTGACTCCCACAAATCGGGATCACAAACAACTCTCACAACCGAGAGATTAACTTGCAATATCAATGTAAATATGAAATATAAATACTTACCACAAAACCTATGCCTTGAGTAAAACTTACTGATTTTAGGGCAAGGAGGATTTTGAGGAAGAAGAAGTCACCAAACCCTAGCTTCACGAAGATGAACAGCAATCAAAGCCTAGGATGGAGTTGGTGACCTTGAATCAAGCTCTTGGCTTGAGAGGCTCACAATGAAGAGAATCTCTCTTGAGGAAATTAGGGCTCAAGGAGTTTGGAGAGATTCTTGTAAGAAGTTAGTGAGCTTGGAATGAGAATTAAATGCTCTTCTCTTTGATCTCTAAAACTCAATAATAGCAGCCTTGAATGCTATGAAGAAGCATCTCAAGATTATATAGGATAGAGAGGAGAGAGAGGGAAAATTCGTGCAATTAATGCTCCAACGGATCTATTTCTGAAGCAGTCTAATCAGTCTAAGAAGGATCACTGACCGATTAGTTTTGCAACTAGTCGGTCGGTGAATCTTCTTGGACCGACTAACTAGTTCACAGCCAATAAAGTGAATTCAAGGAGTTAGAACTAGTCGGTCTAAGAAGACTTGCCAACCGACTAGTTTGATAATTAGTCGGTCGGTGAGTGTTCTTTGACCGACTAAGAGTTGAAATATAAAAGGCTGAATTCAAAGAGCGCTAGTCGGTCTAAGAGCAAATTCCAATCGACTAGTTTCACAACTAGTCGGTCGATGATTGTTCTTGGACCGACTAACTGTAAACAGTAGCTCAGGCTGAAAAATGAAGTCTTAACTAGTCGGTCTAAGAAGGATTCCTAACCGACTAGTTTGACAAATGTTCGGTCGGTGAACCTTCTTGGACCGACTAATTGATCAACAGTAAAGAGACTGAATTGAGCAAGGAGATCTAGTCGGTTCAAGAAGGATTACTGACCGACTAGATTACAATCTAGTCGGTTGGTTCTTCTTCTTGAACCAACTAAGATGCACTAGAAGCCGCGAAATGAAGCGATAAGCTTCGGGAAAGATTCTAATGGCTTCTATGACAATCCTAGCCCTAAGATATGAGTGTTATGAAGATAATCATGTAAGACCTACTCAAGGCTTAACATTCTACGAAAAGAAACTAGAAGACTATAAAATAAACTAGACGAACCGTCTTCAAAGCTTCATTCCTAATCTCTTAACTTCAATAATGCTCCTAGAGCTTCAACGAAGCTTCAGGCACACAATCACGCGCTTTGAGAAGTCTTGAGACGTCGCTTTTGATGTACGTGAAATTTTGGCGACGATCTCCATAACTGCGCTCACAAATAGTTAGTTCACGATATTTATGTTTGTTCATCATCAAAACCAAATCCGGGGAATCAATACTCAACATTCTCCCCCTTTTTGGTGATGACAAACCAACATAAATAATAATCAATAATAATGATTCAAAAGAAATTTACTTACTCCCCCTGCATTGATGACACGTTAATTCCATATAAACTAATAATCATACGCATCAAGCAGACGAGGAAAGTATAAAATGTGAACCAAATATTGAAATATCGGATTTGAAATCCATTTTTATATCTTAACTCCCACTGAATCTAACATATCAAATTAGATTCACGGTAAATTGCTTTAAATTATCATTTAACACATCGTCGTTATTAATTCTCTCCCCCTTTGGCATTAGCAAAAAGAGTGGGATGAGATCAACGACAACAACAATGGCTAAAAAATAAAAGCAAAAGAGTCAAAGAATACGACCACGGTCCAAATGACACCAAAGTAAAATCACGAAGAAAATCAAAGCGTGCCAATGATACCATAGTCGAAAATCGAAAAAGTGAAATCATCAAAACTCAAATCAATTTCACATATTAAGTTATGGAACATACTCTCCAATATCAACATTCTTAGTGAATTTAGTGCATGGAAAACAATTCTATGTTTTCATAGAAAGAATTCTATTTAATCAAATATAATTGTCGAGCGACGAAATCAACATCAGAGGCAAAAAAATAATATGATGTGCACACAGAAGTAAATGGCAACACGATGTATATATATCTATTATACATTTGACAGTGATTTTTGAATCCTAGGGCTGACTAGGACAAGCTGACTAGGACAAACTGGTTGATAGAAAGACTGTCTGGATTTAATCTTGAGAATTGAACAGCTAGGATGAGTTTTTTTTATAAAAAATTTGGGGAAAAACATTTGTATTCTGAGGAGAAAGCTTTTGGGAAAAACCGAAGTCATACTGTCAAGTCCCAAGGTTAAAAAGCATATTTAATCGCAACAGTCTCTCTTCATTTTTAAATGCTCGCTGCCCACTTGCAGTAATGAATGCCCCCAGTCTCTTTTCTTGCCTTGAGAGGCCCGCACCAAAGAAACACGTCTCGCGGATCGCTGACGTGGATGCCTACTTTGTTTCTAGTTTGTGCCTCTCAAGTTGAAACCAAAGATATGATTGCAAATAAATGGGGGTGAAGGGCACCGGAGGTCGAAAGGGCGGTGCCGGCGGCAAGCCTAAGGTCACGAGGTCCGCGAAGCCCGTGCTTCAGTTCCCCGTCGGGAGGCTTGCCCGCTACCTGAAGAAGTGCCGCTACGCCCAGCGATTGGGCACCGGCACTCCCATCTACCTCGCCGCCGTCCTCGAGTATCTTGCCGCCGAGGTATTCATCCCCAACAATTTTTTAACGATTTTATTTTGATTCGATCTATTCAGTTGATAGTTGATTGCGGATTTGTTGTTTTGGGCCCTGATCTAGGTTTTGGAGCTTATCGGGAACGTGGCGAGGGACAACAAGAAGAGCAGGATCATCCCGAGGCACTTGCTGCTGGCGGGTGTGACGATCGCAAGCGGGGGGGTTTTCCGAAGATTCAGTTGGCTCTGCTGCCGAAGAAGAGGGCTAAGGAGCCCAATTCTGAGCATAATTCTCCCAAGGCCAAGGCTACGGCTAAATACAAGGAGTAGACTGAGAAAAGAAATGCTGGTGGGGGTTTTCGGCGCCATACTGTGTACAGTTGGTAGTAGACATAGTGAAATGTTTTGGGGGAATTTTGGGATGTATAGCAATTTTGCTCAGATTTTAGGTATCTAACTCTACTTTATATATGGTTTCAGTTTCCAATTACTCTGTTCTTTCTATGGTTGATGATCTCGAAACTGTTTGCAATCTGTTTACACACTGTCAAGGATTCACAATCATTTTGTTGGCTATGGGTTTTATGCTGGTGTTTGATGTGTCATCACTAATTGCGCCTGCAATGTGGATGAGGCTTTGGCATTAGGTATAATTTCTTAGGGTGGTGGTTCTAAATTCAATGATTGATTATTTTGTTTCAATTGCAAGAATTGTTGCTGGTCCCATTTATTTGCCATCATAACTTTGGTTTTAACCGCCCTTCTCAATGCACCATTTTGAAGCTTGCGTTGTCCATTCCATTTTCAAAAATGTTGGAAATAAATAAATGTTAACTTTCTATTGCTATTTCCTTTGTTCAAAATTTTGTACATGGTGAATGAGCACTTTTTCGTTGAGGTGGAAAAAACCCTTTAGATATATATTGCAAAATTTTGAAGCTTGCGTCTATTACTTTATACATTGCAAAATTTTGTTTTGGTGGAAAAAGTTGTGGTGTTTCTTACTTGCAGATCTTGGGCTTCGTCACGATCATAGCTAAGTTGTGATGGTTATCTTTATTTATTTTCACACACACACATGTTGCAATATTTTATTTAGGTGGAAATTTTTTTGAAGCTTTCTGCTGTTACTTGCAAATCTTGGGTTGCTTTAGTCATGATCATAGCTAATTTGCTCTTCCAACATGTAGACGATGGAAAACCCCTTTTTATTTACCACCAAAATCCATCGGGTATGAAAAGGACCTTTTTATTTGTTTTCTCAACTGAACTTTTTTTGGATCATTTTGTAGTGAAGGTATCAAATCTTAATGGGAGAGAATTATAGTCTAAAACAGCTGCAGTTCAGCTGCAATTTCAGGTATTTAATCAATTTACCTCTCCATTTTATCTCTGTTTTAGGGTTAATCATGTTTTTAAATTTCCACTAATTAAATTAGGAAGAACAAATTTCCACTTTTTTAGTTCTTAACCTTTTCTTTCAATGGAGACATGCATCGACACAAAACATCAATTTTTGGTGCAAAGCCAGACCTTTTTCAGTTTATGTCAGCAGTGAAGTTGAGACAACCCTTGAAATTGGTGATGAGTGGAGGTACACTGATAAATCCGATTAGGCTTTATGGTGAATTAATTGTCTTCATTAAGTTTCTTTTAAGGTAAATATACTTATCACTAAATATTGGATGGCTTTCAAGTTAATGCATCCAATTTTTTCCGTCAAGACCAGATAGATAATGTTTAATTTTATTTTTTAATGTATCTCATGTACTACATTTGATGTTCTATATTACATTTCTCCTATACTATAATCTATATTACATTTGACAACTGATTTTGAATCCTAAGAGTGGTTGGAATTTGATCTTGGGGAATGGAAAGTTGAGATGAGTTTTGAGAAAGTTTTGAGAGGGAATCCATTTGGATGGAAAATTAGCGTAAAAATATTAGCGTAAAATACAAAATATATTTACGCTAAATATCTTAAATTCAAAATAATCTGAAGGTGCTCGCGTCCTGCTAAATTTTTACGCTAATTTGTTATTCTGCACGAAATGCACCTACACCGAAATGGTTGTTCTACGCCGAATTTTTTGTTTCGCACCGAATGCGCCCACGCTGAAGGCGCCCGTGCCGCTAAATATTTTTACGCTAATTTGTTGTTCTTTTAAATTTTGGACATGTAAATAATTTTTTAGGGAACAATAATTTCCCATGTGAAAATCTTAAATGAACCGTGTCCGCGTGCACAGGTTATGACTATCTATATATAGTAAAGCACAACTGTTTTTGAATTCTAGGGCTGACTAGGACAAATTGGTAGAAAGACGGCTTGGATTTAATCTTGAGGAAAGAATGGTTGATATGAGATTTTGTGGAAAGTTTTGGAGGGAAAAAATATTTCTATGGAAATGAAAGTTTTTGGGAAAATTAAACTTTATGGGGAATGAAAATATCTTGGGAATAGCAAAGTGCACGCAATTAATGCATTTGGGGAAAAAAAATTAACTTGCACTTAATGTTGCAGATCGAAGACTGATGCAGTTCAAATGATCTCTCCCTCAACGCGAGCCCACCGTCTCTTCGACCCATGGGGCAAAGACGAGAATAATTTTCCACGCCGAAGGGGCCTGCATAATTTTTTTACGCTAATTTGTTCTTCTGCGCTGAAAGCGCCTGCACCAATTTTTTTACGCTAATTTGTTGTTTCGTGTCGAAGGCGACCACGCTGAATTTGTTATTCCGCACCGAATGCGTTTGTGCCGCTAAATTTTTTTACGCTAATTTGTTGTTCCACATAATTTTGGTTGTGGAAATATTTTTTGGGGAACAAAGATTTCGCAGGGGAATCTTAAATGAACCGTGCCCGCGGGCACAGTTAATGACTATATATATATATATATATATATATATATATATATATATATATATATATATATATATATATATATATATATATATATATATATATATATATATATATATATATATAACATGATACATCAAAAAATATACATCTGCCAACACAAATATAAACGATCCTCAGATCGGAGCACATCATACAACATATGTCACAGCATACATCGGAGTATCACAAAACATGTATACATCAAAACACATCCAAAAATACATCAAAAAGACATAACCACCCAACTATCCTACCCCACTCTCTCACAACAAATATATCATCCAAATGCACATGGGAGAGTCCTCCAACGCAAGCTCAGGAGGTGGAGGGAGGATCAGCAGTAGCAACAGGCTCTGCAGGAGGGGTGGTGGTCTCGAGAACGACCGGAGTGTCAACTGAAGGGAGAGTGGCAACAGGAGTGATCTCGGGAGCACCAGCAGAAGTATCCACCGAAGGAATGGTGGCAGCAGGTGTGCTCTCGGGAGCACCAGTAGAAGTAGCAGCAGCAGACGTACCCTCTGGGGCACGAACAGGAGATCCAATAAGCTCCTGGAGATCAGCCTCATCCATTTCCTCCTCGTCAGAAATTGAAGGAGGAACCTCAATGCCCAAGTGAGTACAGATGCGAGCTAGCATCTCCTCAGAACGAGAAACATGAGACTCCACACGTCTCAGGGAAACTGAAAACTCAGCGAGTGAGGGAGTAGGAGGAGGGGCAGCAGCAACTGAAGTAGAGGGAGTAGTCCTCTGAACGTGACGAAGCACCGCAAGAGACTTCTTGACGGCATTCGTGTTCAGTGGAGGACCCAGAGGACGCTGATCATCGGAAGGGAGAGGGACGCCGAAGTGACGGAAAACGAGAGTCAATAGGCACGGATATGGAATGTGGGCTGACTTGGTGGATTTCCTTATGCACTCAAAGGAATCCATCTTGTCAAGAATGATCCGGGCCCAATTAATCTCTCTTCCCATGAAAAGAGAGTAGATAAGCTTGAGAAACGGCTGGGATGGCAAGCTAGAGGAGCCGTACTTCGGAAGGAGGCACGACTTCAGGATAAGATTGAGGACCCAAGCATTAGGCTTAAATGATTTCGAGGGGACGCCAATCATGGCGGGAGGGATGACATGAAACATCTCAGAAAGCATCGCCTGGTCAAGATCGTGGATATCATCCATGGAGATATCAGCAGGGAGCAGGCCAGTGGATGAGATACCAATCAACTGCCCTAAGATCTCTGCCGTGAGGACAATAGGTGTCCCCAAGACAGTGGTCTCAATGCAGTGAGTGTCGTCATACTCACCCCGGACTCGGTTGGCGTAGAATAATTTGACGAGTCGGGGGTACGGGTGAGGGTTCGCCTTGGAGTCATGGCGAAGATAGTCTAAAAGGCCGATATAGGAGAGAAGATCGGCGAGATGTGGAAAGTCAGAAAACTGAACAAAGTGCTCCAAAATCAATGGACAGTGCTCGATACGGTTGTAAGCCACGAGACACAACGGGTCATCGCGACACAACGAGATATCGACACCACCCAAAGGCATGGGAGCCTTCCCCTTAGACGGACGAGAGCTAGATCGAGGAGGAGGAGTAGGAGCCCTATCGGTAGGCTCAGTCTCCGGGACATACTCTTCGTCGGAGTCAGAAGCGGGAGGAGTGGGTGCACGAAATGAGCTAGGCTTGGGTTGAGCTTGAGGCTTGGGCTGTGAAGATGATCGGGCTCTAGGCTTAGCAGTCGCCGTACTCTTCTTCTTAAGAGGAGTCGAGAAGGAGGATGGACGAGTTGATTTGGCGCGGCGTTTGGATTGAGGAGGGTCCGTAGGAGGAGACTCGACGGTCATGGGAGACGGACTAGAGGGACGGATAGGAATACGTGTTCTCGCCATGATCGTAAGACGAGACAACGCTCACAATCGAACGAAATCGAAAAAGGAAAAAAACCTAATACAAACCCTAAAACGAACTGAAAAAAATTTAACCCTAAAAGCTGAGAGAAAGTGATACCCTAGGTCGACTGGAGGAGGGAGATGATCGGCGACGACGTACGGCGGTCGGAGTTGGCGACGCACAGCGGAGGGAGGAGAGGAGACGAGGGGGTTTAGGGCTGAGGAAATACTTCGCACTGATTAGAAAGAAAACTAATCGGTGCGGAGAGTGTATAAGTCGACTGAAAGAGGGAAAAGATGCAAATGCCCTAATGCATTTAGTCGGTCACAGTTCAAGTGCTGACCGACTAAAATGAAATCTAGTCGGTCGGCCAATGAGCTTGAACCGACTAAGTGCAAACTGTAACTGAAGCCAAATTTAGAGCATGAGTTAGTCGGTCTGAGTTCATTCACTGACCGATTAGAACTGAATCTAGTCGGTCGGCCGATGAACTGGGACCGACTAAGAGAGTCCAAAAATTTGAAAAGTCGAAATTTTGAGTTCTCTCCTAAGCACACTTGGACGAAACATCGAAATACTCTCATACATCGTTATTCTACCCCATAAAACATCGAAATTCATAAATACGACGTGCATGAATATATCTAGCATAAATTCCGAAAATCCAATCATAAATCCAAAAATCCCAACACATCTAGCATGAGCATATATAAAGAAAATTTATTATCATGCAAGATTATTGAAAATATGAATCATATATCTCGGATTCACCCATAATCCCCAATTCTCGACGTAACCGCACAAAGGAGTCTTCCTTGAGTGGTTTCGTGAAAATATCGACGATTTGCTTCTGGGTTTCAACGTACACTAAAATGATGTCCTTTTTAGCAACATAATCATCTAGGAAATGGTGACGGACATCTATGTGTTTAGAACGGAAATGGTGTACCGGATTCTTAGAGAGACATATTGCACTTTGGTTGTCCACCATGATAGGACAAGTATCACAGTTTATACCAAAGTCTTTAAGAGTGTGTCTCATCCAAAGAACCAGAGCACACGCAGCACCGGCAGCAATATATTCCGCCTCGGTGGTTGAAAGTGATACGAAATTCTGCTTCTTAGAAAACCAAGAGACAAGAGAATTTCCTATAAAATGGCAAGTGCCACTAGTACTTTTCCTGTCGGATTTGCATCCAGCATAATCTGCGTCACTATATGAGATTAACTCATATGTGCTAGACTTTGGATAACATAATCCGTAGTCGAGGGTGTAACTTAAATAACGGAAAATACGTTTTACCGCTACCAAGTGAGATTCCTTAGGTTGAGATTGATAACGTGCACATACACATACAGCAAACATAATATCGGGTCGACTTGCAGTAAGATATAATAAACTACCTATCATACCTCGATATAGACGAATGTCTACATCTTTGCTGCCCGTATCTTTATCAAGATGTGTAGTCGTGCTCATTGGAGTCTTCTTGCCAGAAGCATTCTCCATTCCAAATCGTTTTAGCAACTCCACCGTGTACTTGGTTTGGTGGATGAAGATT
This sequence comes from Scilla litardierei, assembly GCA_030789695.1. Lineage (NCBI taxonomy): Eukaryota > Viridiplantae > Streptophyta > Magnoliopsida > Asparagales > Asparagaceae > Scilla > Scilla litardierei. Next base: position 408,612,326 of record CM061142.1, on the reverse strand, counting down.
CCATCGTTCATTTGGCGAATTTGGAGACCTAAGAAATATTTGAGCTCACCCATGTGGCTCATCTCAAATTGGTCCTTCATGACATTAGAAAACTCTTCGCAAAGAGTGAAGTTAGTAGCACCGAAAATAATATCATCAACATAAATTTGAACTAAAATAATATCATGATTCGAATACTTAACAAATAGTGTAGAATCAACTTCACCCATTTTAAAACCCAAATCCAAAAGAAAGTTCTTTAGACGGTCATACCAAGCTCTTGGAGCTTGTCTCAAACCATAAAGTGCTTTCTTAAGTTTGAAAACGTGATTTGGAAATTTTTCATTTATAAAACCCGGAGGTTGAGAAACATAACCTTCCTCAACGACATCTCCGTTTAAAAATGCACTTTTTACATCCATTTGAAAGAGTTTAACATCTTTATGGCATGCAAAAGATAACAACAACCTAATAGATTCTAATCTAGCTACCGGAGCAAAGGATTCTTTGAAATTTATACCTTCCTCTTGCCGGTCGCCTTGAGCTACTAACCGAGCTTTGTTCCGGACGACGTTTTGGTTCTCGTCGGTCTTGCTCTTGAAAATCCACTTCGTACCTATAACGGTGTGGTTCTTCGAAGGCAATGGAACAAGCTCATAAACCTCATTCCTCTCAAACTGAATGAGTTCTTCCTCCATGGCTAGGATCCAAGCACTATCTTCGCACGCTTCGTTAATATTCTTTGGCTCTATTGAAGAGTCAAAGGCACAATGAGCGAAGTAGTTGACTTGAGATCTCGTCTTGACACTATCAAGTATGTTGCCAATGACTTGCTCATGGGGATGGTCACGAACTGTATGAAGCCGTTTAGGAACTCACTGATCACTAGGAACATTCTCAAAAGAATCATCAGTAGGGTTAGTATCAATAGAATCAATAGAATTAGAATTACCAATAGAATCACATAAAACATCCATGGAGTCATCATCATTGGTAATTCTAGAAGGGACAAAATTTTCATTGAATGAAACATGAAGTGATTCCTCGATCGTTGAGGTTCTTTTGTTGTATATCCGGTAGGCTTTGCTACGGGAGGAATATCCAACAAATATCCCCTCATCGGATCTCGGATCAAATTTGTCCAAACTTCCATACGTGTTTTTAATAAAACATTTTGCGCCGAAAACTCGAAAATATTTAACTTGAGGCAATCTACCAAACAACAATTCATAACAAGTTTGTTTGGTGTCGGGTCTCAAAAGTATCCTATTAAACACATAGCAAGCGGTATGTACCGCTTCCGCCCAAAATTGATGGCCAAGTTGGCTATCATCAAGCATAGTGGGAGCACATTCCACTAGCGTCCTATTCTTTCTCTCAACAACACCATTTTGAGGAGGTGCGCGAGGGATGGAAAAAGTGTGAGTAATTATTGTGAAGTTTGTGAAAGACTCATTCTCAACCCTCCATGATCACTACGAATAGTGACAATGGTGGTTCCAATGAGATTTTGTACTTTCTTAACAAATATTGTGAAGTTTTCAAAAGCATCATTTTTATTACTTAAAGAAAATACCCAAGTAAATCTAGAAAAGTCATCAACGATGACAAGTCCATATCGTGCATTCCCTAATGAAGCAACTCTAGTTGGCCCAAAAAGATCTAGATGTAAAAGCTATAGAGGCCGCTTAGAGGATATGCTTTTCTTAGGTTTAAATGACGATTTTGGAAGCTTGCCTCGTTGACACGAGTCACAAAAGCTTTTCTTTTGGAAAGAAAGCTTAGGAAATCCTTTAATAGAATTTAACTTGGAAAGCTTAAAAAGTGTTCCAAAGGTCACATGACCAAAATGTCGATGCCATAAATGTTGTTCACTTGTGTTGGCAATGAGACATTGTTCATGTGACTTGGGGATATCTAGGATATATATATCCTTATGGCGTGTGCCAGAAAATAGCAAATTATTATTATCTTTACTAAAAATATGACACATTCCTTTCGCAAAGCTAACTTTGTAACCCTTGTCACAAAGTTGGCTTATTGAAATAAGATTGTGATTTAATCCTTTAACAAGGTAAACATCACTTATTAGGGGTTTAGATGGGTTACCAACTTTACCAACACCAATGATGGTTCCATTCTCGTTGCCTCCAAAGACTACTCGGTTCCCATTTGCAATGGGCATCACTCCGGAGAGCAATTGAGCTTCACCCGTCATGTGTTTTGAACACCCGCTATCGAGTATCCACCCATCCTTGGAGCTAAATTTGGATTTGTTGCTCCGTTTCTTTTTCTTGAGTACCTAAAGATAGAAATATCATTCCATGGTGCCCAAGGTCATTGGGTCCTAAAAGATTAGACCTTTGGAAGCCAAGTCCAATTGGACTTAGACTTCCCAATGTAATCATCATTATGCATGACATTCATAAAATAAGAATTCATATATGCTTGTTTTTCATGCATGTTAGTATTCTTCGGGCCCCTAATAGTGAATATTTTGGGAGCCCTATTCCTATTGGGAGCATGCATACGTTGTTGATTTCTACGTGATGCATGTCGTGGATAAGCATATGGCACATGATGAAATGGTGCATGATGGTAATCTTTCATATAATAATGTGGATGAACATATGCATATGGGAGAACACGTGCGTGAGGGTGTCTCACTTAGTGTGCACGTGCCCGTGGACGAGGAGCATAAAAATCATCATAATTGTGAACCGGTGGAGTAGGATGTGTGTTCCTACGTGGCATGGTATTGGTGTACATAAATGCATGACCCTTCTTTGGAGGTCCACCCAAAGTGGGTTTCTTTCCAAACGAGGGTGTGTACGAAGTGGAAGCACCATTGGTAGATGAACTACCAATGGGGTGTTTGCTCCCACTCGTTGAGGCTTCGGAAGATGGCCTAACAAAGGTAGTAGACGATTTGGATGAATTTCCCATCTTATACCCCAAGCCAATGTGATGATTGGCCGGAAGTAAGTCACTTAGGATTTTATCCAAATGGTCCTTACCTTTATTGAATTTATTAATTCGGCCTAATGTGCACTCATACTTCTCGGTGAGAAAATGCATAGATGCATCCAAAGTGGACACTTGCGATGTGAGTACAAAAACACGAGACTTGAGATTCTCATTCTCAATACTCAAAGTTGAGTTTCGAGAAATCAAATCCGCTATCTCATGTTCATCTGATTCCTCAATATGAACATGCTCAAGTTAAGATTTGAGATTTACAATAACGTTTCTCAAACTTTCAACAACGGTGTCGTTGTTGATGATGATAGGCTTAGGTGAGGTTTGTAGACTAGTTAGCTCATCTTTAGTCTTAGTATATCTATTTACTAATTTAGAATACTTAGACCAAATTTGCTCGTTAGCTAATCTAAGGTCATCCATAGTTACCTCATCGCCTTCATCCTCGCTTTCATCGGAGGAGGACACTTGATCATGTTCCTCTCTAGCCATGAAGCACATGTGTGCTTGCTCCACTTGTTCATCATCCGACTCTCCACTTGAGGAGTCATCTTCGGAGTCATTGAATGTGCTGACAAGCCCTTTCTTGTACCCTTTCTTGTACTTTCGAGACTTGTCGTACTTTGGCGCCTTCCATTTCTCCTTTTGTTTGTTTTGAGGACAATCCGCTTTGATGTGTCCTGGCTTCTTGCATTTAAAACACAAAGGAGCGGAGGCGTTAGTAGAACTAAATTTAGATTTGTTCTTGAAGTTACCTTTCCGGAAGAATCGGTTGAACTTCTTTGCCATGAGGGCAATGGATTCTAAGTCCAACTCGTCTTCCGATTCTTCATCATCGGTAGATGTAGATGGAGCGGTCTTGAATGCAATCGCCTTTTTCTTTGGCTCGTCTTGCTTCAAGTACGACTTCATCTTGTCTTGCATCTTTATCTTACTATCATTGCGTATCTTATAAGACATCAAGGTACCCATTAGTTGAACGACAGTATATTTATTCATATCGTTACCTTCTTCGATGGCGAAGGTACGCTTTTCCCAACAAGAAGGAAGTCCATCGATAATCTTTGAGACTTTCTCCTTTTGGGTGTAGGTCTTTCCAAGAGCATCCAATTCATTTGTAATGTCAACGAAGCAAGCATAGTATTCCTTCATCTTCTCACCCTGTTGCATGTGAAATAATTCGTAATCTTTATTTACAACAGTGAGTTTGGAGTCTCTTACCCTACTCGTTCCTTCATGCAAGATGAGGATTGAGTTCCAGATTTGATATGCACTCTTACATGTGCATATCTTGTTGAAGTCTTCGGGCTCCAAAGCACATTGCAAGGCGTTCATTACCTTGGCATTATTTACCTCCGCAGCGACATCCGCGGTAGTCCACTTGGCGAAGTCTGGTTCGGTGGGCTCGACATACTCCGTCAACGTAGCTCTTCATAGTGAAGTTCTCCGGAGAAACGTTTCCATCCGGCATTTCCAGTACTCATAGTTGGCACCGTTGAAGTAGGGAGGCCTAGTAGAGGAGTGTCCCTCCATCACCGAAGAAGCTCCTTCACGGTTCCTGAAGGTGCTATAGTCTGAAGGTGGACGAACGGTCTTGTTGTCATTGGTAGACATAGCTATGAACTTGGCTCTGATACCAAATGTAATGCCCTGATAACTACTGCACAAGTACTAGAGGGTGGGTCAATAATACTTTAAAATAATCAAGAGTATATTTCCTAATTATCTTGCAAACTCAACCAACAATGCGGAAATGAAAAAAGACAACAATAGAAACGACCAATGCAAACAAACGATTTAACGGGTTCGGATCCACCCAAGTCTTCCCGACTTGTTCCCGGTGATCCTACGTCCCAAACACCCGGATCCCCTCCGGCTACTTGAGTTAGAATCCTCTAACTCAAATTTGCACTATGAAATACTTGTAGAAAACCTCTACAAGATCAAATCATACACAAATGAAAATGTGACTCCCACAAACCGGGATCACAAACAACTCTCACAACCGAAAGATTAACTTGCAATATCAATGTAAATATGAAATATAAATACTTACCACAAAACCTATGCCTTAAGTAAAACTTACTGATTTTAGGGCAAGGATGATTTTGAGGAGGAAGAAGTAGTCACCAAACCCTAGCTCCACGAAGATGAACATCGATCGAAGCCTAGGATGGAGTTGGTGACCTTGAATCAAGCTCTTGGCTTGAGAGGCTCACAATGAAGAGAATCTCTCTTGAGGAAATTAGGGCTCAAGGAGTTTGGAGAGATTATTGTAAGAAGTTAGTGAGCTTGGAATGAGAATTAAATGCTCTTCTCTTTGATCTCTAAAACTCAATAATAACAGCCTTGAATGCTATGAAGAAGCATCTCAAGATTATATAGGATAGAGAGGAGAGAGAGGGAAAATTCGTGCAATTAATGCTCCAACGGATCTATTTCTGAAGCAGTCTAATCGGTCTAAGAAGGATCACTGACCGATTAGTTTTGCAACTAGTCGGTCGGTGAATCTTCTTGGACCGACTAACTAGTTCACAGCCAATAAAGTGAATTCAAGGAGTTAGAACTAGTCGGTCTAAGAAGACTTGCCAACCGACTAGTTTGATAATTAGTCGGTCGGTGAGTGTTCTTTGACCGACTAAGAGTTGAAATATAAAAGGCTGAATTCAAAGAGCGCTAGTCGGTCTAAGAGCAAATTCCAATCGACTAGTTTCACAACTAGTCGGTCGATGATTGTTCTTGGACCGACTAACTGTAAACAGTAGCTCAGGCTGAAAAATGAAGTCTTAACTAGTCGGTCTAAGAAGGATTCCTAACCGACTAGTTTGACAACTAGTCGGTCGGTGAACCTTCTTGGACCGACTAATTGATCAACAGTAAAGAGGCTGAATTGAGCAAGGAGATCTAGTCGGTTCAAGAAGGATTACTGACCGACTAGATTACAATCTAGTCGGTTGGTTCTTCTTCTTGAACCAACTAAGATGCACTAGAAGCCGTGAAATGAAGCGATAATCTTCGGGAAAGATTCTAATGGCTTCTATGACAATCCTAGCCCTAAGATATGAGTGTTATGAAGATAATCATGTAAGATCTACTCAAGGCTTAACATTCTACGAAAAGAAACTAGAAGACTATAAAATAAATTAGACGAACCATCTTCAAAGCTTCATTCCTAATCTCTTGACTTCAATAATGCTCCTAGAGCTTTAACGAAGCTTCAGGCACACGATCACGCGCTTTGAGAAGTCTTGAGACGTCGCTTTTGATGTACGTGGAATTTTGGCGACGATCTCCATAACTGCGCTCACAAAGAGTTAGTTCACGATATTTATGTTTGTTCATCATCAAAACCAAATCCGGGGAATCAATACTCAACACTCAGGGTCTCATGTGACACCTCCCGTTGCTTCGGGGACTCATGATGTTGGCCTTGTATGTCCCCTGCGCCAGCAATATCCTGCAAAAGCACACAAACACAACGAAAGTAAAAAGGAACTAAAAAACACAAAGGAATGGACTCGAAACAACATAAAACAACGGAAAATTACGGAGAAGACGTGCGTCAATATAAAAAATATAAACGCACGTCAAAATCCCCCAAGCTGAACCCTTCCTCGTCCTCGAGGAAGACGAGTGAGAATAGAAGCTCGGAGGGGAAATAGAAAGAAAGAAACAGAAAAAAAGAAATCATAGATTACCCGTCAGAGCCAACGAAAACTAACACGACACACTAAGCAAGCACGCGAGAAGCATAGCACTAAGCCCAGGAATACGAGTCCCTACTAGTGTCGTGGGTCCACGCGGTGAAGTGCAAGTGAGTGTGGTTGTGAGCCAGCCAACGGTGTAACTATCTAAATCGTGCAATCAAGCTCCATATACACATATCCATGGAATGACCCAAATATCGAATCAATTCAAGTTAGCTGTGAATAATAGTTCAAGCATGCATGAGAATAGAGTAAGAATAGAAACATGTCATATGTCAGGGACTCTACTGCTAGAAACTAGGAAATCGCCGCACGATTGCCAAGATGATTGCTAGAAAGCTCTTATGCCAAGTGTGTTCAAAAATGAAAGGGGTTGAGTAGGCGTGGAGGAGAGCACTTGGTGCAAATGCTCGCCTTCCCTTTATTCACGGCGGTAGGAATAATATTCACAACAGGAATTTTTTTGGGGTTTTGGATATCCGTATATTTTTTTGGATTTTGGCTATACATATTCTTTCTTTTCTCTCTTCTTTTTTTAGAAGTGGGATAATGCGCATTCTCCAAAAGCGGGAGAACGATGCGCGGGTAAGTGGCAAAATTATGCACTCTCCCAAGTGGAAGTAAAGTACACGACGAGGGGATTTGCACCAAGTAAAACAAAAAAGAATTCGAATTCTAAACACTTGGCAAAAGGAAATTTTTCGCAAATCAGAGCATAAGCAACATGGGTTATCCTAGTCATATTGGTAGAGTCCAGACACATGCGAATTAAAGCGTAAATATATATATGATTCATGCATAAAGAAGCAGACAGTAGAGGCAATATACCACATATTTTAAAATTGAAGCATGATAGTCTAGGGGTCATTCAAGGACAGGCATATAAAACAAAATCACAACGTAGAAGCACACCAACTAGCTAGTCACAACACACAACTCACACAAAAGACAAAGCCCACAGAGCATAAAATGCAATAAAACACGGCTTCCTAGGGTTAGTAAAGATAGGTGTTGTTGCTTAGCTAAGTGCGTGTGTGGTTGAGTGGCAGTGTCATCATGCGGGGTCATCTCTAGGAGAGGGAGAATAAAAGGAAGGAAAGAAAAAGAAAAACACGACGAAAACGACTCCAAACGGTGAAAAAGACACGACGGACGCACATAGTGCGACTCCCCCAAGCTGAACGTGCATTGCTCTCAATGCAATAGGATTAAATGCGGGAGGGCAACGAAAGATGGGAGGGAAGTACGCACCGACAAAGAAACGGAAAAAACAAAAAACAAGAAAAACACACAAAAAGGTGGATCTCTCGCTGTCGAGAGGATTCGCGTTTATTGAAAGCATAAAATTTTACGATATTGCTACACTACTGGATTGATATCACCTATAGCAAAAGGAAGATCCACTATATTTGTCGGTACAGGCAACTGCTTCAACTGCTCCTTCCGTGGCTCCGCCAGGCGCGTGTGTCCACGAACACCTACGAACTCTAGCAATGCATCCTCCAGCATTCCCACAAGGACTCCACATATACCCTACAAAGAATAGGATGCATCAGTTCGCTGCAAAACTTTCGCCCTCGTAATAAAAGTATTCCAAAGAGGATCGTCTATAGAAATATATGAAATAAATAGTGGTGGACGATACTTCCCTGGAAATAATTCAATATCATCTTGTGCTGTGATAGCTATCTCCGTGGTGTCCTCTCTCAGCTGCTCAGGTGAATCTAGATCATAGGTGTGGACTTCCTCGACAGGTTCGTTTAGATATGATACGTCCAAGCATACCTTCGATACATAATCGTACGTGTGCTGCAAAAGGTACGACGTGTCAAAAATATCTGAATCAAAATAAATATCTCCCTGGGTGGGAGCAGTAAGCTCTGTGGGATAGTCCTCGGCTTCAGTGGAAGGATGAGGTGGCTGCGGAAGCTCTAATGGAGGAGGGTAGTGCTCGGGATCCTCATGAATGGCTGTGTCCTCATCTCGATGCACGACCTCCTCGTCGATAAGCTCTGGCTCTGTGTGTAAGGCCTCCTCAAAAGCATGCTCTGGCTCCACTTGGTGCTCTTTTGCCTCCTCATCAACTATCAATGTAGGCTCTCTCTGGAATGGTGATGCTGGCTGCTCATGTGTGTCAACTTGTGGGGAGGTGTCATGTGGAGGAGAATGCCCGCAAGTAATCCAAAAATGTAGTTTATCCCCCTGAAGACTGATATGGACGTCCTCTTCAATTGTTCCTGCAGCTGAAACATGGTTCATAACAAAATCTGCAAATCGTAGCTCAAATGCATCGCCTGCTATAACGCTAACTGAACCGGCGAACCTTACAGACTCCAAGAGTGTAACGGCCGGTATTTCTAGACATATGATTATTGTGTGTGCCGTATTTTAGTTTTGATTGTTCAGACATTTTCGTGCGCGAGTTCTATGTTTGTGCGTCAACGCGAGCGCGTATCCGTTTTTCGTTTTACCGTATCATCATTAATTGACTGTTAATTTTAACAAATTACCTTAGCCTAATTACAAATTTCTAATCACTTTTAACTTCACTAATTACCTTATTTATTTGAATAATTACATTTTACTTAATTGCCTTAATTAAAAGTTAAATTACTGATTAACTTTTTACAATTGGCTGAAATCTTTTCCCTAACTAACTAATTACCTTTACCCAAACCCTACAGCTTTTCCTCTCACCAAATTGTTGGTGAGATCCAACATGAAATTTAAGTTCTTCCCCCCACGTCCAGCTCCTCCCTGTCAATTTGCCCCCATCCACTATTGTATTTCAACAGCAGCATGGGACGCTACCGACAACAACCCCTTCGCTGTAAACCCTTCTTCTTCCCTGCAATTTTCCTCTTCTCCTGCAAACAACCAACCTGCAACCTTCTTCTTCCCTGCAACCAATCAAATCTTCCCAACCAAATCAGCCCCCAACAAGTTCTTCCCCAAAATCAGAAACAACCAAAACCCGAATCTGAAAAGCAAATTCAGATCCAAAATCTGAAATCAAACCCAATCAAAGTCATTTTGAGTTCAACCTCAAATCAAATTCAAAACTGAAAAAGAGAGAGGAAAATCTCAGATCTAAGAACAAATTTCAATCCTTGCAAAACCCCAAACATCTTTTTCCCTTCATCCTCTCCTCCCCTCTCCTAGGCAGGCCTCCACCTCGATCCGCCGTCGCCCAGCACCTGGAGACCGCCACCAACCCAAGCCACGTGCCCGCCGGAGAGCCCTCACCCCTCGCCATCAGCCACACGCCGCCGGACCAGAAGCGCCGCCACCGCCCAGCCTGGGACAGCTGCCGCCCAGTCTGCCAAAGCCGTCGTGAGGTCGCCGAGCCCACCTGATCGCCGGTGCCCCTCCTCCCCTCCGCGCGTGTAAGATCTCCCCCCTTTGTTTGCGTGTGAGGCTCCCCTTGCGTTCCCAGCTGCCTGCAACCTTTGGTTTATGAAAAACAAAAAAAATGAAAAAGAAAGAGCAAACAGAAGTAAAGGAGGAAGAGATAGGGAAAAGTGTGCCTTAGCTTTGGATGTTAAAAGAAGTGACCGGGGAGAGAGACTAATAGGGGGTTTTTAATGAAATGAATAATGTTGACAGGGTAAGTGACAGGGTAATAGAGGGTTATTAAAGAAGTGACAGGGTAAATGATAGCATGTGATAATAAAGAATGAAGCGCCTATTAAAGAAAGAAATAGAGAGGGATGAGTCAACAGACAGAGGGGTATTGAATGAATAAGAAATTAGAGAAGTCGGCCTTAGTAAGAAAAGGAGACAGAGAGAGTTAAGAGGAAGCAGGTAGAGGAAATTAGATAGGACGAATTATTGTGTGATGAGGTATGTTTCTTAATGGGTTGTGGGTTTAAGTTGCTATTAGTCATTTGGGTTTTGCCTTATTGGGTTTTTAGAGCTAGTAAGTTAACAAATTATAGTGTAATATTGTTAGGTAAATTAACTGTTAAAACATTATTTATAGTTAAGATTAACATTCAGCGAATTATTTAAGTACGGTGATAAATAACTCTTTGTTTAACCAAAACAGATAACCGAAAATACCGACACGTAATACCCGTCGAGACGAACCCACGACAACCGATATCACCGGAAACAGGCAAGTGATACTTGCCAGTAAATGTTTTAGGCCACGTTTTTAGGCCAATTTGTTTGTTAGCGTAAAAGAGACTAGGCAGTGAAACGATAGCTGCCTAAACGCCCTATTTGATCTAGTTTGACAACGAAACTAGATCCGACACTTTACCTGCTTTCATTCATGCTGCCATGCCATGTTTAATTTTCAATTAACGGTATGCACTTTAACTGCTCATCCCATGTCATGTCATGCATCATGTGTTCTTCGTGATTGAGTAGCACACGCTACAAATGTTATTGCTATTGAAGCTAGGCACCTGCTTTTGCGGGCACAACCCTATGCCATATTGAAAAACACTTCCTGGCTCGTGATCCAGAAGCGAGCACAATGTTGTTGGGAATCCAACACTCGATACACGTGGAGGGGTAGGGTTAAGCGACCACTCAGCGTAGAAGTGTGCCCGTACAGCCACTTCAGCTGTAAGGCGTAAACCCTGTGCACAAAGTGAATGGATAATGTTTCGTGTTTTTGTTACTTGTATTGCATGCTTCATGTCATATTAAAATTGCTGCATCCTTAAAATGTCATATCACCTCATTATATTAGAACTGTTAGTTGTTTCAATTTATTATATCCTTGCACAAAAGTTCTCTGCTTCCCTTGGGAGACTTTTGCTGACATGTGCCCTTTTCTCTTTGGGTGTCACATGTCAGGCTTTGAGACAGAGCATGTAGCAGAGGACGAGCAGTTCGTTGACGCTGAGTTTGAGGTCCCTGCAGAGACTGAGTTCGAGGACACGGGTGACCAGTCCTAGACTCACTTGGAGTCTCTTTTAGTAGTTGTTTTCCAGTAGTTGCTGATTAGGTTTCGGTGCGTAGCACCCATCTCTTTTTTGTTTGGCCATGCTTTAGGCCTTTGTTCAGACTTTGTACTTGGTGACTCTCTCTGTGATGTTTGGGATATTTTGTTGGATGTCTGGTGGATGTTCCTTTTTTATCTGCTTTATTATTATTGGTGTTTCGTTGCAATGCAAGGACCTGCTACTTTTCGAAATTTTTACAGACCCTTATCAGACTGCAGCTTCACAGCTCCACGTTTGAGCAAACCTCCTCACGGCTCGCCTTCCATATTAAGGAAGCTGGACGTGACAAAGAGGCCCTCCAATAAGTTCTGAAATGTGTCCTCCTCCGGCGGCACATATGAATCAATTCATGCTTCCTTCACTGCCTCTTCATCCATCCAATCTTCATATGCAATAGCTGTATCGTAGGATGTGGGATCGACGATGGCACATTCTGGCTCTGGTAATATGACTGGTGATGATTCTTGCCCATAAGATGAAGAAGCAGAACTGATATCCTTGGAAATCATTGCAACCTTAAGCATGAGCGCATCGATTTCTGGGTCTCTCTTCACCAATTCCAATTGAAAATCACCCATGTCAATCTTGGCTTGCATTTCAACCTGATGTGCAAGCATCTCATCACGGAGGTGATCTCCCGTCTGAGCGTTCTGATCAAAATCTGTGGTCCACATGGAAGCATGCATCCCATCAAAAAGGTATTCTCCCGTCTGAGCACTCTGATCAAAATAGTATTGTCCCATTTGAGCACCCTGATCAAAATAGTATTCTCCCATCTGAGCACTCTGATCAAAATCTGTGGTCCATATAGTATAATCCATAATACCTAATCAACAAAGATACATACCTGGAGAAAAATATCAGTGGCACAAAAGAATATAGAAATGATAATAATGGTGGCGAGGGTGAAAATTCCCCGGTAATAGTCTACCAACCCTCTACAACGAATATGTAGAATATGTCCATGCAAAATTAAAAGGGTGTAGAATGTGAAAATTATCACGGGGTAAGGATGTGAGCTAGCCTCGAGGATAACAGGGTCCTAAATGTAACAAGCACGTTGCCTCCCCGGCTACGGCGCCATAAAGCTTGACCGACCGTCCGTTTGGCACTCAAATCGGGAAGGGGATACTAGGATTAGAATTTATAAACCGTAAGCGCACGGTGTCGAAGTGTGGCTTGGGGGGTCGATCATAGGGAGGCGTGTGTTGTGCTTGTGAACATTCGGGATCCGGATCACCTGGTGGGTGAGCTAGCTTAATCTCTTGTTGGATGTCACGATAGTAAACTAATGAAAAAGGTGTAAGAGATAAAAAGGAAACCTAGGACTTTGGCTTCCGCCCTATCATGAGTTCTCACTATTACGACCGAAGGATATGAATGTGATCGGATTCTAGGGTTTAGAGGTGAGACGTTGCCTCTAATAGTGGTACCTAGCATCCCATCGGCCCGATATTCCGGTCGATGCCCAGGATGATACGCTAGGTCTACCCGGGTTCGGACAGTGGGCATTCCCATGTCCAACACTGCCTGACTCCGGGAGCACTAAGCTCGCAACGATTGCTCCCGACATTTCTACCAAGCCGTTTCCATGCGCGAGGAATCAATGTCTCCGCTAGGGGGTGAGCTGTGGCTAGAGAATCAAACTCCCGTTTTATTTCTCCTTGACCTGACGGTCAAAGACGGTCTTTCTCCCACCAGTGACAATAAAAAGCCCCCGCGTAACCATCTAAATCCCTATATCCTATCGAATCCCTAATCCTATGGCCTTCCTAGGGAGAACCCACGAAGGGGCTTCCACCAATGTCCCGGATTTAAGAACTACTTACAAATCATGGCATGAGATGCAATAAAACAGATTATAGCCATCAAAATGGAAATCATGCAATAGATTACTATAGCAAATAGAAGTATAAACGCAATATTAAAATATAAGAGCGATCAAGGAACTTACAAATAGAAATAAATTCAGAGCAGCCAAAATCCCTAAAAACAGCTTAAGAAAATAGGGATCACGTTTTCTGGAAAAACCTGGCTCTATGTATACATTTTGGCAAGATGCTAGGGAATATTCCCACTAAAAGACAAAAATAGACGTTCACCCGATCGGGTGAGCGTTCACCCGATCGGGTGAGACTTCACCCGATCAGGTGAAACGACGGGAAATTTGGTCTTCAGCTTTTGATAAACCTCACCCGATCGCTGAACCGATCGGATGAGTCTTCGGGTTCTCGAGCTTGGGAAGCAGCTGTTACAGGTGACCCGATCGGTTGACAAGTAACCGATCAGGTGAACTTTGGCTCTCAAAACAGCGTCCTCTGTCACATCCACCCGATCACTTAACCGATCGAGTGGAGTTACCTCTTCCTCGGGACTGATACGGCCGCATGAACCGACTGGGTGGATTTGTCAACCCAATCGGTTGAGAGCTGATACATGGTTCATCTTAACGATTGGCTCTCAGGGTCTCGTGCGACACCTCCCGTTGCTCCAGGGACTCATGATGTTGGCCTTGTATGTCCCCTGTGCTAGCAATATCCTGCAAAAGCACACAAACACAATGAAAGTAAAAAGGAACTAAAAAACACAAAGGAACGGACTCGAAACAACAAAAAACAACGGGAAATTACGGAGAAGACGTGCGTGAATATATAAAATATAAACGCACGTCACATGGTGCATGCCCACTCATGCTAATATATTATTCATACATGCCACTCCTACCGCTATATACTTAGCACATTCTACACACCTAGTTTAGCTAGCATATATACATTTAAACATGTAAAACCTTCGTAAAAAACTATACTACAAAACCACACCTATATCTATATAATGGTATAGCCACCCACAACCATGTGCATAATGTAACCATGTACAACCAAACCTATCACTATACATACATCATCCATTACTATGTTCATAGCACTATACACAAAACATAGACAAATATAACAATATACTTAGAGTATACCCACTCAAGCATGAGTGAGACTCAAAGACTCATACAAGAACCAGAATGCTTTATATCCATAACACGATATTTATACATATACCAACACACCACTCTTACATATACATATACCAACGTAATCATATTACTCGTCACACTATACAGGTAAAAGCACATGCTATCATATACACACAATAATATCAATCACACTTTATATTTAGTCAAGTAACACCCACATAATGCAATCACTTTACATACTATAATAATATTGCAAATATTAGTACATGTATACAATCATAATACACCATCCTATACATGCATACATCGTATAGTCACATACATATTACTACATGCATACTCATTGCATGCATACCATACCTACATTCTTATATGCTTACCACATATCTACACAAAAAATAGACATATATATAGTATATTCACACCATAGCAATTTACATATAATTAGTATACTACTACATATACCTATCCATACATAGTTACGACATACAATAATCGTGTATAACTCATGGTATACACGTACACACACAACATCCCGTAAAGGCAAGCAGTACTATACAAAATTATAACCCTATTAACATTCGTATATCACACATATTCATATAGTATGTATATATCTATCCATGACTAAGCACATACATATCTACGTACGAGCACACACTCATACATGCTAACATATAGATCATATAATAGGACTGCACACTTAACTATAAGTACACCTATTAATTATCATTACACCTAACATGCACATGACTTTACTAGTATACTATTTCAAGCATTTACAAGTAACTTCATACTACATACACCACTAGTGATATTCCAACACTAATTCTAATATACCCAGACATCCCTAAAGTGGTATAGCTATACACACATATATTTATAAATACTATCATTCTTACAACTTCATATATATCATGAATAACACTAAGTATGCATATATAACACAAGAGACAATCATTAATATACTAAGGGTAGCACACTCATACATGAGTGGTACGCAGGGGTTCACACACACGGGTCCACACACTCTACCTATATACATGCACCACGACGACATCACAATAAAACTAATGGGCCCACCATACTATACTAAGGTTGACATAGGCAACGGCAAGTACTAGTAGGATGACTAAGCAATATTAAGGGAACTGAAATCAAATAGCGTAACGAAACAAGATCGGGATGAACGGGTTCAGATAAGGCGTGGATAATGGGATAGCTTGGTTAGGTGAAATAGAGATATAATTGTGAACATTTAAGTAAGGAAAATAAAGATATAATAATATTATTCTTGTAAAATACATGAGAATAGTGTGTAGATGATATAAGTTAAAATACGAAGTAGGGATTACGCGAAAGAATAATTAGTATAGAGATGAAGTGACTGCTCTGCAATTGGAACAAGATTTGTACTAAGAACTTGGGAGTAGGAAAAAAACAAAGAATATAAAAACGGACATACTTGAAAAGTTGGAGTAGTATATATATAGTAAGAGAAGAAATAGTATATTGGATTATTGAAAAATCATTATATGAAGGAAGCAAGATATTCACATTAGAATGAAAGATATAGGTTAGAAAATATTATAAGGTAGTAATTTAAAGATTTCGGCAAAAAAGTTTCGAAATTCAAAGAATGAATTTAAGTCAGTTGTAGGGTAGGAAGTCTAAGCTCATGCTAAATGTATTCAAAGAATTTAAACTGGGAGAGGAATTCAAAAAAATAATATTGAAAATACTTTTCGAAGGTTCGGGATGGTAATGGGGAAGATTCAACGATTGATGATGAATGACATGAAGGAATCACGTGAAACGAAAGCAAGTGAATCAAATGTTCAAAACGTAAATACGATGGGATATAACTTAGTGAATCTGCTACGATGGGAATCTATGGTCATTAGCTCAAAAGTGTAATGATTAGGAAAATGATAGAAATCAGGGGTTTAATTACCGGGCCGACTAAAGTGTAACGGCCAGTTTTCTTAGTGCACGTTTTCCGTAACGAAGATTATTTCGAACGATTTCAATAATAACTAAATGATTTTTTCCTACTATTTTTCGTCGTTCAATCTTAAAAAGGATTTCGTGTTCGTACTTCTCGCAAGGATACGAACACGTGGCATTTTCGTAATTTTCGGAGAATGTTGTGAAAATCGGTATTTTAATGTTTAAATAATAATATAATTACTCTTCTCCGATCACGTTTACCATTCTACCATCCACTCAATATTTTCACTAATTACTTTTACTAATCAGTTTTACTAATTAGTTTTACAATTCACTAATTACCTTTATCACTTACTAATTAACTTTAGTAATTACTTTTACCATTTACTATGTAACCTTTATAGAATTACTTTTAATACTCACTGATTACATTTACATAATTTCTTTACTAATCTATTTCTTACCCCAAATTATCATCTACAACCCCCCTCTTCAATTCTCACCGAATTGTGAGGTGAGATCCAACATCTCACCCCACAAACAACTCACCATCTTCATTCCTCCCCCCACCTCCAGATATCTCTCCCATCAAGTTGTCTCCCCTTCTTCGTTGGCAGGCATCACCCAACCACCAAACTCATTCATCACATTTTAATTATAATGTTAATAGGTTATGTTATATGTATGCCCCTAAGCTTCATTATTCCACTCAGTGCAACTTCCTTCTCCCCTTCGTTTTACCCGCAGCAAACCCATCTCCAACAAACAACCAAAGCAACCCACTACCAAGGCCAAAACCCACGTCACACCACCATAAGATCCTCATTCATCACCACCCCCAACATCATTGTCTTCATCTTCTCATACAACCCCAAATAGAATCATCACCCACGTTTCCTCCAACAACAAAACCCATCAACACAATCTTCTGCAATCCTTCCACCAAAATCAAATCCATTCTTCCTCAAACCACTTCCCAAATCAACACAAATCCCCCATCAAAAACAGCCCTCAAACAAATCAATCCCCCAGATTGCTTCCCAAAATCCATTTCCCAAACGAAACTCAAATCTAAAATCTGAAAATTGGGAGAAACTAACCAAATCTAAAATTAAAACTTCAGATTCAAAATCAACAATTTCAGATCAACAAATAAACAACCTTAGATTTCAGACCCATTTTCAGATCCATTCCTCTCCTTCCCTCCTCCTCTTCTCCATCGCCTGGAGGCCAGCCCTTGCGCGACGCCGCTGCACCAGGAGCGCCGCCCTTGCGTGCGGCGCCGCGAGTCGCCAAAGAGCACGTGCCGCCCAGCCCCTGCACCGCCGTGCTACAGCACTGCGCCGCTGCGTAGACCGCCGGACGCGCCCACCGCCGCCGCCTGTGGCTGCCGGCAGCCTCCTCTTCCGTGCGTGCGCCGTCCATCTCCCTTCCGTGCGTGAGATCTTCTTCCCCCCATGGCATGGGTTCCTCTAGCTGCTGCAACTTGAAATGAAAACAAAAAAAAGAGAAATGAAAGAAAGAACAGAGAGGAGAGAAGAGACAGTGAGAAAGAGGAGACAGTTTTAATAAAGAATGAAGAGAGATAAAAATAAAGAAAGAGTAAGAGAAAGTGACAGAGGGATAGTTAAAACCTATTGGTTTAGTAACCCATAGTCAAAGTTAGTAGGTGGAACTACTAATTATAATGTTAACCATATAATTAATTGTTAGTAAGATTAGTAGGTTGTTAGTGTTAGTTTAAATATTAACTAGTTAGTGTTATTAATTTCGACATGTTAATAGTTGTAAACCCTGTTAGGATAATAATAATGGTATAAAATAAGGCGTATCATGTTAGTATAATACAATATAAACATCACCGTAGCCGAGAACCCAATAAAATTAGACGAACCCAATTCAGGGATTAATTTGATATTTTGACTATCTCGCGATATATCTAATTCAGTGATTTGTTTAACCAAAACAGAGAACCAGACGTACCATTACGTAGTACCCGTCAAGACGAATCCAATGACACCAAAATCGCTGAAATCAGGCAAGTATACGATTTATAGTGAATTTTTTGAAGTTAAATGTTCATTTAGTCTTTTGCACGTAAAGTTGTATAACTCAAAATCTACACGTGAAATGACGCGTGAAATTACTACCATGACATTCTTGACTAAAAATGTGATCCAACGGCATATAACTTGATATACCTTAGTTTAGAACAATAGCAAAGAAAGTTAGTTTCCGTAACATGTTCTTTAAATTCTTATTTTCAGCACTTTTGTTAAACTATTATTAAATGTTACTTCATTTAAACTGCCATATGTCATGCTTATTACGCATGCAAATTAACTGCTAGAAATGTCTGCTAGATACATGAACGAACTTGATAAACAAAGAATCTTACATGTCGTTGGCTACCAGTTGTTACATGCCGGTGGCTACCAGTTGTTACATGCCGTTGGCTACCAGTTGGCTATTCACGTCGGTCACATGTGACTAGTCTGGCTCGTGTTCCAGTAGGGTCACATGTGACTAGTCTGACTTGTGTTCCAGTAAATGACAGTTTAGCATCCTGGCTCGTGGTCCAGGAAGTACACGTGGGTGGGGTTGGGTCCCCGGGCACTAGCCGGTGGTAAACGGGTCGCCTTCGGGGGCACTTGAAGGTGGATTCACTTACTATTTGTCTAACAACGGGGGCCTTAGTCACGGACTTGCACACACAGTTAAACAATTGGAAAAAAAAGTTAATTTACAGAACTGATGTTACATTATTTAACTGCCACGTTTCATTTTCACTTGTTCCATGATAATCAGCATGTTTAAACTTGTTGTCGTTATCTCGTTTAATTTATTAATATCTCTTAAATTCAGTATAATTTTGTATATCTTGCCTTGGGTTTCTAACATCTACTTGCAGACCCTTGCTGACATACATTCATGTTTTTTGGATGTATGTCAGATCCCGAGCTATAGCACCAGGAGGACTAGTTGAGATAGCTGAACCAGTGGACCAAGAGTTGTTGAACTAGTGAACGTTCATTGTACTTCCTTTCATTTGTTGTACGGGTCATAAGACCCACTCTTCTTTTCTCCATTTGTTGTAATTCCATTGAAACATTTGAGATTGTAATAATGTTTTATTTATCTGTGTTGTTTTTGAGTAATGCAAGCAAGAACCTGCGGGATTTCACACAGACGCTTATTGTGTTAAGTCAGGGAGGAAAGAAAAAGCAAAAGTACATCCTCCTTACTTGCACATGCGGACCCGTTCACGTCCTCGCTCCCAAGCTTAATGGGAAGCGGGACATGACATAAAGATTAGGAGAAACTTAGCACTAAAACTTTCTAATGAATTAGACTGTAATAGAGATCTCAGGGAGAGGGTCCTCAGAGGATCAATATTGCGATCTCTTCCGGAGTATAAACCTGGAACATCTTTCAGAAATACGCCTTTGAGGTCTCTGACTATCAAACTTGGACGTCTATCTAAGTCTTCCTACCATCTAAGACAAGGAAAACGTTCACATTAGACTCCAATTTTATGACTCGAATGTTTCGAATGTTTCAATAGATGTAATATTATTATCGTTGTTTCGATATTTCGCAGGTCCAAGCATGGGCCACCACAAAAACCTGTCATGCCCCGCTTCCCAAGTATGGAAGGCGAGACGTGAAGAGGTCCGCTCAGACTTGGAGCTGTGAAGCTACAGTCTGATAAGCGTTTGTTTGTTCATCCATTCACAGATTCTTGCATTGCAATGAAACAACAACAATAATAATAATGAAAGCAGGCAAATAATAACCAACATTCAAAAATAACATCCACATCTTTATTCAAAGCATCCAGGGATATATTCATAAAATAAATACAAGAGTCTGAAAAGAAAGGCCCCAAGCATGGCCGAAACTAAAACATAGAGAAGGTGCTACGCACCGAATAACCTAACAGCAGCTACTAGGAAACAAACGGCAACTACGACAAAGTCTGCAGCTCGACGTCAGCAAACTGGTCATCCTCAGCAACTATCTCAGCCTCAAAACCTAACATGCGACACCCAAAGAGAAAAGGGCGCATGTCAGCAAAAATCTCCAAAAGGTAAAAAGGAGACTTTTGTGCAAGGAAACATAAAGTTAATGATACAACTAGCAGTTCTAAAATATGATGACATGGCATGATATTCAATGAATGCAGCAATTTAAAATGAGCATGATATTTAACATTGTATGTCACGTCATAGCAAAAAGCTACTAAACAATATTTACGATTTCACGATTTCACGAAAAACATGCATTCACGATATGCACAGGGTTAACGCCTTTCAGCTAAAGATGATGTACGGGCACACTTCTACGCTGAGTGATCGCTTAACCCTACCCCTCCACATGTGTATGGACTGGCGCTCATCTTCTGGATCACGAGCCAGAAAGTGTTTATGGCGTATGATTGACCTAGCCTCATTCATGATGTAGGAGTCAGAATCCTACTCGCCGCAGCTTACATTTCATGCTTCTCGAACACGAGCCAGGAATTATTCTTTATTTGGCATAGGGGTGCACCTAGCCTCATTCATGATATAGGAGTCAAAATCCTACTCGCCGCAACTTACTTTTCATTAGTAGCGTGTGCTACACATTCATTACAAGACATTCAATGCATGAAATGACATGTGATATGCAATATGATAGTATAAGAGCAGATATTGAATTGCGTACAATTATATCAAAATAAATGTGACATGTGATATGCATGAATCATGGCATGGCAAGGGTGTCGGATCTAGCTTCGTTGTCAAGCTAGATCAAGTATGGTGTCGGATCTAGCTTCGTTGTCAAGCTAGATTAAGCATGGTGTATAGGCAACTATCATTTCACTCCCTAGTCTCTTTTACACAAAATACAGTATGGCCTAAACATGGCCTAACAATCAACTGAGCAAGTTTCACTTGCCTGAAACGATGTGCTGCAAGTCTCAGATCAACAGTCCAGAATCTCCTATGCGCTCAAATCATCATCCAACCTACAGTCCCGTATTATTAATCTTAAATTAGTTATTTAATCAAAGCAAAGAAAATTACAGTTTTTATCTTATTAAACAGGCGGTGTGTTGGTGGTTGCGTGAGGGATAGGCTGGCAAGAGGTCGTGGCCTGGCTGAAAATGGGTGGCCGGATCTAGGGGTGCGGCTATTCTTGGTGAGGGTGGCCGGCAGGTGAGTAGGGGAAGGAGAAGGGTGGAGCTGCAGTTATGGGGTGGAGGCCGACGGTTGTAGGGTGAGGGGGCTGTGAGTTTTGGCTGTGGAGGAGGAGAGAGGTCCGGCGAAATGGAGGGTGGCTTTGGCGGTTTGGGGGTTGTGCGGCAAACGACAGTTTTTATAGAGGAGTTCGACAGTTTTTTTATGTGGAGGAGGGCCGGCGATCAAGGGGATGGCCGGCGGCTAAGGATGAGGGGGCCGTGGGTTGGTGATGGCGGCTGGGTGTTTTGGTGAAGAAAACCCTAAGGCTGCGTAAGTTATAAAAGATGGGTTAAATTGCTATATGGGGTTGAAAAGGGGGTGGATTTAGGGGTGACTGGAGAGAGTGTGTGTGAGAGGTGGAGGGTAGATTTAGGGTGCAAATAGACTAGGAAACATTTCATGTGATACGTAAGATCCCTAGGATTAGATTTAATTAAATTTGATTAAGATTCGAATTTGAATTAATTAGGGCTAAGTATAGGTCGAAATTGATTAGGTCGATGGGTCGGTCTAACGGTGTCCGAAAAATATAAGGAAAATATCGGGACGACCGTGTCGACGAGAGGTTCAAGACTAAGATGATCAATCACACGCTATGTTAATGGAAAACGGAACTAAACATAAAAAGGTCAAACGTCGAAATCTAAAGTTACGACACCCCTTCAAACAAAGCTGTTTTGTGGAAGAATGATCCGTGAAATGACGTTCACAAAAAATTTCACAAATAAGTACTCTCTTAGAGGGTTACAACGACATATAACTTTGCACATTTGGGACACAAGAAGAGGTCACAATAATACGTGTACGAACAAGAAAGTACGCGTACAAAAACACACGATCGAAAAGCGACCGTTACAAGACTTCCTTGGCCGCGCACTGCAGCTGCACCAACAAGAAAAGGCCACGCACTGCTCCTAGCCGCAAGTCTCCATCACCCCAATAGCTCTCTACATCATCAAGCAAGTCATCATCAAAGGGGGGGTGCGCAACTTTCAAGCACAAGGAGGTCGTAACTTTCAGAGAGACGTGCCGCAACTTGAGTTGCTGAGGATACGAGCGAGAGACGACTACATCTTCTCCAACCCAAGCAGCAGCATCATCATCATCAAAGTTTGACGCGGCCGTTCGGATTCACCAAACGGCCGTGTCGAGTAAATCCATCCAAGGGCGCAACAATCTGAGAACGATGCGGCCGTGTGGTTTTGACCACATGGCCGTTTCGAAACGGGTTAGGGTTGTATTTAAGCTGCGGGGCGCCGTCATTGATGGGGGCCGAGCTTTTTAGGTCGTTTTATAGCCTTTTTACTGTTTCATTGAAGTTTTAGGATTAGGATTAGAG
The DNA here is from genome assembly GCA_030789695.1 of Scilla litardierei. NCBI lineage: Eukaryota > Viridiplantae > Streptophyta > Magnoliopsida > Asparagales > Asparagaceae > Scilla > Scilla litardierei. The sequence continues at coordinate 408,589,218 of CM061142.1, read as the reverse complement.
TAGAATAGATTTTAGATTGAATTTTCGGAGCTCTTCTAATGGATTTGTATTGGGATCTGACAACCCCCTTTGGGAATTTAATGAGATGAGTATTGCTTTTTTTCCTAATGTTTTATTGTGGAATTATCACTGTTTGCTCTTTCTTTTCCATCTGTTGATGTTCTTTTGGTTGCCCAGTTATTGATTGCTTCCATTCTACGCATTTTCAGTTCATACACTTTGTTAATCCCGGTAAATCCATGTTTTCCTCTTCTATCATATTAACGTACTAGCATAAGACCCGAAATCGAGCTAGTACTCGATCAATCCGCCTCCCTTCAGATGACCCATTAAGCGCTACGACGACATCGTGCGCATGCAGTTTATAAATATTTAAGATGATAACAATTTTTGGCGACGTTGCCGGGGAGGCACCATTTGATTGATATTAGTAAGATTAGGGCACGCTAGACTGCGTTTCATTCAAAAATTTATAAAAATCTTAATTATAAACTTTTTACCCTCCACAATACTTTCATTTTTGCTACTCTCTTGTACTATTGACGCTCCTCTATAGTTCTCCTATTTTTGTTGTCCAGGTATCTTTGGAGTTGCCATGTGGAGACCCAATTTTGATGCTTCAGCACTACAGAGTGCTCAGATGGGAGGTTATGATTCTCTTCCGCAGGTCACAGAGTTTTGTATAAAATGTGGGATGTAGGGGCATATCTTTACCCAATGCCAACATTATATCTACCCCTACAGCCCACCATCATATACCTACGACCTACCCCATGAACACTCCTACCTCAGTTCTCCACCTCCACCACAAAAATCCCACCTCGAGTTGCTTCTAGAAATCCAACTTCGAGACGAAGCTCAATGGCTCGAAACTTAAGTCATAGCAGAGGCCCAACTCCAAGAACTTGCCCAAAGTGTAAACCAATTGGCCATATCGTAGGGGCAGTCTCAGTTGCAGGCTAGGAATTCAACCATCGTGCCTATACCTTCGAGGGGAGAGATGTTGGAGAACCTTATTCACCCCCATCCCATTCTACCCTTTAGATGACGAAGCAATTTTTGATGATGGTGGGAAGAATGAGGGGATATCCTTTGGATCAGTGGGAGAGACCATACATCTTGGATGGGACGACATACATGATTCTTACAAGGGCTACATGGAGATTTCCACATTTGGTGAGCCCGAGCACTTCATCCCTTCAGATGAGTTTCCCACTTTGAGACATTTGACGACGCCGGGGAGACTATAGAGCCTACGTATTTCGATGAGATGGATGCACGTGAGGACGAGGACACCATGACCACATTTAAGGAGTCCACACTGTATCTACCTCCACAGCAACGTCAGCAGCCCATTACTCTCCATTTTGTGGCTGAGCATCATCCAGAGCATACCGCCCCTATTCAGGGATATTTTCTAGCACCCACACACTCCATTTATGAGTCTCGCTTTTCACTTCTTATTCCTATTGACTCATATGTTTTTGACTTACCATGTCCCTCATAGGACACAGGAGACATTTCTTCAGATATTATCTTGGATTTATCGTCACCTGGTGGGTTGATCATTGAGGAGAACAAAGACTTGGACATCTCTTACGTCGAGGATAGCACGATATTCTCAGGGAGTATTTGTCACCCTTCTATTATCCTTCCAATTTATATTGACGACTATCTCTAGGATACTTTTATCTTGGGAAGAATTTTTTGCCATGGACGACTGATGCAGCTCGTTCTTTGCAGGATATAGGTGGATATCATCAAGGGACACTTGTGGCTACATTGCTTCGGTCCGTTGGCGTTCGTGGCACGAAGCTTTTGATGGAGCCACAGAAGGAGCAGCTGGAGCAGCTACCTGCCCCGCTTCAAATCATAGATCCACCGTTTGCTCAGGTGTATCATAACCAGTAGTGTAAAAATCTTACTGCTTTCTAGTTTAGAATAGAATAATCTCGCTTTCTCTCGATAGCGAGAGGAGCGTATTGATATTAGGATTTTCCTAGTTTTTAGATTTTCATTCATCCTATGAATAATTCCATCCCTCTTTGATTGGTGTACCCCAAAAATTTTGAAACCCTAGATCCCAACCTCTGGAACTTCATTAGCTCTAAAATCCAAGACCTTAAGCTCGAAATTTTCAAATTTTTGTACCCATCTAAATTTTAAGCTTAGCACACTTTCTTGAATCTCTCTTGTGCTACAGGACCCAGACCTACACGACCGTATGGAGCATTCCATATGGCCTTGTGGATGATGTGAAGAAGAAGAAGGAGAGGCAAGACAGGGGCTGCATTCTGGAATCCACACGCCGTATGGTTTTAACGAAACGGCCGTTTGAAACATCAGCCCACTCCTCATTTAAAATCAATTCCATGCGACCATTTCGATTTCTCGAAACGGTCGTGTATCTATCGGTAATTTTTGGAGAAGTTGAAGAGATTCTGCAGGCTCTACACGGCCGGTTCGATTCATCAAAACGGCCATGTCAATTTCTCTCTAAACCAAATTTCACGCGACCGTTTGGAACTTTTCAAAACGGTCACATCGTCGTCTTCACCCACTCTAAATCGACCCTCAATTCATACGAGCGTATGAAATTTTCTTCATACGGCCGTGTCATTCTCCCCATGCCCCCTCTCCAGCCCTAATCAGCCACCTGTGGAGGGTTTTGTTGAGTATTAGTGTTTCATACCATTGTTATTTTGATGATGATCACAACATTATGTTGTTGCTAATGTCTCTCTTGTTTTAGTTCATGTTTATCAAATAGAGAATAGCATGATTTGGAGACTAATAGCTTAGTGCAAGGATGGACATCAAGATGAGCAATACCAAACATTGGACTCAATGGGTGACAAAGCTTGGAGATGATGGGGAGTATCAAGGCATCAAGAATTGAAGTCATAGACTCTAAGGAAAGCAATGTAATTCATGTATTATTTCATTTATTACTTTTCTCTTTTTGAGTCTAGGTTTAATGTAATGCCTTGATAGATGGTCTACTCATTCATGCATTTGCATATAACCATCTTAGTGAGCCTTAGAATTATCATAGAATCTAACCCATTAGGGTCATCATGTCAAATGACTCAATTAGAGTCTCTGGCTCTCCAACAGGCGACAGATGAAGGTCTTAGAGGCGACTGGGTGACTCCAGGCGCCTGTCAAGCCTTCTACAGTCAACTGTTGTGCCCCAGCTCAAGTTAACCATTACTTGACTCTTACTTAAGATTTTGGAACAGTCAACTGAAGTGCAATTTACTGTCGTCTGTCTTCCAACAGGCGCATGTGAATTGTTCTACAGTCGTCTATGCGCAAGTTGCATTTTCTCTGCTCTGTTTCCATCCCATGTGACAGTCGCCTGCTGAAGTATATACAGGCCCCTGCTCACTGTACAGGTGCATGTGTAGTCTTCTACAGTCATATGTCCTGGCTCAGATTATATCCATTGGGAATTTTATAGCCGTTAACCAGTCGACTGTCAGTTGTTCATCAGTCGACTGTTTTTGTCGTAAATTACCAAAATTTAGCCGTTGTAAATTTATTCATTTTGGCTTTTTACTTGGGTTTGAGGGTTCCTTTGGGTTTCCTATATATATGAGAGGGCTGAGTTCATTTGAAATTCTTGATGCTGTTGCAAATCATTAGAGATTGATTAAGCCACTCTCAAACTCTCTCATTTCCCTCTTAGCGCTATAAATCTCCTTCATGCATTGAAGTCAAGCTCAATGGAAATCATCCAAGTGCTTTCAAGCTAATCTCATCACTTGGAGATCCTCTTCCATGCCTTGCATTCATTAATGAGTAAGTTCATCTCAAGGCATAGGTAAGAGTATTTGTTTTACTTTGTTATTTCATTGAAACCCTAGCTTTCTGTGTGTGAGCTAGTTATTCTCTGTGTGAGAGTATAACCTTCTATGTGAGGGTTGGTTGTGATATCTCTGTGTGAGAGTTTAGGTCTCTCTGTGTGAGAGCAAGGATATCTCTTTGTGGGAATCCAAAATCCTCTATGTGAGGTATCTCTGTGTGAGATTATATTCACTTCTCTGTGTGAGAATTATAGTGGATATAGGTGTGGCTGGACGTACCCAAGTTTGAGAAACCAGTGTAATATCTTGTGTTTTCGTTTGGATTTTTGTGGTGTTTAAATTCCTCTTGCATTTATAATTCCGCATTTGCAAGTTTAATTTTTAAATACGCTATTTATGCCATGACACTATTCAACCCCCCTCCTCTAGTGTGTTGTTATTAGTATTGCAAGGGTAGACGGTCCTTACAATTGGTATCAGAGAGAGGTTATAGCAAACAACAACGATGGCATTCAACGCTATATCCGTGTCTCATGAAGAAGGTCTATCAACCGGTCGACCCCCGCTCTTCAACGGAACCAACTACCCAAGTTGGAAGATCAAGATGATGATCTTCTTGGAGGGTCAAGACCTATGGGACATCATGGAGTCGCTATTTGAGAAGCCTACAACACCCTCGGCTTCAAGGACAAAAGCGGAGAAGGACTCAATTAAATTCAATGCGAGGGCTATGAATGCATTCCAGTGTGCCCTCACTTCAAATGAGTTCAACGCATCTCCATGTGCAAAACGGCCAACGAAATTTGGCATACATTGGAGATTTCTCATGAAGGAACTTCGAAGGTAAAGAAATCTAAACAATACGTATTTAAATCTAAATATGAGTTGTTTAAGATGAAAGAAGGTGAAAACATCTCGGAGATGTTCACAAGGTCCATAGAAATCGTGAACGCTTTGGAAAGACTTGGGAAGGTGATTTCCCAAGAGGATCGAGTGGAGAAGATCCTTGACTCACTTACATATCAATGGGAGTCAAAGGCCAACGGAATTTTGGAGTCAAATGACATGTCCAAATACACCGTTGAGGAGTGCATTGGGAATCTCATGGCGTATGAAGTAAAGCTTCAACACAAGAATGAGATTCAACCAACCAAGCCCAAGAAGCAAAAGGGGATTGCATTCCATACTAAGGAGGAGACAATCAAATGGAGAAAGAAATTCCATCGAGAAGCTCCTAGTGAAGAAGATGAAGAAGATGAGGCTAGTGGAGATGAAATCGTGGAGCTTGCCAAGCAACTAAGAGCATTCCTCAAAAGCAAGCAAGGTAAATCTTCTTCAAAGTTTGCCTCTAATTCTAACAATCCGATTTGTTTCAATTGTAGAGGAAAAGGTCATCTCTCCACCGAATGCCCTTCCAAACCCACCAAAGAGACTTACAAGGGTAAAGGGAAGAAGCATTGGAAAGGCAAGTCCAAGTTCAAGAACCAAAAGAAGGGACTTGTCGGCACATTTGATGACTCCGATGAGGACACATCAAGTGATGAGGAAGAGGATGACAAGGAGTGAGCTCACATATGCTTTGCGGCTTTTGATGATTCTTCATTAATCTCCTCTAGCTCAAGCGATGAAGATGTAGAGGCGTGGCTTAACCCCAACGAGGAAATGTGCTTCATAGCAAAGGGGAAAGAGTCTTCGTCAAACTCTAGCGAGGAGGAAAGCGATGAGGAAGTTAAGGAGGAGAAGCTATCCAACTAGGAGCTCGAATACCGCTTCAACGTGGTCTCCAATGGGGCAAGTAAGTGCATCGACTCATATGCAAAATTGAAAGCAAAATTTAAGAATGCTATGAGTAGAGTGCATTCTTTAGAATCTTCTAGTGTAAACAATAATGATATGCATATTTGTGACACTAGTGAAAGAGACACACTTCTCTCTCAAGTTAAGGATTTAAGCATTTCTAATGAAAAATTATTAGCTCAAAATCTTGGCTTAGAATCTTGCATTCAACAACTTTCGTTGAAATGCGAAGAGGAATCCCAAAAGCTCAAAAGCTTTGTTTATTCTAGGGATTCACTCCACGGTTTGCTTGAAAAACAACATCCGACAAACCATAAAGGATGCTTGGAATACACTCCAAAGGTGGTTACCAAACCCACCTCTAATTCTTCTTTTGGTGCAAATTCAAGAAATATAGCTAAAGCACCAAAGAAGAATCACAATGCCTTCTTGTATAACAATAACACCAAGAAGAAACATGTAAATCACAAGGTATTGAGAAAAAAATGAAAATTCTACATTTTTTGCTAAGAAGCAAAATCCTCACTTTATGAATGCCAAGAAATTTATTTCTACACCTAAGCATGCCACATCCATCCCTCTCGCAAAGGCAAAACCCTTGCCTAGGAAATCCTTGAGTTTATGGATTCCCACTAAGTGTAGTGTGCAAGAGAGGGATAATTACATCAAATCATTAGTTAGGAATGTGATCACCTCATGTGATGACATTAGGAAATCAAACTCCTCATGAGTTTGGTTCCCTAATATTCAGGTCTCACACACATATGCATATTGCATGGGTATTGTGCTTAAATGATTATTTTTAGCATACCCATTATTTGTGTGTGTTTCATGATTTTGAAAATATTTTCAAAATTATTTTTCATGAAAATAGGGACCTTGGGGAATACATTGTCATACATGCAATGTTTGAACCACGTGTATGACAATGGGGGAGTTAATATGGTTAATATATTTAAATTATTTTAAAACATATTTTAACTCTCATTTCGGGTTGTTCTTGAGATCATTGTTTACAATTGATTATTATTGATCTCAAATTCAACCCTTGGATATTGCCAACATGTTGCATGTTATATTTTGTATTGGCAATGTCATGTGTATCAATGTGACGACCTGTATCCATTGGTACGTGTATATTCGTATTCTACGTATTTTCTTAAATTAAAAGTATTTTATAATGGTTGGTGAGGAGTTTAATATCAAAATGGTTTCTAAATCATTTATAAAAAATATTTTATAGTATCAATATAGTCATAGCCTATTTTAGTGAGTACGAGTGCCATCCAAAACCCCTAAATAATTTATATAATTATTTAAACTCAATTATTAACGATATAGGCGTAACAATTATTTTTCTATATAAACGTTATCAAAACAATTTCAAACTTCTACCATGAGTTTCTAGGATCATATAGTGCTCCACATATTAATTTCATAATCTTCTGAAGTCAAATCAATAGAGAACCCACAAACCCGTATCCTAAATGTTTTGGCCCAAAACTAATATCTATGTAGCTCAGACTTCGAAATTGATCTCGTATTCGTGATCCTCGCGTTGATACGAACACGTGGCTATGTTTTCGTAATTTTTCGGAGTCATATGTAATTTTTGGGTATTTTTACCATTTTCTTGCTAATCACCTTCACTAATCACTTTTACCTTACCCTAATTACTATTTTCTTTAACCCTAATTACCCCCACCAACCCTAATCGTAGCAGCCCATGTGCTACAGACAAAACTTTTGTAAAAGTAGTCAAAAGCTAACCTACTTAATTAATATGATTGACTAAGAATTAATTAGCTGCTTAGTTTTTTATTAATAAAATTTATTATTTAAACCCCCCCCAATCCTCTCCCCTCTCGCACACAAGTGACCCACGCAAACACCCCCCTATAACTCTCTTCTCACATCGAACCCCACTCCAAGTGCCCGAACCCCATGTCTCCTTCCCTCTCTCCGTTCAAAAACAAAGCAACCCCCACCCCACATCCACCCTCTCCCTTACTCACGCCTACCTCCCCTCGACCACCACCCTCTGACGAGCGGCAACCCCGAGCGCCGAATCCCTCCCCGTTTTCCGATGCCGCCGAAGCCTCCCAGAGCCCTGACCCCATCACCGGAGTGTTGCCGCCTCCTCCGACGAGGAACCCAGCCCACCGCCCACTTCCAGCTACCCTCCGCCGTTCGTCACGCCTCCGACGAAGTGCCACGCCGTCGACGGCGACCCGCAGCACAGCCCAGCACCCTCGCCCGCTCCTCCTCTCCCCTCTGATGTAGCAACGCCGCATCCGCCGCCCTCTCCTTCGAGCCCCCCTCTCCTTGCCACCCGTGCACGCCGACGAACTCATCGGAGCGCCACGCCGCCATCTCCGACGCCGAACAGCTCCTCCCTCCATGCTTCTCTCGCCCGCACGCCACACCTCCTGCCACCGCCAAAGTCGTTCGCCGCCGTCGTTCGTCGCTGTCGTTCGCCGCCGCCTGTCGCCGACCGCCGCCGCCCATCACCGCCCTCGTGCCTTCATCCGCCGGTGATCCCCTGAATGCCGCTGCATTCACGTGCTTGGAAGGTGAGGAAAACATAAGTTTTTAATAATAATACGAAAATACGTATTATAATACGTATTGAAATACGTATAGAAATACATCTAGACATAGACTGATCGTATTAAATTGATATTAAATCGTACAGGCCTCAGAAAAATACGAGACCAGTCCCAGAAAATCATAAACGATGAAACGGACTCATTGGCACTGGTTTCATCGCCAAAAGGCAAGTATATCTCCCATAGTGATTTTTCAAATGCAAAACTTAAATAAGCTAAATTCCTTTTAAAATTCGTATCTTGATATTTTCACATACACTGATGTACGAGAAAAATATATGTTGTAGTACTAGTTAATACGATCATTTTGACTCCTTGTTGGAAGAATTCTGACGTACGGTTTGCTCTAAACAGTTCTTTGAACTTATGTCTAAAATGATTTCTTGATTTAAAATTAGTTTTTGGCCGTTTTAAATTGTTTAAAAATATTTAATAATTATTTAACAATCTAGAAATGGAGTTGAATGCTTCTCTTTGATTTCTCTAAACCTCAATAATATCAGCCTTGAATGCTAGGAAGAAGCATCACAAGTATATATATGTTAGAGGAGAGAGAGAGAGGCAAAATTCGTAGCAATTAATGCTACAACGGCTCTATTCTGAAGCAGTCTAATCAGTATAAGAAGGATCACTGACCGATTAGTTTCTCAACTAGTCGGTCGGTGATTCTTCTTGGACCGACTAAGAGGATGACAGCCAAGAATATAGAATTCAGGTCGATAGAACTAGTCGATCTAAGAAGACTTGCCAACCGACTAGTTTGACAACTAGTCGGTCGGTGAGTGTTCTTTGACCGACTAAGAGTTGAAATCAATAGGCTGTCTACAAAGAGAACTAGTCGGTCTAAGAACAAATTCCAATCGATTAGTTTCTTAACTAGTCGGTCGATTATTGTTCTTTGACCGACTAACGATAAACAGTAGCTCAGGCTGAAAAGTGAAAGACATAACTAGTCGGTCTAAGAAGGATTCCTAACCGACTAGTTTGACAACTAATCGGTCTGTGAACCTTCTTGGACCGACTAATTGATCAACAGTGCCTAGGCTGAATTGAGCAAGGAAATCTAGTCGGTTCAAGAAGGATTCTTAACCGACTAGATGACAATCTAGTCGGTTGGTCCTTCTTCTTGAACCAACTAAGATGCACTAGAAGCCGCGAAATGAAGCGTAAGGCTTCGGGAAAGTTTCTATGTGCTTTTATGATAATCCTAGCTCTAATAATGTAAGACCTACTCAAGGCTTAACATTCTATACGATGAAGCTAGAAGACAATAAATTAAACATGACGAACCGTCTTCAAAGCTTCAATCCGAATCTCTTGGCTTCAATAATGCTCCTAGAGCTTCAACGAAGCTTCAGGCACACGATCACGCGCTTTGAGAAGTCTTGAGACGTCGCTTGAGATGTACGAAGTAATTTGGCGATGATCTCCATAACTGCGCTCACAAAGAGTTAATTCACGATATTTATGTTTGTTCATCATCAAAACGAAATCCGAGGAATCAATACTCAACATTCTCCCCCTTTTTGGTGATGACAAACCAACATAAATAATAATCAATAATAATGATTCAAATGAAATTTACTTACTCTCCCTGCATTGATGACACGTTAGTTCCGTATTAAATAATAATCACACACATCAAGCAGACGAGTAAAGTATAAAACATGAACTCAAATATAGCAATTTAGGATCTAAATCCATTTTTATATCTTAACTCCCCCTGAATCTAACATATCAAATTAGATTCACGGTAAAATGCTTTAAATTATCATTTAGCATATTGTCATTATTAATTCTCTCCCCCTTTGGCATTAGCAAAAAGAGCGGGAGGAGATCAACGACAACAAAAATGGCTTAAAATAAAAGCACGGGAGTCGTAGAATACGACCACGGTCCAAATGACACCAAAGTAAAATCACGAAGAAAATCAAAGCGTGCCTTCGAGACCATAGTCGAAAATCGAAAAATGAAATCATCAAAACTCAAATCAATTTCACGTATTGAGTTATGGAACATACTCTCCAATATCAACATTCTTAACGAGTTGAGTGCATGGAAAACAATTCTATGTTTTCATACAAACAAATCTATAAAATCAATATAATCATCGATCGACAAAGTCAATATCAGAGACATAAATACAATGTGCACAAGAAACGAATGGCGACATGTTGAACACATCATACAACATCAAATGTCACAACATCGATCGAAAAAGGATCACAAAGATTAAGCATTCCAAATCTAAGTGAAGTGTGCGATGTGAGGTGACAAGGTGATTAAAACAATATGAATATCAATTATCTATATCACACAAAAGTGTTATGCCAAAAATAGATAGAACTTCATAACACATATGGCATACACAATTCTAGAACTAGCATGCATTCCAAAAGAGATACTCACTAAATGAGTCAATAAAAAAACATGGAATGCCATGAGCATAAGAAAGATAAGTACCATATTATAACATAAGCTCAAAACTAGCATCAAGATATGCATGAGATAGTCTAAAACACGAAATGACATCTATATGCATTCAACACACATGGATACCATATGTAAGAAAATACTTACAACATTAAGCTCCCCCTACTTTGGTGCATCACTTAAGCACCATCAACTCCATTTGAATGAAAATCTTTGCAAATCAAGGAGTTGGTAGGGTTGGTATCCCACGGTGGATTGAACCTAGAAAACATAATTTGGAGCTAAATTTTGATTTGTTGCTCCTTCTCTTTTTCTTGAGTACCTGAAGATAAGAATATCATTCCATGGTACCCAAGGTCATTGGGTCCTAAAAGATTAGACCTTTGAAAGTCAAGTCCAATTGGACTTAGACTTCCCAACAAAATCATCATTATGCACAACATTCATGAAATACGAATTAATATACGCTTGTTTTTCATGCATGCTTGTGTCCTTCAGGCCCCAAATAGTGAATTTCTTGGGAGCCCTATTCCTATTGGGAGCATGCACATGTTGTTGATGTCTACGTGATGTATGTGGCCTACGAGGAGGTGGCCTAGGAAATGCATGACATGGATAAACATACGGCACATGATGAAATGGTGCATGATGGTAATTGTTCATATGATAGTGATGTGAATTAACATATGCATGTGGAGGAACACGTGCGTGAGGGTGTCTCACTTGGTGTGCACGTGCTCGTGGACGTGGAGCATAAAAATCATCATACATGTGAACATGTGGAGTAGGAGGTGTGATCCTACGTGGCATGGTATTGGTGTACATAAATGCATGACCCTTCTTTGGATGTCCACCCAAAGTGGGTTTCTTTCCAAACGAGGGTGTGTACGAAGTGGAAGCACCATTGGTAGATGAACTACCAATGGAGTGTTTGCTCCCAATCGTTGAGACATCGGAAGTTGGCCTAATAAAGGTGGTAGACGATTTGGATGAGTCTCCCATCTTATACCCCAATCCAATGCGATGATTGGCCGTAAGTAAATCATTTAGGATATTATCCAAATGGTCCTTACCTTTATTGAATTTGTTAATTCGGCCTAATGTGCACTCTTACTTCTCGGTGAGAGAATGCATAGAAGCATCCAAGGTGAACACTTGCGATGTGAGTCCATATACACGAGACTTGAGATTCTCATTCTCAATACTCAAAGTTGAGTTTCGAGAAATCCAATCCGCTATCTCGTGTTCATCCGAATTCTCAATATGAACATGCTCAAGTTGAGATTTGAGATTTACGATCTCATTTCTCAACCCTTCAACAACGGTGTCGTTGTTGATGATGATAGGCTTAGGTGAGGTTTGGAGACTAGTTAGCTCAACTTTAATCTTAATATATCTACTAGCCAATTTAGAAAACTTAGACCAAAGTTGTTCGTTAGCTAATCTAAGTTCATCCATAGTTACCTCATCACCTTCATCCTCGCTTTCATCCTCGCTTTCATCGGAGGAGGTCTCTTGATCATGTTCCTCTTTTCCTATGAAGCACATGTGTGCTTTCTCCACTTGTTCATCATCCAACTCTCCACTTGAGGAGTCCTCTTCGGAGTCGGTGAATGATCCGACAAGCCCTTTCTTGTACCCTTTCTTGTACTTTCTCGACTTGTCGTACTTGGGTGCCTTCCACTTCTCCTTGTGTTTGTTGAGAGGACAATCCGGCTTGATGTGTCCAGGCTTGTTGCATTTATAACACAAAGGAGCAGAGGCATTAGTCGAACTAAATTTAGATTTATTCCTAATCTTACCTTTTCGGAAGAATCGGTTGAACTTCTTTGCCAAATCAGCCAAAGCTTCTATGTCCAACTCGTCTTCCGATTCTTCATCATCGGTAGATGTAGATTAAGCGGCCTTGAACGCAATCGCCTTTTTCTTTGGCTCTTCTTGCTTCAAGTACGACTTCATCTTGTCATGCATCTTTAGTTTACTGTCCTTGCGTACCTCATAAGACATCAAGGTACCCATTAGTTGTACGACAGTATACTTATTCATATCGTTACCTTCCTCGATGGCGAAGGTACGCTTTTCCCAACAAGAAGGAAGTCCGTCAATGATCTTTGAGACTTTCTCCTTTTGGGTGTAAGTCTTTCCTAGAGCCTCCAACTCATTGGTAATGTCAACGAAGCGAGCATATTACTCCTTCATCTTCTCACCCTGTTGCATGTGAAATAATTTTTAATCTTTATTTACAACAGTGAGTTTGGAGTCTCTTACCCTACTCGTTCCTTCATGCAAGATGAGGAGTGAGTTCCAGATTTGATATGCACTCTTACTTGTGCATATCTTGTTGAAGTCTTTGGCATCCAACGCACATTGAAGGCGTTCATTGCCTTGGCATTGTTTACCTCTGCGGCGACCTCCACGGTAGTCCACTTCGCGAAGTCTTGTTCGGTGGGCTCGACATACTCCGTCATCGTGGCTCTCCATAGTGAAGTGCTCCGGAGGAACGTTTCCATCCGGCATTTCTAGTACCCATAATTGGCACCGTTGAAGTAGGGAGGCCTAGTTGAGGAGTGTCCTTCCATCACCGAAGAAGCTCCTTCACGATTCTTGAAGACGCTGTAGTCGTTGTTTGTCATAGCTATGAACTTGGCTCTGATACCAAATGTAATGTCCTGCGTAGCTACTGCACATGTACTAGAGGGTGGTGAATAGTACTTTAAAATAATCAAGAGTATTATTCCTAATTATTGTGCAAACACAAACAACAATGCGGAATAACTACAAACAACAAGAAATAAGCAATGCAAACAAAGCGATATAACGGGTTCGGATCCACCCAAGTCTCACCGACTTGTTCCCGGTGATCCTACGTCCCAACCACCCGGATCCCCTCCGGATACTTGAGTTAGAAACCTCTAACTCAAATTTGCACTATAAAATTCTTGTAGAAAACCTCCACAAGACCAAATCATACACAAATGAAAATGTGACTCCCATAACCCGGGATCACACACTTCTCTCACAACCGAGAGAACAACTGAAATCAATGTAAATGAAACAATGAAATACTTACCAACAAAATCATATGCCTTGAGTAAACTTACGATTTTAGGGCAAGAAGGATTTTGAGGAAGAAGAATGCACCAAACCCTAGCTCCACCAAGATGACCAGCAATAGATGGCTAGGGAGAGATTGGTGACCTTGGATCAAGCTCTTGGCTTGAGAGGCTCACAATGAAGAGAATCTCTCTTGAGGAAATAGGGCTCAAGGAGTTTGGAGAGATTCTTGTGAGAAGAGAAAGCTTTAGAAATGGAGTTGAATGCTTCTCTTTGATTTCTCTAAACCTCAATAATATCAGCCTTGAATGCTAGGAAGAAGCATCACAAGTATATATATGTTAGAGGAGAGAGAGAGGCAAAATTCGTAGCAATTAATGCTCCAACGGCTCTATTCTGAAGCAGTCTAATCGGTCTAAGAAGGATCACTGACCGATTAGTTTCTCAACTAGTCGGTCGGTGATTCTTCTTGGATCGACTAAGAGGATGACAGCCAAGAATATAGAATTCAGGTCGATAGAACTAGTCGGTCTAAGAAGACTTGCCAACCGACTAGTTTGACAACTAGTCTGTCGGTGAGTGTTCTTTGACCGACTAAGAGTTGAAATCAATAAGCTGTCTACAAGGAGAACTAGTCGGTCTAAGAACAAATTCCAACCGATTAGTTTCTCAACTAGTCGGTCGATGATTGTTCTTTGACCGACTAACGATAAACAGTAGCTCAGGCTGAAAAGTGAAAGACATAACTAGTCGGTCTAAGAAGGATTCCTAACCGACTAGTTTGACAACTAGTCGGTCGGTGAACCTTCTTGGACCGACTAATTGATCAACAGTGCCTAGGCTGAATTGAGCAAGGAAATCTAGTCGGTTCAAGAAGGATTCTTAACCAACTAGATGACAATCTAGTCAGTTGGTCCTTCTTCTTGAACCAACTAAGATGCACTAGAAGCCGCGAAATGAAACGTGAGGCTTCGGGAAAGTTTCTATGTGCTTTTATGATAATCCTAGCTCTAATAATGTAAGACCTACTCAAGGCTTAACATTCTATACGATGAAGCTAGAAGACAATAAATTAAACATGACGAACCGCCTTCAAAGCTTCAATCCGAATCTCTTGACTTCAATAATGCTCCTAGAGCTTCAACGAAGCTTCAGGCACACGATCACGCGCTTTGAGAAGTCTTGAGACGTCGCTTGAGAAATACGAAGTAATTTGGCGACGATCTCCATAACTGTGCTCATAAAGAGTTAGTTTACGATATTTATGTTTGTTCATCATCAAAACCAAATCCGGAGAATCAATACTCAACAATACCTACTAAATTTTACAATTTGGTAGCATACATCTATTTATCTCTTGCATACTGTCACATCTTTAATTAGAATGACAAGGGGATATATTTGATGTCCACCTTTTTGACAATGACAAGGGGGAGAGATATATGCATTATGTAAATCATGTTTACCATACATATGCATTTGTGGAGAGAGATATATCTATGGGAAGATATATATATATACACATATGGGGAGAGATATGTGGGATTATGTAAACCATTCATGTGGAGATTGTTAAAATACTTATTTCAATTGGTTTAAGTAATCCATGCATATTATATGTCTCCATTGTTTCTCATTATTTCAATTGGTATAATGAGTATTTACAATTGTGTATCTCATTTTACAATTGGTGCATATAAGTAGGTAGAGCTCATTAGCATTGTGTTTTATTTTCCTTATCTTTACATAATGTGTGTCATCATCAAAAAGGGGAAGATTGTTGAGTATTGGTGTTTCATACCAATGTTATTTTGATGATGATCATGTAGTTGCTAATGTCTCTCTTGTTTTAGTCTCATGTTTATCCAATAGAAAATAGCATGATTTGGAGACTAATAGCTTGGTGCAAGGATGGACATCAAGAGGAGCAATACCAAACCTTGGACTCAAGGGGTGCCAAGGCTTGGAGAAGATTGGGAGCATCAAGGCATCAAGAATTAAAGCCATAGACTCTAAGGAAAGCAATGTAATCCATGTATTATTTCATTTATTGTTTTTCTCTTTTGAGTCTAGGTTTAATGTAATGCCTTGATAGATGGTCTACTCATTTATGCATTTGCATATAACCATCTTAGTGAGCCTTAGGATTATCATAGAATCTAACACATAAGGTTCATCATGCCAAATGACTCAATTAGAGTCTCTGGCTCTCCAACAGGCGACTGATGAAGGTCTTACAGCGGACTGGGTGACTCCAGGCGACTGTCGAGCCTTCTACAGTCAACTGTTGTGCCCCAGCTCAAGTCAACCATTACTTGAATCTTACTTGAGCTTTTGGAACAGTCATGTCTTCCAACATGCGCCTGTGAATTGTTCTACAGTCGTCTGTGCACAAGTTGCATTTTCTCTGCTCCGTTTCCTCCCGTGTGATAGTCGCCTGCTGAAGGATATACAGGCGCATGCCCACTGTACAGGCGCATGTGTAGTCTTCTACATTCGTCTGTCCTGGATCAGATTATATCCGTTAGGAATTTTATAGTTGTTGACCAATTGACTATCAGTTGTTCATCAGTCGACTGTTTGTGTCGTAAATTGCCAAAATCTAGTCATTGCAGATTTATTCATTTTGGCTTTTTACTTGGGTTTGAGAGTTCCATTGGGTTTCCTATATATAGGAGAGGGCTGGGTTCATTAGAACTTCTTGATGCTATTGCAAATCGTTAGAGATTGATTAAGCCACTCTCAAACTGTCTCATTTCTCTTTTAGAGCTTTAAATCTCCTTCATGCATTGAAGTCAAGCTCAAGGGAAATCATCCAAGTGCTTTCAAGCTAATCTCATCACTTGGAGATCCTCTTCCATGTCTTGCATTCATTAATGAGAAAGTTCATCTCAAGGCATATGTAAGAGTATTTGTTTTACTTTGTTATTTCATTGAAACCCTAGCTTTTTGTGTGAGAGCTAGTTACTCTCTGTGTGAGAGTATAACCTTCTGTGTGAGGATTGGTTTGTGATATCTTTGTGTGAGAGTTAAGGTCTCTCTGTGTGAGAGCAAGGATATCTCTTTGTGGGAATCTGAAATTCTCTGTGTGAGGTATCTCTGTGTAAAATTGTATTCACTTCTCTGTGTGAGAATTATAGTGGATATAGGTGTGGCTGGACGTACCGAAGTTTAATATCTTGTGTTTTCGTTTGGATTTTTGTGGTGTTTAAATTCCTCTTGCATTTATAATTCCGCATTTGCAAGTTTAATTTTTAAATACGCAATTTATGCCATTACACTATTCACCCCATAGTGTGTTGTTATTAGTATTGCAAGGGTAGACAGTCCTTACAGGTTTTGCAACCTCTCTTTGCGACGATCGACAGCAAGGCTTGGGCAAGCTCGAATCCAATCAATTTTTGTGGCTGTGAGAAGGTTAATTGCTTAATTTGCTTGGATCCGCAGCAACTATATCGCTGACTTGGGTAATCTCTCCGCTTTGCTTCAAGCTTTTCAATTTTAGCTCAATTTTCACTCCACACAAATCACACTCCCACATACACTTCACATACCTTCACCCTCACCTTCACTCACTACCCCTAACACAGCTCATCACCCCTACACATCCATACACACGTTCATCTCCAATGTCCCTCACATTTCACCCTCACACGTCACCTCACCTTCCTCAATACTCACATCCACCCATACATACACCCTCACATAGTAACTTTCACCTCATGCACCCTAGCTCCACGCTAGCTTGGGAGAGACCTTTCCCCTTTTCACTCTCCCCCTACACTTTTTTATATCCTCACACTTCATTGTTTATTTTGCATTGAGAACACTGCAGATTTTAGCTTTGGGGAGTAGCGTCTACACTTTTTCTTTTTCCTTTTTATTTCTCATATCCACCTCCATCCCTATGTTTTTATCCATATGTATATATCGTGTTTCCCTTTTTATTTTTGCTTTCATTTCCATGCATCATGCATCATATTTTATCTTCTTTCATTTTCCTTTTATTCCATGTTCATGCATCATGTTCCCCTTTTTACATGCATACAAAAAAAATCAAAAATCCAAAAATATTTGCATCGCATCATGCATCATGCATTATCCATGCATCATTTGTATATACATATTTCGAGAATTTTCTGAAATCGAGCTATATATGCGTGGTTTCCAAATAGGATTTCATTTTCTATCTTTTACGTTCGATTTCCTCGATATCGGTTTAATTATAAGACTAGGACAGGTTTTTGGTCTCAGATCCCATTTAATATGCTCGTTATGACCACTCGCATATCATCTAGGATAGAAGAACTCAAAACTGACCTAGGCCTCCCAAAGATCCACTTTATGCATGAGCATTTGAATTGATAGTTGAGTGTAATGGTTTATAACCTATCGAGACTTGGATAACAACATATTAACAAGTACTGAAGAGTGACATCACCTTGCTTATTCACGCTTTCCATTTTAAAAAATAGAAGAAAAATGTGTTTATATGCGAAAAAGAATAAAACATGCACCGTTCCCCCCAGCAAAACTGAGTAACCGGATCCCCGCGATAAAAACTGTCGGTGCCTCGCATCAAAAGATCTAGCTTGGGGGAGTGCATGAGAATAAGAGTTATAATTGATTCGAGCTAGTAGGTCTGAGGTGTCCTTCTTGACCTGATGCCCTAAGGTCATTGACCTGATAGTCATCGACACAACGCTCCTTACCCAAACCAATTAGAATCCAAATGAAAAGAAAAAAAAGAAGAATAAAAAAGGAAAAAGAGAAAAGATTTGGGAGCATGAATAGATTGTTGATTTCATGAATCGTGAAAAATTGAAGTGTTGTGAGAGCCACTTCTTTGATGGACCAATGACCCATTATCTCACATTATCATTTCCTCGACCATTTCATAGCTTAGATCCCTTGTTCTTGGCCTAAGGACGGGTTAGAGGAAACATCCTAGGTTTTGAGCTTGATCATGGCGTAGTATATTATTTGACGATTCGAGCTAAAAACCACGTCCTGTGGTTATATTCTCATCGATAGAGAGAAGTTAAAGTTTTAGATTTCCGTGAATTTGAAACTCATATTGTCCACGTATATATGCTCGACTTTATGAAAATTCTCGAAATTCATTTCATCATATGCATGCTTTATTGCATACCCCATTCTTTACTCTTTCCTCGTCTTCCTCGAAGACGAGGAAGAGTTTAGCTTGGGGGAATTTGATAGGTTATTTTTATGTATAGTTTACACATTCTTTTCACTCACGTTTTAACCCACTTCGCCTCGTTTTCTGTGCCATTTTTACCACCTTTTGTTCCTTTTTACGCTTTTGGTCTCCCCGATGCATTTCAGGTGAATTGGGAGGAGTTTGGAGCTGAAGAGCAAGAACGTTGGCTTTTTGGAGCATTTTGGGCTTTTGTGGAGTAATATTGTGCTTGAGTTGGAATTTATGTTGGTAGCATGGAGTTGAGTTGGAGATGTTAGCGGAGCAAGGCAGATGGACTCTTGGGATTGAGCTTAATGGAATATTGAGTTGAGGATGAAGAGATTGAAGGGCTGGAGCATTGAAGCTGGAGCCTGGCAAGGGAAGCAACAAAGTCTCACACGGCCGTATGGATTTATTCCATACGGCCGCATCACCTTCTAACCCGCCCAAGCGAAGAAGAGAGGGCGCAAAGCTTTACATGGCCGTATGGATTTAATCCATACGGTCGTGTCGTTTCTTCTCCAATCCAAGCATCATCATCATCATCAAAGTTTGACGCGGCCATTTGGATTCACCAAACGGCCATGTCGAGTAAAGCCATCCAAGGGCGCAACAATCTGAGAACGACGCGGCCGTGTGGTTTCGACCACACGGCCGTTTCGAAACGGGTTTGGAGCTAAACCCGTTAGACTTAGGGTTGTATTTAAGCTGCGAGGCGCCGTCATTGATGGGGGGCCGAGCTTTTTAGGCCGTTTTGAGCCTTTTTATTGTTTCATTGAAGTTTTAGGAGTAGGATTAGAATACGAATAGATTTTAGATTGAATTTTCGGAGCTCTTCTCATGGATTTGTATTGGGATCTGACAACCCCCTTTGGAAATTTAATGAGATGAGTATTGCTTTCTTTTCCTAAAGTTTTATTGTGGAATTATCACTGTTTGATATTTCTCTGCCATCTGTTGATGTTCTTTTGGTTTCCCAATTATTGATTGCTTCCATTCTACGCATTTTCAGTTCATACACTTTGTTAATCCCCGTAAATCCATGTTTCCCCCTTCTATCTGATTAACGTAGCTAGCATAAGACCCGAAATCAAGATAGTACTCGATCAATCCGCCTTCCTGCGGACAACTCGTTAAGCGCTACGACGACGTCGTGCGCTTGCAGTTTATAAATATTTAAGACGATAACAGAGGCGCTTAAGAAATCCGAAAGTATGAGAGCTTGTACAGATCAAGGGGAGTTAGAGGGAGTTTGTACTCTTTTTCATTAGATATGGTTTTTTCCCACGGGGTTTTCCATAGCCAAATGGTTTAACGAGGCAAACCCCATCAACTCAGGATCCTGAAGTATCCACCCTGTGTGAGACTCATAAGACACTCAGAATCCCGAAGTATTCATGAGCAGACTCCACACTTATGGCTGGATAAGGGAGAGTGTTGTAAACGAATAATGATGAGAGTTTGTATTGGGGATTACATCTTATCCATAGGATACGATCATATCTATTTTACCTCTATCCTTATACGCTCTTCTCTATTATAAATAAAGGACTAGGGTCTTTTCCCAGATTTGATGCTTCACAACAGTTCCCTCCAGAACTAGTTTTTCCCAAAATTTAAAATTTTAGTTACCCAAATTAAAATTTTACTTTCCAAAAATTTAGTTCTCTCTATATTTAGCTTTTCCCCACCCTAAAATTTTGGAGTTTTCCCTCCAATTTTTTCACAAACTCTCTTATCCATTGATTACTCAATATTCAATCCAAGCCATTTTCTGTCTACCCTTTTGTCCTAGTCAACCACCACATTCAAAAGCATCCCTCAAGTTTAAATTAAAATTTAGTTTCCCAGAGAATTTAATTTCGCCCTTAAATTTTCGCTCCCCTAAAATTTAGTTCTCGATAGAATTAGTTCTCCCCAAAATTTAAAATTTTAGTTTACCAAAATTTGGTTCTCTCCAGATTTAATTTACCCTAAAATTTTAAGGTTTTCCCCAGGAAATTCCTCCCTAGAATTTTAGGATTTTCCCTCCAACAAAAACTCTTATCCTACACATTGATTCCTCAAAATTTAATCCCAGCCGTTTGTATACCTGCCCTTTTGTCCTTGTCAGCAAACCAGTTCATATCAGTTTCCACACTTCATAGACAACATAGAAAATGAAAGGCAATGCTGCAAGAATATACATAATTGTCCAACCTCCCAAGATAAGCTAAAGCAATAGTTGGTCTGATGAAAACTTGAACATTGTTTACATACTCAGATCTAACAGGAGTCTATTACAAAGACTTGGATTTGCGTTGTCTAATTTATGTTTTTAAGTAAATAAACAAGTAAGCAGACATGGCTTAATAGTAAAGATGATAAGTAATTATACAATGAATCACATCTGTCACACAATAACCAAACTTTCTTAGCAAAGTAATAAAAACGCATTATACAGAACAATGGAGAGAGAGAAGAAATTAACAATTAGAACCTTTAAAAGAGTGCATGAATAGATTCATTTTAGATTTTTGAATCTCAAAACAAAATAGTTGTATCCTATGTTCTTCTGAGAGCCTCAAATTTCTGCTCACTACAGGCCGATTAAGTAAAACAGGTGAACCGTTGGAGACGGGCGGACAGCATGCATTGTTGACCAAGTCTAGTATGTATTTCATTCCTCCCACCCAGCCCTTGTTAGTTAGATTCCTTCTAGAGTTTGAATCATAATCACTCATTATACAGAAGCCGGAAACAGATAGGGAATAGATCAGATTAGATTCATCTTGAAAGAGTAAATGATTTCTACAGATCCTTAATTCCTCTACATAATAACCCTTTCTTCTGCTCAATTTCTCCTTTCCCTTCCTGCTTCCTACATTTCTACTTCAATTTGCACCAAAATCTCTATCAATCCCATTTTACTCAGTAGACTGCTTCTCAGTGTCATGATAGAATCCTCCTGTATCTGATGGTGCCAATGATACATGTGGCCACATATCCATCAAAAAGATTATCTGTTTTTATTATAAAATGGGGAAATCACACAAAAATACCCCAACGTTTAGGGCATCTTTCATATTAATACACTGAACTTTTAAGTCATACACAACAGTACCTTTTTTGGTTTTTTGTTTAATTTATACCCGTTTTGCCCTTTACCATATTCACAAAAATAATACCCTAACGTTTGGGGTATCTTTCAAAAAAATACCCAAATCCCACTAAAACCCAAATCACATGGATATTTTTTTGAAAGATACCCCAAACGTTAGGGTATTATTTTTCTGAATAGGGTAAAGGGCAAAACGGGTATAAATTAAACAAAAAACCAAAAAAGATACTGTTGTGAATGACTTAAAAGTTCAGGTTATTAATATGAAAGAGGCCCCAAACGTTGGGGTATTTTTGTGTGATTTCCCCTAATAAAATTCAACGAGGTGGACAAAAAGATCAGGAAACATACGGTATTTAACAATTTGTTAGACCTGACCACAAGAGTACCTCACCAATAACCACATGGAGATCCATAACATTACATCTTAAGGGCATCAAAATAATTCCCATAGAAGCCTTTTCTTGTGCAACTCAGTTTCATTCATAGTGTGGATAGAATATACTAAAAATATACACGACTGAAGTTTAAGTTGAAACTCATGCATCTTTGAAAAACACCAAATCAACTATTACTAAATTCAAACAATAACTTAATATTATTCTTACAGGTTTCAGCAAACAGTCTTGACATCCTCAACTTGCCATTCAAGCCTCACTGCTGAATTTCCTCACCGGGCATAACAGCACATTCTTAATGCCTGGTTAATGTTTGCGAGTGATTATCATGCCAATGAATACTAAAATATATACGAAAATATATACCGTTTTCTTCATGCGTCAAATATGGCAAATGAAACTGGGTTCACAAGCAATATAGAATGGTGTTCATTTCACACAATACGAAATAAGGCAATTGGATTGCAAAGTTGAAGTTGCAAATATCATTACTGGGAAGATAACATTTCATGTTTCAGGTCCCCGTCAATCATAGTGATCAAGAAATAAAGAAAGACTCGCAAAGAACGCATGCAAAGCTTTCATGAATGTCATGGAAACGGAAGAAACAAAAGCTCAAATTAAATGAAGTTGTAGCTTGTAAGTACAAGCACAAAATATTTGAAACCATTAAGTATAATTTTGACATCATTCATTTATCTCAAAAAAAACTGAATTTATTATAATCCGCTGGGGTGCTACGGGGAAGACACTATTCCTTTTTTCCAATCCCATGAGACATGTTGTAGATTCCACGCCCCTGCCCGTCAAGAAGTGGAGTAGGTCACTTTCACGCACAATATCTACAATATACGGAAAAGAAAACCGGCCCAAAAACAAAAAAAAAAGAAGAGAAATCTTACAATGAGAAACAAAGCGGATCCTGCCAATGCAAGGGGGATAGCAACGGATGTTATCTTATCATAGCGTCCCTTTAGGTAGGTATGCTTATGGGTGCTCTGAAAAATCTGCTGGTACTTCAGAAGCTTATCCCTGGGCCTAAAAGGTTGTTCGGTGGCATCAGCCATCCTGCACTACGAGAAAAGCATCAATATAATTCTCCAACGCAAACAAAGAATGTCAGCACTCCAAGAGCTACTGATTGGCAGAACACCATTTGTGCCTATCGGAATTCAATTTTTAAAACCCCAAGCTAACAAATACAGTTTACACTTTGTTCAAAAAACAAGGTTATGCTTCGTAATAAAGGGAAAGGTCTGGAAATGAAACGTTTGAGTTACGAAAAATGCACAACATCAAAGAAACACATAATGAAAAGAGCTTTTCCTTTGCATGTGGTTAGGCATGATTAAATGCTATTGTGAACTTACCTTAACTTCAAATTTTTTTAAAAAAAAATAACAGCAGGGTCATATCCTATAGGGATGTAAACATGCTTGGACTATCTGAACCAAATTCATTTCTGTATCCCCCTAGACGAGGCATACATGTCTGACCAGTCTCGGATTTGGACCCGCAAATGTAAAGTGAACTTTTCCAGGATGCCGGTTCAAATGTGAATTTAGTGTTAAGAAACCAATTCGAACTCAGGTAACCTGACAAAGATAATTGACATACTCTTTGTCATGTGTATTTGCTCACTCTCACCCATTACCCATATATCTCATGTGTATCTAGTTCATTGTCTAGCCCAAACCCAATGACATATCTAGTATCAGTACTAATTCCTTCACAGCTTTGCCTGTTCTGCTTCTGCAGAATACACCAACATTTCCTCACGACATAGGATTTTCTTCGGTATATTATTAATAATGATCTCGTTTATTCTTTTGTGACAACATGTCTACATCCAATTTACATCTCTATCAATTTTGTACTGCACATCTTTCTTGTCCATACGTGATTCATGTCTATGAACATTTTTAATGCATATGGATTTTAGATTTCCGTTCCGAAAACATCCATACTGAATTTGTATGGCATAAGATTCAAGATACAAATATGTGAATCCAATATTCGTTCTGCATCAGGTCCCTTTACATCTCAACAGAAGTAAATGACTTTTCTGATTTTTCAAGGGAAATCCAAGAATAATTATCATAAATAACATCCACAACCATAGTTGACTTAAAACAAAAGATTCTTTTTATATCGCTAAACAATCACCGATATTTCAACTCTCATTGGTATCCGTCAAGTTTTATCCGATCTTTCATGATGTACCTATCTCTTTTTTGTGACATATATAACAATCAAAGCAGCCAAAATGTTTAGAGTTTTTGATAGCAGTGCGAAATTATCATTCCACATAAAAAAGAGATATGGAGCAACATTAGAAACAAAATCAAACAGATGAACGACCAAATACGGCATGAAAATATCAAAATAAATAGTAAATAGCACTACTGCAAAGTAATAATATATAGAATCTCCCAACATTCTTGATAGTGAATAGAAGCACATATCTTTTTCCCCCAAATTTCAAAAGCCCTAAATTTCAGAGCGAATAACGCGAAATTTTCATCGGAAAGATTCTGAAGCGTAGTAATTTAAACTAAAAAAACATCTAGATGTAAGGGGGGTAAACCTAGGTCGATGATCGAAAAGGGTTTCCATGGTTTCGTTTGTTACCTGATTTGCGCAAAGAGATCTGAATGTGCTCCGATTTGGAAAAGAAATCGAGTAGAATTTCGATCGAGATCGACAGAGGTCGTTCTTTGTTTTTTATTCTCGTTCTTTCTTGTTTTTATGCGGCCAACCAAAGGGCAAGGGCTTGGTCGTCAGATTAATCACAACCGTAGGCTTAATGTTACGTGGCAGATTTCGAGCAGGCACGCTGTGATCGCGTCATTCCAAAATTGGGCCCTTTGGAGGGCTGTCGAGCCCAGTAGCCCACGGGCATTAGGTATCATGTTTGCACACACAATAATCAGTACATTTGGCGAAGACACTAAAGGTGGGAAAAGGAGAAAAAGAATAGGACTAAAGTCAGTGATTTTTTTAAACTTTTGAAATGTCTATCATTCAAGATGATAATATACTATCTGAAAGGCTCAATCATCCAGCTCAACAAAAGGAACAACGGTCCAACTCGCAAATAAACCTAATAGGTCTGGCCTGCTTAACAATGGGGCCAATCCTACAAATGAAGTTACTAAAATGACATACGGATTCTCCTATGAATAAAAGTCCCCTCATAAGAGGAGATGAGTATTATAATTCTCAATTTTCTCCCTTTCAATTTCTATTGCATATTATCTTTCTCATGCACTCATTGGAGCCTCGGAGGAATCGAAGTCAGGCTCCCTACCCTGGATTTGGCTCGTCAATGCTCTTTGGTTATCATGGTATATAGATTACATGACAAGTGAGATGAAGGTTTATCTAGCCCATTCAGATCCATCTACACACTAAGTCACTGTTAGTGTCGGTTGTATGAACACAGACACAACCATGTACAACAAACGGGACAACAGAACCTAGGTGGGTGGCATGCCAACAATATACCATGGCAAGGCCCTTAGAGATGCAAAGATTAGACGCTCTCGTATCGAGAAAGTCGCATATGCACTGTACATCTCAACAAAAAGACTTCGCACATATGTCCAATCCCATACCATTGTGATATTAGTTAACCAAACATTAGCTATGTTATTGGGGGAAAAGTGCATGAGGAAGAGATGCCCCTAGGCATAAAGATTTCTTAATATGA
The DNA here is from genome assembly GCA_030789695.1 of Scilla litardierei. NCBI lineage: Eukaryota > Viridiplantae > Streptophyta > Magnoliopsida > Asparagales > Asparagaceae > Scilla > Scilla litardierei. Next base: position 408,563,106 of record CM061142.1, on the reverse strand, counting down.
CATGTGGAACAACTCTCTAACGACAATCAAAGCACAGAGGATGCATGGAAGAAAGACATGCACATGCAAATGTCATGCATGATGAAATAACATCTTTGATACTGCATCAATTCACCAACATGTGCCAACTCGCATTCGAGAACTAACTTGCATATAGGTGTTGTAATTGTTAGGAAAAGTATGCCCTTAAGACAATTATTGTAATTGTAATAGACATCTCGTTCGAAATGGTATTAAGCTATTTGGTAATCTTTACCTATGATATCCTCCGTATCATTTCTTTGGTTGTTGTTGTGATTATATGATGCATGGATAAAGTTCCAGGACTTATGAGAGGAACATTGGGATCAAGATGAGGTCATAATAATGAGGCCAATGTGTCCGTCGATCATGTGTCCAGAGCTATTCCTCGTCGGATGAATATCGAGACGGGACATCAATATTCCGATTAGACCAGTGTGCATTAACCTATACCATCGGATGGTATTGTCTGGCCTCATAGTCACTCGGTGTGGAGACATCGTTAGATAATGCACATGTGCTTGTTTGGAAAACAAGGTCACAGAACAACCCGGAGATATTTCTGTACGGTTATCATCTAAGGCACCGGTTGGAGAAAGGAGATCTGAGGTGTTGCTTGGAGAAGGTGAACGCGGCTCTTCTGGTCTTCACCAAAAGAGATTAAGGAACTGCGAGTATCGCTTGAGTATACTTGCGCAAAGGTACAACCTTTATGGTTTTTATTCAGCGATTTAATTCCTAGATTAGCAGTAGATCCTTGGTTTGATTGCTAGTATAGAAAAATTTTGAATCCAGAAAAGTAAAAGTTTTCTCGTCTTCTTCTTCTTTGCTCTAGCAAAGCGAAGAGGGTTGTTCGAGTTCTTGGATGGCTCATAAATTATGGAGGCATTCTTCATCACGTGATTCATCTAAGGCACCGGTTGGAGAAAGGAGATCTGAGGTGTTGCTTGGAGATGGTGAACGCGGCTCTTCTGGTTTTCACCAGAAGAGATTGAGGATCTGCGAGCATCGCTTGAGTATACTCGCGCAAAGGTGCAACCCTTATGGTTTTTATTCAGCGATTTAACTCCTAGATTAGCAGTAGATCCTTGGTTTGATTGCCAGTATAGAAAAATTTTGAATTTTCTGTCTTATGTTGTCTTCTGCTGCATGATCTACATATTTTATATTATTAGCATCATAATCTTACAGTAATCACATCAAGGAGAGATGATAACTGCTGACTCCATCAAGGAGGGGCGATGATAAGCACCGACTCCATCCAAGAAAGGTGAGAAGCAGTGATTTTGCTAAGGAGAGGTAATAGACATCGACTCCCAATCAAACTTAGGAGGCATACTCCATTCCCACCAACTTGAAAAACAGATACTTCGAAGCTAAAAGGCAACAACTGGCAAAAGACACCAGCCAAACATATAAACTCCTTGATGAAGCCATCATCCTGTAAAAAAGGGTAAGGTTATATATTATATGCCTTCATGAACCAAAACTCCGAGGGTCTAACAAACTCAAAACAAAATCCCTCAGCGGCATGGTTGCATGATTGATCAAAAACACAAGAAGAAAACTGGAATTAAGCGTCTAATGTTTCCACGCTTCAATTTGCAAAGAAACAGAAAAAGCCTTACCTTCACGTCAGGCATAGCTGTTGCGGTTACGTCACCAACTCTATGTACCGCACACCCCCAAGCATGAAGGACATCCTCGTTCCATGGGACACACATCAAAAGGGGTGTCCCCTTTCCATGGTTACCCACATGTCTATCACCATTAAGATAGTCATGAGAATGATCGTGCCAAGGGATCCACGGCACACACGGCCATATGAGGCATGGCACGAGGGGTGTCCTGCTGTCTCAGGCGCCCAAAATCTCCCTACATCCTTAGGACGTGATAAAAGGTGTTCGAATTAATGGCTCTTTTAGCCATTTGTTCACTCCTATTTTTCCTTTTGTTTTTTTTGTCCCACATTACTTGGGCAATATGCCTTGGAGGTGTTTATTAAGGGAGTTGTAGAGACTTGGGGTGTGACCCAAGGGGTACGACTCTTTTGTGAACGTGCGAGGACGCACACAACCACCACATGCGCGCGCGCTCGCCGCGTCGTGCTGTTGTGTGCGCGCGCATTCCTTTTTTGGATGGCGCGACTTTCCCTTTTTGGCCACATGCAGATTCATTGCGTTAATTGGCTTTGATTGAGCCATTAACTTTCCATGTTTATTGTGTCCATTAAATCTGTTGTTTATTACGTGTTAATGAAGATGTTTTGCATTCCATTCATTGCAGCTCTTTATTGCGCGACCCTTTGAAATTCTGTAACAGTTTTTGTTACCTCATATAAATTTACTTGGCCTCATTCCTGATAGGACGACGATGTATTTTTCCTCTCTTGATCTCCCACTTCTGGGTACTATTGTGCAATCTCCAAATCTTCTTGCCCCGAGTGGACGCGTTCAGGGGGTAGTTGTGTTAACCTTGGGAAGCAACCGGCAATTCCGATTAGCATCGAAGTCGGGCCGTAATTGTTTTCAAGGCAGTGGTCATTCCACGGCACAGCGTTTCATTCCTGATAAGTTCTCTCTACCTTCGATCTTTCTACGCTTGAGCCATAGTCAATTCCGACTTTTTATAAATTACAATTTGAAAACAATTATTTGGTATTATACTATGGCTATCATCGCAAACAAATCCATTCGTGTTGCGTATTGGATATTATTGGATTAAAACTTGGAGTACATTTTATGTTTAATCTTTATATGATTTGATGTATTGGCGATTCAGATTAAGCTATAAATATTATTCTTTTATGGGCCTGTGGGAACCCTAGCCATTGCGATTCCGATCGACTCCGAGCTATGCTAGAGGCGGCCGATTCATGGACGGAACAACGGAATCTTTTTCGCCGTCTGCTAGGGTTTTCGAACTAACTGATCGGTTGTAGTTGTTGTTGGGTCTTTGTCTCGGAATCTTGTCGGAGATGGCGGCAAACGGGAACCTAGAGAGGATACGGAGGGGATTTAGGACATTGTCCTTCATGCTGACGATGGTGGCTTCGCTGCTGACGATGTCGGTGCCTGTGTTGGTGGCGATCGGCGATGTGTCTGTCTCCCTGGGGCTTGCGTCGAGGTTCGCGTGCGGGAGGTGCTATGGGTTGAGAGAGCACGTGATTATATATGGATTTAGGCAGACTTTGATGGATATCCCCCTCGTCTCGATTATTCGGTCGTTCATCATTACCTATAAGATTTTCTATCTTTTTTAAAAAAAAATAATTTTTTCCTGCTAATTGTTCATTAATATTGATTTCTCTAATATTTTGAGTTGGTAGCTTGTTGAGGAAATTTTTAATGTATTTGTTGGAAATGATGAACAGTACAAAATTTTAAATTTTAAAATGATTAACAGATTTTAAATTTGTTGGAGAAGATATTATTTTAACTTATTAAGACAGGTTTAGAGGAATGTTTCATTTTGCCTGAGAAAAAGTTGAAATTCATTAATCAACATTATAATACGTATGTAACTTATAAGAAACATGTTTTGGAGTATTAATAATTGATTAGAGGCCAACCTAGGAGCATCTTGCGAGGTGCTTGATAAAGACATGTGATTTCAGAATTAATGATGGATGCCAAAGACGCATAAGATTTATCAGTCTACATCTTGAAGCGTGGAGAATGTGAAGCATTACTTTATCACATTTGTTGAAGATTACTCTAGGTTCACTAAGGTGTACCTTCTTAAGAGCTAAGGATGAGGCTGAAGAAATGTTCATTAATTATAAGACAGAAGTAGAAAACCAACTTGATAGTAAAATCAAAAGGTTTAGGTCTGCCAGAGGTGGAGATTATAGCTCCCATACCTTAAAAGACTTCTGTGAGAAGAATGAAATCATACATGAGTTTAGTGCTCCTTATGTTACTCAACAAAATGGTATAGCTGAACGAAAGAACATGACTCTAAAAGAAATGATGAATACCATGCTCTTAAGTTTAGGATTATCTGATGACATGTGGGGGGAAGCCATTCTCTCTGCTTGCCATATCCTTAACAGAGTACCCCATAAGAAACTAGACAAAACACCTTATGAATTGTGGAAATGTTATCCCCCTAACCTTAAATTCCTTAGAGTGTGGGGGTGTCTGGCAAAGGTAGGACTACCTGACTTTAAGAAGCCAAACATTGGGTCTAAAACTTATGATACTGTTTTATAGGGTATGCTTATAATAGTGCTGCATATAGATTCATGTCCTTATCAGGTAACTCTATTTCTGAGTCTAGAGATGCAGAGTTTTTTGATCATGTTTTTCCTTTGAAAAAGGAATTAACAGATTCTGTGTCCCTTGTACCTCCTATTGGGTCTCTTCCTTCTTCTTCACGTATATCTTCTGATATGCATACTTGTAGTTCTACTTTTAGTGAAGAACCTAGAAGGAGTAAGAGGAAAGGACTGAAACCAATTTTACACCCGACTTTATAACTGCCTTTCTCTCAGAAAATGGATGTATAAACATGCTTAGTGATGAGATAGTGTCTACCTTTATGATAGAAGAAGACCCAAAAACCTATGATGAGGTAATAAGATCCATTGATGCTAGCTTTTGGAAAGAGGCTATTAAAAGCGAACTTGATTCTATTATATCCAATCTAACTTGGGAATTAGCTGAGTTACCTAAAGGTAATAAGCACATTAGTAATAAAATGGATTTTCAAGAAAAAGATGAGACCTGACGAATCGATAGAAAAATTCAAAGCTAGACTTATGATCAGGGGTTTTACTCAAAAGAAAGGAATAGACTACTTTGTCACCTGTTCTACTGTGACCAAGATTGCAACCATAGGGACTCTAATTGCCTTAGCTGCAATTCATGAGTTAGTCATACATCAAATGGATGTTAAGACAGCCTTCCTAAATGACGATCTAGGAGAAGAAATCTACATGTCCCAACCTAAGGGTTTTGTAGTTGCTGGTATAGAGAATATGGTTTGCATGCTTAGAAAGTTTTTATACGGCTTAAAGTAAGCTCATATGCAATGGTATGAGAAATTCAACAGCACCTTAATAAGGAATGGATTTGTTGTAAACACATCTGATTCTTGTGTTTATTCTAAACTAATAGGATTAGATTGTGTAATTATTTGTCTCTATGTCAATGACATGTTAATTTTTGGGAACAATCTAGATATTGTAAATGATACCAAAAATTTCTTGTCATCTCAGTTTGAGATAAAAGACCTAGGAGAAGCTGATGTCATGGTAGGAGTTAAAATTGTTAGAAACTATTATGGCATCTCCTTGAGTCAATCTCATTACGTAGAGAAGGTACTGAAGAAATTCAACTGCTTTGATGTTGTTCCTGCTAGAACTCTATATGAACCTAGCATACATTTGGAAAAAGAATTTAGGAGAGAGTATTTTTCAATCTGAATATGCTAAGATCATAGGAAATGTGATGTTCCTTATGAACTGTACTCGACCTAATATAGACTATGATGTTAGCAGGCTAAGTCGGTATACTCATAACCCTAGTAATGAACACTGGACTGCTCTTCATCGTTTATTAAAGTACCTGAAAGGAACTGTTGATTGGTGTTAGCTTTTCAGCAAATTTCCTGCTGTGTTAGAAGGATTTTGTGATGCAAACTGGGTTTCAGATAACGATGAAGTAAGTTCAACTAGTGGTTTTATATTCTCTTTGGGTGGATGTGATATATCTTGGAAGTCTTCCAAACAGACATGTATAGCACGCTCCCCTATGGAATCTGAATTTATTACTCGTGAGTTGGCAGGGCAAGAGGCGGCTAAGGAACTTGTTAGCAGACGTGCCTTTGTACGGAGGGAAAACTGCTCCAGTTTCTCTTCATTGTGATTCTCAGGCAGCCATTGATGTTGCTAAAAATAGTGTCTACATCGGGAAGAAAAGACACATTCAGATCAGGCACAGTGTGGTTAAATAACTCCTGAAAAATGTAGTAATTTCTTTGGAATATGTAAGGCCTGAAAGAAATCTTGCAGATCCATTAACCAAAGGATTGCCAAGAAAAGTGGTTCTTGATTCGTCGAGGGGGATGCGGCTAAAGCCCATGAGTTAAGGTTATATGGTTGATACCCAGTGTGGTCTAACGAAGCCATATGATCCTTAATAAACACTACATTTCCATCCATATGGCATGTGGTAGTGTTCTTTGAATCCATAGCCAAGTTTGGCGGTGATATTGAGAAGCACTTGATGGATTCACTTTGAGACAAGTCCATAACCAGTTTTGGTGGTGCTATTGAGAAGCACTTGATGGACTTAAGCAGAGGTTGAGCTGTATGCTCTTAATGGTTTCATAACCAGTTTTGGTGGTGCTATGGAGAAGCACTTGATGAAACACCTATGTGGGTGTGAGGGTTTGGCCACCCTCTATGAAAGACAAGGGCAGTCTTTCTAGAGCACTTACGAGACCCAAGTTGTGCGCATGGCCTATAGCGCTTGTTATGTATCGTAGAGTTTGCACAATCTCAAGGGAACAATATGTGTTGTGGGGGTCTCAACCGAACCCTAATGAGTTCAAGAGCAATTCACTCATTAGAAAGTAAGTTGTTGCCTCACTTCACTACGCATCAATTCAATCGAAAGACATTAATACTTAAGTATTCATCCCTCTTTACCCAGGAACTTTCTCATCTCTTTTTTGAGCCATTAAGTGGGGGATTGTTGGAATTATTGGATCTTTTAGCCATTTGTTCACTCACATTTTTCCTTTTGTTTTTTGTCCCACATTGCTTGGGCAATATGCCTTGGAGATGTTTATTAAGGGAGTTGTAGAGACTTGGGATGTGCCCCAAGGGGTACGACTCTTTTGTGAACGTGCGAGGACGCACACAACCACCACACACGCGTGCACTTGTCGGGTCGCACCGCGATGTGTTGTGTTGTGTTGTGCATGTGCATTCCTTTTTTGGATGGCGCGACTTTCTCTTTTTGGCCCCATGAAGATTCATTGCGTTAATTGGCTTTGATTGAGCCATTAACTTTCCATGTTTATTGCGTCCATTAAATCTGTTGTTTATTACGTGTTAATGAAGGCGTTTTGCATTCCATTCATTGCATCTCTTTATTACGCGACCCTTTGAAATTCTGTAACAGTTTTTGTTACCTCATATAACTCATATAAATTTACATGGCCTCATTCCTGGTAGTACGACGATGTATTTTTCCTCTCTTGATCTCCAACTCCTGGGTATTATTGTGCAATCTCCAAAGCTTTTAGCTGCGAGTGGAAGCGTTCAAGGGCTGTTGTGTTAACATTGGGGAGCAACCGGCAAGTCCGATTACCACCGAAGTCGAGCCGTAATTGTTTTCAAGGCAGTGGTCATTCCACGGCACATCGTTTCATTCCTGATAAGTTCTCTCTACCTTTGATCTTTCTACGCTTGAGCCATGGTCAATTCCGACTTTTTATAAATTACGAAAGGTGCTTCGCTATGATGTTGCCACCATTGTATCGTATTGCAATAGATCCATCCCATCCTTCCCCTTATGCAAGGCTTAAAGACCCAGCTCAACAAACGGCCAAATGAACGGCCAAATGACCTAACTTGCAAGTGATCTTAATAGATCCGGACCACTCAATAATGGACCCATCCTATGAATGAAGTTATTATAACGCCATTTAGTTCCTCCTATAAATAACCCTCCCCTCATGTTCGGAAAGGAGAATTTTCCTTCTCAACTTTCTCTCTCTTAATTTATAATTATCTCTCAGATACTCATTTAAACGTCAGAGTAGTTGAAGCTGGGGACACCATCTGAGGTTCAGCTAGCTAACGCCTTGGCTACTATGGTGTGTAGATTCAAGAACAAGTGGAAGAATGCATATCTAACCCGTTCAGGTCCAGCCGCACACTACGTCATCAAAATCCTTCCACTCTTTCTTGTTTGGTATCATGAAGTGTGTTATATAATACATATCATTGCAAAATGCTTGAAAAACTTAGATTATTTGCTCAAGAATTTCTTACAAAGCCCTCAGCAATCTCAGCATATATAAGGGATAAAAACTGTTAGAAACAGTTCCCAAAATCATCCCTCCAATGGCTAAATCGACAACTCTCTGAAAATCACGGAGCTGTGTCGAATTGGTCCATTAGGCAAAAATAGTCAACACATATACAAATGGTAGTCGACTCCCGAAACAACTGTAGTCGACTCCAAACCTACAGTAGTCGACTCCCAAACCTACAGTAGTCGACTATTTTTACGGACCGAACATACCCAAAATTTTTCAATAGAATTTAGTCGACTCATATACAAATGGTAGTCGACTTGTTTTCAGATATATGGAAAATTATCTTAAAAGAGTATTAAATCAATTTAATTCTTTTCAAAATATTTTCAAAATATTTTTGGAAATTTAAAACATTACCTAAGTGTGTGTGCAAGCTTCAACTAGTAGCATTAACATTCAAATACAAGTTTACAAGAGATGACACACTACTCACACTTTCTTTTGGAGTCTTGGTGTCTTCCTTTAGCTGGACCAACTTGCCTCGAAGTCTCGCACCTTCAAAAGTTCTTGACTTGAGCTTTTAATCTTCAATATGAGCTCTAAGCTTCTTGACTCTTCATTATCAACTTCTATCTTCAAATCATCAATTCGAGCAAGCTTGAAAAAATTCCATGACTTTGTTGGCTTGATTTCCTACACTCACAAATATTCCTAACAAACTTATTAGTAATATTAATTGGTTGCTTATCATCAAAACTAACATTGGGATAATACAATAACCAACACATATATATCTCCCTAATTGAATAAGAAATATATATGAAAGGACATGAGTAATACTTATGGCTTTTTGGCGGCAATTAAGGTCATAAGAAATTAGGGGCAAAAATCATAATTGGGAATTACAAAGAGTTTTAATTGACAAAGAGTTTGTCCATCTTCAATGAAGAAAGTAACTTGCTGGTAACAGTCAAGGTTATCAACTCAAGATAGTTGGATCACAATTCCTACTATAAAAGTATATTAATAAATTTCGGCTAATTTTTTAGGTTGAATACATTCGTAAAATAAGTGTGTGAGTATAATTAGATAAAAACCAATTTAATTATTAATGAACATATGCTTACTATTATCATAACTCATCTAAAATATGTCATTTTGCAACATTATGTATGGCCTTAAACGTATCCTCAACAAAAACATACTAACTAGACACAACTATGAAGATTGGTTGAGAAATGTTAAAATAGCATTGACATATGACAAATTAACATACATCTTAGATGTAACCCGACAAGACACACCAACAAAGGAGTCTAGTGAAGAAAAGGTAAAATGCTTCAAGATCTGGACTCGGGATTATGCAACTGCCAAGTGCCTCGTATTGGCCTCCATAAGTAACGAGGTATAAAAGACGCACAAGAATATGAATATTCATTCCTTATTTCTCCATGTAAAAGAGTTATATGGAGATAAATCTCGAATTGCAAGATCTGACCCTTCAAAAAAATTGTTTCAACCGAAGATGGCGCTGAAATCCTAGTCCAAAACAATGTCATATATTGAAGAATCAGAATAATTGGGCTTTGCATTAGAAAATGAGTTATATATTGATATAATTCTAGTGTCTCTTCCTAGCACCTTCTTTGAGTTCATGTTGAATTTCAATATTGTTAAGGCCAAAATTGATCAGCACAGTTGTCTAGCTGACATGGACTCACGGTGCCGAACTGGAGCCTAGTCAGCCTTCAGAGTGGGACCTTCGGTTGGAGGAACCGGGGTCGGTAGTCGATGGTTGATGATAGTACGACCATTGATTGGCCTAAGTACGACCGTTGATCGGCCTAGGTACGACCGTCGATTTGGTCATTCGAGGTTGAAGAGCTCGATATCGACCTTGGTCATTGGATGGCGATCGTCGATCTGCACCACAGGGAGTCGTTAGAGAGATCGGATCTGGGTTTCGACCCAAATTCCCTCCGATGCTTAGGAACTTAAGCGAGAGAGTGAGCTTGGTGTGGTAAAGATCGACCCACTGAGGTTCGTCCCTAGACTAGCGACACAAGCTTGAATAGGGAATGGAGAAGTAAGAAGATAGAGTTCTATGTATTAGCACTCGTACCTTGAAGATGGAACCCATTTACCTTTGTCTGTCGACCTTTTTATAGGTACTTTTTCCTTGATGAGGCGTAACCATCCCTCATTGATTTGGGCACGATCTTCTCCGGGATTAAAGCTAACGGCTGCCCTTTTACTCGAGCCCATTAACTCTTCCTTGAATGTCGGCGTCAGTCCAACGGTCGTCTGACCCATTCACCCGACTCAGTCATTGCCTGCTTAGAGTGTGGGGGTAACTGGTCGCAGGGGAGAAATCGGGTTGGGTAATTAGATATACAATTGGGTTTGTATCCGTGCACTAACAATTGCCCCCATCATTCGTTCTCGGGAGATAGTGTTGATCGAGGCCGAATGATGAGTACTTTCATTAAACGGGACACGACATTCAGAGCGGCTGATTCGATTCGTGCCTCCAAAACTTCCCGTCTTCTAATGATCTCAACCGTTGCTTTTGGCGATTATCCGACACATGTCGGTCATTGGGTACTGAGCCGGGCGGAATCCCTTCACATATAAGAAACTGGAGTTGCGAAGTCCGGGACTTTTGTGCTTCTGTTCCTTTGGTAACTAAAGGAAATCATCTCCTTCTACTTGCTTTCGGCAACTAGAGATGGCAGGCGGAGCCTAAAAAGACCTGACTTCAGAGCTGGAGCAGGCCTACGAGGAAGATCAGAAGAGGAAAAAGGTAGAGGATGAAGAGGATGGAGAGGAGGAAACGGAACCCTCCCTTCCGGATCTGGGGGGGGGGGGCTGGAGGCTCCTCAAGCCAGGCTGCTGGGGCTCTGAAAGTGGCCCCTTTAGATCCTCGCGGCAGGGCTAAACCTTCCGCCATCCTGCCTCTCGACAGGTGGCCCTACGAGGACATTGTTGCTCCGGTCTTTCTCGTTGGCCCCGTCTCCCTAGAGTTTGGCCATCTTCTTCGGTCGAACCGCATTTCGATCGGCCACCCTGTGGAGACCAAGGGGGAGCCCTATCGGCCCATGTTTACTGTGGGGAGGGACGAGTCGGCTCTCCTAGACCTTGGAAAGGTGGCTCGTTTGGTAGAGAACATCACTCTGCCGAGGGACTTTGAATTCCTGCATGGGGTCGACCTTGAGATGATGGCCAAATGCTGTGTTCACATTGGCCTTCAGGTTTGTAGCCACCGGGCCTTCTTCATTTATTTCCTCTTCTGTTTTTGCTGATTGTCGCTCTTTTGCAGGTGACCCTTTTCGTCGCATGCCGATGCCGCAGGGCTCTTGACCTGATCGAGGGACAGCGTCGGCTGGCGACTGCCGAGCGCCAGTCTTCTGAGTGCTGAGCTCAGGTGAGGAAGCTGGAGGATGACTTGGGGATGAACATGTCCGCCAAGGCCACATCGAATTGGGCGGCCGTGGAGGTGAAATCCAGTTACGCCTCCGTGTTGATCACCAGGAAGCAGGCAGAAGCACAGTGGGGGAGAGAGCGATCTCAACTCCATACTGAGCTAGAGGCATCGAGGAAGGAGGTTGCTGACCTTCAGGCCAAGCTTTTCGAGAAGGGGAAAGAGGTCGATGCTTAATTTTTATGATTATTTCTTGTTTAATTCTCTTTTCTATGATGATTTCCATTGTCTCCTTGAATTCTATTGCTTTGATCATGAATATTTGTGAGTAGTCTCTTTGCTTTTGAGGCAAAGGGATGAACCCTATGGATTTAGATCTTGATATGTGAAATTTGTTAAAAACCCATGTTGCTAAACTTATTTTAGGGTTAGAGTATAGTTGATCTACTACAAATAGCTAGGGATTTCTACTTGGATCTTGAGAGCTCTGAGAGGATCTTGATCTATAGGAAGCCCTAGATATTTGATTTAGATCTATAATTTGGATATCCTAGATTTGATGCGCAAGAGCGACCAAAGCTAGCATCTTTATTATATTTCTATAATTATATTCGTCTGTACGACGGTAAGACGAATACGAACCATCATAATCTAAATTTGAACTCATATTGCATGACAGTGAACTTGAGTTAGAATTGAATTATATTGTCGACCTTAATGCTAATAATTCAAAACTAAGCTTACGCAAGAGCGAGGTTCTAGCTTGAGTTATTATAGACTTGTGTAGCACGAGAGCATGCACTGGATCACAACATAGTTGTGACAATTTCACCCTAAACTAAGATTTAGTAATTAGGAGTTCATATTCACATTGATACTCAAAAATATATACTGGGGATTACCTAGTCCTAGGCATTCTTATTAATTGAATTTATTACCGATAATTCTACACATTCGTGACATAAACATTTCTTTACCATTGCATCTATACCATATAACCAAGATAATACTAACAGACCTCCCAGTGATTTGATACCCGCTCACTACTTAACCATGCACTTGTGGTAAAACTACATTGTTTTCTGAGTACATCCAGACTACAAACAATGTGCCAATCTCTACATGCCATAGAGAAATGCGGGATTTGCAGTCTATGGGGGCATACACCCACCGGCTGCAACCCTCATGGCACACCCTCACGACCCAACCCCCACATACTTATAGCCACCATCTACACCCCTCCCATCAATATCTTCCACAATATGTGCCTCCACCAAAAGAAGAGCAACACCTTGCGACTATGATGAAAGAATTTATGGCAAACCAAGGCTTCCCCACCACTCCCCCTCCCACCATTTTGATCGGCACACATCCTAACTCAATAGCCCAACCACTTTCCCAATCACATAGGCATTTCGAGTAGTACTCATGGGGTGAGAACTATGATACCACGCCAAAGGAAGGAGAGCATATGGAAGGACCATTTAGCCTGATGCAGACATCTACCACCCTTCCATGGCTCGGCGGAGGAGGATCTACAAATGCGATGGAATACATTCGTTGGCCTGACGCATCGCCGGCCACCTGCACGACAAAATATAACCTATTTGGGCAAAAAAATTTGTTTCCGATATAGTTTCATCTTCAGCTACAAGTAATACCAACTGTACATATCATGCAGGTGACATCATCCAGAGATGTGCCCCAATAGAGAATATGAAACTTAATGGGGCGTTGTCTGAGTTTGATGGACTCTTGACCCAGTTCCGATCAAAACTCCTTGAGGTTTGCACGGGTGAGAGCAAAATGCCTGAAGTAAATTAGCCCACACCAAACTTTTCTTTTTATCAGGTTTCCAATTCAAGCCATACGCGAGCATCAAGGAGACTGCAACACATATGCATTCTTTCGAGGAGTACATGAGTTCGGCCATGGACGTGACGATCGATCGTAGCGGGCCCGAACCATGTACACTTCCTCCATTAGCGTTGCAGCCACTCCCCATCCCTTCAGAGCCCGAGCATTAACACCACATCGATCATGGAGATTTCTTGAACCCTGAACGCTCCTCATCTGAATCTCATATTTCATTTCATTCATTTTTAGATTTAGATATTTCTGATGCAATGTGTCTCCCGTAAGACATAGGTACATATGCACCAAAGGTGCACTTGGTTGTGTCGGCACCTGACCATCCTGAAAATGAGAAGGTCGAGAATCTGGTCGTACCATACCCTGAGAGTAGCGAAGTTCCTCCAAGGAATATTCGTCAATTTGATTTATAGTTTTCTACACCTTTTGATGATTTTCTCTGGATTAATTTCATAGATGGTAATAAGTTTTCACATTGAGCCGACGTGGCTCATTCCCTACAGGTTACATGTGGACACCTTCAAGGGATGCTAGGAGCTACATTGCTGGGGTACAATGACGCTCGTGGAGTAAAGCAGCTATATGAGCCACGAAAGTAGCAGAAGGGATAGCTGCCTGCACCATTGGAAATCCTTGACCCTCCTTTTGAACATGTGCATTCTATCCAGTAGTATAAATATTTTATCTGTTTCATAGTTTAGTCTCTTAATAATCTCGTCTCCTCCCGATAGCGAGAGGAGCGTAGTAGGATTTAGAATCCCCTAATAAAATTTTCACCTCTCTATCGTCTCATATGATATTATGTTAACCCCTAGAACCCTATGCTAGAACCGATCTTGATAGTACTTCCCCCACCACATTTATGCCCTTGCATGCACCTCCCTATTTTGTTTAGGCCCTTGCCTCACTTTAGCTTGGGGGAGGATCTCACATACACTCCACCATTTTCCTTGAGCCTAATGCTCACATAGAATTCCCATTTCGCCACACCCATTCCCTCCCCCATACTTTTCTACCCCCATATCTTATATTCCTCGAGCATTGAAGATAATGCTTAGTTTTAGCTTGGGGGAGACGTTTCACTCCTAGCTTGGGGAGGACTCCACACTTTTTCGTCAATTTTTCACCACTTCCACCCTTCTTCGTCAATTTTTCACCACTTCCACCCTTCCTTTATTTTTACTCCACTTTCTTTTCCATTTCTCTTTTCTTTCCTTTTCTGCCATTTTCTTCGTAGGAATTGAAAGATATGACCCATTAAGGAAAAAAATACCCGTGTGCGATTCCACATAGGCACTTGATTAAAGTCACTCCCTACACACATGCTTACTACTTTCATGACGAGACTCTTTCTTGTCTCATGCACGATCCCATTTTTAACTCCATCTCCGTGAGTGAGCACTAGATCCTCGTTTAATCTCCAGTAGGATAGATTGGTTGTCTATTCAACCTTTAGATCACACAAATATATGTTTCGCCAATTGGGTAGAGTAGGCCTTAGCTTGAAGGGTATTGGCATGTGTGCTAAGTAGAAATAATCGAACTTGGTCGATTCGGTAGAGTAGGCCCGAGGGGTCCCTTTTGGCCCAACGCCCTAGACTCGTCTGGGTTGGGACTCGTTGACTGAAATCTCACTACATGAATCACTTAAGTTTTGCGTGAGAATAAAGAATACATAATATGCATGTTTACCACCACGGTTTAGGTGGAATTATTTTATCTTGAGCCAATCTTGGAAAGTTAAGTCCCTACGACACACTCTTGGTTTATACATTCGCTTGTGCAAAACAAAGGTTGAACTCTTCCAATCTTAAGCCTATTAGGTGGATTTTCCATGGTTTAGTCTTCTCCACGGGGATACGAATTAAGCTTGAGATTGTGTTGGAGACCTATATTCTTGAGTCACATGCCGTGCTAGGTAGCTAGAGTGTCGCATGATATAAGTAAGCTCCAATTTTGTCGTTTATATGGTTTGCATGTATGATTGGTTTAGAGATGGCAATCTTTAGATTTCCTTAGCATATCTCTCCCTGAACTTCATGTCTTGTCTTGCTCGAGGACGAGCAAGAGTTTAGCATATGGGACTTTGTTAGGCATATTTTATGTACATATTTCCACCCTGTCACGCCCAGCTTCCCTAATATGGAAGGCGAGACGTGAGCAGGTCCGCTCAGACGTGGAGCTATGAAGCTGCAGTCTGATAAGCGTCTGAAAAAATTTCAAAAAGTAGCAGGTCCTTGCATTGCGACGAAACAACAACAATAATAAAGCAGATAAGAAAATATCCACCAACAACATCCAACAAATATTACATCACAGAATAGTCACAACAGTACGAGTCTGAACAATAGGCCTAAAGCATGGCCAGACAAAACAAAGAGATATATAGGTGCTACACACCGAAATCTAACAGCAACTATAAAAGCAGCAACAACTAAAGAAGTCTCTAGGTGAGACTAGGACTGGTCACCGGTGTCCTCGAACTCGGTCTCAGTAGGGACCTCGAACTCAGCGTCAACGAACTGCTCGTCCTCAACAACCTGCTCTGTCTCAAATCCTGACATGTGACACCCAAAGAGAAAAGGGCACATGTCAGCAAAAGTCTCCCAAAAAAGGGCGGAGAACTTTTGTGCAAGGATACAAATAAAATAATGCAACTAGCAGTTCTAACATGATGAAATGGCATGACATTTAAGAATGCAACATTTAAATGAACAAGATAATAGAAATCAAGCACGGTGTAGCAAAAAGCTACAATTCATTATTTCACGATTCACGAATCACTGATTTATCACTTTGTGCACAGAGTTTCCGTCTTTTGGCTGAAGTGGCTGTACGGGCTCACTTCTACGCTCAAGCGATCGTTTAACCCTACCCCTCCCACATGTGTCGAGCCTTGGTTTCCCAAGTACATGAGCCCGCTTCTGGATCACGAGCCCAGGAAGTGTTTCTCAATATGGACTGGCGCCCATCTTCTGGATCACGAGCCAGGAAGTGTTTTTGGCATAAGGTTGTGCCCGCAAAAGCAGGTGCCTAGCCTCAATAGTTACAATTTTTTTTTGTAGCGTGTGCTACACAATCACGATGAAACATTGAATTCATGACATGACATGAGATGAGCAGTTAAAGTGCATACCGTTAATTAAAAATTAAACATGGCATGGCAGCATGAATGAAAGCAGGTAAAGTGTCGGATCTAGTTTCGTTGTCAAACTAGATCAAATAGTGCGTCTAGGCGACTATCATTTCACCGCCTAGTCTCTTTTACACAATTTTACAAATTGGCCTAAAACGTGGCCTAAATAATTACTGGCAAGTATCACTTGCCTGTTTCCGGTGATATCGGTTGTCGTGGGTTCGCCTCGACGAGCGTTACGCTATAGAATGACTGGTTCTCTGTTTTGGTTAAATAAGTTAACGAATTAGGACCATTGTAAGATAAGCACAAAATTTAGTTAATCCCTAAATTAGGTTCGTCAGATTTTATTGGGTTATATAAATAGGGTACACCTTATTTTATTCTAGTTTCATTACATAAACATCAGTTACAAACTTGCTAACATACTGGGATTAAATTAACAATACAAGCTAATGACAAATTTAATAATAATTTAACTTACACTAATTACATTACTAATTTGATTTCTTGGCTTAACATGGTGTTAATAGGTCTACATACCAACTTTTGGCTATGGGGGTAATAAGTTAACAGGTTATAACCCATATTATTTAACAACTAACATGCTGAAATTCAATCAACATTAAGTCTTTAAACAAGCACTAGTTAATATTAATTAGGCTAATAGCATGGTTCAACACGGTATGCCTTGTTTCATCCTGATATCATCCATACTAACAACATACCGCAGAAATCAAAACTAGTCAGTTTATTCTCATGACTAATACCATCAACCTACTAGTACTAACATTTATTATGGGTTAATAAACAAACTAACAGTTAATTACTCTTCCTACTCTTTTAATACTCAGTCTGTCACCCACCCCAACTTTCTTTATTCTTTCAAAACTTCTGTCATGTTTTCCCTCTCTCTCTCTCTCTCTCTATATTCTTTATTATAACCCCTTTAAGGCTGTCACCCAACTCATTTTTTTAATACAATACTCCTCTTCTATCACTCCCTCTGTCTTTCATATTCTGTTCGTATGTCTCCCCTTCATTTCGTCCTGTCATTTCTTCTCAATTTATTATATTCATTCTATTTTTTTTCTAAGGCTAAAGCTATTCTTTAAGCCTGTATCCTTGCTGTCTGCTCTCGTTTCTCTTCTCCCCTTCTTTATTCTAACCTTAGCTCTCTTCATTTGTCTATTCTTCTTTTCTTTTTTTTTCTCTCAATACTTTGCAGGAAACCAAGCAACGGAAGGTGATACTTCACCTACGCACGGCGCACGCGTGGGAGAAGAGGACGGCGGCGCTGGGCGGCTGCGCGGGCGGCGCTCCGGTGCGTTCTCCGGCGCTGGGGCGGTTGAACGGCGTGGGTGGGCAGCTCCGGTAGGGTGCAGCGACGGCGGCGGCTTCCTGCGCACGGCGGCGGCGCGCGCTGCGGTTGCTCCGGCGATGGCGGCGGGCTGACGGCGGGGATGGCCGGCGGCTGCGCGCAGGTGAGGGCCTAGGGGAGAGGGGAGAGGAAGGAAGAAGGAGAAGGAAGAAGAGGGTTTGTTTGAGTTTGGATTTGATTTATTGTTGTAATGAATCTGAAGTTTCAGATCTCCTCTAATCTAGGCTTTTGATTTCAAAAAATCAGTTTTGGGGTTTGAACAAGAGTTTGATTGGTGATGAGAATTTGGGGAAGAATCTGATGGGTTTGTTTTTGTAGAAATCTGAAATATTAATTTCAGATCTGGTTTTGGATGTTTGAATCTGTATATTTTTGTTTTGATTTGGGATTTGTTTTTGGGGAAGATTTGTTGGTGGATTTGATTTTGGCTTGTGGACTGATTTGGTTTTGAAATTGATTTGGAGAATTGGTTTGGGCTTGTCCTGGAGAATTTTGCAGGGAAAGATGATTTTGGGAAGGGCTGATTTGTTTGATTTGTGTTGAAATTGGTTTGAGAATTGTAGAGGATGATAAACAGGTTTCCTTGGGGAGTTTGTTTGCTGGCTGAAATTGTTTGCAGGAGAAGAGAAGATTGTTGACGGTGATACTGTTATAAGAACATTGTGGGAGACAGTTTGATGGAGGGAGGAGCTGGATGTGGGGGAGATTATAATGAGGCCTGTTGGATCTCACCCACCCAAACGGTGGAAGTCAATAGGGTTAATTAGCAACTTAATTAGGTTTAAGTTAATCAATATTGATTAGGGCTAATTTAATTAGGGTAAATAATTAGTGTAAAAATTTATTAATCGTGCCATGGAAAAATATTAAGAGATGGACGCGCTCGCGTCGACGCACAAAAGAATTTGCGCACAAAAATATCCGAACGATCAAAATAAAAATACGGGCACACATAATAATCATACGCCTAGCCGATACCGGCCGTTACATTCTACCCACCTTAGGAAAAATTCCGTCCTCGGAATTCTTATCCACTAAAGAGTAAGGAACAAATATGGACAACACTCCCGTATCTCATCTTCTCGCTCCCAAGTAGACTCTCCTGATGAGTCACGACGCCATATCACCCTGACTAGATCAACAGTCATGTTCCTGAAGACTTTCTGACGTCGATCTAAGATCTCCACCGGTTGCTGTTCGTACGTCAGATCTAGCCGAACAGTAATCTCAGAGTAGTCCACAGCATGAGAAGGGTCGCTGATATAACAACGGAGCTGGGACACATGAAAGACGTCATGAACTCCCTCTAAGGACGGTGGCAAAGCTAAGCGATATGCTACCTCTCCAACTCGCTCCAGCACATCGAAGGGTCTAATAAATCCCGGACTAAGCTTGCCTCCATATACTTCCTTGCTAATATCTCCGTGGATTGCCCAACTCGGAAAGGTATAAAGTGTGCGGACTTGGTCAATCGATCAACGATGACCCAGATCGCGTCGCTCTGCTTGGTGCTCCGAGGTAAGCCAGTCACGAAGTCCATCGTGATATGTTGCCACTTCCATTCTGGAATCGGCAGGGGTTGTAGTAATCCAGCAATGCGATGATGTTCAGCCTTCACTTGCTGACACACGAGGCACTTGGCAACGCTCCGTGCCACACTTCTCTTCATTCCATGTCACCAGAAATTCTGTCGAAGATCCTTGTACATCTTAGTACCTCCAGGATGAATAGAATAAGGCGAACTGTGAGCCTCATTCATCAACTCTTCTCTGATATCTCCGACAGGCACGCAGATCCTACTACCATATCTCAAGGATCCATCCGCGTGAATCAGAAATTCTGTCTGTAGTCCTGCTTCGACTTGCTCTCTGATCTTCTTCAATTTAGCATCTCCATCTTGAGCAATCTTGATTCGATCCACGATCGTCGATTGAATTTGCATGTTCATCAACGACGATGTGACTCCCGGTAGAACAGCTTCAACATTCATCCTTCGCAGATCCTGCTGCAATCTCCACTGAGCTGTGAGAATCATCACTTCGGGCAGTCGACTCAAAGCATCCGGTACGACATTCACCTTCCCAGGATGATACTGAAGATCGATGTCGTAGTCTGCCATCAATTCTAACCACCTGTGCTGTCTCATATTCAGCTCCTTCTGGGTGAATATATATTTCAAACTTTTGTGATCAGTGAAGATTTTCACTTTCTCACTCAGTAAGAAACGTCGCCAAATTTTCAGTGCAAAGATGACGGCAGCTAACTCCAAGTCGTGAGTCGGATAATTCTTCTCATGGACCTTCAATTGTCACGAAGCATATGCGACTACATGACCGTGCTGGTGTAGAACGCATCCAAGTCCATTGCCTGATGCGTCGCAGAAAATCTCGAAGCTTCCGCTTCTGTCCGGAATAGCTAAAACTGGTGCAGATGTCAGCCTCTCTCTCAAAGTAGAAAGAGCTTGCTCACAAGAGTCTGACCAACTGAACTTAACATCCTTTCTCGTCAATCTCGTCGTCGGCTCAGCTATTCTCGAGAAATCCTTGATAAATCTGCGGTAGTAACCAGCCAATCCAAGGAAACTCCTGATGTTCGATGCTGATCGAGGTGTAGGCCATTCACTGACTGCTTTGACTTTCTCCGGATCTACTGAGATACTAGCTCCCGATACTACATGCCCGAGAAATGCAATTCTATCTAGCCAGAATTCGCATTTGCTGTACTTGGCATACAGTCTATGGTGACGGAGCGTCTCCAATACTATCTTCAGATGTTCTGCATGCTCTTCCTCGCTCTTCGAGTACACCAGGATGTCGTCTATGAATATCACCACGAACTTGTCGAGGAAGTCATAAAAGATAAGGTTCATGAGATTCATGAACACAGCAGGAGCGTTGGTCACACCGAATGGCATGACAACTAACTCATAATGCCCGTACTTAGTCCGAAACGCGGTCTTGAGTACATCTTCCTTCTTGACTCTGACTTGATGGTATCCGCTCCGGAGATCTAACTTCGAAAATACCCTCGATCCACCAAGCTGATCGAAGATATCATCAATGCGAGGCAGCGGGTACTTGTTCTTCACTGTGATCTGATTCAACTCCCGATAATCGATACACATTCTCCTCGAGCCATCTTTCTTCTTTACCAGCAAGACGGGTGCACCCCATGGAGATACACTGGGATGGATGAAACCCTTCTGTAGTAGCTCATCCAACTGCTTTCTTAACTCTTCTAATTCTGCAGGAGCCATACGGTACGGCGCCTTCGAAATTGGTTGAGCTCCTGGCATAAGATCGATGCCGAACTCCAACGCTCGATCAGGCGGCAGTCCAGAAATGTCTTCAGGGAAGACGTCTTCGAAATCTCTCACTACTGCAGGCTTCTCTGGCTCAGCAATAATAGATGCAACGGTCAATCGGTAAGGCTGGGCTCGGAACTTGACAGGTCCAAGCGAACATCCTCCGCCGACAAATTCGAACACTGGATGGTCGGGAATTTCGAACACCACTTTCTTTCGGTGACAGTCGATCGTGGCATAAAAAGCTCCTAACCAGTCAATGCCGAGAATAGCATCAAAGTTGGGTAGGTCGTGGACAATGAAATTAGCATATAGTTCGTGTCCACTAATCACCAACGGGCATGGTCTGCATCCCAGTGCAACCTTCACTACACCATTCCCAGTCGTAATGTTCCAACACTTGGGAAGTGTATAAGTGGGTATTGAGTGTTCGACTACGAACTTCCGAGATAAAATGCACATGGAAGCTCCAGAATCGAACAGGGTCAAGGCCGGGTGAGATGAAACTAAGATGACACCTAAGGGTAATATGCAACTAAATTAACATGAATATAACTAATCAAATATAATGCATAAATAAGGAAGACTAGTATAGAAGTTACCTGCAATAACTCCGTCCTCAATCTCGGCCTCCACTGCAGTCATCGTGAAGGCTTGCCTCTTATGCTGAACAGCCTGCTGAAAAGCCTGCTTCTGGGGAATGAGAGGCGCTCCACGTCCAGCGACTACCGGAGCTCTTTGCTGCTGAACTCCAACTGGTGCCTTCCACAGTTGCTTAGTTCTCGGACAATCCTTCAATGCATGCGTGGCGTCACCACAAACCAAGCACTGGCCCAAGAATCTCCTACACTGCTCCTTCACATGACCAGCCTTGCCGCAAAAATGGCACAACTTCGGAGTAGGCCCAGCTACTGATGTTCGCAGCTGTCGACTAGTAAGCGGGCAATCCTTCGAGGTGTGCGAAGTGCCGCCACAAGTCAAGCACTGACCCAAGAATCTCCTGCACTGCGCCTTCTCATGACCATCTTTGCCACAAAAATGACACGTTTTCCGGCTAAGCCCACCTGGCCTCTTAAACTGTGCAGACGAACTAGACTTCAATGCGGGTCTAACTACAGCTCGGGTAACGCGTCTCCCAGCCATCTAAGACAAGGAAACGTTCAGATTAGACTTAATCATGACTCGAATGTTATGAATAATTAATTGGATGTGGTTTATCATCATTGTTGTTCCGATATTTCGCAGATGCAAAAAGGGAGGACCTGCATGGGCCACCACTAAAACCTGTCACGCCCCGCTTCCCTAATATGGAAGGCGAGACGTGAGGAGGTCCGCTCAGACGTGGAGCTGTGAAGCTGCAGTCTGATAAGCGTCTGAAAAAATTTCAAAAAGTAGCTGGTCCTTGCATTGCGACGAAACAACAACAATAATAAAGCAGATAAGAAAATATCCACCAACAACATCCAACAAATATTACATCATAGAATAGTCACAACAGTACGAGTCTGAACAATAGGCCTAAAGCATGGCCAGACAAAACAAAGAGATATATAGGTGCTACACACCGAAATCTAACAGCAACTATAAAAGCAGCAACAACTAAAGAAGTCTCTAGGTGAGACTAGGACTGGTCACCGGTGTCCTCGAACTCGGTCTCAGTAGGGACCTCGAACTCAGCGTCAACGAACTGCTCGTCCTCAACAACCTGCTCTGTCTCAAATCCTGACATGTGACACCCAAAGAGAAAAGGGCACATGTCAGCAAAAGTCTCCCAAAAAAGGGCGGAGAACTTTTGTGCAAGGATACAAATAAAATAATGCAACTAGCAGTTCTAACATGATGAAATGGCATGACATTTAAGAATGCAACATTTAAATGAACAAGATAATAGAAATCAAGCACGGTGTAGCAAAAAGCTACAATTCATTATTTCACGATTCACGAATCACTGATTTATCACTTTGTGCACAGAGTTTCCGTCTTTTGGCTGAAGTGGCTGTACGGGCTCACTTCTACGCTCAAGCGATCGTTTAACCCTACCCCTCCCACATGTGTCGAGCCTTGGTTTCCCAAGTACGTGAGCCCGCTTCTGGATCACGAGCCCAGGAAGTGTTTCTCAATATGGACTGGCGCCCATCTTCTGGATCACGAGCCAGGAAGTGTTTTTGGCATAGGGTTGTGCCCGCAAAAGCAGGTGCCTAGCCTCAATAGTTACAATTTTTTTTTTGTAGCGTGTGCTACACAATCACGATGAAACATTGAATTCATGACATGACATGAGATGAGCAGTTAAAGTGCATACCGTTAATTGAAAATTAAACATGGCATGGCAGCATGAATGAAAGCAGGTAAAGTGTCGGATCTAGTTTCGTTGTCAAACTAGATCAAATAGTGCGTCTAGGCGACTATCATTTCACCGCCTAGTCTCTTTTACACAATTTTACAAATTGGCCTAAAACGTGGCCTAAATAATTACTGGCAAGTATCACTTGCCTGTTTCCGGTGATATCGGTTGTCGTGGGTTCGCCTCGACGAGCGTTACGCTATAGAATGACTGGTTCTCTGTTTTGGTTAAATAAGTTAACGAATTAGGACCATTGTAAGATAAGCACAAAATTTAGTTAATCCCTAAATTAGGTTCGTCAGATTTTATTGGGTTATATAAATAGGGTACACCTTATTTTATTCTAGTTTCATTACATAAACATCAGTTACAAACTTGCTAACATACTGGGATTAAATTAACAATACAAGCTAATGACAAATTTAATAATAATTTAACTTACACTAATTACATTACTAATTTGATTTCTTGGCTTAACATGGTGTTAATAGGTCTACATACCAACTTTTGGCTATGGGGGTAATAAGTTAACAGGTTATAACCCATATTATTTAACAACTAACATGCTGAAATTCAATCAACATTAAGTCTTTAAACAAGCACTAGTTAATATTAATTAGGCTAATAGCATGGTTCAACACGGTATGCCTTGTTTCATCCTGATATCATCCATACTAACAACATACCGCAGAAATCAAAACTAGTCAGTTTATTCTCATGACTAATACCATCAACCTACTAGTACTAACATTTATTATGGGTTAATAAACAAACTAACAGTTAATTACTCTTCCTACTCTTTTAATACTCAGTCTGTCACCCACCCCAACTTTCTTTATTCTTTCAAAACTTCTGTCATGTTTTCCCTCTCTCTCTCTCTCTATATTCTTTATTATAACCCCTTTAAGGCTGTCACCCAACTCATTTTTTTAATACAATACTCCTCTTCTATCACTCCCTCTGTCTTTCATATTCTGTTCGTATGTCTCCCCTTCATTTCGTCCTGTCATTTCTTCTCAATTTATTATATTCATTCTATTTTTTTCTAAGGCTAAAGCTATTCTTTAAGCCTGTATCCTTGCTGTCTGCTCTCGTTTCTCTTCTCCCCTTCTTTATTCTAACCTTAGCTCTCTTCATTTGTCTATTCTTCTTTTCTTTTTTTTTTCTCTCAATACTTTGCAGGAAACCAAGCAACGGAAGGTGATACTTCACCTACGCACGGCGCACGCGTGGGAGAAGAGGACGGCGGCGCTGGGCGGCTGCGCGGGCGGCGCTCCGGTGCGTTCTCCGGCGCTGGGGCGGTTGAACGGCGTGGGGGGCAGCTCCGGTAGGGTGCAGCGGCGGCGGCGGCTTCCTGCGCACGGCGGCGGCGCGCGCTGCGGTTGCTCCGGCGATGGCGGCGGGGATGGCCGGCGGCTGCGCGCAGGTGAGGGCCTAAGGGAGAGTGGAGAGGAAGGAAGAAGGAGAAGGAAGAAGAGGGTTTGTTTGAGTTTGGATTTGATTTATTGTTGTAATGAATCTGAATTTTCAGATCTCCTCTAATCTAGGCTTTTGATTTCAAAAAATCAGTTTTGGGGTTTGAACAAGAGTTTGATTGGTGATGAGAATTTGGGGAAGAATCTGATGGGTTTGTTTTTGTAGAAATCTGAAATATTAATTTCAGATCTGGTTTTGGATGTTTGAATCTGTATATTTTTGTTTTGATTTGGGATTTGTTTTTGGGGAAGATTTGTTGGTGGATTTGATTTTGGCTTGTGGACTGATTTGGTTTTGAAATTGATTTGGAGAATTGGTTTGGGCTTGTCCTGGAGAATTTTGCAGGGAAAGATGATTTTGGGAAGGGCTGATTTGTTTGATTTGTGTTGAAATTGGTTTGAGAATTGTAGAGGATGATAAACAGGTTTCCTTGGGGAGTTTGTTTGCTGGCTGAAATTGTTTGCAGGAGAAGAGAAGATTGTTGACGGTGATACTGTTATAAGAACATTGTGGGAGACAGTTTGATGGAGGGAGGAGCTGGATGTGGGGGAGATTATAATGAGGCCTGTTGGATCTCACCCACCCAAACGGTGGAAGTCAATAGGGTTAATTAGCAACTTAATTAGGTTTAAGTTAATCAATATTGATTAGGGCTAATTTAATTAGGGTAAATAATTAGTGTAAAAATTTATTAATCGTGCCATGGAAAAATATTAAGAGATGGACGCGCTCGCGTCGACGCACAAAAGAATTTGCGCACAAAAAATATCCGAACGATCAAAATAAAAATACGGGCACACATAATAATCATACGCCTAGCAGATACCGGCCGTTACACACCCCTTCACCCCCACATTTTCCACGTTTAATTTACATCATTCTCGTTATTTTACCCGATTTTAACCATTTTTATCTATTTGATGCTTCGGGGATGTCTTTTGTGTATTTCAAGGAATTCGTACATAAATCGATACAATCTGGTGATAAAATGAGGCATGGGAGAGAAGCCGGCAAAGAATAACAAAGATTGGAGGACAAGGAGAGAAGAGATTGGCCAAAATGCAGGTAACACGGCCGTGTGTGCATATGCATCATCATACCAGCTAGAGAAGAAAGGAGATGCATCAGCGGCACGACCGTGCCTAAATTAAAACTGAACAATAGATGTAGACACGACCGTGTCGCACAGCAGTGCACCTGGAGCTATCTGAATCCTTGAAGATTGATTGACATGATCGTTCCGGTTAGCGGCACGACCGTGCTCAAAGCAATAGCTCCTGCTTAGCCCTAGTTTTTTGGCGACGACACGGCCATGTTGATTAGCGGCACGGCAGTGCGTCCCTAATTTTCTAATGTCTTGTTATGGAAACTATAAATAGAGTGTGAGCGATTGCGGGAGGATCTGATCTTGGGTTTTCTTATGGCTTTCTTCCCCCTTTGGGGGCTGTTCTTCCCAGCTTTGTAAGAGTCTTTCATTTTAATTTCTTGTATTGAAACATCATCTTTTCTTTAATTGCATTATTCTAAATTTCCTCTTGTTGCTCTTGTATTTTTTTTCTCCGTATGTTATTTGCTATTTATTGTGATGTTTAGCTAGTAGATTTTTGTGCCTATGGTAAAGCTAAACCCTAGCGTAAATTACTCATGTGGGTTGATCGTCCCAGACATTGTTCAACTAGATTATTGCTAGGGCATTGTTTGGTTCTGATTGCATATCAATCTGCCCTAATGGGGGATTGACTATCTAGTGCTAGGCGCCGACAAACCATCGGGCACACTCACTAGAACCACCTATATTGTAGCTTCTGATGTGATAGGGATCCGAACTCTGCCCCTCGATCTCTCTTCTTTGGTTAGACGTCGAGAGAACGTGTATTGAGATTGAACCCTCATAGACGGCTCTAGACGAGAAGTTAGATCATCTCACATGTTTAGTCTACACTATCGGTGATGCTTAGCCCTTGGCATCTTTCTTTCTTTTAATATTTTTAGTGTAATTACCTCACCCTTGTTATCATTTGTGTAGCTATTTAAACACATGATTAATCGATACTCACACCACTGCCTTCATGTGTTCGACTCGTAAGCTACAATAACGTTGTGCGCTTGCAGTTAATTTAAAGATCCTAACAATATACAAGTATATGTTTATATGTGTGTATATATATATGTGTGTATGTGTATATATGGCTGTGTACACACACATGTAGAGTTTAATCGGAATCGGGTGGCCAGGGAGGATTTTCCTCCTTGGTCCACCACAGGCCCAGCCCCCGCCCCCCCAAATATATTATTTGAAAATTTTTCCAATATGTTCTCCACCTCATGGATGATCACTACACCAAAAATTAAGGTATTCCAATACTTTTTACCCATCAATCCACCCATTGCAAAATCAACGGTTGCATAACATAGAACTTTTGCAACGGGTGGATCGATGGGCAAAAAGTGTTGGAATCACTTGTTTTTTGGTTTGATGATCATCCACTAGGTGTAGATCATATTGGAAAAAAATTCAAAAAAATTGGGGGTGGCTTGGCCTTGAGTGGACCAAGGATGAAAATCCTCCTTGGCCACATGATTCCCATTAAACTCATACATGTATATGTAGATGTATGTACACCATGTTTTCACACCGGAATAGTACTATATGTATGTGGGTATGGGTGTGGGTGTGGGTGTGGGGGGGGTGTGTGTGTGAAGTGTTCCTAAGGTGAGTCCTTAGGAAATTATCGGAGGAGTCTGTTTTAATAAATATGTTCAACTAACTCAAAGGATGATATGACACATTCATTATGATCTACGTGTCAACAAATACTTGTTTACAAAAAATCATGGACTTTTACTTTGATTTAGCCATACGTCATGTAATTACAAAATGAATGGTTTCTTAACAATAGAACAAATGATGCCACTTGATCAATGGTCAAAAAAGTGTCTAAATCAATGATTTTTCATGAAAAAACATTTTGAATTATGGAGATGATGATGGATGAAGTGGATTATCCATAAAATAATTCCATTATATGATTTTTAGGCCGACTCCTGCGAGAATTTCCTAAGGAGTCACCTTAGGAACACTTTTCTAATGCGTGTGTGCACGCTTGCATGTGTAATGAATAAGTGGTATCAACTGTCCAAGGAGGAAAATTTCCTCATTGGTAGCATAAACCACACACCCCCTAACTTTTCCCCTTCGATCCGGACCGTTCGTTTTGATCTTCATGTTCGAAAATCTCATTTTCACGTGATTTCCAAGAGTGTTGCGCATTCATGCACTCGTTGCAATTTCAACGGTTCAAAACAATAAAACTTTTTGCAATGAGTGGATTGAGGGTCAAATACCCATGGTGAAAGCTGCCGAAGTCTACCCGCTTTCTTTGTTACTTCTCAACCCGATCTTTGACCATGTTTCCCAAACAACTTCAATACATATTGCATGAGATGATTCCACATATCAAAGTCGGAACGGGATCATATGTTCTCACGTCTCACCATGGTGTCCGTTTTTGTCTTGATTAGATATTGGTGAACAAGAAGAAAAATGGAAAAGTCTGCTTTCAACATAAGCGTCTGTTGCATTGCCTACACATCTTTAGTTTAGTCAAGTAGGCAAGGGCATTTCCATCGCCTCAGGATTAAATCCAGCCACAGGTTCCCCTACGGCTACCATGTTATGGCTTCAATACTAGTTGGGGAATGAGCAAGCAACCAATGGCAGTCCTTTCCAACGACGAGACTTTTTACATACCACATTAGAATAAACACGGTCAGATCTGCATATTACGCATATACTCCCTTTATTCTTGACGTCGTGCCTCTGCTTCAGTTTATCCATTTCCCTACCTGTTAGCTTGCTCTCCTAAGAAGTTTCAGATTCGCGTTTCGAAATTTCTGTTCCAGTTGTGTTGAAATACTCCTATCCAAATGAATATCTCTTTGTATCATCATCCTCTATTCAATTATTCAGGAATTGGCTTTTGTAATG
The DNA here is from genome assembly GCA_030789695.1 of Scilla litardierei. Classification (NCBI taxonomy): domain Eukaryota; kingdom Viridiplantae; phylum Streptophyta; class Magnoliopsida; order Asparagales; family Asparagaceae; genus Scilla; species Scilla litardierei. The sequence goes on along the minus strand of CM061142.1, from coordinate 408,534,168 downwards.
CCCCGTTTATGACATACACACCTTGTGTGTATTTCATTTGTGTTGTCGCTTTGTGTGTGCCTTTGTCTTTGGGATGTTGGCTTGAACTTCCATGATTTTGTGTGTGTTCCATATGTGTTTGACTATATGTGTGCACACATGTGTATGTGTGTGTGTGTGTGTGTGTGTGTCTGTGTGTGTATGCGACTTCATGTGTAAGCGGGTAAGTGTGAAAAGGATTAAGGGTTATGACATGAGTGTAAATACTTGGGAGTAGAGGGATAGTAAAGGTGACATCCCTTCTCTTGGGTGTAAAGGTGGCATCTTTGGAAGTTTGGTAGCAAGAGGTGAAGGGTTCACTTAGAAAGGTGGGAGCTTGGAGCTTTTGGAGGAGGATTGTACATGAAAGATTTCATCTTGATGAGGTAGGAATTCATAACCTAGGGCTTTCTTGGGAATAATTGAGGTTATTATGCATGATGTTGTCGTAGATGTTACAGATTTTTCTGCTTTATTGCTGCTACTATTTGGACTACAACTTTCGGCATAGACCTCCCAAATTTAAGATCTTAGACAATTTGGAATGCTCATTAAGTTAGCTACAACTTCCATTTAGATACTAAATTCAAAATCTGTCTAGAACTAGACTTAAATTGATAATCTTTAATGTAGTGTCATTTCTGGCAGAATCTCCTTATTGTGGTGCTATGTTTCTATTATTGTGATGAGTATACCTTTTATTCTATGAGTATACCTTTTATTCTACTTCTTCAAAAATTATGTAATAATATGATCTGAAAAGCTCTTGGTGTTACCTACAACTTTCATTTAGAAATTAAAGCCTAATTCTTCCTGTAATTAGACTGAATTGCTGAATTCTGTCGTAGTGTCACATTCTGACAAATTCTACACCATATTGATAAACAGAGTATAACTTTCACTGTAGACATCCAAACATTATTATCTTGGACAATTTGGAAACCTAACTGAATTATCTACACTTTTAATGTTGAGACATCATTATGATTAGGACTCTAGATGACTGCAACTGGTTGATCATTACAGCTATGTAACTCAGTGTCAGGACAGATTTTGTACCCTATGTTTTGCAGGCTATAACTATTAACTCAATTATCTAAAAATTATGATTTTTCATAATTGGAAACATATGTTATACTCTACATTTTCCATTTAGAAACATGTGTCTAATTCTAATTCCATTTGTTGTTATATTGTTATGAATGTGGTTGTTGTTGAATATTGTTGTTGTCTTGGTATTGTTCTTATGTTATTGTTGTGATGATATTGTGATTACGAATACAATACAATGTGAGATGTGCACAAATGGTCATGTGCCAATTGAGAAATGAGAGATGATAAAAGATACATGGTGGAAGGAGTAGCTACGTGGACCAAAGTGCTACATTGGGCCAAAATGCCACGGTAGGTGACGTGAGAATTCACCGGGCCACCTATTGATCCCAATGGGAGCCACCTCTTGAATCCATGCTATCTTAGACATGGGATTCCTCCAGCTGTTGCACGTGCATTTCATATGCATTTCATGTGTGCATCTCATTTCATATGTGATTGTGTCTATAAGTATGTGATATGATGTGAATGCTCTATGTTATGTGCGCACTACATATGAATATATGCTTAGGCCATGTGTCTTGTGACGCTTATTTTTCCTTTGACAAAATGTGATGTGAGGTCTGCCTTGTGTGCATTGTATTATGTGGTTCTTACTAGTTCTCTTTCATTCCCCGTAGTTGTCGCCTTGTTTACCTTAGTATTTCCTTACTTTTTGTTTACCGTAGTGTACTTGTCTTGTAGTTGTTTACTATCAGTTGTCTACTTTTACCTAGTTACTATCGGCACACTCTTTCTTTTCTCCTTACAATGTCAAACATAGATATTCCATCTTTAGAGTTGTGAACTCCTGCTGGACACGCTTTTACGTTCACTCTCTTTTTTCCACAAGTAGTCCACGTTCCTGCTGGCACTCGCTTTTACGTTCACTCTCTTTTTTCCACATAGATATTCCATCTTTAGAGTTGTGAACTCCTGCTGGACACGCTTTTACGTTCACTCTCTTTTTTCCACAAGTACCTAGTTACTATCGGCACACTCTTTCTTTTCTCCTGCTGGACACGCTTTTAGTTGTGAACTCCTGATGTGCCTTGTATTATGTGGTTCTTACTAGTTCTCTTTCATTCCCCGTAGTTGTCGCCTTGTTTACCTTAGTATTTCCTTACTTTTTGTTTACCGTAGTGTACTTGTCTTGTAGTTGTTTACTATCAGTTGTCTACTTTTACCTAGTTACTATCGGCACACTCTTTCTTTTCTCCTTACAATGTCAAACATAGATATTCCATCTTTAGAGTTGTGAACTCCTGCTGGACACGCTTTTACGTTCACTCTCTTTTTTCCACAAGTAGTAGCAGGTGCACCCTTTAGCAGGAATTGGAGTTGGAGACTGAGGCCTTGGGTAGACTAGAATGTGAGTTGTACTCTTGGGCTGAGTAGTGGGGTTGTGTTGTACTGAGCTTAATATATGTAATTTTGTTCAGTTGTATATATGAGATGGATTGCGTGGACTTCTGTTCTTTTGTGTTGTTCTTCAATGTGTTGGAGCACTTCTGTACTGTCCCAGGATATGCGCAGTTGGCCCGTCTCTCTTCCTTGTACCCTATCTCCTCTTTTTCGCTTCACCCTCGTCACTTCGGAAACACCTGGGACGGCTTCCCGGGTATTCTGGAGAGCGGGACGTGATAGCTTTGTATCATAACTTGGTTTGATCCCGGGATTCTTAGGGCTTTCTTCCCTCTGAACCTGGCTCATCTTTTCAAAACAAATAAACTCTCTTTTGTTATTCAGCTACTCTTTCTCCTCCATATTTAGGATTTTCAGGTTTTAGGACATGTACAACATCTTAGGAAAAAAAATTTAAGAAGAGAAGAATTGAGGCCGTGAGCTTGCCAAGGAGGAAAGCCTTGGTTGTCTAAGGCCCATATTGCTCATATGTTCATGCTGAACAAAGTAATCGAGTTCATGGTTACAAATTTCTCAGCGCAGTCTTTTTTCACTTAACCCACTGTACATAAGAAACCGGCTAATGTTTTGCAAGATAACAAGAATGGCAAAAGACACGCATCCATTTGCATTCATCACTGATCATTTACAACTAACAAACAGTTATAATCTAAAATTCACAACAGAGTGCAACGCCCTCGCGGTAAAAACATTTATAAACTTACACATCTCTCTTATTACACTGCTTTTACAGTGGTCAGGGTTTTGCGGAAAAGCCTGCTTTTATTGAGTTGGCATCCTTGCAATCAATTTCTAAACCCTAGATTGAGACAGCCCTCATCGAACAACTTGCCATAGTTTTCTCCCAACGCAAGAGAGCTCACCTCATCCTGGCGCCAGAACCACTCCTCGTATCTGTACCACCTCATGAGGCCTTCGTCGCTGATCATCCTCTGACAAGTAGTGCATGAGGGGCTCATGCAATAGTAGAACTCATGCAGCCTCAGCGCCTTCTGTAAAATTGCCCGGTCCAGCTCCCGGATGATTTGCTTCCTCCCAGCAGAGGTAAGGTTCTCCAGCAACATGCAATGTGAGATGTTGAGAACCTCCAGATGGTCCATGCAATCCAAGATGAACAGCAGTGCTTCCTTTGTCAATATAGAGCACCGCAGGCTCAAGATTTTGAGCGTAGGGAGGTAGGATGCGATCGCTGAAGCAAAATGCACATCAAAGGTGCCCATGATCTTGAGAGAATAGAAGTTACTGCAGTTCCTGCTTATTTCCTCCATTATATAGGGCGGGCGCTCAATGCTTGGCATCGTCATGGATTCAAGGCCTCTCCATTTCCGGATTGCTAAGCTGATTCCAGTCTTTGTGATACGGTTCCATGCTGGCATTACAAGTCGTTTAAGATTAGGGCACCTGTTTATTAAAATAACAAAGTTAAAGCTTTCTTGTCAGTGTAATCATTGAACGGATGATAAGACTTCATAAATGCTGGTTTAAAGTCATTAAGAAAGTTGCCTGCACAAGCAGATGTAACTTAGATGCTCTTAAATGTGTGCATATTTTATGATACAACTATGATGTATTTGAAACAAGAAAAAATTTATTCAATTTGAATAAGCAACAAGTTTTACCAAGATGCACTTGTCGTGGCAGATTTTTTTAAACCCTAAATGAAAAAAAAATCGCCAATCTGCATGGCAGGTTAGCACACTATTCCCCTATTAAAATGGAAGTCAGACTTCCGTCAAACTCACACACTCAGGAGAAACACAGAAGAATTACTTAAAGTGTACCCGTGTTGAATTTCTTGGCTTGCTTGGTTACAAATGAGGTCGCTAGACAATTCAACAGCTACAAATGACTCTATTGATACTTCTACAAAAGTATCTAATGTAGAAGGGATACAAGAGAGTTTCAGAGCACCGTATACCAGACAACTTTAGAAAAATCTAGTCTTGACAGGTCATCATCCTGGTAGGTGCCGAGTGTGTAGATGTTGCAATCCATGACATTCTCCCTACCTATCCGAACAATGCGATTGTTGCTTCCGCTTACCCATCAGAAATTCTTCACCGGCTCCTAAAACTACCAAAAGGCCTTGGCTAGTCCCTGATTGCTCTTAACTCAGAGGCAATCACTTTACATCTCATTAGGTACTCTCAAGTAGTTAAGTCCTAAAACAGTTAAACTACTTCACATAATCCAAAATACCTCCTTTCTGTGCCAGGCATCGAAGCTTACTTCATACCCCATCCTCTGCAATTTTCAGGTAGAATTGTTGCTTAATCACAGTCTTCGACTCATCTCAAGTATTGATGCAACACGCTTCCCTTATGTCACTGCACCATATATGATGCTACACATAGCAACATCTTAAGGGTCAAGGGGATGCATAAATGATTTAGACACATTGTCTTTATGCCCATATCATTTAAGCATCTCTATGTGTTTAACAAAAAGTAATCAAAGCTCCCAGGCATTCCGAGCACCTCCATAATATTTAGGTTTTGGTACCTCGTAACAATAGCTCAACTCACAATACAATCCTTCGTTGGTTGAACTCTTGTCTAAGATTTCAAAAGTCATCATTGAGGGCTTCCAATCAGGCTTTCAATGTATTATTCCACCAATGTGCTCATCCATGACGTTGATTTGGAATCAGCCACAATCATTTCCACAGACATAACCTGCTTCTGACAATGTCCCTAGACTCTCTTGCAAGGCGAAACACTTGCTTGGTTGCTATTGTCATCTGTATTTCCCTTCGTTCCTAGTGTAGTGTGTGTTTCCCTTCGCCAACTCTTGCTTGTTGAGCACCTCCCAAACCTCAAGCTCAGCGACCTACCATCACATTCAAATTGTTTTTAACCTCAAACTTACCAATCCCAGTGGCACTAAGCTCACTCTCCATTTGCTTGGCTAAGTTGACATTTCCTATTAACTCAGACACTGATGAAACACGTGCAAAATCCTTTTTAGCATGTATTATTGAATTGCTTTGCCCGCTTAACTACAAATTTACAAACAAGAATATTTGACCATTTTTTATTTGAGTTCCCCTTACAACTAGGGTGGCAATCCAAGCAATCCAACCCCCACCCATACTCGACCCACTAACAACGGCTTTGGGTCAAACATATACAGATTTATGACCCAACCATTTAACCCGCTTATAAAAAGGATCAGGTACTGGTTGGACACACCTTAACCCAATTTGACCATTTAGAGTACTATGATTTAGCCACAATCCAACTTGTAAACACTTAACCCATTAGTATTAAACCCTCCCATCAAGCATCTCTTCCTCATTCTCTCCTTCCTCATTGCTTCATTTGGTCTGCCTAAGAAATCCCTAACTACTCTCAATGTTTCCTTCAATTCCATTCAATTTTCTTCAATACTTGGAACTTTAAAACTAAATTCTCTTCGAGAAATCCCGATTCATCTCAATCTATGAAGAGTCCCAAAACCTCCCAAATGACCCAAAATTCCCCCCCAATCCAAAATATCAAAAGCTGAAAGCTTATTAGCTGCTGCCAAAAAGAGTAATCGATGTAAACGTATTGAAGAAACTTCTACTATCCCAATCAAGGGAAGCTCCATAATTTCCAAGGGGGTGTGCATAAAGTTTAATGACTATTTGTGTGTGGAATGTACAATGCTTAAATAAAGTGATTAGGCGGAAGGATGTATAAATTATCTTATCAAATACAACCCTTCTATTGTTGGTCTTCTAAAAACTAAAACTCGGTTGGATAATAAACAGAGGGTCATCTATTGATTTCCAAAAGAATGGTCACATTTTACAAACTACAATTTCAGTGCCAACGATCGCATTTGGGTACTAACCAACTCCGATGTATGGAACTGTACTCCTTTGATATCTTATGACCAGCACATCTTCATCTCATGTAGGAATAACTCTTGTTTTGCAATGGTGTTATACATTGTTTATAGCTCTAATTTTGCTTCTGAAAGAATGTCTCTTTGGAATTCTCTTCGAACAGTTAAGCCTTCTCATGTGATACTCCTTGGATTGTACATGAAGATTTCAATGATGTATGCTTTACTACGGAAAAAGTTGGGGGCATCCGCTTTCAATTGAATTGCAAAGTACTTTCAATATCTGCATTTTGGATTGCTTATTGTCTGACTTGAAAAAGCACTGGGACTACTTGGAGTTGGACTAACAAGAGTACTGAATTCATCGTATGACAAGAAGACTGAATAGGGTGCTTTGTAATGAATATTGGATAAGTATCATGCCACACTCTTTTTATGAGTATTTGCCATCCTCAATCCATGATCATCATCTTATATTACTGCAGCTCTTCAGCAATGTCAATATTGAACAGAAACATTTTCAGTTTTTCGACTACTGGATGTAATTTACAGGTTTCTCTGATCTTCTTGGCTCTATTGATGTGTAGCTTTTGTAGGTACTCCTATATTTTAGCTTGCCACTAGACTGAAGAATATGATAAAAACATTGAAGCACTGACTGAAATAGGAAATACATGATCTTCCGCTCAAATCAGATCAGATCCAATCTGGAAAACTGCATTATGCAGATAATTTGAAACATATTCTGATTTGCATCACAATGAAATAGATCTCCAAAAGCAGCTCAAAGAATGTTTGGATTTGGAAGACGATATGACACGTCAAAAAAATAGATAGAACCAGTTGCTATTAGAGATAAGAACACTAAATTCTTCATCTTCTCAATAATTTGCCTCTTGGAATCAAGTTATTCTTGGCAATAAAAAATCTAGTTATTCTTGGAATAATTTGCTTCATCTTCTCAATTCTGTTGGGACACCTGCTTTGCAACTTTCTGATCTACGTGTGACAGCGCCTACTTTCTACTATGATCTATTCAATCAAGATTGTGATGCGGACGCACCGGGCCCATAGGAGGCGGACCCGCATGATGGGGGTGGCCCATCGCACGATGCGGTTGTGCGGGACGAGCCACCGGTCGGGTGGGTGACTTATTTCAAGAGAAGGAGACATGGGGACACGACTTAACTCGTAGAGGGGCATTTTTGTCTTTCAACATAAATCTGAACTTTTTCCCTTATTTTATATTCTAGGACTAGCCGTCATTTTCCTTTATGCTTAATTTTGTGAAGAGCATTTAAGCGTCAACTTTGACGGTGTTTAGGCTTTAGTCTGTGCATCTAAAGCTAGGAGAGATGATCTCATCTTTAAAGAGATCCATTATCTTATTATTCTTCGCTAAAATTCCAATAAAGTTTCCACCTTTTTAATATTTTCCATAAATATTCGTTGTTTTGCTTGTTTGTCGAGCAAATCGCACCAAATCGGTACCAAATTGGTATCAGAGCGATGAGATCTAATGGCGACGGACACGAGATCGAAGGCAGATTCCGTAGACGAAAAGATTCAAGGGTTGTGCGAAGAAATCAACAAAGAATTGGAGGCCATGAATGAAGGAATCAATGTAGGGTTCAAGGACGTCGCTCACACGCAAGAGGATATGCAAGGAGATCTACGAGCGATGAGGGCGGAAATTGGTCAAATCGGCCAATTTTTTCAAACCCTAATGGCGAAGAAAGAGAAGAACTAGAAGAAGATTCAAGGGGAGGCCTTGGAGGAAATCTTCGACGATTCCGACCCGAAAATCCAACAAAGAGCCCACGAAGCGAAGATGGCAGCCATATTTTCAAGATCGTCCGGATCAGCGACGAGGGGATTCGGGGAGGTTAATGAGGGGTGGCCAGGGGCGACGCACCTCCTGGGGGGGTTGCCGGCCCCCAGCAGGGCGGCGGGGGCCCACGACAGCGCGCAGAGCCCCGAACGGCCTTGCAACAGCCGCCGCACGGCCGCACGGCCCTGCAGCAGCCGCAGGAGGACCGCGCAGGCTTCCTCCTGCATAAGAAGGGCCAGTGGCCCCCCGTTTGGCCCTTTGGGGCCCCCGTTTGGCACTTTGGGGCCCCTGCCGCATCAGTTGGGGATCGAGGTCTTTACCAGGGGCGAGGGGCAACGGTGGAGCCCCGGGCGGCTATTGCGGGCTTTTCGGGACGCGGACGAGGCCCAAGTGGGCGCTTTGGAGGTAGAATTGGACAACCACAGCACATGGAGTTTTTTGAGGGCCTAATGGGTTGGGACCAGCGGCAGACCACAGTGGCCAGAGGAAGAGTATGCGTGGGAGGAGATTGAACCACCTTTGGGTCACGACGACGGGAGAGTGGGACGGGTGTATGTACCACAGGAGAGGAGGGCTGAAGGAACGGCATATGGGGACGTCAATGCTGATCGGAGATTGAAGAAGCTCAAAATGTCGATGTTTGATGGGCTCGATCCGGATGGATGGATCTACAGAGCGGAGCGGTATTTTCAGGTGATGGGATTCACAGAGGAGGTCTTACACGCCGTGGGCATTTACTTTGAGGGAGAGGCGTTGGCATGGTATCGGTGGAGAATATCCCGGAATCCTTTTTACTCGTGGGCAAAGTTGACGGCATATTTGATGGATCGGTTTCAGAAGACACCGGGGGAGATTTCTACGAACAGCTTAGAGCTCTTAGACAGGAGGGAACGGTGTGGGATTTTATCAGGAAGTTTGAGTTGCTATCGGGCCGAATGCATGGCGTCACAGAGGAGATACTCATGGTAAACTTCATGGGGGGACTGAAGCCTTCCATTCGGGCCGAATTGAGGATGCAGAGCCCCAAGGCTTGGAGGACCTGATTCGCCTCGCACAGAAGGCGGATGAGAAGCATGCGGAGGAGAGGCAGATACGAGGGGCCTGGGAGACCCCAAATCCCCGCCCAGCACCAGCAGCAGCACAGAGGGCTCCTACAGGGGTACTAGAGACCAGAGGAGAGGCTCGCCTAGCGATGTTGGGGAGGCGACTAACAGAGGCGAAGGTGCGGGAGAAGCGGGCGAAAGGACTATATTTTCGCTGTGACAAGCGGTTTACCCCGGTCACCGATGTACGAGTCGCCTGTTGCAGATCACTATGGTACCAGATGAGGAGGGATATGTGGACGATAAGGAGTACGAGGCAGAGGAGGTCGTGAAGGAGAAGTCTCATCTGGATGTAGCAGAGCTGTCCCTGAAATACGTGGTAAGGTTCAACCCGTACTATACCATGAAGATGTCAGGGCGATTGGACGACACGACGGTGACGGTACTCATAGACAGTGGGGCCACCCACAACTTCATCTCTCAACAGTTGGTTGATCGTTATGGTTTGCAGCTGAGCACTTTGGAGAAGTTTACAGTCCTGTTAGGAACGGGGAGAATGAAGGAGAGCAGTGGGATGTGCAAGGGGCTGTGCTTAACATTGCAGGGTGTGCAGATCGTGGATGATTTCTTACCCCTGGAGTTGGATATCGTCGATGTGATTTTAGACGTACAGTGGCTGAAGGGGTTGGACGAGGTGAAAGTGAATTGGAAGCAGCTCAGGAGTTACAGGAGGGAAATCGCACGGTGGTTCCGATAGGAGACCCAACCTCTGTTTCTCCTTAGTGGCTTTCAAAGTCATATCGCGCGCCATACAGAGGTCAGGAGAGGGATTCTTGGTGGAGTGCCGAGGTATGATGACAGAGGGTGAGGAGCCATAAGAGGAAACCCCAACCGAGGTGGAGCAGTTGTTAGAGTGGTATCAGGAGGTCTTTCAGGATCCGCAGGGTTTACCACCGGTATGGGGGCATGAGCATGCGATAGTGTTGCGTGAAGGGGCGGCAACAGTGAGTGTACGGTCATATCGTTATCCGCACGTGCAGAAGGATGAGATCGAGCGGATGGTGCGAGAGATGATGCAGGCAGGGGTGATCCAGCCCAGTGTTAGCCCGTTTTCTAGCCCGGTGTTACTAGTGAAGAAGGACGGGAGTTGGCGTTAATGCATAGACTACCGAGTACTAAATAAGAAAACTGTCCCCGAAAAGTTTCTTATTCCAGTGATCGATGAGCTGTTGGACGAGCTTCACCGGGCATCGGTCTTTTCGAAGATCGATCTGAGATCGGGGTACCATCAGATACTAATGAGACCGGAGGATGTGTCGAAGACGGCATTTCGCACACACGAGGGGCATTACGAGTTCTTGGTCATGGCTTTCGGATTGACCAATGCTCCCTCGACCATTCAAGCCTTGATGAACAAGGTGTTCCAGCCATTTTTGAGGAGGTTCATCCTGGTGTTCTTCGACAATATACTCATCTACAGCAGGACTATGGAGGAGCACTTGGGGCATTTGGAGTTGGCTTTTCAGGAGTTGTTGGTACATCAGTTGTATGCGAATCAGAAGAAGTGTCGGTTTGGACAGAGACATATTGAATATCTGAGGCATGTAGTTTCTGAGGCAGGAGTGGCGGCTGATAGATCGAAGATAGAGGCGATGTTGGACAGGCCACTGTCGACGACGCTGAAGGCATTACTTGGCTTCCTTGGGCTGACAGGGTACTATAGAAAGTTCGTGAAGGGGTATAGCACCATAGCATGACCCCTTGCCGAACAGCTAAAGAAGGACAGCTTCAAGTGGGGGGAGGAGATGACCAAGGCCTTTAAGGCCTTGAAGGTAGCAATGTCGACGACATCAGTCCTAGCTCTATCAGATTTCAGTGTATCATTTGTAGTGGAGACGGATGTGTCGGGTTATAGCTTGGGAGCGGTTTTGATGCAGGAGGGACGACCGATTGCGTACTTCAGTCAAGTGTTGTCGTCTAGGGCACGACTAAAGTCAGTATATGAGAGAGAGCTGATGGTGATCGTCCTGGCCATACTGAAATGTCATCTATATCTATTGGGGAGAGACTTCGTGGTTAGGACAGACCAGCGAAGTCTGAAGTACTTACTGGAGCAACGGTTGGTGACGAAGGAGCATCAGCGATGGCTGTCCAAGTTAGTAGGCTACCATTTTGACATTGAGTACAGACCGGCATTGGAGAATAAGGCGACGGATGTGTTGTCTCGCAGAGGGGAGGGTGCTAGTTTGAGGGCTCTTTCCTTACCTATGTGGATGGATTGGGGGCCGATGCTACTGGAGGCAGAGTCAGACCCAGAGTTGAGACAGATCCAGGAGGCGCTACAGGGAGGAGGAGAATGACCGAAGGGATACTCATTGGAGGGACGACGGTTGTTGTACCATGAGAGGTTGGTGTTGCCGAGAACGTCGACCTTCATACCAATACTGTTTCAGGAGTTTCATGGCACAGCGGTGGGGGGGCCATTCGGGCGTGCAGCAGACGTACATGAAGATGGCCAGTGAGGTATTTTGGATGGGGATGAGAAGATGGTAGCTCGTTTGATAGCTTCTTGTGACGTTTGCCAACGTCACAAATACATGGCCATGTCACCAGTGGGGTTGTTACAGCCGTTAGCCTTACCAGAGAGGGTTTAAAAGGAGGTTACGATGGACTTCATAGATGGGCTACCACGGTCAGAGGGGTACACAGTGATTTTTGTAGTTGTGGATAGGCTTAGTAAGTATGCTCACTTCATTCCGTTGAAGAATGCTTACACAACCGTATCTGTGGCAACCGCTTTTATTCTGGAGGTGGTTAGACTGCATGGGATACCTAACGCTATAGTGTCTGACAGAGACAATGTCTTCACAAGCTAGTTCTGGAAGGAGTTATTTCGAGCGCAGGGGACTGTACTCAAGAGGAGCACTGCCTACCACCCCCAGCCAGACGGGCAAACGGGAGTGGTGAATCGCAGTATAAAGACGTATCTGCGATGCTTTGCTTCGGAGACTCCGCGTCAATGGTATAGATGGTTGGCCTGGGCGAAGTACTAGTATAACACCTCATAACACTCCTCAGCAGGGACGACCCCATTTCGGATATTATATGGTCGTGACCCGTCACAGTTGATTCGTTATGGACAACGGGGGACGCCGGTGTTACTGGTGGAGGATTATAGGGGGGAGAGAGATGGTATGCTGGAGGAATTGCGGAGGCATTTGACAAGGGCACAACAGGTAATGAAAGCGAAGGCCGACGTGCACCGTCGAGACGTGCAGTTTCACGAGGGCAACATGGTGTACTTGAAGCTATGACCCTACCGTCAGAGATCGCTAGCTCAGCGAAGGAATGCGAAGCTAGCTGCGCGGTATTATGGGCCCTACAAGATTGTGGCCCGGATTGGTCAGGTGGCATACAAACTGAGGTTACCCCCTACGTCGGCGATACACCCAGTCTTTCACGTGTCCCAGCTACGGAGGATGATTGGTGATCATATGGTGTCGTCAGCGTTACCGTCCACACTTACTGATGACATGGAGGTGTTGGAACTGCTGGAGGTAAGAGCTGTGCGTCATGGCCCGGGTCGACGGAGGGAGGTGCTAATACATTGGGCTGGCTTACCTAACTGTGACACTACTTGGGAGGCATTCGACGTGATGCAGGAACAGTTCCCAGATTTCCACCTTGAGGACAATGTGGCTCTTCTACGGGCGGGTATTGATGCGGATGTGCCGGGCCCACAGGAGGCGGACCCGCATGATGGGGGTGGCCCATCGCACAATGCGGTTGTGCGGGACGAGCCACCGGTCGTGTGCATGACTTACTTCAGGAGGAGGAGACGTGGGGACACGACTTAACTCATAGAGGGGCATTTTTGTCTTTCAACATAAATCTGAACTTTTTCCCTTATTTTATATTCTAGGGCTAGCCGTCATTTTCCTTTACGCTTAATTTTGTGAAGAACATTTAGGCGTCAACTTCGACGGTGTTTAGGCTTTAGTCTGTGTATCTAAAGCTAGAAGAAATGGTCTCCTCTTTAAAGAGATTCATTATCTTATTGTTCTTCGCTAAAATTCTAATAAAGTTTCCACCTTTTTAATATTTTCTACAAATATTCGCTGTTTTGCTTGTTTGTGCGAGCAAATCGCACCAAATTGGTACCAGATTGTTACTGTAATATTTTCTCAAAGGTCTCCCCCGACAGGAACTTAACTACTCAAGCTAGTGTATAGTTGGATAGAAAAGTTTTTTATTCTGAGGTGAAGCTTTATTTTCACTTGGGGAGATAAAGCCCCAGCGAGATAGGTGCAATACTTTATTCTTTAAGCATAACTGGTACATGGTTAGGTGATGTGCTTTGAGCAGTGCACTCGTTTTTTAAGTCTGGAAAGCTTTTCATTGAGCTAAGCCATACTTTTATTACATTGGTTCCAAAATCCTCTGCAGTGACTGCTTTATCCAATTACCATCCAATTTATTATTGTAATGTCACTTACTAAATCATCACCAAAATCATTAGCAACAAATTGAAGTATATCATCCCTGAGCTCATCTCTGATAATAAGTTATCTTTTTATCTTTTTGGAGGGCATGTTAATTTCTGAATCGTCACTATTAGCGCATGAACTTCTGGATTTCAGTAACATTATGGGCTCCTGTGTTTGCCCTTAAATTTGCTCCACAAAGCTTTTAACTGCATCAATCGAGAATTTATATGTTGCTTTCTTCAGAGAAGGGATTCTCTATGATTTTTATTAATTGGATTAAAAAGCGTGTTTCCACTCCAACTTTTTCGGTACTAGTCAATGGCTCTCCAACAAATTTCTTCTTTGGAAATCATGGTCTTCGTCAAGGGGATTCGCTTTCACCTTATTTATTTATGCTAGTAATGGAGCTCTTTACAATACTAACGGAGAAAGCAATTTCGTCTAAGAATTCTCATGACAATGGTGCCTCGCATCTACTTTTTACGGATGATATCCTGGGTTTCTGTAGAGCTAGCATTCGGTCTTTTACTGCACTAAATGTTCTGCTAATTGCTTTTCAGCATTTTTACTGGATTATCTGTGAATAGAGGAAAAAATCAAGGCCATTTTCAGCAAGGGACATGTAAACACCAACAGATTCTACTGGAAGTTCTGGCTATAAAGTCAGCACATGCGCCAATCATGTATCTTTCACTCTCTATCAGTTATCCTAAACCTCGTATGTATTCATCACTGCTTGATAGATGTAAAGATAGATTGTCTACTTGGGCCTCCAATCTATTATCCTTGACTAGAAAAGTTAAGTTGAGCTAATAAAGATAGTTATACATAATATGTTGTCTTATTGGTTATTTTAAATTCCCGAATAACATTCGTATCTCTATTGATAGAATGTGTCAAGAGTTTATTTAAGGATATTATACGCCAATTTGGTGTTGTGATTCGATGTGCAAACCGAAAAAAGAGGGAAGCATATGTCTTTGTAATTTGACGTATTAAGAAAGTTACAGGTGATGGCAGTACTACCTTATTAGTGTATGATCCAAGGTTTGACTGTGATTCACTATCAAGACTGCTAGACCCGTCAAAGTATCAGTTCAAAGAACTTATGGGTTGAGTAAATGAGCCACATGTATGCCGGAAATACATTAATTTATCAATTATGTATCTGATTCGGGGACTATTAAACTTTATATTAGCTAGTAGAGAATTACCGAGTGCCCGTATTAAGAAAGTTATAGGTGATGGCACTGCTACCTTTTTAGTGTATGATCCAAGGTTTGACTGTGATTCACTATCAAGACTGCAGGACCCATCAAAGGAGCTTGCTGAAATGAGGATCAATCATTGCTGGACTGGATCTGAATAGCGGGTACCTTCTGTGCTACCTTCCATATCAGCAATTCTTTCAGAGTCAGTGTTCTGATTTTTAGAAATGGACTGATCCTCGATAATTTTTTTCAAGTCTGCATGGGAGTCACTTCAGACTCCTGGTATATACTTCCAATGTCATACAATTATGTGGTTTAGAAGACCCATCCCGAAAATGTCTTACAGAACAAGTTACTAACTCATGATATCCTTCAGCAGCACAGTATTGATGTTTCGACAGTTTGTGTTTTCTATTCTACTACTGCTAAAAGTATTTTGCATTTATTTTTCAATTGCGACTACTGCAAATATATCTGGACTCTCAGCAAGCTAAAACAAAGAATTCCAAGCGATGAATATGCTTCTCTTAGGATGATTTATGATATATCCGACAGAAGTTTGCGGCTAAGCTAAAAATCCATTCGCTAGTCCGAATGGTCTTAAACAGCAACAGTTTAGCAAATTTAGAGGGAAAGAAATGCACGAGTCTTCCAACATCAAGTTAGTCATAAGTTGAAAATTATTAAATATATTTATAATCAATGATGAAGGTTTTGTCGTTTCGTATTGGTTTCGAAGCAAAGCGATACGAAACTGAGATACTTTCTCATTATCAGACAGTTTCGGGCAAAATTGTCCGGTTTTCTGAAATGGGGCAGTTAACTGGATAGTTTCGCCCGAAACTGCCATCAAAGAAAAGCAAAAACACGTGAAATCAGAAAAGGTATAATTCCCGTGATGAAAAAAGTAATAAACGGTGAATATACCGTGCTCATGTGAGGTAATAGATATTTTAATTTCTACAAATATATTGCAAGCATTTCAAGAAACGCATAATTAAACTAAATTTTTTTTAAAAAGTCATCTTGACCGCAACCGAGAAGTCGCAGTCTACTCTCGAGCAAAGTCATCGCTTATCTTATGGTGATCTCCTTCGACATTTGAGGGCAAGGATGAGTCGAGGTCGAGGTCCAGGTCGAGGCTGCCATCGCGGTCGAAGTAACGGCTTGAAACCTTAGGTAAACGGGTAAAGAAGTAAAAGGGTAAATTTTACGAGTGAAGTTTTTGTCGTGAAATGAATGAAAGCCCAATCTTTTTATAATGGTTACCATTCATAGCATTCATTTTGCTCAAAATATTACATCTATTTACAAGTTTGTCACATTTAAATAAATGGCAAACTTATAAATAAATGTAATAAGTTGAGCAAAGTGTATATTGTGAACGGCAATAGGAGTGACAAACACCGATCACTACACATTTTGCTTAACATATTACATATATTTTCAAGTTTGCCATTACCTTTAAACCTTATTAATAAACTAAATGGCAAGCTTGTAAATATTTAAAATATGTTGAGCAAAGTGTGATGTGACCGGCAGATGTACTCAATTTGAGGAAAGTGCTGCAATTCACATTCTATATTTCGCTAAACATGTTGCATTTTATTCACAAGTTTGCCATTATCTTTGGACAATTTATTATGTTTAGCAAAATGTGTAATGTGAATAGCAGAACTTTTGAGCGGTCAGCGTCCCCATTTGTAGTTTTCATTTAAGCACAACAATTTTTGTATTTGCATAACAATTTGTACAACAATTTTTTCCTACAAATTTAATATTTTGCAATATATTTTTTTGTATCTTGCACTACAATTTTTTTATTTAAACAAAAAATTATTCTTAACTAATATTACTATTATAATTTAAATTATTCTTAACTAATATTGATATTCTTAAATTTAATTGTTATTGATCAGTTTTAATTTTATTTTTACTGGTCAATATTTATTTTAATGTTCATTGGGTAGACTTTACACATCATGTAAATTTCATTATTAAAATGTAGAAATAATGCTAAATGTTTAGAAATATTGGTAGATTTAAATGAATTTTATTTCTTGTAAGTGGTAAGTTGTAACTACTAATAAATATGTAGAAATAAAGTTAGATATTTAAAATTTTAATTATTCAAAAATAAGTTATAGCATATTCTGCAATGTATTACTGTATACAATTATACAATTAGCATTTAGACAGTTTAAAGATAGTTTATATTGCAATTAGTTAATTTTAATATTTAATGGTATTGAACAATTAACTCATTATATGGTGTCTTCGGTTATAATGATAATTAAGATATGTCTCGGAGAACTCCTAAGGTGAAACATTTGGATATTGGATGGGCTCATAGTAAAATAGTTGAAAATGATAGACATGTAATGTTCAACTACTATTGAAAAGAAATGCATGTAGTCGTGACTCGTCTTAATGAACCTTCGGTAGGATTGGTGGGGATGTGATGACATGTACCGAAGCGTGAAAGAAGTGCAAGCAGTGATAAAGATACTCATATTTACCAAGAGGATAGAAACACAATGTTAAATTTTGACCAAATAGTGAAGGAAGAGTTAATAACTAGGCATATAAACGCAAACTTTGATGAGCATAATGAGGATGTGGATGAGACTAAAGCATAATGAGGATGTGGATGAGACTAAGGAGAGATAGCTTAGAAGAGCATTGAGAGCAAGTATGTAATAATTTATCGAAGAAGAAATAAGAATTGCTAATAGAAGAATGGGAGCAGGATCGTTTGGTCTATAGTCAAATACGGTATGGTTCGTGCTAAATATACCGACAGATCAGCCGGTCTTCTAAAATATGGCTCTCTTTATGCTGAAACATATCGACAGATCGTTCAGTCTTTCAAAATCTGGTGTATATAGTGCCGACCCTTTTACTTCAACGAAACAAGATAAACCCAAACAACTATAAAGGCTACAATAAAGGGTGGTATGCAATATACCAAGAGCTTTCCCAGTAGACGTGTAGCTAAATCTTTGTACTACAGCCACATTCCACACAATATAGCCAATAGTCCATACTACCAATACATGGCAGTTGGAAATTGGAGAACTCCAAAGGGGAAACAATTGAATATTGGATGGACTCATAGTCCATATAAACGGTAATTAAGATATGTCTCGGAGAGCTCCTAAGGTGAAACAGTTGGATATTGGATGAGCTGATAGTAAAATGTAGAAATAATGCTAAATCATGTAAATTTTATTATTAAAATGTAGAAATAATACTAAATGTTTAGAAATATTTTTAGATTTAAATGAATTTTATTTCTTGTAAGTGATAAGTTGTAACTACTAATAAATATGTAGAAATAAAGTTAGATATTTAAAATTTTAATGTTTCAAAAATACATTATAGTGTATTATGCTATATGTATTATTGTACTATACAATTAGCATTTAGACAGTTTATTAAGATAGTTTATATTGCAATTAGTTAATTTTAATATTTAATGGTATTGAACAATTAACTCATTATATGTTGTCTTCAGTTATAAACGGTAATTAAGATATGTCTCGGAGAACTCCTACGGTGAAACAGTTAGAATTTGCACGGGCTCATAGTAAAATAGTTGAAAATGATCATAGACATGTAATGTGCAACTACTACTGAAAAGAAATACATGTAGTCGTGACACGTCTTAAGGAACATTTGGTAGGATTGCTGGGGATGTGATGAAATGTACCGAAGCGTGAAAGAAGTGCAAGCAGTGATAAAAACGCTCACTATTTACCAAGAGGATAGAAACACAATGTTAAAATTTGAGCAAATGGTGACTGAAGAGTTAATAACTAGGCCTATAGACGCAAACTCGGATGAGCATAATGAGGATGATGATGAGACTAAGGAGCGATAGCTTAGAAGAGCATTGAGAGCAAGTACGTAATAATTTATCGAAGAAGAAATAAGAATTGCTAATAGAAGAATGGGAGCAGGATCATTTGGTCTAGAGACAAATACAGTATGGTTCGTGCTAAATATATCGGTAGATCGGCCGGTCTTCTAAAATATGGCTCTCTTTAAGCTGAACCTACCGACACGTCGTTCAGTCTTTCAAAATCTGGTGTATATAGTCTCAACCCTTTTACATTAACAAAACAAGATAAACCCAAACAACTATAAAGGCTGCAATAAAGGGTGGTATGCAATATACCAAGAGCTTTCTCGGTAGACATGTAGCTAAATCTTTGTACTACAGCTACATTCCACACAATGTATTCAATAGTCCATACTACCAGTCCCTGGCAAATGATTTCACGGAAGTAGTTCGTGGCGTTCCTCCACCCACTGTTGGGACTCTTTCCAACATATTTAGACCTGGAGGTTGAAAAAACCAAAACATATATTGAAATTTTTTATAGCTTTGAGAATAAGTATGGTTGCATACTACTGTATAATGGTTGGACAATACAAATTAGAAGGAAATTTATTTATTGTCTTGCATATTCGACCTACACGAGAATGTTCATTGACTTGATGGATGCAACTGATAGCTTTCAGAATGGTCCATACATATTTGACATATTTGACTTGATGATTAAATATGTAGATATAATTAGAGAGCATAGAGCCCTCTAAGTAGTTACCAATACTGGAGCAAGCTACAAATCAGCTCGACAGTTACTGATGCAAAAAAGACATCTGTATTAATCTTCATATGAGACGCATTGTACTGATTTGATATTTTCTGATATGTCAAAAGAAGAAACTATCAAAAATATCATTGCATAAAGTCAAATGGTAACAGTATTTATATACAACAAAGGTTGGATGCTCAGCTTGATAAAAAAGAGACATGTGGAAAAGAGTTGTTCAGACCTGCAATCACAAGATTGCAACCCATTTTATTGCATTGGACTCTATATACATAAATCAGGATGATTTACAGAGAATGATTATCTCAATAGAATGGTCCAAAAACTTTCATAAGCTCAAATAGAATTGTTGCAACTGTGTACAATCTGATTCACTGTGATGACCTCTGGCATAACATCTTTAATGTTACCATCGTATTTGAGCCGCTGATGGAAGTTCTAAAAATGGTCTATGGTGATAATAAATCTGAGATGTGTTATCTTTACGAGTCTATGGAGAGAGCAAAAGAAGAAATAAAAAAGAATATTGGTACATGATATAGAAAATAGTAGGACATTATCGACAAAATGGTATAGACAGCTACACTAAGATATTTATGTCGCTGGTAAATACTATATTTTTAATTTTTTAGTTAAACTTAGTGTGCTACAGATCATTTATTTACATGTAATTCAATTAAAGGTTATTTTCTGAATCCTTATTTCCAATGCTTCACCATGGCAACAAATGCCACAAGGTGCTGGTTGGGTTTTAGACATGTCGTTAAGTGATTGGAACCAGACATCTCGAAACAACTTGAAATAGACAAAGTGAAATGATTTTTTAGATATTTTTATTTTAATATATAATTCGATTCACGTTCACATGCTGAAATTATGTATGATGATAATTGTAGGTGAAGTTATACATGATGAAAATTGGTGCATTTAGCTCTCAAAAGACATGTATGGTAATAAAGCTGGTAACTCCATGTATGTATGTTCTTAGTTTGTTGTATAGACACGAGGTAAATAATCTTAGTTTGGTACATGTTTCCTATGAACTAATCTAGATTTTTTGACCAAGAGAACTTGTGTAGCTAAATACTGGTCAACCATTGAGAAAGAGCAAGATCCAAATCTTACATGTTTAGCTGTGCATTTTTTAAGCCAAACGGTCTCTTCTTCAAACTGTGAACAAAATTGGATATATTATCACTCATTCA
This sequence comes from Scilla litardierei, assembly GCA_030789695.1. Lineage (NCBI taxonomy): Eukaryota > Viridiplantae > Streptophyta > Magnoliopsida > Asparagales > Asparagaceae > Scilla > Scilla litardierei. Next base: position 408,513,403 of record CM061142.1, on the reverse strand, counting down.
CACAAAAACCAGCAACATGTTAACAATGAAAAATCTTAAAAATCTAGTTTATATGCATTATAAAATGAGTCTAAAAGAAAGACACTGCAAGAGAACTAAAGATGAACTGATTGACTTGAATCAAATTTTTCATGACGACAATTCATTAGATGAATAGACTAGAGAGACAAAAGACAAGCTGCTCGATGACAGAAACAATTCTATGTTAGATGAAACGTTTGCAAAAGCAGCACAAACAAAAAGCAATCAGTCGCGACCAAGTCAAAACCAAGTAAATCTCACATATAAGCGAAAGAAGGCAGTAATTTGACGAGCAAGCGATGATGATTTGTCTCCCGATGAATAAGGTCTTCTAGGTGGATGTTATAGTGCTTCATAGTACAATCTTTCTACTCAAAAAAGTAGATATCATGCTTATAACACAACTTATTTGCATGGCTATAGAGATCATAATAAGCAAGAATAAGAGTAAAGAAAGGAGAAATGATACATACGATAGACACTCTGATCATACCAGGTATCAACATTCTGATTATTATGGACGTTATAATAATCCTAACATTTATGAATCGTATTTTAGTATATACGCATGCAACCATGAAGATTATTGCACACATACAAACACTCGGATGTCTATGTATATTATGCCAGTCATTTACATGTACAGTTCAAATGTCAATAAACGGTCTAGTAATTAAGGCAGTCATGACATGCCTTTCATCAAGCAGAACCGGCCATCCATATATGATAAGATGATGATATCATTTTTGGGGCTAAAACAGATGCAATATGGCTATCCACCTTACTATTCTGCACCTAACCGGATGTTAATGATTTAGAGTGATATTTTTTATCTTTTGCTTTATCTTCTTCATTTTTTGTATCATGAGATCGATTTATGCACTGCCATTTCATATAATGTTATTATTTTATATTAATAGAAGAAATGGTTGGTTGAGGTCCTAGAAAAGTACAACTAAAAATTTTATACAACTATATATCTAGTATAAATTAGCGGTGCATTTATATGTATAAAATATTGTATAACTATATATAATATGTAACTATGTGTATTTATAATATGTAACTATGTGTATATACATATTTAAAAATCTCTGAAACCGAAACCGACACCTGAAATGAAACGGTTGAAACTATCGATACGAACGAAATGAAACGAAACTCATAAACCACCGAAACAAGTGAAACTACCTGAAACGAAACTCCAAGACACTAATGTTCCATTACCCACCAAAGCAACACGCGCCAGCGACCTTTCACAATGACAGCCTTATCGATGAACAAACGAGATCCGAGAACTCTACCATCAAAGCCAAATACTAGATCATCGACTCATCTAGTTGGCGATGTAGAAGACAGCCCCACCACACCACCAAATCCAATCAGAGCCGTTGAAGATGTTCATACCTCTCACCGACAAACTCCATTGCTGGTGTTCATGCATGGATATGTATATGGCCAACTCCTTCGACCAAAGATCATTTAAGGAGCTCCAAGTCACGATGACTGATGTCGTACAAGGGATCACTGAGGGAGTAGCCACGTCAGGGTCAAGCAACTATTTAGTTGTCACATGAGAAGTGGCCGCAATTAAGGTGAGGCAAACTCTAGATCACACAGGAAAAGAAGCCAACATCCCTATATCATGTGTGAGTGTATGAGACCCATAATATAGATGGGTATACATACATAACAAAATAACATCGGATTGTTAAATAAAACACACAATCAAATAGGTAATGATTCCAACCCATTCAATTTTAAACATATTTATATCGGAAAAAATCATTTGATTTTTTGAACCTCCCTTGTTAAAATTTTGGATTCTTTTATGCCTCTGTCCTCCTGCAATTTGGTACTTGCCATTTCTATCAAGAAACCCACTGCTTCTACATATTGCAGAACTAGTGCGTTTTCAAGAGAAATAGTAAGCTAAAAAATCTTCTAGATAAAACTAGAAAAGCATGTCCTCGGAAATTCTGAAATTTAAAAAGGAATAAGGACCTAAAGTTAGATTTGCAAGATGAATGATGTCAGAGACACAACTCATACTAAGCTCCTAACATAGTCCATTTGTTAGAGACACAGCCCATACTAGACCCCTAACAATAGCCTTGCTAAGGAAACATCCCATACTAGGCCCCTAACACTGGGCTCACACCCCAATTGTTAAGTATTAGCTAGCATCCAATTCAAAACCAATTGGTATTAGGTGGAAAGACCCTCTAATACATAAACATTTCTTTCTTTTATTTTTCCCGATGCCGGACTAATTGGGATTGTAACATACCAACATGCTTCCGACAACCGACGTCCACGATGGTCCACTCTATGTTGCACACTCTAAGTGGCCCACTCTGGCTTTACTAGGTCACCATCTCTTAGGTCGCTCCTTCCCCAGGTCGTCCTTTCTGCAATGTGGGTTACGGCGGCCCACTCTGGAGTGACCACTCTAAATGGCCCACTCTTGCTTTACCAGGGCGTCCCTTCTTAGGTCGCTCCTTCCCTTAGTCGCCCCTTCCGCAATGTGAATCGTAGCATGCGGCTTCCTCTAACACCATTTGTTAGAGACCCAACCCATACTATGCCCCTAACCTAGTCCATTTGTTAGAGACCCAGCCCATACTAGGCCCACTGACAATAGTCTTGCTAAGGACTCATCACATACGATGCCCCTAACACTGGGCTCACACCCCAATTGTTAAGTATTAGCTAGCATCCAACCCAAAACCAATTGGTTTTAGCTGGAGAGGCCCTCTAATACATAAACATTTCTTTTGTTTTGTTTTTTTCCGATGTGGGACTAATTGGGGTCGTAACAAAGGGGTTTATAGAAACTCGCTTAGATACTGACTGTGCTAGAGAAGATTCCATATAAAATAAAATTCTTAATAACATACCTCAAATTTACAGAACAATTGTAATTGTTCATGCATCCGCAAATCAAATTGCTTTGTGAACATATCTTACATAAGGTTTAACTTCTTAGTCTGCTACAGCACTAATACGTCCATAGCACATGTCAAATTTTGGGACTTAGGACAGATCAAAAGGACCATCTGACATGTAACCAGCACTTCTGAGTGCCAAAATATCACATATGTGTTCAATGCAGGTATTCTCATTGGTTATAAATCCCAATGCAACTTAATATTTACACTAAACAATAATCATCATCTTGTAAAAAATTTGTATATGTTTACAACCTAATTCAGTAACTGCTTTCACGAAAGAAAATTAAATTGTCGTCAACGCCCATCTTTGAGCACCACTGAATCTATGCATAGAGAAGAAAGAAGTAACCTTGTATATAATTTATGAAATATGTCAACAGAATTGACCCATGGTTCAAAAGTTGTAAAAATTAATTGCAGTTACTTAAAAGGAAACTTAAAATAAGGACTCCAGTAACCTATGAATTAGGAGCTCACAAGACCACCAACAAACATTAATGGAACACGAAATTAACATACTGTCCTCCTAACATACAACACAAAGTGAAAAATTCAGAGTATACTTGGTTAACGTTAACTGGCTACTTTATTGGGCAGAAAGATGATAAGCATGATTACCTTTCAGCTATATAACTGAGGTGATTGTCTTTCATGTACAGATTAAAGTGGAATATCAGGCAATTAACGTTTCCCCGACTTAGAGCCATGGCGAGCCTCAGCAGCTTACTCAGTTTCCTGTCAGACCTTTCATCCACCCAAATGTATGGTGAAGCCCTAGTTTGTATATAATTGGATTTCAGAAGCCCCAAGTCAAAGGTGCTCCAAAGCAATGGATCGGAAGATGCCAATCGCCATAGACGACAAACTTGAGAGACTGGAGCCAGCTCAATCATGTTTAGCTCTTTAAAGATCTTCACGAGAACATCAGTTTCCATGTCCTCCCATCTCTTAACTATATATTTAACTTCAGCCATGCCACCTGTAGGCAACATCAGATAAGCACCAGTTATATTCATTAAGTTATTGTATCTGACACCAAATTAGGTTAGATGCGTATATATGGTTATTGTGATATATAATGGATGTCATTTTCCTTAGATATTGTATCATATGTATTGTGTCATATACATGCAATAAGTTGCTCCCATACAATAATCATACAATTTTAGCTTCCTATTAAATATATCTAACAAAGAAACCAAGTTTAAATGTAGGACATATGATCAAGGAGAAATTGTAAAAACCTAGACGATGCAACAAAATTCCAATCATATAATGAGCACCCAAAAGTTTTCTATTATATAACAATATTTTCTTTCTTATCATCTCCATCTTCATCAACTTCTGACTTTCCACAAACTCGTCTTCAACCACTTTCTTCTTTCCATTCCTTTCTTGATTCCAATTGCATTCAAATTCCAAGATTATGACAATAATTGCACAAGGACTTTATAAGTAACTAAAAGAAAAATGAGATACTAAAAATTAATTAATTAAAATTCACTAAAACTGTAAGAATTTTAATTAGTAGAATGCCTATTTTTCCTTTTTGTGTAGCATTCCTTGCAACTTCTTCGATTTCAAAACTCTTATGAATATTCATTTAAGTGGTATCTTTTGATATGCATGGTCTTTCTTTCCATTATCTATCATCGGCTATGGTTCACATCAGATCAGCAGATAGGATGTAGGATATCTCTGATGTTTTAAAATATCACAAAGCACCGTCACCCGTCCAGGCTGACCCCTAGCGCCCGGGTTTTTGTTTAAAAAACCAACAATGATATATGTAATGTTAAAATTACGGAAAATTTTGAAAATTTTGAAAATTAAAAAAAAAACAGTAATAGAACAATGGTTGCGGCAGAAGGAGAAGAAAGATGACGAAGAAATCAGAAAAAAAAAAGAGGGAGAACGAGAAGAACAAGAAAGAGGGGAATAAGGAAATGTAGGAAGATCGAAGGAGCAACAGCGGTTGCTGCTGCAACTATAACAAAAGGTGAAGAAAGAAGACGGTGACGAAGAAGAAAATTTTAACTTTGCAAGAGGAAGAGGTCTTAACAGTCATTGTCGATGCCCACCAACTGCCATCGTGTCATCATTGGTAGCAGCAAAAAAGGAATAGGACCAGAAATCCCTGACTACAGAAATCCAGTTTTTTTTTCCTTAATTAATGCATAACAGGTCCAAATTCGCTAATGCAGGCTGCCCTTTTTCCCATGGTCGGGGCAGCCCAAGAGTTGTGTCTAGGCAGCAATGATGGCGAAAAAATTCAGATAGTATGTCTCTCTAATCTCTTTTTCCTAAAACCCATGATAATTTGCACCTAAAACTATAGCAGTAAGCCTTAATTTTTCCAACCCAATTCTTTTTGAGTGTATGAATTTAAATGGTTGCATTCAATGTCACTACAAGGTAGACTTAATAAGGAAATTGACATCCTTTGAATTGTTGGACCATGTAGATAACAAGCTAAACACTAGGGGGTGATTAGTGTTTCTAAATATTATAGCACAAATAAAAATTACACCCTTTAATTAACCTAAAGTTACTTTAGAGAATTACCTCCCCAAGAACTTAATCAACTCAATGTAATACTTGCAAAGAAATGAAGAATAAAGCACAGCTGAATAATGATCACAAGTGCAAGTAATAGAAAAGAGAGATAATCACAACGCAACCACAAGTTTTATTCTAGTTCACTCACCGTGGGCTACTCCAGTCTCCAACCACCTTGTTTGGATTTTCTACTATCCAACTCTCTCAAAAGACAACAAATGCCTCACAATAGAGGGCATCTACAACATACACATAGCCTCTCTTGCTAGGGTTTCCAAGTACAACAAATACATCTCTCCAAGAGGATCTCCAATAGGCTTTTTACAACTCAATGAATACAAGTGTGAAGCAAACACTTGGGCATACCACCACTTTCTTAGTGGGTTTATAAACATCTTTGATGGATGGTGGTGATGATCACAACTTCCCTATAGCTAAAAAGATTGGAGCTTGTTAAGTGGCTAAGGAAAGAAAACTTCTTCTTCTTTGATTCTTGAGAAAGTGAAAGTAAAATTACCAAGGAATTAAAGAAATGATCTTGATTTGTTTCTCAGAAAACTGAAGATTAAAACAGTGAAAAAACAAAATCAATTTTAGCCAAGAAAGACTTGCTTAAAAGCTGTTAATCTGAAAATCAACTTGGCTAAAGAAAGTGAGAGAGAAAGCTAGGAAAATACTTTGAATGCTTATGAATCACTTGAAAATTTGATCACTAAAATTCCTAATAACTCCAGCCATCTCCCAGCATTTATAACACAGCTAGCCGTTTAAAATCGTGGACCAAAAAACCCGTCAAACGGTTAAAAAAATAAAATCCCATAAAATCTGGAACTGTGTCATCTAGCTAAAAGTAATCGACCGATGTTAAGCTGGTAGTTGACTCCCCAATCAAGTACGTTTGACTCCTAGCAAAGCTACAGTCGAGTCTTTTGGGGTCCAGAGAGCACAACTCTTATCACATTCAAAATAGTCGACTCTTATCAAAAATAGTCTACTACTATTATACTGATACATGGGTTTTGGACTATGAAATCCTTATGAAATAATTTTAAAATTTTCTTAAATAATTTTGTAAATCTTAAAGGCTCGTGTGTAGCTCCAATCCTAAGACTTACAAATAATCTATGAGTATGAATAAAATTTACATCAAGATATACCCAAGCATGGCTTCTTTGATGCATTGCATATCCTCATCTTCATGCCTTAGCTTTAACTTAGTTCTTTAGTCTTAGTTTGAACTTCCACGCCTCTCTTGATCTTCTTTCAATGCTTTTGATTTGAATTTTCCTTTGACTAAGCATCTTTGTCTTTTTGTTGACTTTTGACTTTGAGCTTCATTTCTTTGACTTTGTGATTCCTACACACTTGTTGAATGAGATTAGTTCTAATCATTTGTTAATCATTATCAAAACATCATTAGAAGTGCTCAATATCCAACATGAATGGCATCATATGATATCATTTATCATCTGATACATGTCATATCCTATGATGAGTATCAGTATCAACCGATAAACATTGTATAAGATTAAAAACATTTTTGCAACCATTATGACCGATTCATACCAATTTTTATCTATATCGCATCATACAAAATAAATTCGTATTTATCGAATGATAATAACTACTTTCAAAAGAATTGCTAAGTAGGAGTAAAATAATCGAGTAGGAGTCCATCATGCATGCAATGCCTGCAATCTCTACCCAGTACATTCGGAAAATAGCGAGAAAATAAGATTAGAATAAGTAAAACTGAACTATTTCAACCAATTAGAAAAATGGAATCATAGGTAGATCTACCATGAACTTTGGAAATGTGCAACAATTAGATCCAATCTCCATTTACCTTTTTTCTAGACATTGTTCCAAGTCTAGGAAAATTTTGCATGAGGGCAAATGGCCTTTTTGGAGTATGAAAAACCCATCATATATTTTTTTTCCTTGGTCAGGATGTTAGCAGAGCCTTGTTCCACAGCCAACCCCATCTTGATGAGAAAAGGCATATATAATGATGATAATGATTCCTCAAAGCGTGAAGAAAGCCATCCTAACTAAACTTCTACACACCAAGTTTATCACCAAAGGGATCAAATAATACTACCGAATTCACAATCAAGACAATTCAACCCCCATGTTATCTAGTAAAGTTGTTTGATTTTATTTGTTTTAATTACTTTCAATATGTCTTTATAAATTATAATTGAGCTCCCAGACATGAATAATGTGGTACTGTATAACAGTACTATAACATCCGACATAACGCATGCCTGTGTAGCCTTGTCAGTTGTACCTGGTACCTAAATCCGTTTCCAACATGTTGACACAGCACTTCTTGGAAACTCCTAAATATCCACTGGATACTTCCCTTCTGCTTTCTCAATTGCAGACACAAATCATGCACATGTTCCAAAAATTATCATATTTCGCGGGGTCTTATCAAATACTCCATTGATGTGCACTATAACCAAAATAGAAAAAAAATACGTGTTTTATGTTTCTTTGCGCAATCATGTTTTTTAGATGCATGCATATGTTGGCAAACCCCACCCCCCACCCCCCAAACAAAAAAACACGGACGGTCGCGCGTGCACATAGACACATTCGTGTTAGTGCTCATGTACTAGGAAGTAGTGTCCTGTTGCATATTTAAAGCATATGAATCCAGAATCCATATCGGGTGAAGAAGCATGACACCGACCATACATGGATATGCACACAGGTGTGCTGGACAATCCTGTGTGCATGTGAATACAAACGTGTGTATCTGTGCCCACAAATGGCCAAACGGACGTGTTAAAGATGGAAACACACATGCATGTGCGAAGAGGTTCAATGTATATTGTACTCAGATAGGAAAACATATTAGTTGTGAGATTTACATATATAAAGACCAAAAAAATTAGGAATAATAGTCACAACCATTTAGGAAGTAGACTTGTGTCAAAAAAATGACAAATGTAGCATACAGCATTTGTGATATACTAGTACTGATAAATAATAGACCGCATGAAATCAAAAGAATGACATTTTTCCTGCCACAATAATGTGGGCAACCCCGCTTACAATAATAACTAATAAGCATAGAAGATAACTTGAGTATAAGCAAGAATATCTGAGATAGAGTTCTCTGTAAAAATTGGAAAGTGGAGGAAGTCTGGTCTAAGTGGTCTATGGGGCCCTTACTGGCATCAAGTGATCCTGAGGGAGTATAAACACCACCCATTATACTAACCAATGTGTGGCCAATATGACCAACGAAAAAAAATTTTGTGGGAATAAATACGGTCACACAAAATTCGCCTCGGGTAACAACTAGAGACCTAAAATTGGAAGGCAAGTAAATTCAGGAGTAATACATAGCTTTAAACTGATATAATATAAGGCAACCTACTGTATAAAAGGCTCCTAGAAAAATAGAACAGGCAATAAGAAACACCAGATCGCTGAATGATGGAATTGTTGGTTCCTAAGATGAAAACCCAAAGGACACAACCTATGGCACAGACAAATGAATAAGTAAAAGAAAACTATGATATCATGAATGACTGCATGGCAAGGTCAGGGTCTTCAATGCTCTGTCAATATTGAAATAGAAGGCTTTCATTAATCCTAATTTAGTAAAAGTGTGTAGGCTTCGCAGAGACAAACAAATAAGGATATCATAATTCAATTAATGGGCCAGGACATACTATTCAACTGTAAAACAAGCATTGTCTAAAACCGGATGAAACGAAATCATGTAGCAGGATGATGAAACATGCAGCACAAAGGCTGGAACTAGCATAGAAATTACCAATGTTTGCAAGGCTATGCAAAAACTTAATAGGGCTATGGCTCGAAACATATGGACAAACTAACCAGGTCTCTTTTTGGTAAGGTGTCATGTGATACGGTACCATGAATCCAAGGGGGGACAAGAGATGTCAATACAAGTTAGGTGATATCGGAAATCTATTTATAATGATTGTTAATGTTAAATTTATATATATCATGGACACTATTATATTTTGTGGCATGTCGGATGCACATGTAGGACACATGTTTGTGATGCGACACGGCCTGGTGAAGAGGCGGGCCGGCTGGGTGAAGGGGCGGGCCGCACAGACATCAAGAGGGCATCGGTTCGGGTCTACCTACGGAGGAGGCGACTTGGGTCCACCACGGACCCGGTCCCAAACTTGTAATTCCGCAAGAAAAGGGGAGGGCTAATCGGTAATTCGAGATTTGCTAATCCCTCCCCTGTTATGGGATTTATCGAAGAATTGACAAGATAATCTTATTTCCTTAGAACCCTAGTTTAATCCTATTGCTAATTAGTTGCTCGTATCCTTAGGTCTATTATTCTAGGAATTAATTAGTATTTTCAGATCAGTTCTTCGTCATTTAAACCCTAGATTAGGAAGTCCAAAGCCATAAAAATCCCACCTTTAATGCCCACAAAAAGCCCAAATCGTATCAAATTGGTATCAGCGCGGTTGATCTATGGCGAGCACGTGATCCATGGAGCGGGTTGAAGCTTTGGTAGAGATGGTTGACCGGATGGAAGCCCAAATCAGCAAGGGGTTCATAGATGTGAGAAAGGAAGACGCCGAGATAGCCGGGGAGATCCGGGGAGAGATGAAGGAGAACCAAGAGAGAACGGAGACAAAATTATCAGAATTAACGGAGGCTATAGCGGCGTTGACCGCACATCTCGTACCAAAGGCGGATCCAAGTAAAAAGGAGCCACCTTTGGCGAAGGACAAGGGTAAAAAGACAATTTTTTTCGAAGACGGGCCGGAACGAGATGGAGACGGAGGCGTGGATCCAGGAGAGGAGTGGGGGTGTATCAAGACCCCCCAATGTCGCGCACAGGAGAAAAGAGCGCCGGAGGAGGCCTCCCGCCCCTCTGGCAGCAGGCGGGATGGCCGCCGCACCCCTACGGGCCTCTGGGGGGCGGCGAACCCCCAGAGGGCCGCGGGGGTGCCGCCAGGCCTCCAGGAGGGCCAGCCGCACCCGCCGAACCCCCCTGGGGCCTCGGCGAACCCAGGCGGGGACGCCTGGGAGCCGCCGACCCAAAACTAGGGTCGGCCGCCCCGGCGACCCCCTGGGGGGTTTCGCCCGACTTCCGAGGGGCCCCCGAGTTGCGGCAGACCCCCGGGGGCCCCCTCATGCCCTCCAGGCCTCCCGACAGCCACTTTCGAGCGTATCCGAGTTTCCGGGGGGCATCCCGAGGTCCGAGGAGCACAATTTCCAGGTTTTCAGCCATTCGGGGGACCCAGCGGAGGATTTCAGCAGCCTGGAGGGCACCACCAGTTCACAGGTGGCCCGTCGACCCAGCCCCCACCTTTCGGGGGAGTGACGGGTGATTGGAGAGCGTACCAGGACCCACCAGGAGGCCACCAGGCAGATTATGGACACCCAGAGGGTGACTGGCAGGGGCATGGAGCAGAGGGAGAATTCCGCGATCGAGCCGAGGCTTATTTTTCCGACAGACGACAGGGGTACCAGCAGAGGGGAGGATTCCAGCAGCAGGAGAAGGTGGATACGCTGGTGAGAGACGTCTGCGGAAGCTTGAGGTGCCCATCTTTGAGGGAGGAGACCCAGATGACTGGTTGTACCGGGTGGAGAGGTACTTGGAGGTGTCAGCAGTCCCAGGAGAGGAATGGCTTCGGACGATAGGCGTTTGTCTGGAGGGGGGAGGCCTTAGGCTGGTTCCGTTGGACTGATCAGCAGCAGCCATTTCAGACGTGGGGAGAGTTTACGTCGCTCTTGATGGAGCGATTTGGTGCAGGGCAGTCTGGCGGGGTGTTTGAGAGACTATATTCACTGAAGCAGGAGGAAAGCGTATGTGATTATATCAAGAAGTTTGAGTCGCTCTACCACCGAGTTCGGGGAGTATCTGAGGAATCATTGGAGGGCTGTTTTATGAAGGGGCTGAAGCCTACGGTGAGATCAGGATTGAGGCAGTTCGAGCCAGTTGGTCTGCGCGGGATGATGACGTTGGCGAGGAAGGTGGAGAACCATCAGGAGACGGAGAGGAGAGCCCGCGGGACGTGGGGAGGCACCACGTTCAGGGGTCAGGTGGCTGCTACAGGACAGAGGACTACACCTTCCTCGGGGACCACGTCTGGACAGGGAGCTACAGCCGTTGCTGGGGGCGGCAGAAACAGGAGGCAGGAGCCCCAAGCTCGGGGGCAGGTGCGGAGGATGACAGATGCAGAGATACGGGAGAAGCGGGTGAAGCGGGTGAAAGGATTGTGCTTCAGATGTGATGAGAAATTCACCCCAGGACACCGATGCGCTGATCGGACTCTCCAGATACTGATAGCTGACGATGAGGAGGGAGAGGATGGGGTTGTCATCCTAGAGGCAGGAGAGGATGAGAGGAGGTAGAGCACCAACACTTGAACTTAGCAGAGGTGTCCCTCAATTCTGTGGTAGGGTTCACACCGAACCGTACCATGAAATTGGTGGGACAGGTGGACAGTCAGGAGGTTATAGTGTTGGTCGACAGTTGGGCCACCCACAACTTCATCTCCAGCAGGTTGGTGGGAGCGCAGGGACTGCAGATGAGTGGCACGGGGCGGTATGGAGTGATGCTGGGCATTGGTCAGGTGACACACAGCACAGGTGTCTGCCGCGGGGTGATTGTGACTATTCAGGGAGTGCAGATTGTGACAGACTTTCTTCCCTTGGAGATGGGGAGTACCGATGTCATCCTAGGGATGAAGTGGCTGCAGACCCTCGATGAGACCAAGACGAATTGGAAGATGCTAAGGATGGAGTACCAGGATGGGGGAGGACAGTGGTATTGCAGGGGGATCCCAGCCTCTGCCGTTTGTTAGTATCATATAATGCATGTCCAGAGCCATCCACACAGCAGGGGGAGGCTTCTTAGTGAAGCTACAGGCAGTGGCAGCATCAGTACAGAGCAAGGAGCAGACACACGTGGTGGCACCGGAGGTTGAGCAGCTGCTGGCTCAGTATGAGGAGGTTTTTCAGACACCACAGGGGCTGCCACCACACAGAGATCACGAGCACGCCATTATCCTGCGGGAGGGCGTGTCCCCCATCAGTGTGCGTCCATACAGGTATCCACAGGTGCAGAAGGATGAGATAGAGAGGCTGGTAGAGGACATGCTGCAGGCATGGGTGATTCAGCCGAGTACTAGCCCGTTCTCCAGCCCGGTGCTCTTAGTTAAAAAGAAGGATGGTAGTTGAAGATTCTGCGTAGATTACAGGGCCCTGAATAAGGAGACGGTTGCAAATAAATTCCACATTCCTGTGAATGATGAGTTGCTGGATGAGCTCCACGGGGCAGCTTGCTTTTCCAATATTGATCTGAAGTCAGGGTACCATCAGATACGGATGAGGGTGGCCGACGTGCCCAAGACTGCTTTCAGGACTCATGCGGGGCACTATGAGTTCCTGGTCATGCCTTTTGGCTTGACAAATGCCCCCGCGACATTTCAGGCCCTAATGAACAAGGTGTTCCGACCCTACCTCCGGAGATTTGTGCTGGTATTTTTTGACGACATCCTGGTGTACAGTCGCATCATGGAGGAGCATGTGCACCTGCGAGCGGTGCTGCATGAGTTACAGAAGCAGCAGTTGTGTGCTAATAAGAAGAGGTGTTTGTTTGGGCAGCTGCAGGTGGAGTACTAGGACACGTGGTGTCAGTAGAGGGAGTGGCAGCAGATAGGGCCAAGATTGCGGCCATATTGGACTGGCCGATACCTACCACCTTACGGGGTTTGCGGGGCTTCTTGGACCTGACAGGGTACTACAAGAAGTTTGTCCAAGGATACAGTATGATCGCTTGACCACTTACTGAGCAGCTCAAGAAGGACAGCTTCCACTGGGGCGAGGAGGCGACCAAGGCGTTCGAGGCCTTCAAGCGGGCGATGACGACGGTGCCTGTTCTAGCACTTCCAGATTTCAGCAGACCATTTGTGATAGACACCGACGCGTCAGGATATGGGTTGGGCGCAGTGTTGATGCAGGACCAGAGGCCGATTGCTTTCTTTAGCCAGACTCTGTCAGCACGAGCGAGACTGAAGTCAGTATATGAGCGGGAGTTGATGGCGATTGTCTTGTCCATTCAGAAGTGGAGACCCTACTTATTGAGAAGGAAGTTCATAGTGAGGACCGACCAGCGGAGTTTGAAATATCTGTTGGAGCAGCGCATGGTTACCGAGGAGCATCAGAAGTGGCTCTCCAAGTTGGTCCATTTCACCTTCGAGATCCAGTACCGACCAGACCTGGAGAACAAGGCGGCAGACGCCTTGTCGCGTCGCGAGGAGCCCGCAGAGGTGGCGGCCATTTCAGCACCCGTCCTTCTAGACTGGGAGCCGTTAAGCAGGGAGATTGAGGCTGATGAGGACCTAGCGAGGATACGTGAGGCATTGCAGCAGGGGTCCGCTGATTTCCCGGGATACACCATGAGCGGACAGAGACTTCTATACCACGGCAGACTGGTGATTCCCATAGGCTCCGCCCATATTCCGATGATCTTTCAGGAGTTCCACGGCAGCGCTATCGGAGGGCACTCCGGTATATAGCAGACTTACAGGAGGATGGCGAGAGAGCTATACTGGCCAGGGATGAAGAAAGACATTGCCAAGTGGATAGCGGAGTGTGACGTGTGCCAACGTCACAAGTATATGGCAATGGCACCAGCATGGCTATTACAGCCGTTGGCCTTACCGGATAGAGTCTGGGAGGAGATCAGCATGGATTTCATCGAGGGGTTGACGCGATCTAAGGGTTACAATTCTATACTGGTAGTAGTCGATCGGCTCAGCAAATATGCCCATTTCATACCCCTTAGACATCCATACACTGCAGTCACAGTGGCAGTAGCTTTTATGAAGGAAGTGGTTCGCTTGTACGGTTTTCCCGTCTACATAGTGTCAGACCGCGATAAGGTGTTCATTAGCAGTTTCTGGTAGGAGTTGTTCAAGGTGCAGGGGACCAAGCTGAGAAGGAGCACTGCTATCACCTATAGACGGATGGACAAACAGAAGTGGTGAATATGAGTGTAGAAACCTACTTGAGGTGTTTTGCATCAAAGGCGTCGAAGCAGTGGGCCAAATGGTTAGCCTGGGCAGAATATTGGTACAACACCCCGTACCACACGGCAGCGCAGAGCACCCCTTTTCGGATCTTATACGGTCGGGACCCGCCCCCCTTGATATACTACAGCAGAGGAGCCACACCTGTGTCACAGGTAGAGGAGCATTTGGGTGAAAGGGACAAATATCTGGAGGAGCTGAAGAAACACCTGCTGAGAGCCCAGCAGATTATGAAGACCAAGGCAGATGCGCACCGTAGAGATGAGCAGTTTGCGGTGGGAGACCGGGTTTACCTGAAGCTCCGATCTTACAGACAGAAGACCTTGGCCCGCCGGAGCAATGAAAAGCTAGCAGCCCGCTACTATGGACCTTTCGAGGTGATAGCTCAGATCGGGAAGGTGGCCTATCGTCTGCAGTTGCCGGCCACTTCCACCATCCATCCAGTGTTTCACGTCTCGCAGCTGAGGAGGGCCATTGGGAATCACACGCTATCACCTACTTTACCACCCACCTTGACAGATGACATGGAGGTGCTTCTTGAGCCTCAGGAGCTGACAGGGATCCGGCAGGCCACAGATGGGACACAGGAGGTGCGTATTCGATGGAGGGGCCTACCAGACTACGATGCTACATGGGAGTCCGCCGCAGTGATACGCAACCAGTTTCCGAAATTCTACCTTGAGTACAAGGTGGCACTTTTGGGGGAGTAATGATGCGACGCGGCCTGGTGAAGAGGCGGGCCGGCTAGGTGAAGGGGCGGGCCGCACAGACATCGAGAGGGCACCGGTCCAGGTCTACCTACGGAGGAGGCGACTTGTCTCCACCACGGATCCGGTCCCAAACTTGTAATTCCGCAAGAGAAGGGGAGGGCTAATCGGTAATTCGAGATTTGCTAATCCCTCCTCTAATAAGGGCCGGCCGGCCTAGCTATGGGATTTACCGAAGAATTGACAAGTTAATCTTACTTCCTTAGAACCCTAGTTTAATCCTATTGCTAATTAGTTGCTTGTATCCTTAGGTCTATTTTTTTAGGAATTAATTAGTATTTTCAGATCAGTTCTTCGTCATTTAAACCCTAGATTAGGAAGTCCAAAGCCATAAAAATCCCACCTTTGATCCCCACAAAAAGCCCAAATCGTATCAGTTTGTTGTTTGTACATTTTAGAAATTTTAGGATTTGTGGAGTGTTGGTGTAATGTGCCCATGTCGGTGTAACATAGATGATAAAAAGATGCCAATTAAATAGAACAAACCTGTCGGTGTAACATAGATGATAAAAAAGATGCCAATAAAATAGAACAAACCGACGTATGAAAGACAGTCCTTCACAACACCAAGGATTGAGTGACTGCATTTGTAAACACTCAAAGTGTGTTCAAGGCAAGCATAAAAACAGACATGAAGTAAGATGAGAAATGGTCACTAGCAGCCGTCTAAAATGTGGCAGTAAAGGGAGGCATAAAATGTTACATGCAATAAACTTCGAAAGACCATGTGTGACCAAAACTATCTGTGAAGGAAAAAATACTTCATGCAATAGACAAAACCAACAGATTATTACCAATGCAACAAACAAGAGGACTCGTTGAAACATTGACAGTTTGATAAGAACCAAAGGGAAAGATCTGCTTTTTATTAAAGATAGAGGCCGCATTCGAAAGGTGGACCACTCTCCCAAGTCGTCGATTCAAGAGAACAACGGCACTCTCCCGTACAAGAGGGAATTCTCAACCTCTCCTATGATTTCTCTCTCTCAAAATAAGCATGTAAATCCACACCCCTGCCTGCGCATATAAATAGAATTCAGAAAAGACAAAATTACATAAAACCCCAAAAAACTAAAATATTACGAAAAGACATCCTAAAATCCAAAAATTACGAAAATGCCCCAAATGGGCCTAGATTACGGATCTAACAAGTTGACGCCAACTAATCTTCATTGCTCTGATACCATGTATTTGGATCTTGTAGACGGCAAGCAATACTAGAATGGGTTTGAATAGTGTGCGTGAAAATTATATATTAATAAAAATCCTTTTAGCAAACCTAAGTCTCCTACGGATGTTACTCCACAATGTACTTAATCAACTACTTAAAATACTAACAATAATAAAAATGCACAGCAGAGAATTAACAGCCAAGCAAGTAAAGTGAGCGAGTGATAGGAGAGAAAATACCAATCGCAAACACACAGAGAATTATACTGGTTCATCCTCGTGTGGACCAGGTCCAGTCCCAAGCCAACCATTTGGATTTCCACTACCTTGCCTCAAAATAAAGCGCTTCTTACAACCTTACCTTTACAACCAAATAATCTCTTTACCAAAAGAACCTCGAACACGTGCAGATTTTACACAATTACAAGTGATACAACTTACCACTTACCGACCACCCTTGTAGTTTACTTACACTTTTGCAAAGATGACAATGCTCATATAGCCGATCAATTGAAGCTCGTGTGTATAATGGCTATAGAAAATATTTTGATCTTAATAAGAAATAGAAAATATAATCGCTTGAGTATCAAAATCGACTCGATCTAATCTCAAAAATATAGAAATGAAACTACAGATATTTAGATCAGAGAAAGGCATGAAAATTGCGTTTATTTTTTTAGACAACTTAAGATTAATGGGCTTGAAAATTAGTAAGCAAGAGAAACTGAAGAGCTTTGAAAATCATCAAAGAAATAGCCTTGTAAATTGCTTTAAAATATTTTCTTGATTATATATAACTCTTGCAAAGGGCTCTCTATATATAGATGTTTTTTGTTCAAAACAGATTCACAAGTCAGCTCCAACGGATAAAAATTGACACAATCGCGTCAATCAAAGAAGCAATCAATTTTCGATCGTTGGGGCCTGCGAGTCGACTCATATACACCATGGAGTCGACTACCCTACAGATAGGAGTCGCCTTCTAGGCAGTGGTCGAAACTACCTTGGGTCTTCTAAGCTCCAGTAGTCGACCCCTGCTCCTCTGAGAGTCAGCTCCTATATGATATATGGATATGTTCATGAGAGTGTGATACAATATCGTAAATGATTTTTTGACTTTAAAACATTATTCTTAGTGTGTGTGGAGCTTCAATGTCAAAGTCTTATACAAAATCTAAGGACATGGACTCAAATATAAAAATACATCAACAATACCATCTTCACACCATCTTGGCTTGATGTAATTTGAAGTCAATCATCTCCATGCATTACAGGCTTGAGTCCTAATTGCCTTTGAGTGAGCTTTCTCCACACTCTATCTCGACATCATGATCTGATTGAATTCTTTCATAACTTTGAACATGCAGCAATGGCCTTCTTTGAATTCTCCTTGAACTCATTCTTTAGAGGTAAGCTGTATATAACCTTATAAGGGCCCCATTTTTATTTAACACCACCCCTTTTTGGCCCAGCCCTCTTTGACGAAGCCCGCTCGGGCTTCGTTTCCCGTCGATTCGCACGATATCTCTCCCTCGGCTCTCTCGACGAATCCCCCTAGGGCGTCAAGTCTCTCTCTCTCTATCCCCCTCTTTCTTCAATGTGGGTCCCTCGGTGTGGGCTTTCGACGCCTCTCCATCCTATGTCCTCGACGACGACAGTGGTGCCCCTCCGTCCTTCTCTGCGGCTCTGCAGAGGCCCATCAACCCCTTGATGCGACCGCTTGTCCCCTGGGTTGCTTCGATTGCTATTTAACACACCTCTTCCCCTCCTTCTCTGGGTTACATGCACTGTAAGTATCTCTCTATATTTTCGAAGCTGTCGGCTGATTTCTTCAGCTCTTTGGGTTTGGTTTCGCGACGATTTCTTCGGATCTGCGTTGATTTCTCGATTGGATCTCGCTGTGGGTTTTGTTCTTCGATTTCTTTGGTTTTTCGACCGACTGCGGTAGATTTTATCTCTCCTTACGTTTCAATTTTCTTTCGATTTCTTGCATGCGTAATCTGAGTTGAAATTGTTGGGGTTTTGTGGGAAAAATTAGATTTCTACGAACGGAAGAGGATGCTTTGGGATAGTGGAGTGGGTTTGGTTTCCTACGGTTATCTAGTGGTGTTGGTTCCCTCGTCCGCTTGTTGTGGGGTCCTGGGGTTCTTGCATGAGGAGTGGATTGGGTTCAGCCTGTCTCTTGCTTGCTGATTTGGGGTTCGATGGTTCCCCTTACTTGCGGCCTGATGCTTCCTTGCTTGAGTTGGATTCGGTGGCTCCCCTTGTTTGCGGCCTGAGGCTTCCTTGCTTGAGTTGGGTTCGATGGTTCCTCTTGCTTGCATTTTTGGGATTCCTTGTTGACTGATGGCTGCGGCTGACTTTTTCTGTCGTTTGGGTTCGGCTGAATCATTTGTTCGATGTTTTGAGTTTCATTGTCGGTTACTTGGGATCTGAGCCCCCTTCCCCCGATGTCTTGGTCATTAACCCATGGTTCCTTGCTAGTAACCCTGTGGATTTTGTCGTAGGCACGGGTTCCCCCCATCACATGATGAAAAGACCCCAAATCTGATCCGTCTGGCCTAAAATCTCTAGATCCATTATAAGTTTGACTTTCGTGTTTTTCTTTATAAAGCAATTATTATGTTTTCTCCGTTTCTTAGTTCGTTGCATGGAACAGTTGTGTGTGTTTTTATATCAGTTTAAATTTGGAATATCTTGAAATGGAAATATCACTGCTTTACTTTATCACATGACAGCTTTATTATCATGTCATTTAATTATCTCCTTGAGCATGCTAGTACTAGAAAGTTTAATATTGTGATTAAATTGTGTAGTCACTGAGTTGTTACTTGTGATGGCACTTTGAATGACGGATGGATTGAGGTTGACTCTTGACATGACAGGTTACTATTACATGTATGGAAGTGGACCCACTTGACTACGCAGTTTAAATAATATTAAACTTAGACCACATCACGACACTAGAACTATTAATTAATTAATTCAGCTTGACTCACAGAGTTTTGGGGAAACTTATGATTGAGGGAGTGTGGAAGCGACTGGAGCCTGTCTTTTGGCCCCTGTCTGGGAGGACGTCCATTCTATGGGTCTTGAGTCCCAGTGTTACGGTTCTTTCTTTTTGGAATCGGCCCGAGATAGCACCCTTGCGGTCCAAGAGGGTCTTCGGGTTGCACACCGTGCTCTCCTTCATAAGTGACGACCTAGGATTGGTTCACATTAGCCGCTACCACTTTACAGTAGTTGAGGACATTAAATAATTATAAAATGTTACATTTCTGTACCATTATAACTGTTGTCCATATCTCATTTTGTGCACCATTATTACTATGATGTTATTTGGCTAGATATTGCCTACTTCTCTGAACTGTGGTATAACTTCTGTTGTCCCACTAAGTGACGCGGGTTTATTTAGAGGCGTTGGAGTCGGAGTTTTCGATCCAGGATGCCAGGCATTGAGCACTGTCTGAGCAATGTCTGAGTGTTAGTGTGTTTTGCGCTTTCCTTCATGTATTTTGTTGTAGCCTTGGAGCGAGTTGAGAGTTGTACTTTTGTCCCTCTGTAATTAGATTCCGTTATCAGGATTTGGGTTTATTAATGAGTATCTTTATTTCTTTCTGCTTTGTTCTCCTTGTTTTCATTGGCACCTGCGAGACCTGCATACACTTGCACAAATATGAAGACACTCGGGGACCGGGGCGTTACAAACCTACACACTCAAATGATCATGATTAGTACCGTCATTTGTTTAATCATCATCAAAACTAATTTGGGGTGCTCAATATCCAACAAGGTAGTTGTCGGGGGTCGTCGGGCCTTGTGCCCTCCTTCCAAAAGCTCAGCGGCCCCTGGTTTAGTCGTCGAGGATCGTCGCACTTCTTCGTTCTCTCCAAGGGACAGTGTGGCCCCTAGAGTGGCCTCATGGGCTCACCGCCCAAACCGAGGTCTCCAAATGGTGTGTCGGCCCCTAGCGGGCTTGCATAGGATCACCACCCCCTGCCGTTGGCTCCCAGGGGTTAGCGGCCCATAGCGAGCTCGCATGGGCTCACCACCGCTTGCCGATGTCTCCCAGAGGCTGGCGGCCCTTGGCGAGTTCGCAGGGGTTCGCCACCCCTACCATTGTGCCCTGGGGTTGCGAGCAAACCATCATCCGTCTCTGAGAAGCCCATGTCGTTGAACTCGACAATCTTCTCCTTTCCCTTGACCCAAGCTTGCTCCTTTCACATAGGATCTGCGATGGGGACTTAATCTTCCTGCAGATCTAAATTAGATGAATTCTTCTTCTCGGATCTATGGCTTCCACTCATCTCTTCCATTTTTTTATTAGGGATTCCACGGCCAAACCCACTTCGATAAAGATTTGGGGATTGATTTAATTGGAGAGCCTCTCTTCCAATGCTAATATTCTCCGATCTATCGTAGAAAACCTTTCATCCATAGATCTTTTGAGCTCCTCGATGTCAGAAGTGAATTTCGCCTCCAAAGATTCTTTCTTTCTTGTTGTGGGCATAAGGATTTTGCTCTAATATCAATTTTTTAGGAAATCTATGGTTTGAGAAAAAGAAAAATCTAGGTTTTATATATGATGAGGAAGAGAAATACAAGGATAAATGGTTTCTTTCAAGAGAAAACCGCTCTTCAAGTATTAGATCTAAAAGCTTAACTCTCACTTATATATGGTTCTAAGGTAAATCTGGGGTTTAATCTTGATTTTCAACATGAAAGAAATACCTACATCCCCAAATACATATATAAGACAGATATGTCCACATTTACAAATACCCCCTCGAAACCCCAACATTTACAAAATGCCCAAAAACTTCACAAAAACGACCCCGGCTAGTTAGCCCCTCTAGGAATTGCTTTGCATTGCTACCTCTGATATGTTAGGATCTCATCATTTTATAACCTTACGTTCTTATGTGTTTTTTAATACTTAAATGTGCAATACTTTCCTTGATTACTTCACATTCTTTTGTCTCAAGATATACAAGGAAATTACCACCAGAGCATCTAAGTAAATGTAAGAATATTATTCTCAAATTCAATGATTCCACAAGTGGAAAGTAAAGTTGCTTAAAATGATTAGTTGTTTGAGACTGTTATGATATATTAGTGATGCCTATTTTTCTCCGTCATAGAAGTCAAAATTACTTCCCTCGTTATGTCTTACATCTTCTTAAGCGCAAGTGGATGTCTAGGGTGATATATAAAAAGAGAATAATGAGTATCATATGACATATGAGAGAGTGCACCATATGCCCTCTCACATAAAGCAACCAAGTACAAGCCCACACGGGCTTGTACTTGGTTGTACCCGCCCCTTTATGTGAAAGGACATATGAGGCCATCTCTCATATGTATACACATTATTCTCATATAAAAAAATGTATACTTGAGTGGAAGCTAATTGGGCCTAAGCATTTATTGTTCTTTTATTAAAAAATCATCCAGTGTTCTATTAGATAAGGAAGATATGGTAAAAAAATTCCTTGGCTAACGCCATAATATCATATTGTGATTGGATACCTATGTGTAAGACAAAATTAAGTACATAATGTTTTTCAATAAGATTTTCCTCTTCAAGACAATAAGTTATCTTTTTTCTTTTTAATTTAAACTTGATTTTTGACGTGATCAATGTGTGATTATGACGATATACTCATGTTTTTACTCTAGCGTTCTTTTATCACCATTCGTGAGAAGAAAGAAAAGGGGTGGAAGAATCACATAAGAGGCTAAGAGATTATATTACTATATTTTTCTCCCTTTGCTTTCAACCATAGTCATTTTCTTTTTTAGTTATTTAAATCATGAATTTTAATTAATTTGATAAATAAATTGTTCAAAAAATTGATATGATATGGTTTATGCTTCACTAGCCATGGTATATAAAAATTTTACTGTAATTTATGATATTCCTCTTTTATTTAAGTAAAATTTAGTAAAATAATGCTAGTTTTGACATATTTTTCCTTTATGATTTTACCTATTGTTTAGGATGTATAATTAGTAATGTTATTATGATATTCTTTGTGAGGTAACTAATTTTCATTTATGCCTGTGCAGACTAGTAAAATTTTATTTTGTAATATTATAACATGGAGTATAAATCAATTATACAACTGCATACAAAAGCATTCTGCTTCGATTAACAAGGAAAGATCATATAAAAAATAAAAAACGGTATATTCTGTATTGTCCTACCCTTAGTCTCCAACGTAGTACTACCCTTAGTCTCCAACATAAGACAGGTTCCCTAAACACATGGCAGTCTCGTGTCTCGTGTCGAATTCCTAGTGCCTATAATATATGTTTGTGCCTTCCAATAGGACTCGTCTTTTTTGCACAGAATGTCCCTAATTCCTGTTCTATAAGTGATGCCATTATTTTTTCAGACAAGTTGTTCATCAATATGGGTTTAAATAACACATGCCAAAATCTTGTGTCTAAAAAAATATATCGTGTGTGATTATGTATATCCATGTATAAACGTATATAGATACATATCCATTGATATATATGGATGATAGACAAATACCACAAATGCATATATGAAAGTGTACATATACACAGACGTGTATAAATAATCACATAACAGCACACGTCCTCATGTCTCGACTTCAAAGATTTTCCAAGAGATCCCATGGACATGTCAAAAGATAATTCTAATTTTCATCCACAAACTAATAATGCAAATTTAAAAAGCATATGCCAATCCAGGCAGTCAGCCACATGGTTGTTTATGTGCATTGGAATCGGTGGATTAATGGCTTGCATCTGAGGGTGCGCAATTCTAGTGGTCGCTTGTAAATATGCATGTGAAATAGAGGGAAACTATGTTGCGCCAATACTCATTCTAGGAGACATACATACATCCAATACACATATAATATTTAATTTTCAATTAGTCATATGATATATCATAAAATCAATAATTTATACATAATCTACTAAGACATACCAAAGGCTTATTTGAGACTAAGAGGTTATCCATCTAATGCATAAATCAATTGACTTTGGGTCACATACAAATATTATTTTATTGTTCCATATAAGTAACCTAGATTTATGAGATCTTGTAATATATGCATAATATGGCATGCATATCTCCATTTAAAAATAGTATGATAGTATAGCTCTCTCCCCCCTCCTCTTCCGTGCGTGCATGCATGGGGATGGAGGAGGGGAAGAGAGCGTCCTATTGTGTCATGTATATCTTATAATGCCTATTGTGGCATGCATATCTCCATCTCATAATAGCATAGTGCAAATCCCCACGTGCACGTGAGGGAGGGAATGGAGAGAAAGGGGCATTTAGGGGTTGCAATAGATTTCAAATTACAATACTCAAATTTCCCACCAGCATTAATGTTAGTACATTTTTCAAAATGCAGGTTCTTAATCGGAAAGCTACCAAGTTTCTAGACAATCACATAGACATCCAATATAAGTCTAACAATGCACTCAGAGATGGTTGTGTAAACCCCACACCAATAGACATCAAATTTTTAAAGCAACGCAAAGAACATAGGATCTCAGAATCACATACTCCAAAAGTTATTTCCCTCACAAGCATGACTTTTTGTGTTCCAAAAGTCACGATCCTCAAGCTCCACTAACCATGCAAACTCCCAAGAGCCCCCCACCATCATTGAGGTTTCATGCCCACAGCATCTACCACTTAAGTTTGGGTAGTGTCACATCTTGTCCCTTCAGACATAGACCTAAGCTTCGCTACCTGGCACTACCTGCATCTCATATTGACTGCATTGGAAATTGGTGGCAATTACCTTTCATAACTCAACAATTGAACATCATTGGTTTTCTCAGATTATAGGCCTTCCATAATATAGAAATGTACCAAAGTAATTTGCAACAATTTATTGTCTATAGCCGCCTTTTTAAAGAATAGGTTGTAGCCTGGTGCAAGCAAGATTTAAACCCAGGACCTGCTGCCCACTGCAATTAAGGTTTTGTCCCTAATTACAATCACACTCCCAACATACTGATGTCTCCTATTTCGTTTTAGAACTTAATGTATTGTGAAGAACCGAGAAAAAAAACTTCATATCCAGATACATACAAAGACAATGAAAAAAAATCAAAAGATTCGGCAGTCAAAAATAACGTTTTTCTGGATCATAGATACCAATAATAATACATAATGATGTTCAATGACTGTAACAAAATTTCCAAATGGGGCAATCATGTCAGCCCATAGATTCAAAATACAGAAGGGGAAAAAATATTCAAAATTCAACCTTCTGTTGGTTCTGAATGTTTCTAATGTCCATTAAAATGGAATATTACTATGAATTATAATCGTCACAAGGAATTTGTACTATCAGATATCTCCAATATTCCTCGTGTTTTCATATCTAAAAATCTAATATTAATGAATCTCAACTAAAACATTTAAAAAGATAAACTTTATAAAAGCACTTACCCTCAGCCCCTTTCTATCCTACAAGATTTCAGAACATACCTCCAAGCACGAAAGAAACAACCTTTGAAATCAAAAAATGCTTCTTAATTCGTCAAAAATTCTCCTCTCCCCTGCTCTTCTCAAATCCGGTCAAATTTTAACAAAATTAGAGAATTTTTCCATTTGTAGCAAAAAAGGTTTAAAATATTACCTTAATTTACCGTCTCCTTCATCTCTCTCCGACAATTGCTCTGGGCTTGATCTCTCCTCGCTGTTCCCTTTTTAACACGGCGACAAATGGCTCTGGTGCGTAAGTCGGACGGCAGTAAACTACTTAAATACCCTTCTTCGGTCCGAACGTTAACGCGATGCCTTCTCAAAAACACACGGGCGTTTTAGACTTTCAGCTGGACCCGTGAGTGGCAATTTTTCTTTCTCTTTTGGTTTCTTCTTCGGTTATTCCAAGTGATCCGAATTTGAAACGTAGAATAAATAGTAATAACATAATGAAAATAATGTGTATCTGTTGTAAACCATGGCGGCTACGGAACCTCGTAGCCTGGTATTTATAATAATAGGGTTACATAATGGACGGATACCCACTAACGGGTTGGGCCTCCAAAGCCCGTTTATAACACTTCCCCTTATCCATCCATTGTTGTAAGCCGTGATGAACGCTTCAGGGTTCATAGAGCTTATCTGATCATGAGTCTATGGATACTTCTGGATCCCAAGTTTAAGAGTACTTGCCTCGTTAAAACCTTTGCCAAGGAAAACCCAGTGGGAAAAACCAATGGCTAGGGGAAAAGAGTACAAGTCTCTGTAACTTCCCCTGATCGATGGATATCACTCGAGGTGGATACTTCTGGATCCTAAGTTAGGGATAACTGCCTCGTTAAAACCTTTAGCTATGGAAAACACAGTGGGAAAAACCAATAGCCAAGGGAAAAGAGTACAACACTAGATTTGACTCCCCCTGATCTGTACAAGCTGCAGGCTTGCAGATCTCCTAGGCAACTATACATCAATCTCTTACAGTGTTCCGATACAAAGTACAAGGCATCGCTCACCTATACAAGACATCGCTCATCTATACAAGAATCGCTCATCTATGGCAGTTACTGAATCTGAGGGATCTCTTCTGAGGAGGATTGGTCTGCAGACTCGGTAGGTAGCATCACGTCTCTGACCAGTCTTCACTGTGTCTGCGAGGTACTGCAGGACCTGGCTGTGCGTACTTATGATTTGCTTCTTGGATTGATGAGCCTCTCGGGATGGTGGGATTGATGTTGCCTTGGAAGTATGCTTTGCTGGTCTCCAGGAGTTGGTCGCTTCTTAGTTGCAGTCATCGCGATGATCTGTAACATGTATCTGCAAACACATTTAACATGTTGTATGATCCTTGACTCTTGGAGATAGCGCAGAAGCTACATATCTCTGGTCCAGTGGTGCACTGCAGGCGCTGCACTGTATCTGGTTAAAGTGTTTACTGCCAGATAAAGGAGTGTACAAAAGACATTTGAGTAAGGCACTTCAGGACCTAGGATATCCTTCCCCTCTTCCAGCGAACGGAAGGGGTCTTAATGTGGATCCATACAACCAGTAGGTGTATTGGTGAATTGCAATTTTCCATGTTTCTTCATCGACTGGATGATAATTTCATCTTCTGGATGGTAATTCATCTGCTGGATGATTATTCATCTTCGGGATGATGGTTTCATCTTCGGGATGATTATTCATCTTCGGGATGATGGTTTCATCTTCAGGATGATAATTCATCTTCAGGATGAAGGTTTCATCTTCAGGATGATAATTCATCTTCGGGATGATGGTTTCATCTTCGGGATGATAATTCATCTTCGGGATGATGGTTTCATCTTCGGGATGATAATTCATCTTCAGGATGATTATTCATAAGGGTATGTTGTCACATCATCCATATCAACATAGCCTAAAATTATCTTTGCTAAGCGTATGGGTTTCGCAATCATGACCAAGGAGCCTGATGCATCAGTTCAAATAATTTTGTAAGTGAGTTAAGCTCATCTTACATGGTTACTTCCTGGTTTCTGCGAAATAAACCTCTAAGGCTATAGCGTTTTGCTTATAGCATACGATTTTATTTATTTATACAATACTCGGTAGCCCACAGGTTTGATATCTTTTGATATCAGGACTTCAGGTCCAAACACTTCACATTTCATAAGTGAGTCCAGCTCAACTTATTATTGCCTCGTTCCATATAATTTGGCCAAATTTCTGCGTTTGCTTCAGGAAACGGAGATTGTGAACGATATCAATGACAAAATGAAATGTGAGTAATTGTCGACAAGCGTGTTTTATCCAAATACCTCTCCGTGTACGTACATTATTCAATTTATCCCAGATTTATCTCTTCCGGAGGTTCTGTAAAGGGAGAGAATATGGAGATGAGCTCACTTTCCCGTGGTGGTATTGTTTTA
Organism: Scilla litardierei; assembly: GCA_030789695.1. Classification (NCBI taxonomy): domain Eukaryota; kingdom Viridiplantae; phylum Streptophyta; class Magnoliopsida; order Asparagales; family Asparagaceae; genus Scilla; species Scilla litardierei. Next base: position 408,485,986 of record CM061142.1, on the reverse strand, counting down.
GGGTCTCGTGGTATGTCCTCTCATCCATTGAGGATATCCACTTCTGCTACTGGTAGATTGCATCCATTATAGTTGGTATGTCAATCCTAGCTGGATTTTTAGTAGCAGGGATGTGTGAATTTGACAATATTTATATTGTCAATAGCTATGTCTGATAACTGTTTAACAGTTTCATAAGTGTGGATCGTCAGGATCTCATCACTATTCATGATAATCAGATCATAGGTATTAATGTTTTAAATGGTCCATAGTGGTGATATGGGAATGTAAACTCATCATGACTCCATCGATAAGATGTGCACTAAACGCTTCCCCCGTTAGGGGTTCTTGGAAACTGTTTATATGAGGTGATCAGGCTCATATAAATAGTTTCTAAGGAGGCGTTCTGATGGTTTGCATGTTCCCATATGGTCACATACAACTGGATTTCTAGTGGACAAGTAATCCGTTTAAATCAATTTAATGATTTACATATAACCCATTACTGGGTGTGAACACAAAGCTTCAGGGTGTTCAATTTTCTTCCAGTTGTTAAATTGATTTCCTAGTGTTATCCCAAAAATCTGCAATAAGCTCGACTTCAATGAAGTTGAGCATAAAACTAGGGATATGAACCCGTCAAGGCTCCATCTATAAGATGTGCTCTAATGCCTCCCCCGTTTGGGGATCTCGGAACATATTCATCTAGGAGGGTTAGTCCCGATGAATAAGTTCCACTGCGGCATTTTTGAGGGTGGTTTGAGGGTAAGTAAAAGCCCAACCAATATCACAGTAATGTAATATGTCCGTTGTGATTAATAATAATCTAGACTGCGGTTGGATAAAAAGGTTTTGATTATGACCATTTTAAGAGGATATATAGATGAGTACTCTAAGGTACATCATTAGCCATATGAAGGGAGTGTGTGAGTCCACTTTTATCCCTCAAATACTCTCAAGAGGCCTAAAGGTCTCGTTCTTCTAATGATAGTATATCATTTTAAATTCGTTTGAGGAAGTGAGGAGAGTCAATGTCCACGTGAATGGAGATGATCTCGTAATCATTTTTCCCTTTTGAATGGGATAATGAGAGTTTCATCCTTTTTTTTTGAAGAATCTTCAGGTTCGTCTGGTTAATGATGTCTTGCATCATCAATCTAGGGTGACATCGATCCAAAGTTGGTCGATTCTGAACACTTCTGGTGTTCCAAATTAATTCCTCTGTTCGAATTTATGTGGGACTTTTGAACGTCCATTAAAATGCTCAAGTTAATTTTGTCCTGGTAATAGGTGAACTCTGTTCAAACTGTGAAGGATTACATCTTCACAATGACTATTATGCGGATCATAATTGGATAAAGCTTCAGTCTTTATTGGTTTCTTGAGTCATTAGGGATTTCATTTTGATGAATATCCTTTGAAACTTTATAAGTTTCAGAGAGTACATGGCATCCTCGTTTTAGGAGTATTCAGGATGATAAATCATTTACAGTAAAATAAAATGCGTAAAAAGCACATATATACTGCAAGAGAATACTACTGATAATTATGTTAGAGCAACAAGTTTCATAGTATGATGTGGGTTCTATAAAATATACGTCCACAATTGTGCTCATTTTAGACGCATATTATGGCAACAGATCGAATTTATTTTCAAAATTTATTTGTCCTCGGGGAGTAGCGAAATATACATACAGTCAATTTGACTTTCGTCGTTTAGACGATATGTATATATTTTTATATGGCATACGTTAATGCCCATTCATTTTGCAAAAAGCATTATGGGTCTTGTCAGAACTTCTGGTCTGATATTGGGTTGCCATTGCATACTCTGTATCGAGGTACATCATATCTTCCCTTTCTCATTTTGTTCAAGACTTCCCCTGTTTTCAGTCTTCCTTATTGTCGTTTATAAGGAAGAATGTTTATTGGTCTTACAAAGTAGACTTATACAAGGGAAATAAGTTAGTTTCTATATTTCCACTTTTCTAGTTTATGATAGACTTTTAAAAGTCTATTTGAAAACTCAAGTATGGTCTTCAGGCCATTTTTATTGAGTCATTCAAGTATTGTGTGGATATAGAATCATACTCTAGGGAAAACAATTACGTGGGTACGAATTTTATAATTTCTCACTTATCTATTAAGCCACGACTTCGGGCGTACGCTTAAAAAATAAGGTTAGATTCAAGAATTATACCTTGTAAAGTGAGATTACTCAAAAGAGTTTGGCGGTGTTATGACAACTGCTGGTGTCAATATTGGTTTATACAAACCGTAGATTTGAGAGATCTATTTACCGCGAAATGCGTATTTCTAAAAGAAAACACATAAATGTTTTTCGTATAATCCATCGTACTTGTTAATATTTATTAGTGTGAAAGGGTGTTGACTTTTGATTTGATTTTGAACTTCAGGTTCGTTTTGGTTTTTGAACTCCAGGTTCATTTTGTCAACTAGGATATGATGTTAAACTTATTGAAATCATTATTGGTTTGTTGTCATAAAATATTGTCATGTCATGAGCACATCATACATATAATATAAATCTAGTAAGCTAAAAAATTGTGCTCAATTAACCAAAATTCGAATAAGTATGATGTATACACATGCTATTTATATGCTGCAGGCATTTAAAAAATCTCATCGCAAACATACAGTTTTGCTATAGGCATTAAACTATGTCATTAGTGATTTTAGCATGCTAAAAAAATGTACATCACAGAATCATTAAATATGCGGCAGGCATATAAATTTCTACACATGCATTTAATCATCACAGAAATTTTATAATGGAAATGAAAATTTTTCGTTTAATAATTATTGGACCACTGGGCAACGTCATACACCGTTAGGTTAGTTAACTAACGGCAGAGCGGTCGCATGATCTTCCTAATTATTAAACGTGTAATAATCAAATAATCCAAGAAAAAAATTGTGATGATTTATAAAGCATTAATCAGATTATAGCGAAGGAAAATCGAATTTAAATCTGAAAAATTGTTTGAAAAAAAATGAATTTTCGGGGCGAAACCCTAGTTAGGGTTTTTGGTCGCGCGGATTGCCACTTCAGGCGGCTAGGGTTTCCGGGCATGAGCGTGCACCGGGGGGGCCGATACGAGCGGCTGCCGAGGGGGTTTGGGGGCCCGCCGCTGCGGGCGGCGGGGCCCGTCGCTGCGGGCGGCGGGGCCCGTCGCTGCTGGCGGCGGGGGATGGGCTCCCGCCGCTACGGGCGGTGGGTCTGGCCCGCCGCTGCTGGCGGCGGGTCTGGCCCGCCGCTGGGAGCGGCGGGGCCGCTGCTGGCGACGGGGCCGCCGCTGGCGGCGGGTCTGGCCCGCCGTCGCAGTGGCGGGGCCGCCCGCCGCTGCTGGCAGCGGGTCTGGCCCGCCGTCGCAGCGGCGGGTCGGGCGCCCGCCATTAGCAACGGCGGGGTGGGGGGGTTCCGCCGCTTCGGGCAGCGGGCGTGGGGGTTTCGCGCGAGTTTTTGGGGGGATTTGCGTTCCGGCGAGAAGATCCCCTAGGGTTTAATGGTTTTGGGGATAAAAATCCAATTTTTAGTGGAAAAAATCCATTTTTAATCTAAAAAAAACGTTTTTATTGTAAAAAGTTGATTTTTAATCAATAAAAACCTTGATTTTCATTAAACAATCGATCCAAGAATTTTGGATCTAGACTTATGCGCATATGAAATTTTAGATCTAGGGTTTCAGGATTACCTCTAGATCCTACCCGCCGGATCTAGCGACGTTCGGTGAAGGAAGCCCGTTCGCGTCACGTTCGTCCGTCGGCAGGGGTTCGGCTTAGCTTCGAGCGTGCTGATAACGTGTTGTAAACCATGGCGGCTACGGAACCCCGTAGCCCTGTATTTATAGTAATATGGTTACATAATGGGTGGATACCCACTAACGGGTTGGGCCTCCAAAGCCCGTTTATAACAGTATCTATATATTAAAACACAAAGGTTTTTGAATTCTAGGGATGATTGGGATACGCTGATGTCATGCTGATGTATAAAGAAGTTGATAGAAGAATGGCTAGGATTTAATCTTGGTAAAAGAAGGGTTGAGATGAGTATTTGGAAAACACACCACTTTTTTGCTTTTGTTTTCAAACCCCCCTACAATCACTACATTTGCGCCATTCTTTTTCTTTTGTTTTCAAACCCCCCACAATCACTACATTTGCGCAGAATACCACATATTTCCCTCTTTTGCTAAAAAAACCCTCTCATTTCACTTTTTACCCACACACCATACACACACACACTTATGCAACTTAATTTACCAATTTTACCATACACCATACAGCATACATACACACACTCTCTCTATCTTTTTTTACGCTAATTTGTTGTTCCGACTTAAGGGTGCCCTCGCCGAATTTATTGGTCTACGTCGAATTTATTCGAATTTATTGTTTCGCACAAATTTGACTGTGTAAATAATGTTTGGTAACAAAGATTTCGCAGGTGAAACATCTTAAATGAATCGTGCCCGCAGGCACGGGTTATGACTAGGCTAATGGTTATGACTATAATACAAACGTGTTGTAATAATGTTATGACTATAATACAAGCGTTTTGGAATAATATCAAAGTCTAGGCTAATAGTTGATACAATATCCATATATATTGATAAGAGGAGAGAAGTTACAAGTATAGGATCCCAAGGGACACCCACTTAGTCGTGGGTGTAATGGTAGATGTTAGTGGGTGGAGACCAATGGTCTCCCCCATTCATAACACTCCCCCTCATCCATCCATTCTTAGCATATGAATTCTTCAATCCAATACGCTAATATGGGTTGGATACTGCTGGATACAGAGTTACCGTATTTTGCCTCATTAAAACCTTAGCTGTGGAAAACCCAGTGGAAAAAACCAGCAGCTTAAGGAAAAAGAGTACAATACACAAGTGACTCCCACTGATCCGTACAAGCTTCAGGCTTGTAGGTCTTTTCAGCTGTCGCATCCATATATCTATTACAAGATTTCTAAAAGTACATGTAGGCAATGCCTTAGTATTCAGATTAGCTAAATTATTACAAGACCGAATCTGCCGTACTTCAATCTGCTTCTGCTCCTATAGCTCGTGCGTCCAGAAGAACTTGGGAGCGATGTGCTTCGTCTTTGTTGCCCTTGATTTAACCAGCTTGTAGATGAGCTATACAAGTTGCATTATCTTCAAATAATATGGTTTGCTCAAGGTCGTATGTCTTCAGACCAGTCGTCACTAGAATGTGATGAATGACTTGAAGAGTTTGGACAGACCCTTAGGGCTCAGATTTGTACCCGTCCTACGTCGGACGGACAACATAGGAAAAACATGCACAACGGAAAACCATAAACATGCTAAACATTTTAGTGAACCCTAAGGCAAGCCAGAATCTCGCCAAGAACTATGCCAACTTGGAGTTGATCTGACCATCTCAAGAGGGATCTAGCCTACTGCGACATTATAAAAAATGTTCTAAAAAGCTACTAAATAACATACCCAGAATCTTGGCCCTGAGGCATGTACCACACCGCCTTCTTGCGCTCCTCGTAGCTGAGCAGCCTCGCGCCTTCGAACTGATCTACCCGAGCCGCCTCCGAGCCGATCACTTGCCGAAGAAAGTTTTGAGTAGACCCGCGTCAAAGACGTCTGGATCCAATCCAAACCTCCTCGTAGTCTTGCTATAACCCGACGGGAGGATAAGGAGAGAAAGAGGAGAGGAATTTAAGTTCACGATCGAGCGTGCTCAAAAATCAGAAGCTTCTCGAATCGATCGTTTGGTGTGTTTTTCAACGAAGAGAGTGCACCCCTATTTATATAGGGAGTCGGCACCTCCCTTTTCGTCACGAGCAATGTGGGACAAATCTAAAATAAAAGAGAAATTACTTTAGTTAATTGAAGTTAGTAAGCCTTTCACAAAGGCCAACTTCAACCAATTAATTCTCCCTCACCATCGAGCTTCAGAGAAGATACAACTTATCATTTCGAAGGGCTTCAAATGGTGAACGCGTAGGAACGAACGGCGACGAATTCCGAATTTGTTTGACCTCTTAAACAATTGTCCAAAGATGGGCAAAAAGTCACACTTTCGTAGCCGTCAAAAGGGTTTCAAAACCCCTAATTTACTTAAGTTGCGGGCACGCCCGGAGCGGGCGTGCAGCCCGCTGAACAGCGGGTGCGTCTGCTGAACTCAGCGGGCGCGCGGGCCGCTGGTTCAGCGGGCCACGCCCTTTCTCCTTGCGGGTGGACCCGCTTGCCCAAGTGGGTCTAACACACTCTTGTCTTTAACTGTTTTTGTATTCTTGGGCTCGTTTGAGCTCCGTTTTCGAGACGGTTCGAATGTCCGGGACGATCCTGTCATCCAGGTAACCTTTTCGACGTGTTTATACTTATTAAATATAGTCGTAAACAACTTACGAAACATTTAATCTGGTTTGCATCATATGCAAAAATTGTCTCTTATAAAATTTAACTCGCAATTAACTTGTGAACTTATTTATTCCATTTCATCAAATGAATTCCTCTTAACTGTTCTTTCTATTACTAAAACATGGATACTATTCGGTGTGAGACCCTACAGCCTGACCATACTACAGGTTGGGGCTCGAAACCCCTAGACGATGGTAACCACGATCAGCAGGCGTCGTCCCTGTTTCAGAATCATACTAATGTGATCGACCCAATGACGAACGTCGTTAGGATCACTCTGACTATGTCAGTGATGAATTCTGCAATTTTAGTCCCTTCGTCTAGACTGTGTCTCTGCATGGCCTAGGGTATGGTTTATTGTCAACCCCAATAGCCAGCATTGGTTAGTATACAGCGGTCTTTGTTGTATTCACGTTGTACATCCTACAACGTACCCCGACCGAGGATTAACACAAAGACCATACTGATCTAGTGACACTAACTTCCCTTTAACGGAAGAGACAAATCCCATCTAAGTCATCCACTTCGCTTGTGAGCTTCATGTGTCACCCAACCTAAGATCTTTCAGTAGGCTGAGCCTCGAAGCTAGATCATAGATCTAAGTGACACTATCCATTCACAGGTTCGTACTGATGACTTCAGGTCTTAAGGACCAACTAGCCTATCAGCACTCTAGAGTTATTATTGACATTTTAGTTAAAGCTTAACCATTTAATAACTCTAAATAGGTCGTTCAGTGAACTCATTCTCTAATGAGCATCTGTGTCTCGTCTCCAACTTTGCCAAGTCAAATGACAATGAGATCATCATTACTCTAAGGTAAGACAAAGACACAATAGTCTAACCGATGTGTCGATATCCTATTCTCGACACATCTATAACCATGAACCGTTTAAGACTTAAGTTTCTAATTGGTCAATAACATCTCATAATCGAGATCTACGTCGGTATACATACTGACCTAACTATAAGTCTAAGGAAATTATCTAAATATTAGATTCTATGAATTCATACTTAGGATAATTGATACCATATAATTATATGAACGAGATGATTATCTAAGGATAAATGCCTCAAGGGCATACGTCTTCCTACATCTCCCACTTGCACTTAGGCTATTTATCTCGGTATCTCATACCGCTATAGCATATCAGTTACACTAAACATTCATAAGTCAAACCTAAGAATGGTCCCGCTAACGCGTATCTATTGGGCTTTTTAATGGAGTCTAAAATATATACATCACTTGATCACACGAGGTTGATCCTTCGAAATTGCATTTGGATCCTATCCAACAATTTTCCTTTTTGTATGGCTAACAATTTAGCTCATACAATATGATGTAGTCTTAGTCGTTTCTAAAAGTCAGTCATGGCTCATTCCAACTAATTTTGTGTCAATTATGTCTGGTACATAAATGACGCCCTAAGTCTCTATATACTAGACATGATCAAAACTATTTTGATTTAATGTCGCATATAAGACTATTTAATAAGTTGGAAACCTTTTACTTAGTCCGAGACGGAACTAAGTTATATGCCAGCTCCCACTGACTTTGAGAACTATCTGGTTAAAACTTTGACTTAAATCTCTAAATCATATTTAGAATATTTATTAAGTGTGACCTTTTAAGAAGTGCTGAATAGGAACATACCAGTGTCAGGTGGGTTTGACGAATGAGTTATATCAAGACCCGTTTATAGGAGTCTTGATGCTGATTCACTTAGTCAAACATCCTACATTGCATTTTCCTTCTACTACATTTAATCTTTTTCTCATAAAGTATCAAATGTAATTTGATTAAGATTCAACTTTAACTTGCGTGTAATTTGGATCATATCCAATTATACGCTCCAAGAACATACATTTAACTTTAGATTGGCTATAATATATCAAAAGCAATCAAATTGAATCAGAAGCTTTGCATGACAACTCATGGATTTATGCATACCAATACAAACAGCCATATCCACAACAATCTGCCACTCATAACAAATTTCAATTTTAACCAAGCACATTTTTCAAGATATGATTCAATAATGGATTCATTAAAATGAATTGGACTTTGTTTATCAAAATATAAACTTTGAGCAATTAACACTCAATCATTGTTTCAAAATCAAGCATCAATACATTTTATTCAAAATAAGCAAAAATATCGATCGCTTCTTCTTCATATCTTCCGAAGTCCTTGTACGATCCCAGCAGCAACGATTACTCTGATGCCGACTGTCCATGGAACTTCTTCCATCTTCTGCTTCGCTATCAGCCATATGTATACAATACACAGATGTCTTAGTATCTTATACAATGTAACAAATCATTTATGGAAATTTTATGCTTTTATTAAAAAGGAATTTTTATACATGAGGTAGAGGCATCAGTATGCCCCTTTTTTCTGCAAGGTACACCTTGCAGTTCCTCTTCCAGTGGCCTATCTTGTGGTAGTGAAAGCACTCGGATTTCGACGGAGCCCCCTTCGTCTTCTTCCCCTTCTTCACATTGGCTGGTTGTGGGACCTGCCTCTTCTTACCTTTGCCTTTCGGCTGGCCCAAAGAAGCAGGGCCAACAACTAACACAGCCAGTTTCTTCTCGATTTCCTCAAACTGCCTAAGTATATTGAGGAGGCCAGGAAGATCCGTTTCAATACTGTTCATGATGAAACCGGTAATGAATTGTTTAAAGACTGGGGTTAAAGATTTCAGGATGATGTCCACGGCCATCTCATTGTCGAGGACAAAACCTAACTGGGCAGCATCTTCCTCGTACCCGATCATCTTAATGACATGATCTTGTATGGGGCCCGTCTCCATCTTAGTGCCCCAGAGGTTGCTTGTGGCTTCAAACTTGGCAGCTCTGGACCGCTTGTCGTACGACTCCTCTGCATTCAGAAGCATGCTTTGAACATCCAAATGTTCGTGCTTCCTTCGCAGGTCGTTATTCATTGAAGCCAGAGTAAGGCACCTGGCCTACTCGGCATTCCTCTGGTACAGCTTATAGGCTTCCTTTTCTTCGTGGGTTGCATCTTCATCAGGCTTCTCCGGAGCGTCCTCGAACAGCACGTATCCTATCCCAGATAGTGAAAGGACTAATTTGATATTCCTAAGCCAATCTTTATAGTTGGTCCCGTCAAGCACGTTCTTTTCTATCATGTACTTAAGACACGTATCCATTCTGCATTTAAATAGATAGCATATGTTCGTTGTACAGTTTAAATGGTTTTTATTAAACTATATTTTCCCACTAAATTTAAGAATTAAGCCACAATAATAAACAATTTATAATATTAAAATATTTGTGGGAGAGGGATCCGAATACCCCGAGTTAGACAACTTTCTTAACAAGTTGTCCGACTCTGCAGTCGGTAGATGAACTCTTCATCAATCATATTAAATATGATTCCCTATGAGTTTTAACCTAGTCATTTGTGATCATGAGTGTGCTCATCCAAATCACAATGACCAGCCTAGTCGGACCCTTGTTTTCGCGTCTATCCTGACTTACGCCGCAGTTCGGTGTATTTATGACACGTCGGTTTGGGTCAGGATTAAACTTACATTAATGACTCAACTTACGCCGGCGCTCGATGTATGCACGACACAACGGTTTGGGATTAAGTCTGACTACATCATTGGCTCAACTTACGCATGCGCTCAGTGTATTCACGACACGACGGTTTGGGTCAAGTCAAGATCTCGTCATATATATTTAAGAAGTCGGTTTCTATGAGGTTGCCATGTCGCAGCTTGAGTGTAGCTCAACAACTAGAACATGGGTCCTACAGTCAGCAACTCCTAAAACAAGGAGGGTTACGATTTATCTTGAACAAGATTATTATCGTATTGACTTAGGTATAGTCGATGGACTTACACAGTCATGATTCGACTCCTTGCGGTCCAATGTATGCGGCCAGTGAATTGACTAAACCAGGACCACTTACCCCATAGCCTAGCTAGGGTGATCCAGCAAACTTAGCAAAGCACATTGACCGACATCATGATCCATTGAAGGAGACTTAGCAATCTTATGTTCGTCTATCAACTAAAAGCTTTTATTAACACTAATTAATCCTTATCAACTAGTGGATTCTTAAAATTCGAAATTTTATGGGTTTGTTTAATAACTTTTATTAGATCCTTATCAACTATAAGGTTTGTTTGTTCATCATGCTACCCTAATCTTTATTAGGATTTTAATAAATCAATTACAACATTTTAAATATAGTCATTTAATCAGAATTATTATTGAAACGATTAAAATAATAATCGTCTATTAAAGAGGACTATCCTAATCGGGAATTACGTTTAAATGTTGAAAGTGTCCATTAAAACATAGCATGTCACATTTTAAAATTTATCTTATAAAAATTTAAAGAATTAATGACTAACCTAAAGCAGTTCATGAATAATTAGAATTATACATCATGTCTATTAATAACAACCAATTAATTTAATCGCATAAAATAAAATGTTCAATTATGTGACGTATAAAGAGAACATGCAAGCTAAAATATTTACCAAATAAATAATTAACTTGCCAATCTTAAAATTTAACATTTAAATTGAAAGATGTGATTTTAAAAAACTTGAAACTTTTTATCTCATAAAAAATAGGTTTCATAAAGATTATCAAATAATTTTTAATTATAAACCTAAGCATTTAAAATCATTAAAACATTTTAGAATGCTTACTAAAAGTATTTTATCTCATAAAATAATTTTAAAAGCATTTACTCACAAGAGGCTAATATAAACTTTATCACATAAAATTTTAAAAATCTCTTAAAACATTTTTAAAATTATATTATCATATAAAATAATCTTTAAAACTATACGTAATCAAAAGAAATCAAATTTTAATAACAACTTATGAAATTAAAAATTTCTTAAAGTTACATATGCTTTAAAACATTTTAAAAACATTTTTAAAAAAGTTGAAATTAATTTTTAACATTATCAGATAAGGTTAAAAATCTGTACGTTTAAAAGTAAGCAATTTTAATAATTAAAATAACGTCGCAGACTAAAGATCAAGCAAACCAATGGCTCTGATACAACTGAAGGGGTTTGGCAGACCCTTAGGGCACAGATCTGCACCCGTCCTACGTCGGACGGACAACATAGGAAAAACATGCACAACGAAAAACCATAAACATGCTAAACATTTTAGCGAACCCTAAGGCGAGCCAGTACCTCGCCAAGAACTATGCCAACTTGGAGTGGATCTGACCACCCCAAGAGGGATCTAGCCTACTGCGACATTATTAAAAATGTTCTAAAAAGCTACTAAATAACATACCCGGAATCTTGGCCCTGGGGCAGGCATGATGTACCGCAGCACCTTCTTGCGCTCCTCGTAGCTGAGCTGCCTCGCACCTTCGAACCGATCTACCCGAGCCGCCTCCGAGCCGATCATTTACCGAAAAAAGGTTCACTTGAGCAGACCCGCGTCAAAGACGTCTGGATCCAATCCAAACCTCCTCGTAGTCTTGCTATGACCCGACGGGAGGATAGGAAGAGCAAGAGGAGAGGGATTTAAGTTCACGATCGAGCGTGCTCAAAAATTAGGAGCTTCTCGAATCGATCGTTTGGTGTGTTTTTCAACGAAGAGAGTGCACCCCTATTTATATAGGGAGTCGGCACCTCCATTTTTTTCACGAGCAATGTGGGACAAATCTAAAATAAAAGAGAAATTACTTTAGTTAATTGAAGTTAGTAAGCCTTTCACAAAGGCCAATTTCAACCAATTAATTCTCCCTCGCCATCGAGCTTCAGAGATGATACAAGTTATCATTTCGAAGGGCTTCGAATGGTGAATGCATAGGAACAAACGGCGACGAATTCTGACTTCGTTTGCCCCCTCAAACAATTGCCCAAAGATGGGCATAAAGTCACACTTTCGTAGCAGTCAAAAGGGTTTCAAAACCCCTAATTTACTTAAGTTGCGGGCGCGCCCGCCAAGGCATCTGGGCGCGCCCAACTTGGGTGCACCCGGAGCGGGCGTTCAGCCCGCTGAACAGCGGACCGCGCCCGCTGAACACAGCGGGCACACGGCCCACTGGTTTAACGGGCTATGCCCACTGGTTTAGCGGGCCACGCCCTTTCTCCTTGCTGGTGGACCCGCTTGCCCAAGTGGGTCTAACCCACTCTTACATTTGACTGTTTTTGTGTTCCTGGGCTCGTTTGAGCTCCGTTTTCGACACGGTTAGAACCTGTGATTAGACCGACACGATCCCGTCATCCAGGCAACCTTTCTGACACGTTTATAATTATTAAAAATAGTGGTAAACAACTTACGAAACATTTAATCCGGGTTGCATCATATGCAAAAATTGCCCCTATAAAATTTAACTCGCAATTAACTTGTGAACTTATTTATTCCATTTCATCAAATGAATTCCTCTTAACTGTTCTTCCTATTACTAAGACGTAGATACTACTCGGTGTGAGACTCTACAACCTGACCCTACTACAGGTTGGGTCTCAAACCCCTAGATGACGGTAACCACGAGCAGCATGCGTCGTCCCTGTTTCAGAGTCATACTTACGTGATCGACCCAATGACGAACGTCGTTGGGATCACTCTGACTGTGTCAGTGATGAATTCTGCATTTTAGTCCCTTCGTCAAGACTGTGTCTCTGCATGGCCTAGGGTATGGTTTATTGTCAACCCCAATAGCCAGCATTGGTCAGTATACAACGGTCTTTGTTGTATTCACGTTGTACATCCTACAACGTACCCCGATCGAGGATTAACACAAAGACCGTACTGATCCGGTGACACTAACTTCCCTTTAACAGAAGAGACGAATCCCATCTAAGTCATCCACTTCCATCGTGAGCTTCAGGTGTCACCCAACCTAAGATCTTTTAGCAGGCCAAGCCTCGAAGCTAGATCATAGATCTAAGTGACACTATCCATTCACAGGTTCGTACTAATGACTTCAGGTCTTAAGGACCAACTAGCCTATCATCACTCTAGAGTTATTATTGATAGTTTAGTTAAAGCTTAACCATTTAATAACTTTAAATAGTTCGTTCAGTGAACTCATTCTCTAATGAACACCTGTGTCTCGTCACCGACTTCGCCAAGTCGAATGACTATGATATCATCATTATCCTAAGGTAAGAGAAAGACACAATGGTCTAACCGATGTGTCGATATCCTATTCTTGACACATCTATGACCATGAACCGTTTAAGACTTAAGTTTCTAATCAGTCACTAACATCTCATAATCGAGATCTACATGAACTGTATCTGGCTAGTAGGTTGACTGCGAATGCTATGTCAGGACGTGTGCAGTTTGCCAGATATAGTAGTGCTCTAATGGCACTATTGTAAGGTACTTTAGAACCTAACGTTTCATCCTCCTCTTCCAGCGGCTGAAAAGGGTCTTTATGAACTTCCAAAAATCTAACGATCATTAGTGTACTTAGAGGATGACACTTATCCATATGGAAATTTTAAGTAATTTCCTTGTGTATGTGGATTGGTGTAACAGGATTCCTCCTCTAAGGTGTTTTATCTGTAAGCCAAGACAATATTTAGTCTTGCTTAGGTCTTTCATTTCAAACGTTAGTTTGAGGCTTGCAGATATATCATCAATCTCTGCAGGAGATCCGATGAGGTTTAAGTCGTCTACATAGACGGCTATTAATACGAATCATGTTCCCATGGTTTTAATGAAAATACACGGGCAAACTTCATTATTGGTGAAACCTTGTTGAACAAGGAATTCACTCAGTATGTTATACCACATTTTCCCCGATTGCTTAAGACCATATAATGATCTTTGAAGCTTAACAGAATAGACGTCCCGATGTCTATCTTTTATTTCTGTTGGTGTTTTGAACCCATCTGGAAGTTTCATATAGATATCTTTATATATATTGCCATATAGATATGCAGTCACAACGTCCATGACCTGCATTTTTATGCTTTCCATTGATGTTAAGCTTATTATGAATCGGAATGTGATCGCTTTCAAAATCGGGGAATATGTATCTTCAGAATCTATCCCCGGTCGTTGGGAAATCCCTGAGCTACAAGCCGTACTTTGTAGCGTACGATCTGATTATTCTCATTTCTTTTCCTTACAAATACCCACTTGTATGCCACATGTTTTACACCTCTCGGTGTCTGGACTATTAGTCAAAAGACTTTGCATTACAAGAGTGAGTCTAGCTCTACTCCTATTGCTTCGTTCCACTTTGGCCAATCATCTCTGCGTTTGCATTCATCTAGAGATTGTGGATAGATATCATCGTCACATTTAGCGACATGAACATCAATATCGAACGTGAAATCGTCGACGATGACAATGCTTTTTCTGTCCAATACCTCCCCAGTACGTACGAATTTTAATGATATTTCTCCTGTATTGTCCTCTTCGAGGGACTGAAGGAGGGGAGAGGTTACTGGTCTGAGCTCAGCATCATGTGGTGGGATATTCTTTATTTCTCCAGGTATTTTCCTCTTGCAAGGGAATTTATCCTTGGAGCCAGGTGGTCGTCCTCTTTTTATTTGAGGTATGGCCGATTCTGCTGCTGGTGGATTGCGTCCATCTTTGGGGATGTCAATCCTAGCTGGCGTATTGGCAGCAGGGACGTGTGATCTGATAATCGTCTGGTTATCAGTGAATTTGTCCGGTAGTAGATGTACTGTATTCTGAATGTGAAGGATCTTCATGATCTTATCTTCACACAGATTAGTATGCAGATCATAATGAGACAAAGACTTAGTGTCCCAAGAAATGGTCTCTGAAGCTTCAGGCTTTATGGTTTGCGAGCCTAGTATGAGAAAAGAATTTTATGAAGATGCATCTATCAGTACCATCAAGTACCGAAATGGAAAACTTGATGGGTGAATTGTCCCACAAATGTCTTCATGTATTCTCTCCAAGAAGGCAGGAGACTCAAACCCCACTTTCGGGTGGGATGGTCTCGCGATTAGTTTACCCTTATAACAGGGGAACACGGAAAATCACCCTTTTGAAGAATCTTCAGGTTCTTCAAATTATGTCCACGGGATTGGGTTATGATGCGGTGCATCATTACCGATCCTGGGTGACCTAGTCTACAATGCCGGAGAATGAATTCTGGTGATGTAGAACACTGCTGGTGTGCTCTATCAGATTAGCTTCTATATGTTGGATGTATGTTTGATAAAGGCCCAACTGGAGTCCTTTAAAACGTTCTAGGATGGTTTTCATATCATCCTTATGACGAATAACATACAATTATTCAACATTATTGAAATCATCAGTTTCCAAGCAATATCCGTTTAAACGGATGTCCTTGAAACTTAATAGATTTCTGTTTGATTTTGGAGAAAATAAAGCATATTTTATTATAACTTGCATTTAGTTTGGGAGCAATAGAATTGCTTCACATGATCCTTCTATTATTTATTTAGTCCCAAAATTGCAGTGACGGGACCATTATAATTAATAATGCTTTTTAAAATAGCATCTATCACGAAGGAACATGTGCGTGGAGGCAGTATCCAATAGGCATTCACAATTCATCTCTAGAAAAGAATTTAAAAACTTTTATGAAAAGTAAAACTACATTCGATTCATAAGATTAAGAAGGACATAATACATCAAAACATTAATGATAAAGGCTGAAAGATGACTAAATTAGCTTTAGTCAAGGAGGTCGTTATTCTCGAAATTCTCGGTGTTGAACCGAGTTGGAGGTTATATATCCACCAGATTTGTTTCAGCGGAAGGCTTCAGGCTTGCCAAATATAAATCTTGGAGGTGGCGTTGAGTACAACAGACCCTGGACCAATGTCCAGTCATGCCATATCTGTGGCATTTGTCTTCCCAGTTTTTCTTAAGAGCAGACGTCTGGTCAGAGGTATTCCTCTTCCACGTATTATTTTTCTTCCACTCATTATTGTTGTTCTAGGGAGGAGCTCTAATCTACTTCTTTATAGCTTTCCCCTTGTTGAATCTTCCTCTGTGCTTGTACTTCATCTTCTGGGAAGAAACTGTGTGAGCTTCAGGGAGAGGAGCAGAGCCAGCAGGGCATAGGTTATGAATGGCCATTAAGAGGTCTCTGTTCTACTCTGCCATAAGAAGTCAGGAGAGTAAATCAGAATACCTCGTGAACTTGCATTCACAATACTGTTGCATGAGAATAGCATCCTTCTCATGGAAGGATGTATATGTTTTCTCAAGCATGCGGGTTTCCGAGACTTGTTCACCACATAACTTCAGGCGTGAGGTGATGTTTTGGAGAGCTGAGTTATACTCATCTACGGACTTGAAGTCCTGAAGTCGGAGATTTTCTCACTCATAACGTGCACGAGGGAGGATAACATCTATCTGATGTTTGTATCTGTACTCAAGTGTTGTCCACAGTTCATGAGGGTCTTCCACTGTTAGATATTGGCCTTCAGGGTCCGATCAATATGTCTCCTGATATAGATAATGGCTTTCACATTCTCTACATCAGAGACTCTAACAGTAGAAGTCCCTTCATCAGTTGTCACATCCGTAGCTGGAGCTTGAATTGTGTGACTTATGCCCTGTGAGGGCAGATGGAACTTCATGTACAGCTGCCAGCTCAAGTAATTTGTTCCAGCCGCATCGAGAACATCAAAATCGACGCTCGCAATCTTTGCCATTTATCTAAGCATGGAATAACCATGAATTAATTATATATCAAAAATCAAGACATGCATAGTAGTAAAACTAAAATTGTTGTAGGGATCGACCGACCACCACCAAAAATAATAAAATTCCAAAGTCCCTTATACATTTGGAATTACGAGAAAATTAAAATTACAATTAGAAAACCCTTTGGGGTCCAAGCATTAGCAATTTTCCTCCGTCTTCAGGTGAAGTATCTCCAGGCATTGGCTTCTACATTTACTTCATCACTACATTTTCACTCAAAAGGAAGACAAAAGTGCGAGGAAAATAAATAGTGGTGACTAATAACGGCCGATCCAAAAACCACAACATAATTTTACCAACATTCCAGACAGTTTATAGAAGTATGCAACATCACAGGCAAATATAATACATTTTATTCAACATCGTAGGCAATATTATTGGATAAATATATTAATTTTACGTTTAATAGTTACTTGGACCACGGGAAAACGTCATTACCCGTTAGGTTAGGTAAACAACCTAACGACAGAGTGGTCTCAGGATCCGTGTAATGATTAAAACGTAAAATAATTTTTACCCAATTAAAAATAAGGCGATTAATAATGAATTACACATTGAATTAAGTAACAAATTTATAATTTGCCCCAAATACCCCAAGAAGAGTTAAACATACTTAATATCCTCACCCTGATTTTCCCTGATTTTTCTGGATTTTACCAGAATTTTTTTGGATTTTTTCTTTATTTTCCAGAATTTTCTGGAATTTTCATGGTTTAATAGGGTATTTTCTGAATTTAAAATAAATTTGGTCTGCAGGCCAGAGGCCCGCGTGCTGACTGCGGGCTGCAGGCTCGTTTGCCAAAAAATACTCATTTGTTTTTATTTTTAATTCTTTTCCTTACTGGGCTCATGGTCCATCAGGGGAGGCCCATGCCTCTTCTCCCTCTCACCTCAGGGTTAGGGCTTTAAGGAAGGAGGAAGGGTGGGGAGGGGCAGCCGACAGTGGGATCAAGCGGCCAATGCAATCAAGCCCCCCCAACAGGGAGGGGGTGGCCATGGTGGAGCGCAAGGAGCCCCCCCACCGACAGGGAGGGGGCGGCGATCTGAAAATAGATTCTAAGTGATTTGAATGTCCCCCGACGGGGGGGGGGGGGGGGGGGGGGTTGCCGTCGATTCGAGGCAGGTGCTTCGACGCGTGCGGCTTTCTGACGCGGATAGATACCCCCACCCCCGACAGGGGGCGCCGCTCTGACGCGAACGGCGCTCCGAAGCAAGGATCGGCCCCCCGACAGGGGGAGTGGCGCTCAAGGAGGGCCCCCCTCCGACAGGAGCGGGCGGCGATTCCTGCGAAAAGAAGGCCCCTAATGGGGGCCGGCGATCAGAAGCCCCCCACGTTGGGGGGGGGGTTGGCCGGAGCTCCTAGGCCGAAAAGAAACCCCCCGACGGGGGGTGGCCGGTGTTCCTAGGCCGAAAGGTAGCCCCCCCGACGGGGGTGGCGGCCGGTGCTTCTACTACAAAAATAGCCCCCCGACAGGGGGACGCTCCGATGAAAAAAGAAAGCCCCACACCCCCCCGACGGGGGGGGGGGGGGGGGGGGGGGGGGGGGGGCGTCAGGGGGGTGATGCGCCGGAAGGCCCCGTCCGTCGGGGGGGGGGGGAGAATCATGAAAAATTTTGAGCACATTTTTGAGAATCAGAGGGGGACGGCGATTCTACTGCCCAAATTTTTGTTGTTGTTTTAATATTTAATTAGTAGAGGTAATATATTTAAAACAGATGTTTAAAATCTGTGTTTTTGAAATATGATTTTCTTGCAGATCTTGCTAAATTTTTTGCTATAGATATCTTAGAAAAACATAATCACAGATTTATCATGCGTATGTAAAATAATGATCTAGGGGTTTCTAAAAATTTACCTTAGATCCTACCCGTCGGATCTAGCGAAGTTCGGAAAAGGAAGCTCTATCTGCGTCCTCGCGATTCTTCCGTCGGCAGGGATTTGGCTCAACTGATGAGCATGCTGATAACGTGTTGGAATAATATCAAAGTCTAGGCTAATGGTTAATACCATAGCCATATATATTGATAAGAGGAAAGGAGTTACAAGTATAAGATCCCAAGGGACACCCACTTAGTAGTGGGTGTAATGGTGGATGTAAGTAGGTGGAGACCAAAGGTCTGCCCCATTCATAACAAAGCGATGTATGTTTTAAACAAGTTTGCTGATTAGGACAGAGAGATGAATAACCATACGGTTAAGATTTAATCGTAAGTAATTAATAGTCAGAATGAGAGTTTGTGAAAATTTTGAAAAAAAATCCTAAAATTTTGGGGTAAACTAAATCTGGATGGAACTAACTTTTGAGAAAACTAAATTTTGTGAAAACTAAATTTAGAATGAACTAACTTTTAGACTATGTTTGGTTGGTGGGAAAAGGAAGGAAAATGATAGAAATTAAGAGGGAAAATGAATTTTCATTGTTTGGTTGAAAAGAAAAGTGAAAAGAAAAAGAAAATGAAGGAAAAGAGTGGAAAATAAATATTACAACTTTTCTCACAAGTTTTCCTCCTCGTGACCCAATGAAAATGAGGGAAAAGAAAGCAAAACTAACTACTGTCACTTTCATGTATTTATGTTTTTTAATATATATAATTAGTTTCTATTTTTAATGAATAATTCATGGATCTTTTCAAAAAATCATGAACGAATTTTTCAAAAAATCATGAATCATTATCAAAATATTTTACGCATAATTTATGTAAATTTTTCGGATTATTCAAATATCACGAATTTTTCCTGAATTTTTCAAAATAATGTGCGAATAATTCGAATTTTTTAGAAATCATGCTTATTTAGTATATTTTTATTCATTAACTTGTTCAAAAAATCAATGAATAATTCACGAAAAAATTCATGAAATTTTGAAAAATCATGAAATTTTCACACGTTTCTTTAAAAATTCGTGCATTGTGCATGAATGTTTCAAATAGCTTGCAAATTATTTCCTGTTATGAAGGTGACGGCTACTAAACCCGTAGCCCTATATTTATAGTAAAATTGTTATATAATGGGCGGATACCCTAAACACAAGTGGGCTCCACATGGGCGTGCAAAAGCTCATTCATAACACTTCCCCTTATACATCCATCATTGTAAGCTTTGTATATGAATGCTTTGAGATTCATAGAGCTTATCTGATCACGAGGATATGAATACTTCTGGATCCTAAGTTAAGAGGTCTTGCCTCATTAAAACTTTTGGCTATGGAAACCACAGTGGGAAAAACCAATAGCTAAGAAAAAAGAGTACAAGTCTCCTTAACTTCCCCTGATCGATGGATATCACCAGGGGTGGATACTTCTGGATCCAGAGATGATGTGGTTGCATCGTTAAAACCTTTGGATATGGAAAACCCAGTGGGAAAAACCAGTATCTAAGGAAAAAAAAGAGTACAACACAACATTAACTCTCCATGTTGTGTTTTAGCTTCAGGCTTGTAAGTCGCTCAACTGTCTCATCCCAACCCCTATTACAAGTTTTCTAAAGGTACATTGAAGTAGTGCTTTAGTGAACAGATCTGCCAGGTAATTGCAAGACTGGATTTGCTGAATGTCGATCTGTTTATCTTCTTGTAGTTCGTGCATCCAGAAAAGCTTAGGGGAGATGTGCTTCGTCCTGTCACCCTTGATGTAGCCACCTCGTACTTGAGTTATGCAGGCTGCATTGTCTACGAACATGGTGGTTGGGTCAAGGTCGCCTGTCTTCAGGCCAGTCGTCACTAGGATGCGGTGAATGACAGAGCGTAGCCAAAAGCATTCTCTGCTAGTTTCCTGGGTCGCAATGAGTTCAGAGTGGTTGGATGAGGTTGTTGTCGAGGTCTGCTTCACAGATCTCCATGAAATGGCCGTCCCACCGTAGGTGAATACGAAACTAGTCCGGGACTTTGCAGTGTGGGGATCTAATCTATATCCTGCATCTGCAAAACCAATTAAGTTGGAGGATACACCTTTCTTATAGTATAGTCCCAGATCGACTGACCCTTGGAGGCAGCGTAGAAGGTGCTTCACTCCGTTCCTATGGCGCTTTGTGGGTGCTGACCTGTATCTGGCTAGTAGGTTTACTGCGAACGCTATATCGGGACCCGTGCAGTTTTCCAGATAGAGGAGTGCTCCAATGGCACTTAGGTAAGGTACTCCAGGACCAAGTGTTTCATCCCCCTCTTCCAGCGGACAGAAGGGGTCTTTATGAAGGTCCAATGATCTAACGACCATCGGTGTACTTAGCGGGTGACATTTGTCCATTTGGAAATTTTTCAGCAATTTCCTTGTGTAAGTGGATTGATGTAACATGATTCCTCCAATGTGGCGTTCTATTTGTAAGCCAAGGTAGTATCTGGTTTTGCCAAGGTCTTTCATCTCAAAAGACTTTGTGAGGCTTTTGGATATCCCAGATATCTCTTTGGGAGATCCTATGAGATTTAAATCGTCTACATAAACGACGATGATTACAAATCATGTTCCCTTTGCTCTTATGAAGATGCAAGGGCAGACTTCATTATTGATGAATCCTTGTTGCACAAGGAATTCACTTAGTCTGTTATACCACATTCTTCCCGATTGTTTTAGACCATACAGTGATCTTTGCAGTTTGAAAGAATAGACGTCCCGATGTTTATTTGTCATTTCTGTAGGTAATTTATAACCATTCGAAAGTTTCATATAGGTATCTTTATCTATATTCCCATATAGGTATGCAGTCACAACGTCCATGAGCTGCATATCTAGGCCTTCCGTAGCTGTTAGGCTAATTATAAATTAGAAAGTGATCGCATCCGTGACTGGAGAGTATGTATCTTCATAATCTATTCCCGGTCGTTGTAAAAAGCCTTGTGCAACAAGGCACGCTTTGTAGCATACGATCTGATTATTTTTATTTTTTCTTTCTTACGAATACTCATTTATATCCCACAGGTTTTACACCTTTTGGTGTTGTGATTACAGGTCCAAATACTTTGCGTTTCAAGAGTGAGTCCAGCTCTACGCCTATTGCCTCGTTCCACTTTGGCCAATCCTCTCTGCGTTTACATTCTGCTAGAGAGCATGGATCGATTTCATCGTCATATTCAGTGACGTGATTAGCAATAACGAACGCAAAGTCGTCATCGATGACAGTGCTTTTTCTGTCAAGTATCTCCCCAGTACGTACATAATTTAATGATATTTCTCCTATATTTTCCTCTTCTGGGGAATTGAGGAGAGGAGTGGTATTTGGGCTGAGCTCAGCATCCTGTGGTGGTATCGTTATATTTTCTCCAAGAGTTTTCCTCTTTCGAGGAAACTTATCCTTAGAGCCTGGGGATCGTCCCCTCTTTTGTTAAGGTACGGCCGCTTCTGCTGCAGGTGGATTGCATCCATCTTTGGGTATGTCAATCCTAGATGGCGTGTTTGCAGCAGGGACATGTGATCTGATGATCGGCCCCCGGATACACACCCGAAAAAAGATTGTAGTTTTATTGCAAGCGCACAGTAAAGTGGCGAGCAGAAATCGAACACGAGGAGGTGGTGTTGGCTCCAATCTATCCTCGGTTGGTTTGACTACGAATGTTTTATTGGTGGAGATGGGTATGATGTGATGTAATGGGAATGGTGATGGATGTCGGTGTCGGTGATAAAGAAGTTGGTCAAGTATCAATTCAAATATAATATAATAAAAGTGTCTAGAGCTAGGGATCCCCACTACGGATTATCATGCATCATTGTGAATAGTGAATCTCAATATTACTAGACTTGTGTTGAGGTGAACTAGTCGTAATTGAATAGAGAACCAAGCTTATGCTCTCTCGCTATGCCGGTCTATAGCAACCCAGATTAGGGCCCACTCTCGTGCAAACCCTAACCTAAGCCCCTAGCATGAAGATCGACATCATCGTCCAATCGCACCTCGAGCCCACTCTCGGGCAAACTCGAGTTACGATCTAGATTGTGATAGCTCGTATTCATCCAATCTCTTGCAAACGAATATGTGTATAGATTCATAATAAAAATGCTAGCTTTGGTCCAATCTCTTGCAAAACAAACCTAGCGAATCTCGATTATAAATCTAAATCGAATATATAGGCCTTCCCATCGATCGAAATCCAATCTCTTGCAAACCCCAAATCGATGGAAATTCCTAGCCATCCGTGATAAATCAATCACAACCTAACCCCTTTAGCAATTCCAGCAACATAGAAATTCATTCATCACAAATCTGAAATTAGATCCATAGGGTTCATCCCTTTGCCCTAGAACAGCGAATCTACTCAAGCATAGCAATAACGATAGAGAAATCAATAAAAAACATTGCTTGCATTTATAAAGATATCAAATCAAAGATTCAAGTAATAAGAACAAAGATACTTAGCTTTGATGAAGAACTTCAATCCCAATACAAGCTTTTAGATCCAAGAGGGGGCCTAGGGCATGGCCTAACCTCTAAAAAAGTCTCTAAGAAAACATAATGGAACTCCCCCCTCTAATGACGGCTACAAACCTCTCATATAGCCCCCCAAAACCCTAGCAAATAACCCTAGAAAACCTCTGAAATTCATGCCCAAAGAAATCTATGGCCGCAACTTAAGTTCTGGGCCCGCAGTCACTCGGGCCGAGTGGGAATGTGACTCGGCCGAGTGGAAATTCCAGCACTGCAACATCAACTTGCAGAAATTCTCCAGATTTCATTCGACCTCCGATTGGTGTGTTCTTAGCAGCGTTAGAACCTTCATGAAGTATACTATCCATAAAAAATATGAGAAAAATACTTTGTTCGCTGGAATGATAGCAGATTTCAAACAGTGAGAGGCTGTCTGAAAATCTGGGCGCTCGTGTCATTGGCGTCACTCGACCGAGTGGGATTCTTCACTCGGTCGAGTGGACTTCTCTACTCGACCGAGTAGGGTCTTATGCTGTTCTCCCAAAATTTCAGAGAGTCTGCTTTGAGGTTGGGGTTTGGGCACTCTGGCACTCTGCGTCACTCGGCCGAGTGGGATTCATTACTCGGCCGAGTAGGTCTCCTGCTGTGCTCCCCAGAATTCCAGAGTGTTAGCTTTGATTTCCTTCAGAAATTCTGACTCACTCGGGCAAGTGGAGTTCTCTAGTCGGCCGAGTGGAATTCACCACTCGGTCGAGTGCATTGTAGCACAAGATCTCTTCGTAACGTTGTACTCGACCGAGCACATTTCTCCACTCGGTCGAGTAGGATGTGTTACTCGCTGAGTGGTCTGTTTCTGGAATTAACTCTTCTCCTCCTTGCTTCTTTGTCGATTCTATCGATCTCCTTCTTCTCCCTCTCATCGTCCAGGGCCGCTAGCTCCTCAATAAGGCCATGGGCGACACTCTAGTACGCGTGCAAGTCCCTTAAGCTCATTTTTGCTCCCGATTGCTCCATATTTCCTGAAATCTGACAAAAACAAGAAATAGTGAAAAGTAACGTAATATCATTGAATAATCGTGAAAAGCACGATATGGGCGATCGAAATGACATGCAAACATGCAGAAAAAAGGTGTAAAATATGGACCGATCATCTGACAATCTTCTGGTTGCCAGTGAATTTGTCCGGTAGTATGTGAACTGTGTTTTATATTTGGAGGAGCTTAAGGATCTTGTCTTCACATTGGTTTGTACGCGGATCAAAGTTGGATAAAGTCTTGGTATCCCATAAAATGGTCTCTGAAGCTTCAGGATTCTTAGTATTTAAGCCTAGTTTGGGAAAGTTATTTTCGTCAAACTCATAGTCTTTTAGATGTGCCTTAAAAGCGTCCACTATTTGGGGTTCTAGATATCTAATGATCGATGGTGAGTCGAACCCTATGTAGATACCTAGGCGTCGTTGAGGACCCATCTTTGCCCTTTGCGGTGGTGCGATGGGGGTATAGACCGCGCATCCAAATGTTCTCAAGTGAGAGATATTTGGTGGAGATTCATATGCGAGTTGCATCGAAAAATAAGTTTGACTACCAGATGGTCTTATTCTTATTAGGGATGCAGCATGAAAGATTGCATGCCCCATGCAATCACAGGCAACTGAGATTTCATTAGCAATGGACGAGCGATCCATTGTAGTCTCTTCATAAGAGATTTAGCTAACCCATTCTGGGTGTGAATATAAGCTACGGGATGTTCAATTTCAATGCCAGTTGCTTGGCAGTAGTCTAGAAAGAATTGCAGCATTATCCAGATGAATTTTCTTAGTCTGGTTGTCTGGAAAATGTGCCCGCAAATTAATAATTTGTGCCAATAGCTTTGCAAAGGATACGTTGCAGGTGGACAATAGCCACACATTTGACCATTTAGAAGATGCGTCTATTAGTACCATAAAGTATCAGAATGGGTCACTTGAGGGGTGAATAGGCCCACAAATGTCTCCATGTATTCTTTCCTGGAAGCTGGGAGACTCTGAGTCCACTTTAAGTGGCGATGGTCTCGCAATCAATTTACCTTTGTAACAAGGAGGGCAATGAAAATCACCCTTTTGAAGTAACTTCAGGTTCTTCAAATTATATCCACGGGACTGGGATATGAAGCGGTGCATCATTGCCGATCTGGGGTGACTGAGTCTGTTATACCAGAGTTGGAATTCTGGTTGATTTTTGCACTTTTGGTGCTCAATTATATTAGCTTCCATTGCTCTAATTTTTGTTTGATAAAGACCCGACAGGAGTCTCTTGAAATGCTCAACGATGGTTTTAGCACCGTTTTAAGAGCCGTTACGTACAAGTATTCATTGTCCTGTTTGTCCATCGTTTCTAGGTGGTATCCGTTGAGACGGATGTCTCTGAAACTTAGTAAGTTTCTATGCGAGCTTGGAGAGAAAAGAGCATCTTTTATTGAGATTTGTGTTTTATTGCGGAGCAAAATGTTTGCTTCCCCTGATCATTCTATTATACTTGATGGTCCATAAATCGTATTTACGGTACCATCGTTGTTATTGATGCTTTGAAAAAAGCTAATGTCGCGAAGGATTGTGTGCATAGAAGCACTGTCCATTGGGCATTTATTATCCATATATAGCAAGAAAGAAGAAATGTATAGCAATATAGGGCATAATAAGCTAATTTCATTCAAAATTTGGAAATAAAGTAACATACTGAAAGAAAACAAATATACAAAAAGAAAATTGTTTTTCAACTACATTTGATTGTAGAAATAGATAATGCATCAGTCTAGGAGGTCATCGTTCGAGAAATCCTCGGCGATGAACCGAGTTGGAGCCAGTTCATCATTTTCCACCAGGTTTGTTTTAGCATTAGGCTTCTGGCTAGCTTGGTACAACTCCTGGAGGTGGTGTGGAGTACGACAATTTCTAGACCAATGTCCAGCCATGCCACATCTGTGGCATTTGTCTTCCCAGTCTTTCCTGGGGGCAGATGTCTGGCCAATGTCCTTCCTCTTCCAGGGGGAGCTCTAGCCTGCTGCTTCATTGCTTTTCCCTTCTGGGGTCTGTTTTGAATTTGTTCTTCTTCTTCTGGGAGGAGATATTGTGCACTTCAGGCGCAGGTGCAGTGCCAGCAAGGCACAAGTTATGGGTGGCCAGCAAAAGGTCTATATTCTATTCTGCCATCAGAAGGCATGAGAGAAGTTCTGAGTATTTCGTGAATTTCTGTTCACAATACTGTTGCAAGAGGATAACATCCTTCTCATGGAAGGATGCATAAGTTTTCTCCAACATGCATTCCTCCATCACTCTTTCACCACACAACTTCAGGCGTGAGGTGATACTGATTAATGTCGAGTTGTACTCGGCAATGGACTTGAAGTCCTGTAGACGGATGTTCTCCCATTCGTAGCGCGCTCAAGAAAGAATAACATATTTTTGATGTTTGTATCGATCCTCGAGTGCAGACCATAACTCGTATGAGTCTTCCACTGTGAGATATTCGGCCTTCAGGGTCCAATCGATAAGGAGTCTAATATAGATAATGGCTTTTGCCATATCTATATCAGACACTTTATCTCCTTCAGCAATGGCTTGACTTAAGCCCTGTGAGCGTAAATGGAATTTAATATTCAACTGCCAGCTCAAGTAATTCTAGCATGTAGCTTCCACTACATCGAAGTCGACGCTCGCTATCTTTACCATTTTATTTAAGATGTTAAACAAGCAATAATTAAATATTTGAAGAGAAATAAATAATCATGCAATCCAGACATAGATATTTGTTGTGTGGATCGGCTAGTCATTATTTGCAAATTACAAATTAAAGTCCATATACAGTCCCCATTAAAAAGAAAATACAACTTAGAAACCCTCATAAAGCCCCTATTCTTCTGGAACTATGTCTTCTTCTCCATGGGATGTGCACCGGTCTTGGAAATTTACAATTTAATCATCACTACAATTTCTCTCAAAAAGAAATAAATGCGAGGAAAATAAATGGTGACAAATAGCTGATCCAAAACCACAACAAAATATCGAACATTCGTCGCAGAACATCAATAATGCAGCAGACATTTGTTTATTCATCACAGGCATGTATTATATTTAATCGCAAATAAATTCATGCTACATGCATTAAAAAATTGAATGGACCAAAATTAATTTGAAAAATGGATCAATAATTTCTTATAAGCCTCGATAAATTTCCGTAATAGCCCGGCTTAATTTTTTTTGGAAAAACCCCTAATTAAGGTTTTGCTGCGACAGGCCGTGCAGGGGGGGCGTCGGTTTTGCGGCGTCAAGTCGCGGGAAGCGGCGAGCGGCGGCGACAGGCCGCGGGCTGGTTGGCGCCACGCGTGGCAGCGGCGACAGGCCGCGGGCGGGTCGGCACCGCGCAGGGCAGCGGATTCAGGCCGCGATCGGGGCACCCGCGTGAGGTGACAGCTGCTAGCTACGATGGGTCGCGCGGGGGGGGGGGGGGGGGGGGGGGACGACAGACCACAGGCGAGGCACCGCACAGGGAGCAGCAACATGCCGCAGGTGGTGCGCCACCGTGGGGGCGGTGGCGGTGGCGGTAGGCTGCGATGGGCCGTGCGGGGGCGGCGACCGGCCTCAGGCGGGGCCCTCGCATGGGGCGGTGGCTGCAGGTCGTGATGGGCCGCGCGGGAGGGGGGACGACAGGCCATAGGGGGGTTGCCTAAGGCAGCAATTTCCCCTTGCCCTCTAGATCCACAAATTTCGGAGAAAAAAAATCGGATTTTATTGTAAAAATATAATTATTAATCTTTGTAATCAACGTTTTTATAATAAAAATTTGATTTTTACCGTTTAAATATTGAATTTTTGTCCAAAAATGGGCAGATCTAAACATATTTTACGAGAGAAATAGGCTTAAATCTGGTTTAAAAAGATTTAAAAACTGTTTATGATAAAGGTCTATGCTTAAAAGAAGGATTTTTCATAAAGATCTAAGCCGAACAATAGATTTCCTGTAGATCAAAGAAAAATAACATAGATGCATCATCATGCGCATGAAATATTAGATCTAGGGGACAAAATGATTACCTCTAGATCTTACCCGTCGGATCTTGCGAAGTTCGGAGAAGAAATCCCAATCCGCGTCCTCACGATTTGTCCATCGGTAGAGATTCGGCTCAGCTGACGAGCATGCTGATAACGTGTTATGAAGGTGACAGCTACTGAACCAGTAGCCCTATATTTATAGTAAAAAGTTACATAATTGGTGGATATCCTAAACACAAGTGGGCTCCACATGGGCTTACAAAAGACCATTCATAACATTTCCAACATTTTCATATAAATTTTAAATTATTCATGTACTATTGAATACCTATTTACGAATCATGATATTTGTAGTGTTAGCGAATTATTCGTTACAATTATAAATTATTTGTTAACTTTATGAATTATTCAAAACAACTAACACGTTTTTAATTTATTATGAGATTAAAACAACCTTAAAATTTTAGCAAATTATTCATAAAGTTAGCAAATACACATCTTAAATTATTTAGCAAAAACACCACTTAATTTTTTTTCAATTTCAATTAATAACTTAATAGAAGAAATTTCCTTATTTTCATTTCAAATTTCTTCGAAATTTTCTGTGGTAACCAAACATGAGAAAGAATCTCATTTCATTTTCCTTTTCTTTCTTTTTCCATTTCCTTTTCATTTCATTTTTCTTTTGTACATTCTCTCTCAATCCAAACACACCCTTAGGGGGAGCTAAAAATTTAATGTTTGTGTGAACTAAATCTAGAGGGAACTAAACTTTGGGGGACCAAAAATTTTTGCAAATTTTTTTGAGGGATTTTGAGGGAGGTTGAAATTTGGGGTATGATATGTTGAATGAGGCATCAAATTTTTTTTGAAATGAAGAGATTTTGACTGAGTTAAAATTTTAGGAGGGAATATTTTTAATGCCATGTGACTTATGATGATTGTCTAGAAACTTGGTCTTCGTCAAATCTGTTGACTATTGATGTGAATTATTCAATGCTTATACTCTTTAACTATTTTTTGCATTCGTGCACCAACTATTGTTATTGGAAGAGAGATATGATGGCGTTCATCAAATCAATTAACCATTGCATGTGATACTCATGGAAGAGCCATACATTGTATCCACCACACCCATGTCGAGATGGACCAAAGAAAAGATGGATTCGGTGAATATAAACTATTAGATAATGAATATATTATGTTCTGATATTAATGATGAGATTTTTGAGTATGTGTCTGAAGCTACCTTTGTAAATCAAATGTGGCGCACTCGCGAGAACAAATACGAAAAGTAACCACTTGATGGGACATCAACATCCAAGATCAATGATCAAGAGAACCCAGAAGTGTGCTATATGACACATTTCAATAAAGAGGTCAGTGAATCTGACTCTGAGGGCGAGTGTGATGAGGATAGAGATATAGAAGAAGTATTTCAAGAACTTTGTGAAAGATATGAAAAATTAATAGATGAACATTCAAAATTAAAAGGGATTCATAAATAGTGTTCAAAAGATGCTGGTTCAATACAAGGTTTAAAAAGATCAAAATCTAAAGTGAAAAGAAGAAAATTCTAAGTTAAGGGAAGAAATTATCTCAATCAAAAATGAAGTTATTCCAGATGACATAGCCTTAATGAACAAACAATTGGAAGATGAAAATTTGAAACTAAAAATAGAGAACCTAAATTTAAAAGATGATAACAATCTTCTCAAAAAAGGAATGTAAAGACTAAAACAATATGTTAGGGGAACTTAAAAGAACATAGCTACAATTAAGCTTAAATATGAAGAATTGTCCAAAAATGTTGACAAGTAAAAAAAGCTAAATATCTTGACAGCTTCACAAAAATTAGTTAATAGTAAATTTGGCCTAGATTACAACAAATCTAATCAAAATTTTAATGAAAAGGCTAAACAAAACCATGCCTTCATATACACTAAGTTTGCTAAGGAATCTAAGAATAAGGAACCTAATTCTTAAAATATGAACCAAAGCAAATCTAGTAAACCACAAATGGTTAAAGAGATGAAATATCAAAATATTAAACTATGGTTATCCAAATTAGGTTCATATAAAATGAAAAACACATACGTTATAACTTTCATGGAAAATGTATACTTTTTAAAGAATTATAATTATGTAAATACTAGAAAATCAAAACGTACACGGGTTTGGTTTCCAAATAAATAGAATTACTTAATAGATTCTAAAGTAAGGTATCATAAATTATAAATGCAAATTTAAATGTACCTTACACAAAAAGATTAAACAAAATTTAAAAAATTGAACATGAATAAGTCTAAACTTGTTGTGACTGTAGTTTTTGAGAGAGATCCCAGGCCTTTATTTATAGGGGACGTGGAGAGTTCATGCAAGGATAGGATACAATATTTGAATTAATACAAACTCCTCATCTATACAAGATAATGTATTCATAACACTCCCCCTTATCCTGCCATAAGTGTGAACTCTGCTCATGAATACTTCGGGACTCTGAGCATCATATGAGTATCACTAGGGTGGATGCTTCAGGATCCTGAGTCAGTGGGATTTGTCTCGTTAAAACCTTTGGCTATAGAAAATCATATGAGAAAACACCATAGCTAAGGAAAAAGTACAATTCCCCTTTAACTCCCCCTTATCTGTGCAAGCTATTAGGCTTTCAGATCTCTTAGGTGCCTCATACCAATTTTTTGTACAAATTTCCTGAAAGTGGCCGTAATGGCCTAGGAAGTGACTTAGTGAACATGTCCGCCAGGTGTTCACTAGATTGTACTTGTTTGACGTCAATCTTGCCATTCTTCTGCAAGTCATATGTCCAGAAGAATTTGGGAGAAATGTGCTTTGTCTTGTCCTCTTTGATGTAACCTTATCGTAGCTGGTCAATACAAGCGACATTGTCTTCAAACATGGTGGTAGGCTCAAGATCACCAGTCTTCAATCCGGTCGTCACCAGGATGTGATGCACAACTGAGCATAACTAAACACATTCTTTGCTTGCTTCATGGATGCGAGAATTTATGAATGATTAGATACGGTTGATGTCATTGTCTACTTGACAGATTTCTAGGGGATTCACGTCCCATAGTAGGTAAACACGTACCCTATTTGTGACTTCTCATTATGGGGATCGGACTTGTAACATGCATATGCATAGCCAACAAGTGTGGAGGATGATTCTTTCTTATAAAACTAGTCTAAATCTATTGACCCTTGGAGGTTGTCATACCCTGCTTTTCCAAATACGGGAAATACGTGGTGGACTAGGCCGCCGTAGTATTCAAAGACTCGGCTTCGAGCCCCTAACGTCCAAATACTACTAGGCTTTAATTGTGGATAAAGTAAAACCATTTTAGCAGGCCACTGCGATACACTGGAAAAGCACGAAAAGTAAGAAAGGTAATACTCCAACAAATTAAAACCATAAGCACTGAATAGTAAACTGTACCGAACATCATTAAACAAGATACATTATACATCTCTGTACAAGTACCAAAGGGTACCAAAAGTACAACAAAAAGGGGTAGAACAAAAAGGGAAACCCACCCTCAAGAAACCCCAAAAAAGGAGTCCACCACACCCATATAACACACTCCCTAGTCTAACCCAGGGGAGTCCACATGGACCAACTCTCCATCTGATGTCTCCAGCTGTACCTGAGGAGAGGAAGAAGTAGCAGTCTGCACACGACCTGACTCTGGTGTCACTATCTCAAAACCTGAAAATATTAATGGGACACGTCAACGCGTGCTCCTAGTAGAAATCCTAACCAAGCTAGGTAGGACCCAGTTTAGAAGTGGACTACCTATCAAGGGTGGTGTAAAAGTAAGAGGACAACAGAGCATGCATAATGTTCATATCAAAGTATACAAGTATTGAAGAGAAATAGAGGACATGTCAACATAATGGCAACATTTTTAAATTAACATCAATTTTAACAAATTAGTAGTTCATATATTTGGGAATCCGTGTAACTAGTAGGACACTTTTAAGGAACTAGACTTCACCCAGAGTGGGTGAAAATTGGTACATCAACCAGCGACACGAGCACTGGAGGGGCCTCTCGTAACTCCTCTATTGGGAGTGAGATATCTCAGGTTTTCTGTGGAAAATGGAGCAAACCATTATTTACCGTCATGGTGCATCTGAGTACACCACCGACCTCTCTAACCCTCGTCTACTCCCCTTGCTGGCTGCCGAGAGCGTGGGTGAGAAATCATCATAGTGTCCATTCCTTAAAAGCCTACTATTTACACGTCTTCCCCCAACCCATATTTGGAGCTTCATCCATTTTAGGATGGATTGAAGACTCCAGATTGTTTCTCTTACCCACTCTTACTTTCATGTATTTCACAAATCTTTCATTTCTGGATACCATTTTCATATTTATCATTATTATTACTACACAACTTTCATGATGCACTAGTGGTCTCAGTAGTACATAACATGATATTATATACTTCACTTCTCAATTTCAGATTTATATGGATTTCAGGGACTTGCATAAAAAACACGCTGTAATATGAATAAAATGAATGATTATTCTACTATATTTTAACTTGGTTCATAAATGGCAATTAAACAATTTATTTAATTCAACATAGTTAATTTAACAAGTGTGCTGGATTATAGCCAACAATTATAATTGATCCACAATTTGATAATCATATGTAATCAACCAAGCTATACAATAATCTTTGTCAGATCTCGAAAAAAACAAAACTGAGAAAACCACATGCCTGTATGGCCAAATCCATATTGCCATATGGATTAAGGCTGTAGGCTGATGATAACACACGGTTGTATGATCTGTTCATACGGCCGTGTGGGATTTTGGTGGAGCTGTGTTGTTGGGAATTTTGGGGACTTTCACGGTCGTATGAATTTTTATACGGCCGGAGGGGATTTAATACAAAGGCTGCAGGGAAGGCCACACGATCGTATAGTCTAATCCATATGGTTGTATGGTTTTGGGTTGGCTTCGCACGGTCGAATGGTTTTGGCCATACGGCTGTATGATTCCTTAGAGCTGTGACACGACCGTATGGTGAAATCCATATGGCCGTGTGGAATTAGTTTGCTGTCAAATTCGACATCAACAAAAACTAGAAAAAAATCTTACGCGATTAAACTAAATCCTATCTAGCTTGTTTAGGATTCTACCTTCAACAGTCCACCTATGTTTCTGGTGCCCTTCTTCTCCTTGATGACCTTCTGAATGCTTGGTCCCTTCTTCTCCAATGGATCAAAGAGTTAGGGTTTGAATTTGGTCTTGGTTTTGGCTTGAAGGTAAATAGTAGTAAGGGATAGCGTGAGCTAAGAAGGGCAGAGAGAGAGTTCTTTCTTTCTCTTTTTTTTCGTTCTTTTCCTTTGATTTTTCCTCTTCAATTTTTCTCTTTTTGATCTCCCTCTAGCCCAAGCCCTGCTCCCATATTTCCCTCTTAGGGTGCCACCTAATGAGTGTTAGGTGTGGGATTATTTAGTGATGCCACCTCCTACTTATGAGGTGGCTGTTTAGGGATTTTTAGCTTTTTAATTTAAAAGTTTTAATAAAATACACTCATACCTACTCATACTCAGTATAATACCTCATATTAGTATATTATACATATATATACTCTATTTAATATTTAAAAAGAGTGCTATAAAATTCTTTAAAATTAATTTTAATATAATAAAAAATTTAAAGAAAAATATACTAGGCCTCCAAAACTCATACGCGTATTTTTACGCTCAAAAATTGAATTAATACCCGTATATAAAATTTGGGGCCATTAAATCCTATCCCCCTTAAAATAAATTCCAATCCTCAGAATTTTCAAAATACAAGGGGAGGAGTCATTCTATACATCATATTATCTTACATAGTCTTATAATAAAATCATAACATCATACAAATAGGTGGGGGTACTTCTCTCTCATCTCATCCTCGAGTTCCGAGGTAGATTCTCCTGGTTACTCTCGGTGCCACATAACCCTCACAAGACTAATAGATTTCTTCCTTAGCATCTTCTGTCTCATGTCCAAAATAGCCATCGGTTGTTGATCAAAAGTCAAATCTAGTCGTATTTTGATCTCTGAGAAGTCGATGACAATACTAGGATCTCAGATGCATCTCCTGAGTTGTGATATGTGAAACACATTGTGTACTCCTCCAAGAGATGCTGGCAATGCAAGCTTTTATGACACCTCGCCAACTCGAGCTAAAATTGCAAACGGTCTGACGTACCTCGGACTCAGCTTTCCTCGTCTGCCAAAATGGATCAGTCCTCGAGTAGGCGAGATCTTCCAAAACACCTGTTCACCTGGCTGAAATTCTAAGTGTCGTCTCTTCGCATCTGCCCAATGCTTGTAACGGTCTTGAGATATACGAAGATTATCTCTGATGACTCTTACCACATCCACTGTTTCAGCAATCATATCTGGGCCCAAAAATTCACTGTCTCTGACATCATCCCAACTAAAAGGAGATTAACATTTACTCACATATAAAGCTACAAATGGTGCCATGCTTATACTAGTCTGGTAACTGTTGTTGTAGGCAAACTCCACTAGATGTAGATGTTCATCCCAAGAGCCCTTAAAGTCCAGCATGCATGCGCTCAACATATCTTCTAAGATCTGAATCGTCCTCTCCGACTGACCATCTGTCTGTGGATGGTATGCAGTGCTGAAACTCAATTGAGTTCCTAAGCTGGCCTGTAGACTTCTCCAAAAATGTGACGTGAATATGGTGTCACAGTCGGAGACTATGCATAGAGGTGCCTCGTGAAGCCTCTCGATCTCCTATATACAAACTATGCATAGAATTTGGACCAACAACAATCTTAATAGAGACAAAGAAGATAAGGATCTTTCCTCCATATATCTCTTAGCAAGAAGGTCGGTTAACTGGCTAACTCGAAAAGGTATAAAGTAAGCTGATTTGGTCAATCAATCAATGATTACCCAAATAGCATTATATCCTCGAGGAGTACGAGGTAACCCGGTCACGAAGTCCATCGTCACATGCTACCACTTCCATTTTGGTATAGGAAGAGGTTGCAGCAGTCTTGCCGTTCTCTAGTGCTCTGCTTTAATATGCTAACAGGTCAGACATGAGGCTACACTCCTGGCTACGCTCCTCTTCATGCCATGCCACCAAAAATGTTGTCGCAGATCACGATACATTTTGGTGTCTCTAGGATGAATAGAATAATGTGAGCTATGAGCATCTCTAAGTAGTTCATCCCGTATATTACCTGATGGTACACAAATTCTGCTCCCAAAACACAGAGACCCATCTTTATGAATGTAGAAATCATTGCAAAGTCCGGCATCTGTCTTCTCTCGAATCTTCTTCAACTTATCATCTCCAGACTAAGCCTCCTTAATTCTTCCGACCAAATCAAACCGGACTTGTAGATTCATCATCATCACCGAAGTACCAGGTAAGACAACTTCAATCTCCATCTACCGAATATCAACCCGAAGCTCTCTTTGTGTTGTCATCATCATTGTTGGCATACGACTAAGAGCGTCAGGTACGACGTTGAACTTTCTAGGATGATACTGGAGGTCAATATCGTAATCAGCCATTAACTCAAGCCATCTGTGCTGCCTCATATTTAATTCTTTCTGAGTGAATACGTACTTCAAACTCTTATGATCCGTGCATATATTTACACATTCACCCAGAAGAAAATGCATCCATAACTTCAATGCAAATATTACTACAGCTAACTCCAAATCATGTATATGATAGTTCCTCTCATGCGTCTTCAACAATCTAGAAGCGTAGGCTACTACCCTACCATGCTGATGGAGAACACATCCTAATCCTCTGCTTGACGCATCACATAAAATCTCAAATCCACCTGAACGGTCGGAATCGTCAGAACAGGTGCAGTGATCAGTCTCTGCTTCAGTTCATCAAATGCTCGTTGACATTCTTCTGACCAATTGTAATGAACACTCTTCTTGGTTAGTTGAGTCAACTGTGCAACAATCTTGGCAAAATCCTTGATGAACTTTCTTTACTACCCAGCCAATCCCAAGAAACTTCTAATCTCTGCAATTGTCTTAGGAATTGGCCACTTCTCCACTGCAACAACCTTCTTTGGATCTACTGCTATTCCATATTCAGATATGACATGTCCCAGGAAAGCAAACTTGGTCAACCAGAATTGAACCTTGCTATACTTAGCATACAACTGGTGCTGCCTCAAAGTCCCCAAGACTATCTTCAAGTGCTCAGCATGATCCTCCTTTGTCCTTAGAGTACACCGGGATATCATCAATGAAGGCTACCACAAACTTGTCCAAGTATTCATAAAAGACATGGTTCATCAACCTCATGAATGTGCCTGGTGCATTCGTAATGCCGAAAGGCATCACTAAGAGCTCATAATGGCTATATCGAATTCGAAATGCAATCTTCAGAACATCCAGTCCTTTGACCTTCACCTGGTGATACCCACTTCTCAAATCCAGCTTCGAATACACTCGCGACCCACCAAGTTGATCGAACTGTCATCAATCCTGGGAAGAGGATACTTATTCTTCACTGTAACCTTATTCAATTCTCGGTAATCGATGCACATCCTTCGAGACCCATCCTTCTTTTTCACCAAAAGCACTGGCGCACGCCATGGTGATACGCTTGGTTGAATCAGGCTACGCTCTGACAAATCTTTCAACTGACTACGAAGCTCGACTAACTCTGAAGGAGCCATATGATACAGAGCCTTCGCAATCGGTTGGGTGCCTGGAATCAGACCAATGGTAAATTCCAAAGATCTATATAGGTGAAGTCCATAGATGTCGTCTGGAAAGACATCAGGAAAATCTCGGACTACCCTTGGTAACACTGGTTCAGCTTCCATCACCATAATCATCTCTTCCACTGGGTTGGCCTTAAACTTCAATGGTTCAAGGGAATTACTACCACTAAAGAATTCAAACTCAGGGTGGTCCGAAATCTAAAACACTATCTTCCTGAGTCTACAATCTATAGTGGTGTAGAACATCCCTAACCAATCCATCCCAATACTGCTTCGAAATGAGGTATCTCTATAACTAAGAAATCTGCATACAACCTTCGCCCACAAATCTCTACATGACACTGTCGGTATTTCGAAGAACTGCGGATCACCGCACTTCCTGTATGGATATTCCAACTGGAAGCAAAGGAATCCACAACTAAAGAATTCCTAGTCATAAACTGTTGAGATAGGAAGCAATGAGATGCTCCTGAATCAAAGAGTGACAATACAGGGAAAGAAGCAACTCTAATAATGCCTAAGAGAGAAAACATAAAACTAATATAAGGGTATATCATCCTAATCATATCAAAACAACATCTCATATTATAATAGAAATGAAAGAACATTCATCTCTTAAAGAAAGGTGAAGAGGTACCAGTGATGACTCGTTCGGTATCCACAGCCGTCATAGTGATGGCCTGACGCCTCGGCGTCACCCTCCTGGTGGTCTGCTACTGTTGGGGAGGTCTGGGTGGTCCTCCCAGAGTCATAGTACCAAGTGCTGGTGGTGCTGGCAATGGAAGTCTTTGTGGAGCCGGCAGAAGGGTCCTTTGCTGCATCGGCCTAGCTGCCACTGGTGCCACCGGGCCTGAAGTCTGCCTGTAATGACCCATATTCTTCAATACATCTATTTACGCATTTGACATATTTTCACATTTTTAAAAGTATTTTATAATAGTTGGTCAGTAGTTTTATATCAAAAACTGATTTCAAAACTCTTTATAAAAAATATCTTGAAGCATCAAACTAGTTATGGTGTATTTCAGCAAATTTGAGTTTCATCAAATACCTCTAAATAATTTTTGTAGTAATTCATTTTCAATTGTTACTGATTTAGCTGAATGAATTAATTTTCTATATAAACATCATCAAAATGTTTTCAAACTTCAACAGTATGATTCTATGATCATTTAGGGATCCCCATATTAATTTCGTAATTTTCTGAAATCAAATCGACCTAGAACCTGCAAACCCACATTCTAAAAGTTTTGGCCTAAAACTAGTATCTCCGTAGCTTAAACCCCAAAATGGATCTCGTATTCGTGATCCTCGCGATGATACGATCCTGTGGCTATGTTTTCGTAATTTTTCGGAGTCGTATGC
This sequence comes from Scilla litardierei, assembly GCA_030789695.1. Classification (NCBI taxonomy): domain Eukaryota; kingdom Viridiplantae; phylum Streptophyta; class Magnoliopsida; order Asparagales; family Asparagaceae; genus Scilla; species Scilla litardierei. The sequence continues at coordinate 408,447,386 of CM061142.1, read as the reverse complement.
GAAAACGGGGTTGTATTCCTTCGATTTTACTAATTACATTCACTGATGACTTTTACTCTTACACTACCTAATTGCTTTTACCCCCTAACCTTTAATTAACCCTAACCCCACCCTCTTTAACTGGTTGGGTGAGATCCGATAGTTTCGGATCTAACCACCTAACGACTACACATTATTAATACCATCATTATTATTAACATTTTTAATATTACTTTTTAACCTATATAACTACCCCTACTCCCCTCGTTCTCAAATAACCCAAGCTAACCCATCTCCTTCTCTCCGTTTCTCTCGTTCGAAACCCATCCCCTCTCCCCGCAACACTCTCCCAAGCCCGAACCCACGCTCGACATCCCCCTTTTCCGATCACTCTTCCCCCCGACTCTCTCTCTCTCTGGTTCACGTTTCCTCCGGTGAAGCGACGCCACTCCGCCCTCCAAGTACTGCCCAGCCCACGTCTCCAACCCCCCCGAAGCCCACAGCGCTTTCGTTGTCGCTGCATTTGCCCAAGACCACCGCCCGCTCTCCCCTCTCCAATCCACCCTCGACGAAGACCCACTGCAAACGTCCTTCGAGCCCGCCTCGCTGCAGTGAACCCCCCTTGGAGCTCCGACGACCCAATCGAACACCCACAGCCACCCCACTCACCTCCGTTGCCAGCTCTGCCTCTCCCCATCGATAGACCTCACTCCAAGCCTCGCCTCTTATTTCTCTTTCTTACTCAGCCCACCGCTGTGAGCTTCGTCCATTCGTCTGTTCGCTGTCGACGTCACGCTCTGCCGCCGTAGCCCCAAGCCTCGTCTTCCTCCGAGCTCCCTGCAAGCCCAGTGCCACACGGCGAGGCCCCTGTCGCTCTCTCTCGACGTCGCCTCACACCACCGTCATCGACACCTCGTCCACCGCACTTCTCCGCCCACGAAGCCTCCGCCGCTTCGTCCATCACCGGAAACACAGCAGTACCCCGACTCGATCGAGCTCCTCCCTAGCTCGTTGAAGGTTGCCGAACAAAGATGCCACCGTCTACTCCACCGGAGTCGTCGCACCTCCCGCTGTCGCCCACCCTCACCGCCACCGCCTACGCCGCCTCCCTCATTACCGTCCGACGCCAACCCCTCCCCCATGCGACAACGACGTAAGCAGGGGAGGAAACTTAAGTAACGTATTCATATAAATAGTATCCGTTAGTATAAATACAGTATATACGTATTAGAGTATATAATTATAAATATTATATAATAGTAATTGGTTTTAAATTCATAAATAATTATACAGGCCCCAGAAAATTACAAGACTAGCTCAAGAAAATCAGAAATGACGTTCTGGACCCATTGGCACTAGTTTCATCGAGTAGATTTTCCACAATAAATTTTTAAGCCTAACATTTAAATACGTTGTTTTCACTTGATAATTCATAACTTAATATTTTCACGTAAACTGATATGTGGAACAAATATATGTTGTAGTACTCTTCGAGACGGTCATTTTGACAGCTCACTTGAAACTTTCCGATATGTATTGCAACCAGAAGAAATGTTTGAACAAATACGATAACTAATTAAAAATAGTTTTTAAACCCATTTTGAGCTTTTAAAATTATAAAAATTATCAGAAGCTTCAGAAAAATATTTTCTTCTTAGGTAAAATTATTTTCCTCATATCTAGCATATATAAAAATTTAGAACGCTTTTCGACACCGTTTCAATCGATTATAAAATCAAAACGATCAAGTTAAATTGATAGAAAATAGTGTGTTCTTTAACCGACTGTTTCGTGTGTTTGTAGGTACTGATTCTCGTGCACCAGCTCCCTTGGAAGCTCTAGATCTAACCTCGTATTACTACGACGATCTCGATAATGTAAGTCACAATGAATTCTGACTTTAGAAATTTAGATATTATACTTTATGTAAATACCGCATGCTCGAAATATGGATCAGTATCATAGTTGTTGGACTTCAAACTATTGCTCATGACTGACATTCTCTATTGAGGCTTTTGCCTTGACTTTTCAACAAGCATAGCTCTTTGGAGTGTTGTTAATGCCTTTGAATATCTCCGGAATGAGACCATTGTGCATAACTCTATTGGTATGTAAGTCAGTCTATCACAACTACCATTAGCATCTTTACATTTGGAACAACGGATTGACATACCGTATTGAAACATAATGAGTGAATGATATACCGTGTTGACATCATACTGCTGGAACGTCCGATCGAAATTGAATGCTTGAAAGTAGTTGGCACTGCACTGGGTTTTTTGGGGTAACTTATATTAGAGAAAGTGTGGGAGCGATCGCGAGCCATTTACACATTGCACCGTATAATACCGACCGTCTAAAATGAAATGTACCGCCTAAAGTGAAGCGAGATCTGCCCGGGTGAGTGCCCCCGTGGCAGGAGATGGGCTCAATGGTTGCACACTATACTTTCCTATATAAGTCGCGTAGTTTCTAGCTTTACTACTGCTTACTTGTCCTTTTATTGTTACTACATCTACCTGGTTGTCCTACCATTGTCATCACATTGCATGCTGATTAAAATATTGTTGCTACCATGTTACATAAGCCATGCCACAGTTGTTTCTCTTGTACGTTACTTTTTGCACTTGCACAGTCACCTTTACTTTATGCATTACATGCACTTTACTTACCACACCTGAGTAGACACCAGTACTTTACTTATCACGCTTGCATGCATGTCCGCTCTTACCTTACTTTCTACACTTGCATGATAATCCTTAATTGTTTACTATAGCCTGTTCCATACTTTTGCACTCCTCTATATCTATTGCTAGAATTGTTGTGACTTACCTATGGTTCCATCTTCGTGGCATCGCAGACGCCTCACAGGTTGACTTAGGCACTCCTGAGTTCGCAGAGCCATAGCTCGATCCTGAGAATGCCAACTTTTAGAATTGGAGTGTATGTGTGATGTACTTTCTATGTATTTCCTTTCCGCTTTACTTTTCATGTATTAGGAGAGAGAGTGCTGCTTTGTGTTGTACTTTAAATTATGGACTGTAATAATGTACGCTGGTTTGAGTATTATTGTACATCTCTGCATCGTGGTTATATTGATTTCACTGGTAATCTGCAGACCTGCGAATAAATCAAATATGTAATGGCCCCCCCGAGAGCGGGTCGTTACACTGCCCTTACTAAGGACACTACCTACTGATGTGTCTTGGCTGACCACATGTAAAACACCTCCCGGAAAGGAACTTGTAATCCTTCTGCTCAAGTCCCGGCTTCCCACAAAATCTGTAGGACACTCGCTACTGTGGTGCTGGTAGAGCTCCAGGCCTCCTGAACTGAGTGGTCTGGGTAGGTCTAAGAAAACTCCTCTGCTGACCTGCATGGCTGAAAGTAAACTGTACTGAACATCATTAAACAATATACAACAAGTACCAAAGGGTACTAAAAATACAACAAAAAGGGGTAGAACAAAAAGGAAAACCCACCCGCAAGAAACCCCAAAAAGGAGTCCACACCCATACACCATAATCCCTAGTCTAACCCAAGGGAGTCTAGGTGGACCAACTCTCCATTTGATGTCTCCAGCTATACCTGCGGAGAGGAAGAAGTAGAAGTCTACACACGACCTGACTCCGGTGTCACTACCTCAGAACCTGAAAATATTAATAGGACACGTCAATGCGTTACCCTGTTAAAAATCCTAACCAAGCTAGGTAGGACCCAGTTTAGAACTGGACTACCTATCTAGGGGTGGTTTAAAAATAAGAGGTCAACAGAGCATGTATAATGTTCATATCAAAGCATACAAGTATTGAAGAGAAATTGAGGACATGTCAACACAATGTCAACATTTGTAAATTAACATCAATTTTAACAAATTAGTAGTTCACATATTTGGGAATCCGTGTAACTAGTAGGACACTTTTAAGGAACTGTACTTTACCCAGGGTGTGTGAAAATTGGTTCCTCAACAGTGACACAAGCACTGGAGGGGCCTCTCGTAACTCCTCTGTCGGGAGTGAGATATCTCGGTTTTTCTGTGGAAAATGGAGCAAACCATCATTTACCATCATGGTGCATCACGAGTACACCACCGGCCTCTCTAACCCTGTCTACTCCCCTACCAGCTATCGAAAGCGTGGGTGAGAAATCATCATAGTGTCCATTCCTTAAAGCCTATTATTTACACGTCTTCCCCCAACCCATATCTGGAGCTTCACCCATTTTAGGATGGATTGAAGACTCCAGACTGTTTCTCTTACTCACTTTTACTTTCATGTATTTCACAAATCTTTCATTTCTGGATACCATTTTCATATTTATCACTATTCTTACTACACAACTTTTATGATGCATTAGTGGTCTCAGTAGTACATATCATAATGTCATATACTTCACTTCTCAATTTCAGATTTATATGGATTTCAGGGACTTGCATAAATAAAACATGCTACAATATGAATAAAATGAATGATTATTCTATTATATTTTAACTTGGTTCATAACATGGTAATTAAACAATTTATTTAATTCAACACAGTTAATGTTACAAGTGTGCTGGATCATAGTCAGTAATTATAATTGATCCAAATTTGATAATCATATGTAATCAACCAAGCTATACAATAATCACTGTCAGTTCTCGAATAAAAACAAAACTGAGAAAACCATACGGCCGTATGGCCAAATCCATACTGCCGTATGGATTAAGGCTGTAGGCTGATGATGGCACACGGCCGTACGATCTGTTCATTCGGCCGTGTGGGATTTTGGTGGAGCTATGTTGGGCATTTTGGGGACATACACGGCCATATGAATTTTTATACGGCCAGAGGGGATTTAATACTAATGGGATGCCACAGGGAAGGCCACACGGCCGTATGGTTTTGGGTTGGCTTCACACGGCCATATGGTTTTGATCATACATCCGTTTGGTTTCTTAGAGCTGTGACACGGCCATATGGTGAAATCCATACGGCCATGTGGAATTAGTCTGTTGTCAAATTCGACAGCGACGAAAACTAGAAAACATCTTATGCGATTAAATTAAATCCTATTTAGCTTGTTTAGGATTCTACTTCAACAATCCACCTATGTTTCTGGTGCCCTTCTTCTCCTCGATGACCCTCTGGATGCTTGGTCCCTTCTTGTCCAATGGATCAAAGAGTTGGGGTTTGAATTTGGTCTTAGTTTTGGCTTGAAGGTAAACAGTAGTAAGGGATAGCATGAGCTGATAAGGGTCGAGAGAGAGTTCTTTCTTTCTCTTTTTTTTGTTCTTTTCCTTTAATTTTTCCTCTTCAATTTTTCTCTTTTTATCTCCCTCTAGCCCACATCCTGCTCCCATAATTCCCTCTTAGGGTGCCACCTAATGAGTATTAGGTGGGTGATTATTTGGTGATGCCACCTCCTACTTAGGAGGTGGCTGTTTAGAGATTTTTAGCTTTTTAATTTAAAAGTTTTAATAAAATACACTCATACCTACTCATACTCAGTATAATACATCATATTAGTATATTATACATATATGTACTCCATTTAATAATAAAAAAGAGTGCTATAAAATTCTTTAAATTAATAGTAAGATCATAAAAATTTAAAGAAAAATATACTAGGCCTCCAAAACTCATACACATATTTTTACACCCAGAAAATTGTATTAATACCAGTATATAAAATTTGGGGCCATTACAGAGGTAGTAGAGAAGATGCATAACCCCAGTCCAACGGCACTTTTTGGGCGCTGCACTGTATCTGGCTAGTAAATTTACTGCAACTGCTATATCAGGATGCATGCAGTTAGCCTGATAAAGCAATGCTCCAATAGCACTCAGATAAGGGACTTCAAGACCAAGTATATCCTCCCCCTCTTCCAGTGGACGGAAGAGTTCTTTATATACATCCGAAGAGCATACTACCATTGGTGTACTTAATGGATGACATTGGTCCATGTGAAATCTTTGTAGTAATTTCTTTGTAAATGTGGTTTGATGTAATAGGATTCCATCTTTTAGATGTTCAATCTGTAAGCCAAAACGGAATTTTGTTTTACCTAGATCTTTCATTTTGAATTTTTTTGTCAGGCTTGCAGATTTCTCAGTGATATCTTCGGGAGATCTTATGAGATTCAATTGTCTACGTAGACTGCAATTATTTAGAATCTTGTTCCATTTACTCTTATAAAGATGCAAGGGCAAACTTCATTATTATGGAATCCCTGTTGTACAAGGAATTCATTGAGTCTGTTATACCACATCTTTCCTGATTGTTTAAGAACATATAATGATCTTTGTAGCTTAATAGAATAGATGTCCCGATGTCTACCTTTTAAAGTTGTAGGCAGTGAAAACCCATCAGGAAGTTTCATATATATTTCTTTATCGAGATTTCCATATAGATATGTAGTCACAACATCCATTAGATGCATATCTAATCCTTTCTTTGCTGTTAAGCTTATTACAAATCGAAAAGTGATCGTATCCTTTACCGGTGAGTATGTTTCTTCATAGTCAATACATGATCTTTAGGAAAATCCATGTGCTACAAGACGTGCTTTGTAGCGTGCGGTCTCATTATTTTCATTTCTTTTTTTGCCAAAAACCCATTTATATCCCATAGGTTTGACACCATTTGGTGTCTGGACTACTGATCCAAAACTTTGCGTTTCTTAAGCGAGCCCGGCTCTATTTCTATTACCTCATTCTACTTTGGCCAATCATTTCTACGTTTGTATTCATCAACTGAATTGGATCATTATCATCATCGCTTTCAATGACGTGAATGGAAATATGAAACACGAAGTTATCATCGATGATTGTGCTTTTTCTGTCCAATGCATCTCATGTACTTATATAGTTTAATGATATTTTAGTTTCTCCCGATTTTTCCTCTTCAGGGGATTCCCCCGGGGGGGGGGGGGGGGGTTGAGAGTATAGACATGAGCCCATTTTCTTGTGGTGGTATTGTCACAAGGCCTCCAGGAGTTTTTCTTTTTCTTCGATTTTTGTCCTTGGAGCATGGTGGTCTGTCTCTTTTCAGTTGAGAAACAGACACTTCTGCTATTGGTGGATTACATCCATTCTCCAGGATATCAATCCTAGTTGGAGTATTTGCAACAGGGATGTATGATTTGACAATCTTCTAGTTGTCAGTAAATGAATCTGGAAACTAATGAACATTGTTCTGAATGTGGAGGATCTTCGGGATCTCATCTTCACATTGCCTAGTTCTCAGATCATAGTGGGTTATTGTTTCTGTATCCCATGATATAATTTGTGAAGCTCCAGACTTTGCTGAATTTGTGCCTAATTTGGGGAATGTTGTCTCATCAAATTAACTATATTCAAAGATGGGAAATCTAGTCCCACCCCTAAGTGGGTTTGATGATGAGCACACCAAATGATGTTAATGTACTAATTACATTATTTATGTGTGTAGATTGTGCGATCAATTGATGAAAGCTTTATGCATACTCCGAAAAGATGAAGCTCAACCACACTCAGAAGATGAAGATGAAGATGAACTTGATAGCTCGCATTATATGTCAAGCACAAATGAAGCTTAAAGATGAAGCTCATGGAACGTGCTCAAGCTAAATCTAAAGAGGAGCTCAAATTCAAAGTGAAGCATGCATCTACATCAAGATCTTATCGGCTTCGAAGTCTCCATTTAAGTCTAAGTGTGTGAGTTGTTCTTTTTAGGAATATGTTAAAGCCAATATAAATTGCACACACACAAAACACTTTTTCGAAAACATATTTTTTAAACTAGTTTTAAAATCTCTTGAGAGCTAAGCTATTTTAATTCAAACTCTTGTAGTCAATCTCCAAACACCCACGAATTGATTACTCTCTTTTATAGCTGAGTTTCATTGAAAAACTGCTCTGGGAGTCGACTACCAAAGGAGGGAATCGACTACCTGCTGTGAGCAAAGTTTTCATTGAAAACTCTCTGGGAGTCGACTACCTCCTTTAGGAGTCGACTACCTCCTTTAGGAGTCGACTACCAGCTGCGTTTTTGACTTCCCAGATTTCACTCCTTCATTTACTCATTTGCTTGATTGGTGGGCTAAAGTCAAACCATTTTTGAATTTCAAAATATCTTTTGAAACTCTATAAATAGAGAGCCTATGAGAACCATTCCTAACACTAATTCTTTCATTCTTGAGCTAAGCAAAAACTCTCGTGAATTCTCAATCGTTCTCATCGCTCTTAAATCGTCGTAGCCAAAAAATGGTTTTGAATTTCTGATCTTACTATTCTTATTCTAAATTTTATTAAGATCATTTTATTTTTGGCTATTGCAAAATTGGTTTTCAAAATCCTTTCTTTTTGATTTCATATTCTTTGAAGGATTTTTGAGAATCAAGATTCTAAATCACAACGAATTCATCTATATTCTTTGTGTGATTTAAGAATGGTTTAATTCTTTTAGCCACATAAGCACAATTGCAATAATATCTTGGCCATAGAATTATTTTTGGTGTAAACCAATCTCCACCAATTATTGTGGTGAATTGGATTTTAATCTTTTACTTGGAGTCCCTTTGTGATAAGGGTTGTGGAAAATCCTAGTCAAGACTAGGTGGTTGAAAATCCTGGTAGGGATACTAGGTCGTTGAAAATCCTAACGAGTGAAGTTAGGTAATTGTATTGCTAAGGCAATAGTGGATTAAATCTCGTATCGGATTGGTCGGAGACTGGACGTACCCAGATTGCGGGGAACTAGGATAAAATCGCTTGTCTTTCTGTGTGCTTTCTGTGTTGGTATTTATTTACTTGTGCAAACAATTCATTTGTTGTTTATATATTCTCATTGTAATTCTTTGTTAATATTTTATTATTATAAAGATTGCATTTTTTATTCCGATGTGTAATCTCTTGGTTGCTTGTAATTAATCTTCATATTTGTTTAAGTTTATCGTGTTGATTAAGGACCAAGCGTAGATTACTCTACTTGGTTCCTTAAGCAACATTGGAATGGAAATCTATTATGTTCTAATAATCAAAGAAAAAGTTTTAACTTATACAACACCATTCAACCCCCTTCTAGTGTTGTTTGCCATCCACATGATCCAACACTTGGTATCAGAGCAAGGTGAAAGGCGATGGCATCAACAACGTTTTGTTCTTCCGGATATAACATTCATAATCCACCAACCTTTCATGGCACTTTCTAATCCCAATGGAAGAGAATGATGGAGATCTACTTGGAGGCACAAGATCTAATGTATGCACGATTTCTTAGAGATCTATACGAAATTCCAACCACTCCTCAAACCCAACGGAATCCAGATCTAGAGGAAACCTACTTCAGAAACATAAAGGTAATGCATCTACTTTATATTGGTTTAACTAATGAGATGCTAGACCTTGCAGAAGAGGTAGACACCTTACATCAAATAATCAATATATTGGAAGAAAGATTTGAATCAATTCCTAAAGCAATCCAAACACCCATGGAGACAACCCAATCAAACGATGAGAGCGTTGAGAAAGAAATATGCATGATGGCTCGTCAGGACAAAAAGGAAGAGGTATGTGAATCTAGTTCTAATGAAGAAAATGAATTTGACATTGCTAGTGCATACGAAAATTTGTATAGAGAATACGAGAGATTGAAAAAGAACTGCAAAAATTTAGATAATAAACATAATGTTTTGTATAATGAACATAACAATATCAAAAGCAAATTTGATTCTCTTTCTAGTAAATATAATAAATTAACTTGTGATCATGATGCTTTGAAAAATGAACATACTATATATGTCTCTACCTTGAGTGATAAATTCAATATACTTACAAATGATATTGTTTCAAGTAAGCTCATACATGAGGAACTTGTTCTAAGACTTGAAAATGTTAAGAATACACCAAATGTGAAAGCTACTCTATCTTGTATGCCTGCATCTACTTCAAAAAAAATGTTGTTCAAAATATTGTGCATAAAAATGTGAAGCAATATGGTTTTGATTATGATAAGAATACAAAACAAAATGAACATCATGCTTCTCATCACAATATTGTTCATCACAATTATGTTGCACATAATACACACTATATACATGAATCTAAAAGATTTGTTAACAATAATGGTAAATGTGTACCAAAACATTTGAGTAATCGTGAGAAAAATATTTATGTTTCTAACATATTTAAAAGTTTGCATAGGAAATCAAATTCAAATCAAATTTGGGTTCCTAATAAGTGATCCTGTCATATACACATCTTTTAGGGTACCCATATGCTTCATGAACATTTCCTTGATACCCAATACTTAGGATTGTGCATATAGATAAAAAGAATATCATGACTAACAAACTTGGACCCAATTATTAGTGGGTACCAAATACATTCAATTATTTTCTTTCAGGACATATGGATAATGGACAGCGCGGATGCTCCGTACACATGACTTGGAATGCAAAACTGCTTAGCATTCTAAAAATATATGATGGAGGAACCGTAACTTTTGGCGACAACAAGAAAGGTAAAATTATTGGCATAGGTAATATTGGCGACCCTTCGAAGCTTCTTATCAAAGACGTCAGTTTGGTAAGCGGGCTAAAGCATAGCTTGATAAGCATAAGTCAATTATGCGATAAAAGTTTGAAAGTACTTTTCACATTAGATGCTTGCTTAGTTTATGATAATGATATGAAAAATATTCTTGTTAAGGGTAAGCGAGTAGAAAATATTTTTGTGTTTAGATTAAATGATTATGATTCCAATGTATGTTTAATTGTTCAACAAATGACCCATTGCTATGGCACAGACGCTTTGGTCATGTAAACATAAAAAACATGAGTAAGATATCTAGGAAAGAGTTGTTGCATGGTCTTCCAAAATTGAATTTTAAATTGGACAAAATGTGTGACTCATGTCAACTTGGCAAAATGCATAAAAGTACATTTAAGAGTATTGGAGCTCTCAGCTCGAAAATGCCACTTGAAGTACTTCATATGGACTTGTTTGGCCCGGCTAGAACTTTATCTCTTTATGACTTCAAATACGTAGTTGTTATAGTGATGATTTCATACGATATACATTGGTATTATTCTTAATCAATAAGAATCACGCCTTCAGTGAATTTAAAATATTTTTCAAAAGAATTGAAAGATTATACTCTTTGAAAATTATTTCCAGAAGGAGTGATTGCGGTGGTGAATTTGAAAACGAACCTTTTAAAAGATTTTGTGATAAACGAAGTGTTTCTCATACTTTTGCTTTTCCTAGAGCTGCTCCTCAAAATGGGTTAGTTGAAAGGAAAAATGGAACACTCCAAGAGTGTGCACGAACAATGTTGTACGAAAGCAACCTTCCAAAATATTTTTGGGCGGAAGCTATAACAACAGTGTGCTATTCAAAACAGAGTTTTAATTAGAAGACTTTTTGAAAAGACACCTTATGAACTATTGCTCCAACAAATTCCAAAAGCATCTTATTTCAGAGTTTTTGGTTGTAAATGCTATATTCTTAACACAAAAGATAACTTAGATAAATTTGACTCCAAAGCGGATGAAGGTATATTTATTGGTTATTCTTTTCGTAGTAAAGCATATAGAATCTACAACAAAAGAACCAATGATGATGTTGAAACTATGCATGTTACATTTGATGAATCCTTTACTAATAATGCTCGCATTAATATTGATGATGATGATGCTCCTATTTCTGATATTACACCTATCTCTAATGTTAACACTTCCACTCCTTTACCAAAATCTTTTCCTGAAGTAACACATCATCCACACACACAAGTTATCGGTGATATTGATGCAGGTGTCAGAACTAGATCTCAAATTGAACACATGACACATGTTGCATTTGTTTCTAACATTGAGCTAAAAAAGGTAGATGCGGCTTTTGCAGATGAAGCATGGATTGAAGCCATGCAAGAAGAACTTCTCCAATTAGATAGAAACCATGTAGGGGAGCTAGTTTCTAGACCAGAAGATCATCCAGTCATTGACACAAAATGGGTGTACTGAAATAAACTAGACGCAGAAAATGGTAAGAAACAAAGCAAGGTTAGTGGCACATGGATATTCACAAGAAGAAGGTATCGATTTCGATGAAACTTTTGCTCCTGTTGTTAGACTAGAATCCATTAGCAAAAATTTCAAATTATACCAAATGGATGTAAAGAGAGCATTCTTGAAAGGATATATAAACGAGGAAGTTTGTCACGCCCTGCTTCCCAAAAATACGGAGGCGAAGCGTGACTAAGGCCCGCTTAGGCCGGAGCTGTGAAGCTCGGACCCAATAAGCGTCTGTAGGGGTACCATTTTAAAACTTTCAGGTTCTTGCATTAATAAAGTTCGAAACAACAGAAAGTACAAAAAGAAATTTGCATTCATTAATAAAAATTAATGACCAGCGAGTACAAAAAGTACAAAGAGAGGAAAGCCTAAGCATGGCTACAAACTATCTAAAAGAAAACTAAAAGCAGTAACCTCTGAAAGTGACGACTAAAAAGACCTCAAGGTCTGGTCCTCGTCAGGCACACACTCTGGGTCGACGTCCTCGGCTCCTCGTACTCCAGTGAGTCTGCCTCGTCCACGAACTCTGGCTGAACACCTGACGTACAGTACCTAAGAGAAAAGGAACTGTACGTCAGGTAAAGTCTACAAGAAGGGTTAGACTCTACTGCAAGTGCACCAACTATTAAATAATGGTTTACTGGTTGATTAGCATGCTAGGGTTATAACAGACAGTTTTACTGGTTGTTTAGCATGCTGAGGTTATAACAGGATGACAGCAGAAAGTAAACGCAGCAGGGAAGTAAAACGCGACAAGTAGTAGTCGTAGCGTGTGCTACCAACTACAGGACTAACCTACAGGTGTCAAGACAAGTCGAGACGAGACGAGACAAGACAAGACAAGACAAGACAAGTGAGACACGAAAGGGTTCATGCCTTACGGTTCGAGGGGGATCAGACCCTCTTGCCGTGCGCACGCTCAACCCAACCCCAAACCCCAAGAATGACAAGACAAGACAAGCACGACAAGGGATCACTCGCTCTAGCTTGGCGAGTGCCCTATTGCCCTCTGGGCTATGTATCACGACAAGGGATTACTCGCTCTAGCTTGGCGAGTGCCCTATTGCCCTCTGGGCTGTGTATCAGTACAAGGGATCACCCACTCACTGGTGAGTGCCCTATTGCCCGCAGGCTGTGTATCAGTACAAGGGATCACCCACTCAATGGTGAGTGCCCTATTGCCCGCAGGCTGTGTATCAGTACAAGGGATCACCCACTCACTGGTGAGTGCCCTATTGCCCTCAGGCTGTGCAAGACGGGACTGGACGTGACAAGACAGGAAGGGTTATTCTAGGGTGTCCACACACACACACACGCACACACATGATAGCCCTACGATGTCAAAAGTTGTTGTTGTCAGGCTCAGACTTCGTCGTCAAGTCTGAGCCGTCAGGGGTCGTCCCGGACGCTATCATTTCACGTCCGGTTCTCTTTGTTCACAATTATCAGTTCTAACCAACTAAGGCCTAAGCACGGCCAAAAATACAAGTGGGATACACTTGCCTGCGATGGCGAGTGTGTCGTCCATCCGGGGCATCACGTCCAGTCATCGCGTCCGCGGTAGTCCGTCTGAAATAGTGTCTCGTCGATGGTGTCAGGTCTCGTTTTCAGTAATTCCTATTAGGGTTCGTGTCTAGGTTATCGGGACTATCCTATTCATCAGAAATCACATTTTTGGTGCTTCGTTCAACCTAGGTCGACTACTATCCTATGTGCACAGAAAATTGTCAGATTGTCGATCTTTCTACGGTGAGCAGCGTTTTACAGATACCGAAAGTAAATTTAGTTCAAGTTGTTAAATTTTAGTTTAGGTTTTGGTTAGCTACAGTGTGCGTTTTGCTACTCGTTAGGGAAACTAACCTCGTGATGTCGTCCAACAAGCAGAAGTCGGGTCTGAACGGCGAAACATCGGCGTTGTCTGGAAATCCTCAGCCGTGGGTAGCGCAGCGAGGTACCTCTGGACAGCAGGGTGGCGGCATGAAATCAGCGAGTCAATCAACGATCCTCCTCCCGTTGCGAGTAGAGCAACGGTTCTTCACGATAACGGCGACGTCGGCTAAAAGTACGTGCGTGCGGCAACGCACGTGAACTCTGAGAGTCCAAGGGGGCTGTTGGTAGATGAAGTGGGACCACAGAAAGATGCTCGGCCCGGTGGATGGCCGACGGCGCGAGCGCATGGCGGTGGGTGGCCGTGAGAAGCCGGGGAGGACAGATTCACGCCACGTTCGTTGTCGCGCGTCTCAGTGAAATTTCAGAGATGAACAGCAGAAACGAGAAGCTGCAGTGGGTAAAGGATTTCAAGACGAAGACAACGGCAGTGGAGTTGTCGCCGGGGGTGGTCGGAGGTGTCCGTGCGCGGGCGGCGAAGTTCAGCTTCCAGATCTGTGAAAAACAGCCGATACAGCAGGTTTCGATGAGGATTACGGGAGCTACAGGTGGGCTATGAGCATGAGGGAAGTTGCAGTTGGTAGGGGGTTTCGATAGGAATCCAAAGGCGGTAGGGTGGTTGTCGTAGGTGGTGGGACGGTCGGTGGGCGCAAGTTTTCCCAGAGGTTGCGCAGATCTGTAAAACTGCGGCTAGATATGAGTTCCACGGGGTTTTCGAGGATATCGAGACGTGGAAAAAGGGTAAGGGGAGTTGGAGATGCTCGGGGGGTCAGAGAGGAGTTGATCGGGGGTGGTGGTCGTCGGATGGGGTGGCCGGAGTGGCGGCGGCGGCCGTTTTCTGGCGGGCGCGCACAGCAGGCCTGGGCTGTGTTTACTTGGTGTTTTTGATGGGTTTTTGATGTCTTAGAGAGGTGGAGATGGAGGAGAGGAGGGTGGAGATGATGCTGGCCGGAGTTGGGGAGCTTGGGGGGCTGCCGTGGTGGCCGGAGGAGGAGCAAGGCAGCTGCAAATGGGTTCATGCGTGGCCTCCTAGGGTTGTGGTTTGGGTTTGTTAAAAGAGAAGAGAAACTTGATATATGGGTGTTAAAAAGAGTGTATTTAGGTGACTAGGAGAGAGAGCATGTGAGAGGAGGGGGTGTAGTTTTGGGTGTGGGTAGTAGAAGAAATCCCACATGCATGATACGTAGGGATTCTATAGGATTTGATTAATTTTGAAATTTCAAAAAGATTAAAGGCTAATCAACGGTTGAAAATTGATTAGGGGATATCTTCCACTACGGGCATCGGAAAAATAATCCGAAAATACCGGGACGATCGTGGAGACGAGAAGTACGGGGCTACAGGATCCAATCGCGTGTTACATCTACCAAAAATTATCGTAAAATCAGGAACCGCATATTGGTGCCAAAAGACCAAAACGCCTTTCCATTCAAAGCTGTTTTGCGAGAAAACGAGTCGTGAGATGACGTTCCAAAAAATAACCATAAAATTCTACACTTCCATACGGTCACAACGACATATCACATCGTATATACCAAAACAAAGAAAGAGTCAAATAAAATACGTGCACGAAAGGTACGTGCACATAGAAAATACGAACGGTCGGAAAGCGGCCGTTACATTCTACCCACCTTAGAAATGATTCTGTCCTCGGAATCACCTATAATAATAATAATAATAATACCTATAAACACTTAATCCTATAACTCCCATCTTCCACACAATGATCTCTAATCCTATAACTTCAACATCGTTCCTCAAATAATCCATCGTAACCCATCTTTTCACTTGATAATGCCACGACTAAACTCACATCCTAACACTTAAATATAGACCCATCACTGCTGTTCAAATTTACAACTCCAAGTTCTCATAAAGGAATAATCATCATCTTCTCATACCATACCATTCCACTAAACATCATCGCTCAATAACATCTTCAAATTTCTCAATCTCTTTTCAATATTAATCAATCGCTAAAATGATGTTCTAGTCAATCACCAATCCAAGACAAAAACTTTGTCGATCTTATAACACCTTTCACAAATCAACAATCGTCGTGTCCTCAATACATTCCTTGTCATATCTTCCCATAAATTTATCCGCCGAATAATTGAACTATCAAAATCACATCTTATCCTACTCTCTATATCTAATCACAACCAATATTAAGTCCGACTACCTAACCATCCATTTATCTCAACACGTCGTGTTATTCTCAATGTCTTCTCACGCCAACTCAACAATCAAGTCTCGATGCTAATAAAAGCTCTACTCAATCTCATGATCACCCTAACTCCTACCATACTCTGTAGCCATCCCTATCTACCATTCGTCTAAGCCTCCAATCTGATAAGTTCTCATCTTCACGCATTTAATCTCATTCAACCAGAATTCTCCATTGAGTCCACCACACTTCGGTTTTATAATTAAGTCTTGGACATCCCATTCTTTTCATCCGAGAGAAATCTATTCCAATATCCTATTGTTCCAAAATCGGTTAATCATAGCTATAACAAATCTCATCTCTCCCTGAGCCTACCCGCAAACAAAATCCTACAACAATAATAGCTAGTCCCAAAACTATAACAACCATAACATAACATTTCTAAATGGAGAGAGAGAAGAGAAAGGGAAACTTAAAACCAATGACACATTTTTAAAAAATTTGGAAAAACGTGTGGAGTCGTGGTAATGGATGAGGAAGGATAATTGATTTGTGATCTTGTGAGCTAATTTCAAAAACTTTAAAGGGTTGGTTTAAAAGAAAAACAAAGTTTTGATACAATCACATGCAGTCAAAGTTAAGCTATTCTATAATCGCGAAAAACTACGTCTAAGGAAATTGCCTGCTATGACCATATTCATATACGTATGAATACCGTCATTCAGACAACTTCAATCATATCATGGTTAACACTGAGTACACATTCAAGACACAAAAGGCAATTATTAGGATCCTAAAGATGACACACTCATACAGGTCTACACACGCTACATATACTCATGCATCACGATAACATCACCTACCAAGGGCCTACTCCTAGCTAGGGATGACATAGGCAACTACAAGCGCTGATGTCTACATACAAGAGGGAGACTAAAACCAAACACGACACGAAACAAGATCGAAAGAACGAAGTCAGGTAAGGCGAGGATAAGAAGATAGCCGGATGGACGGGACAAAAATATTGTTAAAAAAATGATTTAACGATAAAAGAAGAATTTTGTGTGTGCAAAATATGGTATCGTATACCTTTAAAAATATATATGTTTACATACTTAAAAGTGAGCAGATGTAGCAAATTAAAATTTTGGAAAAAGTAAGACGAAGGAAGGATGGGTAGGGTGGGAAACGATTGTTTTGCAAATGAAAATAAGTTTACACAAAGATTTTGAAATGTGGTCATGAAGAACATAGAACTGATATAATAATAATAATAAGATAATTGGAGTTCCCTCTAGTTTAGAAAATATTTTAAAAGTATGTACGGTAAGTGATTAGAAATAGATCTTGTAGTCTAGAAAAAGTATAAATTGAATTATCAAAATGTTAACAAGGTTTTAAAACTGAAAATATGAAAGATACCGATTAGAAATAATTACCAGATAGTAACTTGAAAATTGACGACCAAGGAGATTTCAAAATCCAAGAAGGAACTTTCAACTGAAAAGCAAGAAATTTTAAATATATATATAATAATAAAGGGTTTTCAAGGGAGGTAAACCGAGCGAAGAATTTAATAATGAGTTTCGAAAACACTTTTTAAAGGAAGCAGGATTTGCAATGGAGGGGTTCGAAGAATTATCGATAAGTGTCCTGAAACGATCACGTGAATCGGAACATGATCTTATGAAGAAAACGCCTAAGATATGATTCATGAAAGCTACGATGGAACTCTACGGTCGATAACACAAAAGTGTAACGATTGGAAGATGCTAGAAATCCAAGATTTCTAATTATCGGGCTGTCTAAAGATCAGGGCAAGCTCAATACTAAAACTTCCTAGTGAACTAGACTGTAATAAAGAAATCACAGGGAAGGGCCCTAAGAGAATCAAGATCACGTTCTGCTGGGCCCGAAGTCTATGGACCCGAGCGAACGACTAAAAAAGGATTCTAGAACTCTAACATGGCCCGAGCCGGGAGAGAGACTACTAGGGTATCCTAAGACGAGAATTACTACATCTTAACCAAGGCGTCTGACTATCAAACTGGGACGTCTACCTAAGTCTTCCTACCTAATTTAGACTTGTACATGGATATTAAATAAATGCAGTACTCTTATTGTTCCGAACTTTTTGCGAGACCTGCATGGGCCACCACTAAAACCTGTCACGCCCCGCTTCCCAAAAATACGGAGGCGAAGTGTGACTAAGGCCCGCTTAGGCCGGAGCTGTGAAGCTCGGACCCAATAAGCGTCTGTAGGGGTACCATTTTAAAACTTTCAGGTTCTTGCATTAATAAAGTTCGAAACAACAGAAAGTACAGAAAGAAATTTGCATTCATTAATAAAAATTAATGTCCAGCGAGTACAAAAAGTCCAAAGAGAGGAAAGCCTAAGCATGGCTACAAACTATCTAAAAGAAAACTAAAAGCAGTAACCTCTGAAAGTGACGACTAAAAGACCTCAAGGTCCGGTCCTCGTCAGGCACGCACTTTGGGTCGACGTCCTCGTTCCTCGTACTCCAGTGAGTCTGCCTCGTCCACGAACTCTGGCTGAACACCTGACGTACAGTACCCAAGAGAAAAGGAACTGTACGTCAGGTAAAGTCTACAAGAAGGGTTAGACTCTACTGCAAGTGCACCAACTATTAAATAATGGTTTACTGATTGATTAGCATGCTGGGGTTATAACAGACAGTTTTACTGGTTGTTTAGCATGCTGAGGTTATAACAGGATGACAGCAGAAAGTAAACATAGCAGGGAAGTAAAACGCGACAAGTAGTAGTCGTAGCGTGTGCTACCAACAACGGGACTAACCTACAGGTGTCAAGACAAGTCAAGACGTGACGAGACAAGACAAGACAAGTGAGACACGAAAGGGTTCACGCCTTACGGTTCGAGGGGGATCAGACTCTCTTGCCGTGCGCACGCTCAACCCAACCCCAAACCCCAAGAATGACAAGACAAGAAAGCACGACAAGGGATCACTCGCTCTAGCTTGGCGAGTGCCCTATTGCCCTTTGGGCTGTGTATCACGTCAAGGGATCACCCACTCACTGGTGAGTGCCCTATTGCCCGCAGGCTGTGTATCAGTACAAGGGATCACCCACTCACTGGTGAGTGCCCTATTGCCCTCAGGCTGTGCAAGACGGGACGGGACGTGACAAGACAGGAAGGGTTATTCTAGGGTGTCCACACACACATGCACACACATGATAGCCCTACGATGTCAAAAGTTGTTGTTGTCAGGCTCAGACTTCGTCGTCAAGGCTTAGCCGTCAGGGGTCGTCCCGGACGCTATCATTTCACGTTCGGTTCTCTTTGTTCACAATTATCAGTTCTAACCAACTAAGGCCTAAGCATGGCCAAAAGTGCAAGTGGGATACACTTGCCTGCGGTGGCGAGTGTGTCGTCCGTCTAGGGCGTCTCGTCCAGTCGTCGTGTCCGCGGTAGTCCGTCTGAAATAGTGTCACGTCGACGGTGTCAGGTCTCATTTTCAGTAATTCCTATTAGGGTTCGTGTCTAGGTTATCGGGACTATCCTATTCGTCAGAAATCACATTTTTGGTGCTTCGTTCAACCTAGGTCGACTACTATCCTATGTGCACAGAAAATTGTCCGATTGTCGATCTTTCTACGGTGAGCAGCGTTTTACAGATACCGAAAGTAAATTTAGTTCAAGTTGTTAAATTTTAGTTTAGGTTTTGGTTAGCTATAGTGTGCGTTTTACTACTCGTTAGGGAAACTAACCTCGTGATGTCGTCCAACAAGCAGAAGTCGGGTCTGAACGGCGAAAT
The DNA here is from genome assembly GCA_030789695.1 of Scilla litardierei. Taxonomy (NCBI): domain Eukaryota; kingdom Viridiplantae; phylum Streptophyta; class Magnoliopsida; order Asparagales; family Asparagaceae; genus Scilla; species Scilla litardierei. Next base: position 408,427,523 of record CM061142.1, on the reverse strand, counting down.
GTCGGCGTCGTCTGGAACTCCTCGGCCGCGGGTAGCGCAGCGAGGTACCTCTGGACAGCAGGGTGGCGGCATGAAATCAGCGAGTCAATCAACGATCCTCCTCCCGTTGTGAGTAGCGCAATGGTTCTTCACGATAACGGCGACGTCGGCTAAAAGTACGTGCGTGCGGCAACACACGTGAACTTCGAGAGTCCAAGGGGGTTGTTGGTAGATGAAGTGGGACCAAAGAAAGATGCTCGGCCTGGTGGATGGTGCAATGCCCTACAAGCTACTGCACAAGTACTAGAGGGGGGGTGAATAGTACTTTAAAAATAACAAGGAGTATAATTCCAAATTATAGTGCAAACAACTACCAAACAATTTGCGGAAGCTTAAATTGAATGACAACAACAAAATTAACAATGCTAACAAGAGATGTTAAAGGGTTCGGATCCACCCAAGTCTCCCCGACTTGTTCCCGGTGATCCTACGTCCCAACCACCCGGATCCCCTCCGGATACTTAGGTTAGAAACCCTAACCCAAGATTTCCACTATGAATATCTTGTGAAAAACCTTCACAAGATCAAATCATACATGCAACGGCAATAGTGAATCCCACAACCCGGGATCACAACCTTCTCTCACAACCGAGAGAATCAACAAGCAATATAAACAAGTTTATAATGAAATAAACAATCTTACCACAAAATCCTATACATTGAGTTTTTCTTACCCAATAGGTGAAAGGAAGGATTTGAGGAAGATGAAGTCACCAAGACCTAGCACCAAGGAAATGACCAGCAATAGGTGCCTAGGAGTGATTTGGAGACTTGATTCAAGCTAGAGCTTGAAGGGCTCACCAAGAACAAGCTTCTCTCAAGATGGATTCTAGATCTAGAAAGTGAGAGAATGGATTTCTTGTGAGGAAGAGAGCTTTAGAAATGAGTGAGAATGGCTATCTCTTTCTATCTCAATGAATCTCTTAATGGTAGCTCTAACCTAGAGAGAAATGACCTAGGTTCGTATTTATAGGGTCCCATAAAAACAAGTTAGGTCAATTCCCAACGGATAGAAATCTGAGGCAACTAGTCGGTCAAAGAACAACCACTGACCGACTAGTTCATCAACTAGTCGGTCAGTCAAACAACATGGACCGACTAAGAGAGGAACTGAGAAGAGATAGAAATTCAGACCTAGAAATCTAGTCGGTCCAAGAAGACATTCTGACCGACTAGTTTCACAACTAGTCGGTCAGTCAGTGAACGTAGACCGACTAAGAGGCAAAAACAAATAGTCTGAATACAAATTGACTTAGTCGTCCAAGAACAAAAGTTGACCGACTAGATTGTCAACTAGTCGGTCACCAAACGTTCTTAGACCGACTAACGATAAACAGTATCTTAGGAGAAATTTAGCATGAACAGTAAGTCACAACTAGTCGGTCAAAGAAGCATCACTGACCGACTAGTTCACAAACTAGTCGGTCGGTGAGTCAACGTAGACCGACTAACTGTAAACAGTAAGGTGCAAGAAATTAAGGAAGCAAACTAGTCGGTCTAAGAAGCTTTGCTGACCGACTAGATCACCATCTAGTCGGTCAGTACATCTTCTTGTACCAACTAACATGCACAAACAAGTCCGAATCGAAGCGCGACGCTTCGAGGAAGTTAGAATGAACGTGTACTAAGATCCTAGAGCTACGATATGAGCGTTATGAAGATAGAATCGTAAGATATACTCAAGGCTTAACATTCTATAGATCGAAGCTAAAAGACTATAAATAAAACCTTAATGAACGGTCTTCGAAAGCTTCGATTAATTCTTCATGACTTCCAAAACAGTCCAAGAGCTTCAACGAAGCTTTAGGCATGAATACGAGCTTTGAGAAGTGTTGAGATGTCGCTTTGATTGTTCTCGTGAATTTGGCGATGATCTCCAATACTGCGCTCACAAATTGTTAGTTCATGAATTATTTATGTTTGCTCATCATCCAAAACCAAATCCGGGGAGTCCAATAATCAACATTCTCCCCCTTTTTGGTGATGACAAACCAACATAAATAATAATCAAAAATAATGATTCAAATGAAAAATACTTACTCCCCCTGCATTGATGACGCGTTAATTCCAAAACGAATATATATGAATTGCATCAATCAGACGAGTAAGATATATAAAGAGAATCGATTTTTGAAATATCGGATTTTGAAAATCCTTATATATATCTTAACTCCCCCTGAATCTAACATATCAAACTAGATTCTTGGAAATTGAGTTTAATTTTCATTTGCCCTATTTATTATCATTATCTCTCCCCCTTTGGCATTATCCCAAAAATGGGGGGCATACAACGACAACAACTAGAGAAATTAAAATCCAACATCGGGAGTCGTAGATGTTGACGATGGACCCAATTGACACCAAGGGAAAAACGATAAAATAAAATCAAGGTGTGCCAAATTGTCCATCATCTAAAAACGAAAATTAAAATCATCAAAAACACCAAATATTACTTCATTTATTGAGTAAAGGAACATACTCTCCAATATTCAATATTCTTGGTTAAATTTGTGCATGGAAAACAATTCTATACAATCATAGAAATATAATCTATTTAACCAAGTTTTCAAGCGTCGAGCGACGAATTCACATATCATATGCGTTGAACGAATAGTAAAAGTGCACGACGAAGAAAATAATGAGAACATCGATGTATATATATATATATAAAAACATTATGAGTACATCCAAAAAGATATCACATCGAGTACATCAAAATATAAACGACCATGGATATCAACCAAAAATGTAAATACATCATACATCAACTAACCATCAGCATCATCCAAAGTACATCAAAATACAACACCGACATCCATAAAAATCAAAATACATCAAAATAACCCTCAAACTCCATCCTAACACAAAATACTCTCAATAAGATGCATCATCCAATGAGCAGTGGAGAGTCCTCGATACTGACGATCACGAGGGAGTGGCTGGATCAGCAGTCTCCATGGGTCCAGTCGAGGGAGTGGACTCAGGCTCTGCAGGGAGGAGAGGCATCTCAACAGACGGGATCGTCGGGGCAGGAGTAGAAACGACGACGTTGGGATCAACAGATGGGGTCTCAACAGGAGTAGCAGTAGGCAAGACAGGAGCAGGGTCGTCAACAGGAGCAGCATCAGCCTCAGAAGTCTGAACTACTGGTGCAGAAGACTCTGGAGCACCGGAAGAGGTGCCATCTCCAGGAGCAGATGTGGTAGCAGCAGCAGCAGCACCAGCAGTGGCCTCATCGCCACGAGCCAAGGAAGTGACAAGATCGTCAATATCCTCATCGTCCATCTCCTCGTCCTCAGACACGGAAGGAGGAAGCTCAATGCCCATCATACGAGCCATACGACAAACTACCTCCTCGGTACGAGCCAAACACGACTCGTGCCAACGAAGTAGGCGTACGACATCATCTAATGTGGCAGAAGGAGTGGGGGCAGCAGCAGCTGAGGGAGTGGCCTGGGAAGCAGATGTGGTCGACCTCTGCATGTGACGAAGCGCCGCAAGAGATTTCTTAACGGCCGTTGCGTTCAGAGGAGGACCCAAAGGACGCTCATCATCAGGAGGGAGGGGAACACCGAAACGACGGAAAACCAAGGTCAACAGACATGGATATGGGATATGCACAGATTTAGTGGTCTTGCGTATACACTCGAAAGAGTCCATCTTATCGAGTATAATGCGAGCCCAATTAATCTCGCTACCCATGAACAGAGCGTATATCAGTTTCAAAAACGGCTGAGATGGAAGAGATGAAGATCCATACTTGGGAAGAAGGCAGGACTTCAAGATAAGGTTAAGCACCCAAGCATTTGATTTGAAAGATTTGGAAGGGACTCCTATAAAAGCTGGGGGGATAACCTGGAAGATTTTGCCTAGGGTCCGCTGATCTAAGGAGGAGATATCATCGACAGAGATGTCAGAAGGGAGGAGGCCACAGGACGAGCAACTTATCAACTCCCCCAAGATTTCTGCCGTGAGGACTATAGGAGTCCCCAAAACAGAAGTCTCGATGGAGTGAGACTCGTCGTACTGGCCCCGAACACGATTGGCATAGAATAATTTGACCAGGCGAGGATATGGTCTGGGGTTTGCCTTGGGGTCATATCTAAGATAGTCCAATAGGCCACTATAGGAGAGAAGATCCGCAAGGCCAAGAAAATCAGAAAACTGAACGTAATGCTCTAACAGCAGTGGGCAGTGCTCTATACGGTTGTACGCTGCGAGACACTGAGGGTCGTCGTGGCACAACGATATATCTACACCGCCGACTGGCATAAGAGCTTTACCCTTAGCCTTACGGGTCTTAGGAGGAGGTGGAGGAGGGGGTGGAGTGGGAGCTTTCTCGGGATGTTCAGGAGTGTATTCCTCATCAGTATCATCCTCGGAATCACTATCTGAACGCTCACCGGGAGGAGTGGGAGCGCGAAACTTTTTAGGTTTGGGTTTGGGCTTGGACGATTGGCCGGCAGGTTTAGGCTTGGACGTCCTCTTCCTCTTCAACGGAGTTGAAGACGAAGAGGGGGGTCGAGTGGTCTTGGCCCGACGTTTGGGAGGGGTCGAAGCGGTAGCACCCTCTACGGTCATAGGGGATGCCCCAGAAGATGTAATCGGGATTCTCGTTCGTGCCATGATCGCGGCACAACAAGTACAACCAAATGTCGGGATAGGTTCAAATACCCTAAGCGTAAGCACGAGATCCTAACACACAAGCCCTAAGAGAGAAAATTCGAAACCCTAGCTCAAACCCTAGAAGATGAAAACACGATCAAGATCAAACCCTAGGGATGCAAAAAGAGATCTAGGAGAGGGGTTATACCTAAGAGAGAGGGTCGACGGCGACGGACGGCGGAGATGGCCGGAAAATTGGCCGGAGCCGACGGGAATAACGAAGGGGTTTCGGTCGGGGAGAGGGAGTTTTCGAGTTGGAGTGTGAAAAAGACCGACTAAAATGAAGAATAGTCGGACAAACCTTGATTAAGTCGGTCGGGAATGCGAAAAGACGCGTTTGCCCTAACACACTTAGTCGGTCACAGTTCAAGCACTGACCGACTAGATTATGATCTAGTCGGTCGGTCAATGAGCTTGAACCGACTAAGTCGAAACAGAGGCAAATAGAAATTTCTAGGGCTAGAGTTAGTCGGTCACAGTATAATCACTGACCGACTAGTTTTCAATCTAGTCGGTCGGTAAGTGTACTGTGACCGACTAAAAGAAGTCAATGACAGGAGAAAGTTAAAAGCTTGAACTAGTCGGTCTGAGTTCACTAGCTGACCGACTAGATGAGCATCTAGTCGGTTGACTAATGAACTGAAACCGACTAGAAGAGTCCAAAAGTTGATAAATGAGTTCTCTTCACAAACCACTTGGATGAAACATCTTAACCCTCTCATTAGTCATCTAATCTACCCCATAAAACATCGAAATCTTAAATGTGACTTTCAAATAAGAATTCGAGCAAAAAAATTCAAACATATCACATAAAATCCCCAAAAATTCAATAAATCTAGCATGAATGAAATATCGCGAAATATAAAAGCATGCAAGATAATTGAATGAGACATGAATCCTATATCTCGGATTCACCCATAATCCCCAATTCTCGACGCAACCGCACAAAGGAGTCCTCCTTTAGGGGTTTCGTGAAAATATCGGCGATTTGCTTTTGGGTTTCAACGTACACTAAAATGATGTCCTTTTTAGCAACATGATCATCTAAAAAATGGTGTCAGATATCTATGTGTTTTGATCGGGAATGGTGCACCGGATTCTTTGAAAGACAGATAGCACTTTGGTTATCCACCATGATAGGGCTAGTATCACAATGAATACCAAAATCCTTCAGTGTGTGTCTCATCCAAAGAACCTGGGCACAAGCGGCACCGGCGGCAATATATTCCGCCTCGGTGGTTGAAAGTGATACGGAATTTTGCTTCTTGGAAAACCAAGAGACAAGAGAATTTCCTAGAAAATGGCAAGTGCCACTAGTACTTTTCCTATCGGATTTGCATCCCGCATAATCGGCATCACTATATGAGACTAACTCATATGTGCTAGATTTTGGATAAAGTAATCCAAAATCAAGTGTATAACTTAGATAACGGAAAATATGTTTTACCGCTACTAAGTGAGACTCCTTAGGTTGAGACTGATAACGAGCACATATGCATACGGCAAACATAATATCGGGCCTACTTGCGGTAAGATAAAGTAAACTACCTATCATACCTCGATATAGACGAATGTCTACATCCTTACCGCCCGTATCCTTGTCAAGATGCGTAGTCGTGCTCATTGGAGTCTTTTTCCCGGAAGCACTCTCCATTCCAAATCGCTTAAGCAACTCCACCGTATACTTCGTTTGGTGGATGAAGATTGCATCGTTCAATTGGCGAATTTGGAGACCTAAGAAATATTTGAGTTCGCCCATGTGGCTCATCTCAAATTGTTCCTAAATAACATTAGAAAACTCTTCGCAAAGAGTGAAGTTAATAGCACCGAAAATGATATCATCAACATAAATTTGAACTAATAAAATATCATTATTCACATGCTTAACAAAAAGTGTAGAATCAGCTTCGCCCATTTTAAAATTCAAATCCAAAAGAAAATTCTTTAGGCGATCATACCAAGCTCGAGGAGCTTGTCTCAAACCATAAAGAGCTTTCTTTAGTTTAAAAACATGATTTGGAAATTTTTCATTTATGAAGCCCGGAGGTTGAGAAACGTAAACTTCCTCAACAACATCTCCGTTTAAAAATGCACTTTTAACATCCATTTGAAATAACTTAAAATTTTTATGGCATGCATAAGACAATAAAAGTCTAATTGATTCTAATCTAGCTACCGGAGCGAAGGATTCTTCGAAATCGATACCTTCCTCTTGGCGATAGCCTTGAGCAACTAACCGAGCTTTGTTCCGGACAACGACTTGATTTTCGTCGATTTTGTTCTTGAAGATCAACTTTGTCCCTATGACGATGTGGTTCTTCGATGGCAAAGGAACAAGCTCCCATACCTCATTCCTCTCGAATTGAATGAGTTCCTCCTCCATGGCAAGGATCCAAGCGCTATCTTCGCAAGCTTCAACTATATTCTTTGGCTCTATTGATGAGGCAAAGGCACAATTGGCGAAGTGGTGGACTTGAGATCTCGTCTTGACACTATCATTAATATTGCCAATGACTTGCTCATGGGGATGGTCGCGAACGGTATGAAGCCGCTTGGGAATACCTTGATCACTAGGCACATTCTCAACAACTTCATTAGTCGGGTTAGTCTCAATAGGATCAATTGAATCAATAGTCTTAGAATTTTCAAACGAATCACATAAAACATCCATAGAATCATTATCATTTGAAATTCTCGAAGTAGTAAAATTCTCATTAAAAGAGACATGAAGTGATTCCTCGATCGTAGAGGATCTTTTGTTGTATATCCGATAGGCTTTGCTACGTGAGGAATACCCAACAAATATCCCCTCATCCGATCTCGGATCAAACTTGTCCAAATTATCATATGTGTTTTTAATAAAACATTTTGCACCGAAAACACGAAAATGTTTAACTTGAGGCAATCTACCAAACAACAATTCATAGCAAGTTTGTTTGGTGCCGGGCCTCAAAAGTATTCTATTAAACACATAACAAGCGGTGTGTACCGCTTCCGCCCAAAATTGATAACCAAGTTGACTATCTTCGAGCATAGTGCGAGCACACTCCACAAGCGTTCTATTCTTCCTCTCAACAACACCATTTTGAGGAGGTGCGCGAGGGAAAGAAAACGTGTGAGTAATTCCAAGATCATCACAAAAATTTGAGAAAGATTCATTCTCAAATTCACCCCCATGATCACTACGAATAGTGACAATGGTGGTTCCGATGAGATTTTGTACTTTCTTCACAAATATTGTGAAGTTTTCAAAAGCTTCATTTTTATTACATAAGAAAAATACCCATGTAAATATTGAATAATCATCAACAATGACTAGTCCATATCTTGCATTTCCTAAGGAAGCAACTCTAGTTGGCCCAAATAAATCTAGATGTAATAGCTCTAGTGGCCGTTTAGTAGAAATGCTTTTCTTAGGTTTAAATGAAGATTTAGGAAGCTTGCCACGTTGACAAGAATCACAAAAACTTTTCTTTTCAAAAACGAGCTTCGGAAAACCTTTAATGGAATTTAATTTTGAAAGCTTATAAAGTGTTCCAAAGTTCACATGTCCAAATCGTCGATGTCATAAGTGTTGTTCACTTGTGTTGGCAACGAGACATTGTTCATATGACTTAGGAAGATCCAAAATATAAATATCTTTATGGCGTGTGCCGGAAAATAATAATTTATTATTATCATTTGAAATATGACACAATCCTTTCGCAAAGCTAACTTTGTAACCTTTGTCACAAAGTTGGCTTATTGAAATAAGATTATGATTTAAACCATTAACTAGATAAACATCACTAATTAAGGGTTTAGATGGGTTACCCACTTTACCAACACCGACGATGGTTCCGCTCTCGTTGCCTCCAAATACGACGCGGTTTCCATTTGCAATGGGAACTACTCCGGAGAGCAATTGAGCGTTACCCGTCACGTGTTTTGAACACCCGCTATCGAGTATCCAATTCCCTTTGGAGCTAAATTTAAATTTGTTGCTCCTTTTCTTTTTCTTTTCCTTGAGTACCTAAAGATAGAGAATTTCATATCACGGTACCCAAGGTCATTGAGTCCTCAAAGGTTAGACCTTTGGAAGCCAAGTCCAATTGGACTTAGACTTCCCCACATAATTTCTACTATGCACAACATCCGAAAAATAAGCATTCATATACACTTGTTTTTCATCCATGCTTGTGTCCTTTGGGCTCCAAATAGTGAAAATCTTGGGAGCCCTCATCCTATTGGGTGCATGCATGCGACGTTGATTTCTACGTGATGCATGTTGTGGATAGGCATAAGGAACATGATGGAATGGTGCACGATGAGAATTATTCATATGATGAGGTGGGTGAACATATGCATGTGTGGGAACACGTGCGTGAGGGTGTCTCACATGGTGTGCACGTGCCCGAGAATGTGTTGCATAAAAATCATCATATGTGTGAGATGGTGGAGTAGGACGTGTGTTCCTACGTGGCATGGTATTGGTGTACATGTAAGCATGCCCCTTCTTTGGAGGTCCACCCAAAGTGGGTTTCTTTCCAAAAGAGAGTGTGGACGAGGTGGAAGCACCATTGGTAGATGAACTACCAATAGAGTGTTTGCTACCACTCGTAGAGTCACCGGAAGTTGGCCTAACAAAAGTAGTGGCCGCTTTGGATGGAAATCCCATCGTATACCCCAAACCAATGTGGTGATTGGCCGGAAGTAAGTCACTTAGGATTTTATCCAAATGGTCCTTACCCTTATTGAATTTATTAATTCGGCCTAATGTGGTCTCATATTTCTCTTTGAGAGATTGCATAGAAGTATCCAAGTTGGATACTTGCGATGTGAGCACATAAACACGAGATTTGAGATTCTCGTTCTCAATACTCAAAGTCGAGTTTTGAGAAGTTAAATTCGCTATCCTATGTTCTTCCGGATCATCAATTCTAACATGTTCAAGTTTAGATTTGAGATTTGAATGCTAGCTAGGTCATCTTTTACTTTAGTATATCTATTTACTAATTTAGTGTATTTAGACCATAAATGAGAGTTAGCATCCCTAAGATCATCCATAGTTACCTCATCGCCTTCGTCGTCGCTATCATCGGAGGAGGAAGATCCTTGATCATGCTCCTCTCTTGCCATGAAGCACATGTGCGCTTGCTCCACTTTCTCATCATCCGATTCTCCGCTTGAGGAATCCTCGGAGTCGGTGAATGTTGCTCCGACAAGTCCCTTTTTGTACCCCTTTTTGTACATCTTCAACTTGTCGAACTTCGGCGCCTTCCACTTTTCCTTTTGCTTGTTTTGAGGACAATCCGATTTGATGTGTCCTGGCTTATTGCATTTAAAGCACAAAGGTGGAGAGGCGTTAGTAGAAGTAAATTTAGATTTTTGTTTGAAGTTACCCTTTCGGAAGAAGCGATTGAACTTCTTTGCCATGAGTGCAATGGATTCCATGTCCATTTCCTCTTCCGAGTCCTCATCATCGGTAGAGGTGGATGAAGCCGCCTTGAATGCAATCGCCTTTTTCTTAGGCACGTCTTGGTTCAAATAGGACTTCATCTTTTTTTGTAACTTCACCTTGCTATCTTTGCGTACCTCGTATGACATCAAAGTACCCATCAATTGAACTATGGTATACTTATTCATGTCATTATCTTCCTCGATGGCGAAGGTACGTTTCTCCCAAGAAGAAGGAAGTCCTTCGATAAGATTTGAGCACTTCTCCTTTTGGGTGTAGGATTTGCCGAGGGCCTCTAACTCGTTTATTATGTCAACGAAGCGAGCGTAATATTCCTTCATCTTCTCGCCCTGTTGCATATGAAACATTTCGTAATCTTTGTTTACAACTACGAGTTTGGAGTCTCTTAGCCTACTCGTCCCTTCATGTAGAATGAGGAGGGAGTTCCAAATTTGATATGCACTCTTACATGTGCATATCTTATTGAAGTCCTCGGGCTCCAATGCGCATTGCAAGGCGTTCATTGCCTTGGCATTGCTTATCTCCGCGACGATCTCCGCGGTAGTCCATTTCTCAAAGTCTTCTTCTTTGGGCTCGATGTATTCCTTCATTGTGGTCCTCCATAAGGATGCACTCTGGAGGAAGGTTTCCATCCGGCATTTCCAGTACCCGTAGTTGGTACCGTTGAAGAATGGAGGCCTCGTAGAGGAATGTCCTTCCATCACCGAAGATGCTCCTTCACGGTTCCTGAAGGTGTCATAGTTGGAAGGTGGACGCACGGTCTTGTTGTCGTTGGCAGACATAGCTAAGTATCTGGCTCTGATACCAAATGTAATGCCCTACAAGCTACTGCACAAGTACTAGAGGGGGGGGGGGGGGTGAATAGTACTTTAAAAATAACAAGGAGTATAATTCCAAATTATAGTGCAAACAACTACCAAACAATTTGCGGAAGCTTAAATTGAATGACAACAACAAAATTAACAATGCTAACAAGAGATGTTAAAGGGTTCGGATCCACCCAAGTCTCCCCGACTTGTTCCCGGTGATCCTACGTCCCAACCACCCGGATCCCCTCCGGATACTTAGGTTAGAAACCCTAACCCAAGATTTCCACTATGAATATCTTGTGAAAAACCTTCACAAGATCAAATCATACATGCAACGGAAATAGTGAATCCCACAACCCGGGATCACAACCTTCTCTCACAACCGAGAGAATCAACAAGCAATATAAACAAGTTTATAATGAAATAAACAATCTTACCACAAAATCCTATACCTTGAGTTTTTCTTACCCAATAGGTGAAAGGAAGGATTTGAGGAAGATGAAGTCACCAAGACCTAGCACCAAGGAAATGACCAGCAATAGGTGCCTAGGAGTGATTTGGAGACTTGATTCAAGCTAGAGCTTGAAGGGCTCACCAAGAACAAGCTTCTCTCAAGATGGATTCTAGATCTAGAAAGTGAGAGAATGGATTTCTTGTGAGGAAGAGAGCTTTAGAAATGAGTGAGAATGGCTATCTCTTTCTATCTCAATGAATCTCTTAATGGCAGCTCTAACCTAGAGAGAAATGACCTAGGTTCGTATTTATAGGGTCCCATAAAAACAAGTTAGGTCAATTCCCAACGGATAGAAATCTGAGGCAACTAGTCGGTCAAAGAACAACCACTGACCGACTAGTTCATCAACTAGTCGGTCAGTCAAACAACATGGACCGACTAAGAGAGGAACTGAGAAGAGATAGAAATTCAGACCTAGAAATCTAGTCGGTCCAAGAAGACATTCTGACCGACTAGTTTCACAACTAGTCGGTCAGTCAGTGAACGTAGACCGACTAAGAGGCAAAAACAAATAGTCTGAATACAAATTGACTTAGTCGGTCCAAGAACAAAAGTTGACCGACTAGATTGTCAACTAGTCGGTCACCAAACGTTCTTAGACCGACTAACGATAAACAGTAGCTTAGGAGAAATTTAGCATGAATAGTAAGTCACAACTAGTTGGTCAAAGAAGCATCACTGACCGACTAGTTCATAAACTAGTCGGTCGGTGAGTCAACGTAGACCGACTAACTGTAAACAGTAAGGTGCAAGAAATTAAGGAAGCAAACTAGTCGGTCCAAGAAGCTTTGCTGACCGACTAGATCACCATCTAGTCGGTCAGTACATCTTCTTGTACCAAATAACATGCACAAACAAGTCCGAATCGAAGCGCGATGCTTCGAGGAAGTTAGAATGAACGTGTACTAAGATCCTAGAGCTACGATATGAGCGTTATGAAGATAGAATCGTAAGATATACTCAAGGCTTAACATTCTATAGATCGAAGCTAAAAGACTATAAATAAAACCTTAATGAACGGTCTTCGAAAGCTTCGATTAATTCTTCATGACTTCCAAAACGGTCCAAGAGCTTCAACGAAGCTTTAGGCATGAATACGAGCTTTGAGAAGTGTTGAGATGTCGCTTTGATTGTTCTCGTGAATTTGACGACGATCTCCAATACTGCGCTCACAAATTGTTAGTTCATGAATTATTTATGTTTGCTCATCATCCAAAACCAAATCTGGGGAGTCCAATAATCAACAGATGGCCGACGGCACGAGCGCACGGCGGTGGGCGGCCGTGAGAAGCCGGGAGGACAGATTCGCGCCACGTCCATTGTCGCGCGTCTCAGTGAAATTTCAGAGATGAACAGCAGAAACGAGAAGTTGCAGTGGGTAAAGGACTTCAAGACGAAGCCAACGGCAGTGGAGTTGTCGCCGGGGGTGGTCGGAGGTGTCCGTGCACAGGCGGCGAAGTTCAGCTTCCAGATCTGTGAAAAACAGCCGATACGGCATGTTCCGATGAGGATTCCGGGAGCTACAGGTGGGCTATGAGTATGAGGAAAGTTGCAGTTGGTAGGGGGTTTCGATAGAAATCCAACGGCGGTAGGGTGGTCGTCGTAGGTGGCCGGACGACCGGTGGGCGCAAGTTTTCCCGGAGGTGGCACAGATCTGTAAAACTGCGGCTAGATCTGAGTTCCACGGGGTTTTCGAGGAGATCGAGACGTGGAAAAAGGGTAAGGGGAGTTGGAGATGCTCGGGGGGTCAGAGAGGAGTTGATCGGGGGTGGTGGTCGTCGGATGGGGTGGCCGGAGTGGCAGCGGCGGCCGTTTTCTGGCGGGCGCGCACAGCAGGCCTGGGCTGTGTTTACTTGGTGTTTTTGATGGGTTTTTGATGTCTTCGAGAGGTGGAGATGGAGGAGAGGAGGGTGGAGATGATGCTGGCCGGAGTTGGGGTGCTTGGGGGGCTGCCGTGGTGGCCGGAGGAGGAGCAAGGCAGCTGCAAATGGGTTCATGAGTGGCCTCCTAGGGTTGTGGTTTGGGTTTGTTAAAAGAGAAGAGAAACTTGATATATGGGTGTTAAAAAGAGTGTATTTAGGTGACTAGGAGAGAGAGCATGTGAGAGGAGGGGGTGTAGTTTTGGGTGTGGGTAGTAGAAGAAATCCCACATGCATGATACGTAGGGATTCTATAGGATTTGATTAATTTTGAAATTTCAAAAAGATTAAAGGCTAATCAACGGTTGAAAATTGATTAGGGGATATCTTCCACCACTGGCATCGGAAAAATAATCCGAAAATACCGGGACGATCGTGGAGACGAGAAGTACGGGGCTACAGGATCCGATCATGTGTTACATCTACCAAAAATTATCGTAAAATCAGGAACCGCGTATTGGTGCCAAAAGACCAAAACGCCCTTCCATTCAAAGCCGTGTTTGCGTGAAAACGAGCCGTGAGATGACGTTCTCAAAAATTACCATAAAATTCTACACTTCCATACGGTCACAATGGCATATCACATCGTATATACCAAAACAAAGAAAGAGTCAAATAAAATACGTGCACGAAAGGTACGTGCACGTAGAAAATACGAACGGTCGGAAAGCGGCCGTTACAAAGTTTATGTTGAACAACCTACTCGCTTTGAACATGATAAGAAAATAGGCCATGTTTATAAGCTAAATAAAGCATTATATGGCCTGAAACAAGCGCCAAGAGCTTGGTATGAAAGATAAAGAAAATTCTTAATCAACTCAGGATATAATGTTGGAAAAATAGACACTACATTATTTGTTAAGAAAATTCTTGATGATAGCATTCTTATTCAAATTTATGTTGATGACATTTTTTTTGGATCTACTAATGAAGATCTTTGTCGAGAGTTTGCTAAGTTAATGCAGGAAGAGTTCGAAATGAGTCACATGGGAGAACTTACATACTTCCTCAGATTACAAACAAAGCAGTCAAAAAGGAACCTTCATTCATCAAACAAAATATGATAAAGATCAAATCAAAAGGTTCGGGATGGAGAATGCATCAGGGAAGAATATACCTATGGCAACATAAGACACTTCTTTAGACAAAGATGAAGCAGGTAAAAAGGTTGATCAGAAAACATATCGAGGTATGATCGGTTCTTTGCTTTACTTAACTGCAAGCCGACCCGATATAATATTTAGTGTATGTGCTTGTGCTCGATTCCAATGCGATCCAAAGGAATCACATCTTAAAATAGTAAAACCCCTAATAGTATGGTTGACTGTCAACCCCTAATAGCTTCACGATCGATTAGTATCATTCGGTCTTAGCTTGTCTTTGTTGGATCATATCCAACACACCTTGGCCAAGGATTTCACTGAGTACCGTACTTATTCCACGACACTAACTCACCACATGCAGGAGTGATGAATTCTCTCTTGGCCACTACTCCCCTCGTACGCTTCAAGTGTTACCCAATGTAAGACCTTTCAGAAAGCCATGCCTCGAAGCTAGGTCAGAGATCTAAGTGACACTATTCACTCACATGCTCATACAATGACCTCAAGTCAAAGGACCAGCTTGTCTATCATCACTTGAGAGCTACCATTGACCTTTTTGTATGCGCTATCCATGTAACAGCTCTTGTTAGGTCGTTCAGTGAACTCATTCTCTAATGAGCACATGTGTCTCGTCTCCGATTTTGCTAAAACAAACGATCATGCGATCACCACCACCAACATTTGGTGAAGATAGAGCACATAATAGTCTATCTGACGCATCGATGTCCTTTCTCAATGCATCTATGACTACGAGCAGTTTTAGACTTGTGCTATTAATGGTCGAAACACTTCTCCATGATCGAGATTCTCATCTCGATACATGTTCGACCTCGCACTAAGTCTCAGGACTTTATCAAAGTATAAAATACAGACAAACATTATGATTATATTCAGATAAACATTACCAGATAGCATACTATCATTTTGAACAAGATTGTCCAACTATAATTAATTGGCCTCTAGTGCACACATTTCCCAACACTTAGTCCATGAAGCGTTTGGAGTGGTTTGAACCACATGAGTCTTAGAGAAATATTCTACACTCAAAGTCTTCGGCCTCCAAATGAATCTCCAATTTTCTTCTCTAAATAGAATAGTTTGTTCCATCAAAAATGGGTGGAGAAATGTAACTTCGCCAGTGCGCCATCCTTATTTATGTAATATTGTCAAAATATGCTCTGATACTACGTGTTTGATCTTGTAAATAGCAATCTAAACACTAGAGGGGTGTGATTTGTGTTTCTAAAAATTCAAGCATAATTATAAATTTACATCCTCTAATTTAGCATAAGTATCTTGAGAGTGTTACATCCTCAAGACTTTAATCAACACAAGTTGATGCTTGAAATAAAATTTAGTTAGTTGCACATCGGAATAATAATTGCAAACACAAGCAAATAGATAAGAGACAATCACAATGCAAACACAAAGGAATTTATACTGGTTCAACCACCCTGGGCTACACTAGTCCCCAATCTCTTGTTGGGATTTTCCACTAACCAACTCTCATAATCAAGAGAGCAAATGCCTCACAAAAGAGGGTTTCCAATACAATTACGTAGCTTCACTTGCTAGGGTTTCCAATATAACAACTCAACACAACCTCTTCCCCAAAGAGGAACCTCTCATAATTGAGGCTTTTCTTTACAACCCATACTAAACAAACAGTCACCAACTTACCACCACTCTTGTGGTATTACGAACCTTTCTTGAAGATGAAATTTCTTTTACACTTTCCTATAGCCAATGTATGAAGCTTTTGCGTAAAGTATTAATGGCTATAGAAAAATTTTGATCTCAAAAGAAATTAAGATTAAAATTATGAGAGATAAAATGAAACTTGATTAGAATCTCATAATATCAAAATGAAGCTTGAGGAGATTCTTAATCAAAAGCCCAAAGTGCTTAAAAGCTTTGAAATCAAAATCAAAATTTAGGGATTGGAAATTCTTGAGAGCTTGATGAAGGAATTGAAACTTAGAAAACTTAGAATATTAAGCAATTAATGTTCCAAAATTTCTCAGCCAAATCCCCTTAAAAAACCGTTGAAAATCGTGGATGAAAAAGCCCTTGTAACAGAAAAATCGACAACTGTTTGCAAAAGTCGGGGCTAGCTGTTTTTTTCACAGCGGTAGTCGACTTCTGTATTGTCGATACTCGACTCCTGTATTGTCAGTAATCGACTCCCTAAAAAGCCATGGTCGACCCCCAGTTGTGCTACGGTCGACTCCTTTGGGGTCCAGAGAGCAAATCTATTCTCCCATTCAAAACGGTCGACTCTTATCAAAAGATAGTCAACTTTAATACTGATACTAAGGTTTTAAGCAATGAAAACATTATGCAATCAATTCAAAACTATTTTAAATATTTTCTAAAACATTTTTGAAGTTTAAAACATTATTTGGTGTTTGTGTGTGCAAGCTCCATCTATTGACCTTAACATTCTAAGACAATAATTTAAATAAAATACATCACTCACACAAACTAATGATCTTGATGAATTCTTTTGAGCTTGCGTTCATTGTCGTTGAAGTCTTGCACTCCTTCAGCCATTGGCTTGAGCTTATGATCTCCAATGTGAGCTCCAAGTACATTGACTCCTCATCAAGCTTAAGTTTCACATCTTCATTATTCTCCAAGCTTGAGTTGACCATTATTGACTTTCAAACCTACACTCACAAATAATCTCAAAACATAATTAGTAACACTAATTGTTTGTTTAATCATCAAAACCAACTTAGGGGTTTTGCAATAACAAACAAATAGCGGTTATTCCAAGCACATAAAAGGCAACCCAAAATTTCTTATTTCAATCCAAAAAGCGGAGGATCCATGACTTTTGAAGATAACAAGAAATGGGAGATCATCGGTATTGGAACAATTTGTGGCATTTCTAAACCTCTTATAGAAAATATAATACTTGTAGATAGACTCAAACTTAATCTTATTAGTATAAGCCAATTATGTGATAAACATTTTAAGGTAGTATTTGATAAGAATGATTGTTCAATTTTTGGCTCCTCTATGCAAAATATTCTTTTAAAGGAAAATAGAACAAAATCTATACTTTATCAATGGATTATTATGATTCAATTGCATGCTTAGTTGCTTCAACCAATGACCCACTTCTATGGCATAGATGATTTGGTTCATGTGAACATAAAAAATATAACCAAGATTTCTAAAAATGATTCAGTAGAAGGTTTACCTAAATTGAATTTTAAACTAGATTATCTGCATGATGCATGCTTATATGGAAAAATGCATAAAAACTCCTTTAAGCATAAGGATGCAATTCCCATAAAGAGACCATTTGAACCTTCCTATATGGATCTAATTAATCTCTCTAGTGTTGCCTCACTTAATGGAAGCAAATATGCTTTTGTCCTAGTGGATATTTTTTTCAAGATTCTCGTAGGTGATGTTTTAAAGTATAAAAATGGAGCATTTTCCAAATTTATAGTTTTTTGTAAACGTGTTCAAAATTTCCTTTCTTCAAAAATTATTTCGATTAGAACTGATCATGGTGGTGAGTTGGAAAATGAGATTTTTGAAGAATTTTATAACACACACGGAATTAAACCCAATTTTGCTTTTCCTGGAGATGCTCCACAAAATGGAGTCGTCAAAAAGAAAAAAACAGAACTTTACTGGAGTGTACACGAACCATGCTTAGCGAAAGTAACATACCAAATTATCTTTGGATGGAATCTATCGCTACTCCTTGTTCCGCACAAAACAGAGTTCTTATAAGATCTCAGTTGAACAAAACATGTTATGAACTTATATTTAAAAGAATTCCAAGTGTTTCATATTTCAAAGTATTTGGTTGTAAATGTTTAATTTTGAATGCAAAAGATAACATGGATAAATTTGATCCTAAATCTGATATTGGTATTTTTGTTGGTTATTCAACTAGAAGTAAAGTTTATCGTATTTTTAACAAGAGAACATTAAACATTGAAGGATATATGCATACATGTTTTGTGAATCTCTTACTAAGATCTCAAATAATTTTGAAAATGAAAAATTAATTATTAATGTAAATGATCCATTAGATAAATTAAGTATTGACGATGATGCATGTTAAGATTCTAAGTCACATATAAGACTTTACTTAAAGCTTATAACGAATTAACAAATCATCCACGCACACAAGTTATAAGTAACATAGGTGATGGTGTAAAAAAGATCTCAAATTGAGCATATGATGCATTGTACTTTTATTTCTAACATCGAGCCAAAGAATATTAAAGATGACTTATAGATAGCTCTTGGATTATAGCCATACAAAAAGATCTTAGCCAATTTGAAAGAATATGGTATCGGAACTTGTACCAAGACATGAAGACCACCAAGTTATTAAAACAAAATGGGTCTTTTAGAATAAACTATGTGAAGATGGTCAACTCCTCAGAAACACATCAAGGTTAGTTGCATAGGGCTATTCTCAAGAAGAAGGTACAGATTTCAATGAAACCTTTGCTCCAGTAGCTAGATTAGAATCTATCAGAATATTATTAGCATATGCTAGTTACTTGAATTTTACCTTAAAGCACATTTTAAAATGGCTATATTAAAGAAGAAGTTTTTGTAGAACAACCCGCCTGGTTTTGAACATGAAAAATGTCCATATCATTTTTTTAAATAAAAGAAAGCTTTACATGGTTTACAACAAGCAACTAGAACTTGGTATGAAAGATTAACAATTTCTTTAAACTTTAGATATGATATAGAAAAAGTAGACACACCACTTTTTATTTAAAAAAATGAAAATGACATTATTTTGATTCAAATATATGTTGATGACATAGTCTTTGTTGAGTATTGAATCACTCCTATATATATTTTGATGATGAGCAAACAATTATATGTGTTAATGAGTTATAAGTGCATGTACAATAGTTAAATATTTATCAAAGACTCAAAGCCAAGTCTCATGAAGAACATTCAAGACTTATGAAGCCAACACGAGTTAAAGAGATCATAGTCAAGAAGAAGCTTAATCATGACCTTTGAAGTTCAAGGTATCAAATACAATAAGATGGACATCATAGACTACACTAAGGTTCAAAAATTATGTAATTTGATGAAGTATTTTTTAACTTGTTTTTAGATTCATGTTAAAGTCTGATTAAAGCTCTCTCTCATACTTAGGAATTAGTTTAAAATGTTTTGAATTATTTTTTGAAAACATTCATAAGTATTTAAAGGCCAAAATACTACATTTTATAGGCAGGCTAGTCAACTAGACACACACCCAGTCAATTAGCTATGACCTAGAAACTGACGGCTAGCAGCATGTCATAGCAAGTTGAATAGAGTACTACAGTCGATTAAAAATAGTCGACTAACTCATTAGTTAGTCAACTGATAACTAGCAGCATGTCAGAGATAGTCGAATAGAGTACATGAACTAGTCGACTAGCTCATGGGTTAGTCAACTAACAAGAGTATTATAGTCGATTAGAAAATACAGAGAGCACTATTCCTCATGACATGCATGGGCTAGTCGACTAGAAGCTTCACCTAGTCGACTAGCCGAGTCATTAGTCTACTAGGTGGACTACTCTAGTCGACTAGTAACTAGCCATTGGCCAATTACAAAATTTCTGCAACTAGATGTTTGTGACCATTTTTGTGGGTAGTTTTAGAAATCCGATTAATCATTTTAGGCCTATATAATGGAGATTTTTCAGAATTAATTTTAAGAATCTATTGAGCAATTTTTTTGAGAAAAATAAAGTTCTCAAAGCCTTCTAAAACCCTTAAGTAAAATACTTTCTTTTGACCTATGCTCTAAAATTTTCTCTATAAATTTCTTGGCCAAATTGTTTTGTTTTCCGAAGCTTTCTACTTCATCTTATTAGAGATCAAAGATCAATTTCCTTAGCCTCACTTTACACCAAAAGCTTCAATCAAGGCTATATGATAATAGTGCTTGATCAAGAAAAGTTTGTAAGTATTTCTCACTTGTTGTTATGAGAAGGTGAAAAATTCTCAAGTGTTGAGGTGGTAAGATACTGGTTATTACTCATTGTAAGTTGGGAAATCCTCAAGTGTTGAGGTGTTGGAAAAATTCTCATAGCATTGAGGTGGTTGAAGATCCTTATGGTCTTGAGGTGGTTGGTGGTTGGAAAATCCTCTAGTGTTGAGGTGTTGGAAAATTTCTCATAGTGTTGAGGTGGTTGAAATTCCTCATAGTGTTGATGTGGTTGGAAATTCTCAAAGTTTTGATGTTATTGTAATTCTTTCATTTGAGAGGTTATAGTGGATTAAAGCCAAGTGTAGCTTGGGACTGGACTCGGTCACAGAGTGACTTAACTAGGATAAATATTGTTATTTGTGTTGCTTACTCTCTGGTGTTCATTGTTGCAATTATTATTTCCGTTGCTTATTTCTCTATCTCTTTGCAAGCACTAGTCTATTGTTGATTAGGATACTTCTTATGTAACTCTAGTTGAATTTTAGATAGAATATTAGAGGATATTTTTAAAGTTTATATTTGATTTTATAAACACTATTCACCATTCAATCTAGTATTCTGTTTACCATCACATGAGCCAACAATCTTAAGGTCTACTAATGAAAATTTGTACAATGAGTTTGCTAAGTTAAAGTTGGACGAAATTGAAATGAGCCACATTGGCAAGCTTACTTTCTTCATATGGCTACAAATAAAGCAACTCAAAGAAGGAATGTTCATCCACAAATACAGAAATACAAAGGAGCTGCTCAAACGCTTTGGGATGTAGAAATCTAACGGTAAAGACACATCAATGGCAATGTCTACTTCTTTAGACAAGGATCCTCTTGGTAAGAGTGTTAATCAAAAGACCTATAGAGGTATGATTGGATCCCTACTTTATTTAACAAGTAGGCCAGATATCATATTTAGTGTATGCCTTTGTGTTATGTTTCAATCAGATCGTAAAGAATCTCACTTAAAATCTATAAAGCACATATTTAGAAATCTTAAGTCCACAATTGACTTTGGTTTATTTTATCCCAATGAAATCACTTTTGATCTTATCTCTTACAGTGATGCTGACTTTGCGAGTTACAAAACCAGTATGAAACGTATTAGTGGAACTTGTCATTTCTTAGGTCATTCCCTAGTATTTGGTTTAGCAAAAAACAAAATTCAGTCTTATTATCTGCAACTAAAGCAAAGTACATAGCTATTAGTATAGCATGTACCCAA
Source organism: Scilla litardierei (assembly GCA_030789695.1). NCBI lineage: Eukaryota > Viridiplantae > Streptophyta > Magnoliopsida > Asparagales > Asparagaceae > Scilla > Scilla litardierei. The sequence continues at coordinate 408,405,812 of CM061142.1, read as the reverse complement.
ATACATTGGAAGAGACAAACATTAGCGAATTATGGAATTAAGTGTCTTACATCTTTAACATTCTGTGATAATACTAGTGCCATAAATTTAACTAAAAATCCAGTTTGACATTCTAGAACTAAGCGTATTGATGTTAGACATCATTTTCTAGATGTTCATACAACTAAAAAGGATATAGAACTTAGATATATTTCAACTGAACACCAAGTTGCACATATTCTCAAAAGCTTTAAAACTTGATTCATTGATTAAGTTAAGAAGAAAATTAGGAATAATGATTGAAAATGACTTATAAAATAATATTTTAAAATATTGAGTCACCCTTTTTGATAATGTCAAAGTGGGAGAAATAAGACGAGAAGACATAAAATATATTAGATTATGTCATAGGAGAAGATAAAATTGAATATGACAAAGAAATATAACAATTGGTATTTATAAGACAAAATCTTGAAATAATTTATATTCTTGTGTAATTTGCTCCAGATTACTCAATATTGCTTTACATTGCTTCATATACATTTTTATATCATATTCTATGAACACAAATCTTTTGTTTATATTGGTTATATTGCATCCATGGCATATAATTTTGATTATATTTGATATTTTATACTTAGACACTTATTTTAGCACAATCACTAATGCATATGAAATATGGTAAAATATGCTTATTACGAACATGCAATGATGCAAGGGGAGCTTTAATATGTTTATCTTAACCATATGCATCTTTGTAAAATTACGTATGTTTTCATATTTTATGTGTTATATATTTGTCATCATCACAAAGGCAGAGAATGTTGAATATTGAGTCACCACAATATTGGTTTTGATGATGAGCATACATTTTGTGTGCTAATGATATATGCAGATATAAATATAAAGAAGATCAAAGCATAGTGAAGCTAATCAAGGCCTAAGGAGTAAATCTTTCAACGAATCAAAGACAAGAAATGAAATGCAAAGTATACTCAAGAAGATTCAAGGAAAATGTAATTTTTGAAGGGTTTTGAGAAGGCTTTCATAGGGCTTTTCCATTGTTTAGCCATAGCCTTAGTAGACATGGGAAGCATCAAAAGAAGAAAAATCATAAAAACATTTTTTATGAAAAACCATACGTAATAAAAACCCTTTGCAGGATAATTATTATCTAAGGAGGGAGGCAAACCGACCTTACGAGGATAAATCTAATACTAACTGCTGAAAATAAAATGCTTAAAAGAACATACATTTGTTTTTGATGTCGCAAAAAAATATCCTTAAGACGAGATCCTGAAGCGTTTGCAACACATCATCTTAGAGCCGACCACTTGCCCCAGAAAGTTTCACCTTAGCTGGAACCCCCGCCTCAAGCTTTGGATCAGATTCGAATTCCCTTCAAGTTTTGTTAGAACTTGAAAGAGGGCATAAAGAGGAAAAAGAGGAAAAAGATGGGAAATTTTGGTCGCCTTTAGATATATGTTTGCTCATTTAATTAGGATGAGCTTCCACCATCCAGGCTTGGTGTGTGTTTAGGAGGAAGAGGAGGACCCAATTTATAGGTGAGTTGAGCCTTCAGATTAGAAACATATCCAGTATGGTACTAAAAAGAGAACTCAAGTTTTCCCCTTTAAGGGCTACATTTTGAGTAATTCTTTCTCCCTCTCTGCTAAACATTAGAAGTTAAATGAAATATCATTTTAAAGAGCTTCAAACATAGATCACATAAAAACAGACGACACTCAATTTCGATGTCCAACGAGTCGTCAAAAATTGCAAAAGAATAGTACCAAAAACCACGGGTCTGTTTGACTCTGCGGGCATGCCCGAACCAAGTTTGGGTATGTGCCCGCATTTCAGGTGCGCCCATAACCCGGGCCCACCCGAACTAGGCTAGCACCCTGGTTCGAGTTCCTGCCCGATCTGGCAGCCGGGCGGGCCAAGGCTGAAGCCTGTGCCCCCCGAGCCTACGAACTCGGGCTAGAGCCCGAGTCTGGTGCTTGGGCAGGACCAGGCTAAATCCTGGGCTCGCTCAAGCTTAGGAACTCGGGCTAGAGTCCGAGTCTGGCACCTAGGTGCTCCAGATTGAAGCCTGGCCATGCCCAAGGCCATATTTATGCCTTAGCCCGAGCAGAACTCGGGCTTAGCTTGAGCGGCACTCCGGCTTAGCTTGATCGATACTCAGGCTTGGGCTAGCCTAAGTCAGAGCTCGGGCTCAGGCAACTGGGTTCGGGACATTCGTGGACCCCGGTTTGGGTTTTCTATGCTTTTCAAGGCTCGATTTTTGTATCACATCATATATGACTGAAATCCTCTTCGAAACCAGTTGCAACCATTTTAATTCCCATGGATCATATGCATATTCTTCTTATTACATAAACGAGTATCTCAGCCTATGTAAGACCCTACAGCAAACCCTACTATAGGTGGAACTCATAACCCCTTACGACAGTGACCGCATGCAGTAGTTGTCCTCCCTGGTTCAGTATCATGTTTACATGGTCTGCCCTTGAGATAAACATTGTCAGGAATACCCTTGGCTATGTCAGTGATGAATTCCATAGTTCTAACCCATTCGTTATTACTATGCCACTGCGAAGCCTACGGTATGGTTGACTATCAACCCCTAATAGCTTCATGATCATATCAGTATCGTTCAGTCTTAGCTTTGTCTTGTTGGATCATATCCAACACACCTTGGCCAAGGTTTTCGACAAGGACCATACTGACTCTACGTCACTAACTGCCTACATACGGGAGAGACAAATCCTCTCTTGGCAACTACTCTCCTTGTACGCTTCAAGTGCCACCGAACCTAATGTTGAGATATTGAGTCTCACCCCACGTGGTTTTGATGATGAACAACAATTAGTGCATCTAACATATTTGGGTTCAGGATCTTAAGGAAATTTAAAATAACACTCAAGGGATTAGGTGATGAGCAAACAAGGCCATGGATCAAATTGGAGCAATACATGAGCTTGAAGAATGAATATGCATCACATTGGACTTCATTGTAATATACTTATTTGATGTATTTTTATTTATTTTGTCTTAGCATGTTAAAGTCTTGTTAGAAGTTCACACACACTTATGATAACAAATAAAATGATTTAAAATATTTTAAAATGTTTTGAAAATCTTTTCTTAAGTTTTTAGAGCATGTATCAATATATCACATAAATAATCGACTATTATCTATATCGGAGTCGACTGCTTTATAGTGGATATGCTCTGTACCCCAAAATAGTCAACTACAGTTATAAGAATAATCGACTACTTATAACACTGTAGTCGACTACTTTACTATTCACAGCCCAGAAAACACAGTTCCGCGATTTTCGCAAAGCTGTAGATTGAGCCGTTGGATGGGTGTTTTTGGGATAGATTTACAACGATTATCCATCCCTATTTAAGCTGAGTTGCTGGGGCTTTTATGAGTACAAAATGAGCAAAAATCAAGTATTTAAAAGCATTTCTAAATTGTTTTAAAAAGCCCCAAAACTCTCTTTCTCTGGCCAATGCTCTAAAGTTTTTTGATTTATTTAGCCAAAGTTTTTCTTGATCTCCCAATAATTTAAATTTTTCATCTTTGGATATCAACACTATAGCCAACACATCTCCACAAGCTTCAAGCAAGGCTATAGGTAAAAGTGTTCATTTTCATTCCAAAGAGTAAGTGGAAAATCCTCAAAGTGTTGAGACGATAAGTTTTATTTCTTGAGAAGAAATTTGTAAGCAAGAGGCATTTGTACTATTTGGAACATGGTTGATTTGAGCCGAGTGGGACTCGGGTGGCTGGAGTAGGATACATTGGCCAAGTGAGACTTGGGTATCTGAACCAGTGTATTTACTCGTGTTTGCATTTGGTATTCATTTTCTGTGTTGTAATTATCTTGATTGTGATTTATTTCCTGCATTCTTTTAGCAAGTATTACTGTGTTGATTAATTTAAATTTAGGTGATACCAATTGTTAGCTTAGGTAGTATTCCTAGAGGGAATTTTAAATATTTCTTGAGACAGAGACACTAATCACTCATCCCTTTAATGTCTACTTGCCAGCTTCCTCAGGTATTAGAGGAGATCCCAACAAGTGGTATCAGAGCTTAATACTAGGATGACATCAACAAGTAACAACGACATCTACCCCAAAGGGCAATCAACCAATCGTCCACCTCTACTCATCAGATCCAACTACGACACATGAAAGAATCGGATCCACATATACTTTAGGTCTATCTCTTATGACATTTGGACAATGGTGGAAAAAGAATATGCAGAACTATCAAAGCCACCAAATGAATGGACCAAGGCTGAGAAAGATAAAGATGCATTGAGCTTCAAGGCAACGAACATTCTTCTTTGCTCACTTTACAATACGGAGTCCAACTGAGTAGCTCATGCAAACTCTGCTAACAAAATTTGGAAAATTCTTGAGGTAACACATGAAGATATTCTAAAGTTCATCTTCTAAAATTGCTCTCAATGTCAATATGATTTTGAAATGAAGTCGGGAGAGTCAATTTCGGACATGTTCATTTGCTTCATCGAAATTATCAACACCCTAGCAATTCTTGGCAAGAACTACAACCAAGATAACCACGTGACCAAAATCATTGAGTGTCTCACACCAGAATGGGAAAGGAAGGCCACGGCTATAGAAGAAGGGAATGACACCTCAAAGCTCACATTGGAGGAATTGATTGCCAACCTTACATCATGTGAGAATCACCTCCAATAAAGAAAAGGCAAGGATGAAGCCAAGATGAAGAAGACCCTATCTCTCAAAGCCTCATCCGAAATGGAGAACTCTGGAGTTGAGATCGAGGAGCAACTAGCTCTCATTTCAAAGGGCTTCAAGGAAATCCTAAGTGCACTTAAGCCCCCCAACTAAAAATATAGATTATCTAACGAACCTATTTCTTTAGAGTGCAATAAGCCAGGGCATTTGAAGAGGGATTGCCCACTTGCAAAAAGAAAGGGAATGACATGAAGGAGCTCAAAAAGCCAAAGAGAAAGGCATTCAATGCATGTGGTAAGAGTCCGGGGAAAACTGATGTTTCTTCTGTAGGAAGACGTATGCCCTTGAGGCATTTATACTAAGATAATCATCTAGTTCTAATTATTATAAGGTATTACTTATCCTAAGTATGAATTCTATGAATCATATACTTAGATAATTTCCTTGGACTTATAGTCATGTCATTACGTATCCAGATGTAGATCTCGATTAGGAGAAGTTAGTGACTGATTAGAAACTTAAGTCTTAAACGGTTCATGGTCATAGATGTGTCGAGAATAGGATATTGACACATTGGTTAGACCATTGTGTCTTTGTCTTACCTTAGGGTAATGATGATCTTATAGTCATTCGACTTGGCAAAGTCAGAGACGAGACATATGTGCTCACTAGAGAATGCGTTCACTGAACGACCAACTTAGAGTTATTAAATGGTTAAGCTTTAATTAGACTGGCAATAATAACTCTAGAGTGATGATAGGCAAGCTGGTCCTTAAGACTTGAATTCATTACTACGGACCTGTGAATGGATAGTGTCACTTAGATATATGATCTAGCTTCGAGGCTCGGCCTGATTAAAGATCTTAGGTTGTGTGACACCTGAAGCTCACGAGGGAAGTAGATGACTAAGATGTGATTCGTCTCTTTCATTAAAGGGAAACTAGTGTCACTGGATCAGTACGGTCTTTGTGTTAATCCTCGGTTGGGGTACATTGTAAGATGTACAACGTAAATATAACAAAGACCACTGTATACTGATCGATGCTGGCTAGTGGGGTTGACGGTAAACCATACCCTAGGCCATACAGAGACACAGTCTTGACGAAGGGACTAAAACTGCGGTATTCATTATTGACACAGTCAGAGTGATCCCGACAACACGTATGTCAATGGGTCGATCACGTACGTATGATTCTGAAACAGGGACGATGCCTGCTGCTCGTGATTATCGTCGTCTATGGGTTTCGAGCCCCAACCTGTAGTAGGGTCAGGCTGTAGGGTCTCACACCGAGTAGTATCCACGTCTTAGTAATAGGAAGAATGTTAAGAGGAATTCATTCGATAAAATGTAATACTTACTTGCCAAGGACCATTGCTAACATACATTTCCATGTTATTTGAAATGTATGTCAGGTCACGAGACAGAGTACTTTGAGGATGATCTGCTTGACCAGTCTGACCCATTAGACCAGGATTCCACGATCCCGAAGTCCTCCCTGCTGAGGACTAGATGTTGCTGAGTTACACATGCTGCTGTTTAGTTCTTTTCATTTACTACTTTTCTGTAGGGCATGTACCTATCTTTGTGAAACTTTGTCGTTGTAGGCCAGGCTTGGGGCCCTTATTACTATTGTGTACTCTGTCTGGATGTTGGCTTTTAAATTCATAGTACCTCTGTTGCTTTGAAATGCATGCAAGTTTCTGCAAAAGGTTTTATTCAAAGACGCTTATTGAGTTCCATAGCAAACACCTTCTTGTCTTTCCCAATAGAGACCCTACTGTTGTAAAATCTAACTTCAAGACCCTTCTTCAGCAAAGCCGGAACAGAGACCAAATTACGTCTTATGCCAGGTGCATAAAACTCATCTTTGAGGACCATGATGCTGTCCCCAAGATCCAATCTGTATGAACCAATACCTTCTACATCCAGATAGGTATTGTTCCCCATGTATATCCTTTAGTCCCCCTTCTTCAGTTCTTGGAAGTCAACTATTCCTTCCTTTGTCTTTGCTATATGTCGGGTTGCACCCGAGTCGATCCACCAGCCTTCAGCGTCTGTTGTTGTAGCGTTACATTCAGTGACGCCAATAAACTCCCGCTTTCCGGATCCTCCTTATTCTGGCGTTTTGAGTTGCCCTTATTCCTTGCCTGAGGACAGTTGGCCTTGAAGTGACCATACTTCCTGCAGATGTAGCAAGATCCAGGAGGTCCTTTCTGTAATGTCCATAGTGCCATATACGCCATATACAGTAAGGTATGTATATTTGTTTGATATGTAGTGTATGCTTGCTTGTGTGTCTTCGTAGTGTGTATAGTAATTTCGTAGTGTGCATAGTAAGTTCCTACGTAGATGGCTATATGGTTGAATATGATATGACTTGGATATATAAATGAATACATATGAATGTATTGGATGTGATGTAGTGAGTGTTATTATTATTATTATTGTGCTTAATGATGTTTGGTTGGTAGGTGTGTATAGTAAAATGGTCTTTTCATATACTTATTTTGTTATATTCTAAAGAGCTTATTATTGTTGTTGTTGTTATTGGTATTAAGGAATGTCATTGTGATTAGTAGTACATCCCTTGTGATTAGTAGTATCAACATTTTTCATATTGTTGTTATTGTTGATGTTGATTATTAGTATTATTATTGGTTGGGACTTTGGTTGATTTTTGTAGCTAAGAGTTAGTTGGGCTTTGATGTTGGGCTTGAATTATTAGAGGATGAGAGGAGAGAAGATAGATATTTTAGTGAATGGCAAACTTGTAAATAGAGGGGCTCCCATTTATTCAATTCTTTTCTCCTTCTCTCCACACTTCTCCACTCTTCTTCTAATTCTTTATTATCTTTTTCTTCTCCCTTTTCCCCCCAACCTGCCAAATTCTCTCCCCCCTTGGCCGAATGTTCCCAGGTCAAAGGAAACAAAAGAAGAAGAAAGAGAGAGAGGAGAAAGAAAGAAAGAAGAGAGGAAGGTAGGAGAAAATCCAAAGGAAGAAGAAGATTAGGGTTTGGGCTTGAAGAGGAGATCCATGGTGGAGTTCATGAAATTGATGGAGAGCTTTTGATTCCCCAAGCAAGGTAGGAATCCATACTCCTTTAGTGTGTTTATGCATGAATGATGCAAATTGTTCTCATCTTCCTTGAGTATCTTTGTGAATTGGGTGTTAAAGCAAATCTGATTCAAATTCCAGCAATCTGGTCCATGTTTAACTGACGATTTCTGCTAATTTAATTCAAATAAAATCTGAAAAAAATATCTTCATGTAGAGCATGAAGTCCTACCCCAAATTCATGTATGATTTGTTATATGTTTAGTTTAAATGTTGGGAGAAAAACAGTTTCGTTTGCAACATAGCAAATTTATGTCTGTTTTAACACCCTGTATTAAAACAGTGATAACGACCATGATACATAATGAAATTAGATGATTTGGGATACTGTGGAAATCAGAAACTCCTGATCTACAACTTTCATTTTGTATATGTTACCCAGATCGGAGTGTAGCTATAAGAAATACGTTGATTTAGTTGATGCAGACATTCTATCTTTCTGCAGATCTGCTATCTGTTATTGAATGGAGCACCATAAATCACATACTCATGATTATTTTTTGAAAATTGGTGAGTGGAAGTAAAACTTCCATATCTACATTTTTCTTGTTGAACACTCTCCGTAATTTTGACTGTCTGCTTTTCTGAGCTCAACAGTTCTGTATTTGTTCTGGGCAGATTCTGCACGTAAGTAGCTGATGTAGAATAATTCATAACTCTTAACCTAAATGTCATAAATTGCTGAAATTTTATATCTGAAAGTATAACCTAATTATCTACGGGTTCTATTCAGAAACCTATTCCAAATTATCACTATAAAGAGGTGACATCAATCAGTTTCTATGACTCTCTGCAATTCACTGAAATTTGTGTTGCCTAGAGGCCATGTCTTACTGGCCTAAATGTTTATATCTTGAAGTATTATGCAATGTGTAATGCCATGGTTTCCACGTGGATGTTTTCCTATGCTTTTTATGTGCATATGTGGCATGCATGTTTCATTATACACTATTAGACCACATATTGATGTTTCATGGAGAATGGTACTTGTGGCATGCTAATACTTCATCCCATAATGTTGTTCATGGATAATGGTTATGGTTGCATGGAAGGTATCCCCCTTTTGATTTGTATCTGAAAATGGAAATGCATATGGAGATGCATGTCCCAAGTGTTGAGTATTGATTCCCCGGATTTGGTTTTGGATGATGAGCAAACATAAATATCGTATACTAACAATTTGTGAGCGCAGTTATGGAGATCGTCGCCAAAATACTACGCACATCTAAAGCGACGTTTCAAGACTTCTCAATACGCGTTATCGTGTGCCTGAAGCTTCGTTGAAGCTCAAGGAGCAATATTGAAGTCAAGAAGAATGAAGATTGAAGCTTTGAAGACGGTTCGTCATGTATTATTTATTGTCTTCTAGCTTCATTAATTAGAATGTTAAGCCTTGAGTAGGACTTACTTTATTATCTTCATTTCGCTCATATCTTAGAGCTAGGATTATCATAGAATCCATTAGAATCGATCCCGAAGCTTAGAGCTTCTTCCCTCGGCTTCTAGTGCATGTTAGTTGGTTCAAGTAGAGTCACCAACCGACTAGATGACGATCTAGTCGGTCGGCAACTCTACATGAACCGACTAGAATGCCTTGCTCATTTCAGCTCATTCCCTGTTGATCAATTAGTCGGTCAAAGAAGAGTCACCGACCGACTAGATGACGATCTAGTCGGTTAGGAATCCTTCTCAAACCGACTAGTTATCATTGCCTAAAATCAGCCTGAGTTACTGTTTCGAGTTAGTCGGTCAAAGAACGTTTGTCGACCGACTAGTTGAGAAACTAGTCGGTCAGCACTTGTTCTTAAACCGACTAATTCATCTTGAAGTCAGCCTACTATATTTCGACTGTTAGTCGGTCAAAGATCATTCACCGACCGACTAGTTGTGAAACTAGTCAGTCGGCAAGTCTTCTTAGACCGACTAGTTGTCATCTCCTATACTTCGACCTTTTGGTTGTTCAACCGTTAGTCGGTCTACGTTGTATCACCGACCGACTAGTTGATGAACTAGTCGGTCAGTGATCCTTCTTTGACCGACTAGTCTGGTTCAGAATAGAGCCGTTGGGAACTTTTCCAACACGATTTTCCTTGTCTCTATAAATTCAAACCTGATTCGTTTGAGGCAAGGTTAGAGGTCCAATATACAAGTAATTTCAGACCTAAGAGAAGAGTTTTCTCAAGCTAATTCTAAGCTCTCTCTTCTCACCAAGAATCTCTCCCTTCACTCTTTGAGCAAATTCCTCAAAAGAGATTCTCTCCATTGTGAGCCTTTCAAGCCAAGAGCTTGATTCTAGTCACCATACTCCACCCTTGGCTTCCTTTGCTGGTCAACTTCTTGAAGCTAGGGTTTGGTGGCATCATCTTCCCCAAAATCCATCTTTGCCCTAATATGGTAAGATTTACTCAAGGCATAGGATTTTATGGTAAGTGTTTCTTTATTTCATTTCAATCGTTATTTGAATTGTTCTCTCGGTTGTGAGAGAAGTGCGTGATCCCGGGTTGTGGGAGTCACATTTGTATTTTGTATGATTTGGTCTTGTGAAGGTTTTTATAAGAATTTCATAGTGGAATCTTGAGTTAGGGTTTCTAACTCAAGTATCCGGAGGGGATCCGGGTGGTTGGGACGTAGGATCACCGGAAACAAGTCAGGAAGACTTGAGTGGATCCGAACCCGTTACTTGCTTTGTTTGCGTTTGACTATCTATTGTTGATTGTTGTTTATTCCGCATTGTCGTTTGTTTCTTACACAATAATTAGGAATAACTATCTTGATTATTTTAAAGTACTATTCACCCCCCCTCTAGTACTTGTGCAGTAGCTACACAAAATGACATCAATTGGTATCGGAGCGAAGGTTAAAGCTACTAGGTCAAAGCCATGACAAACAACGACTACATTGTCTTCAAAGATCGCCAAGGAGCTTCTTCAGTTTTGGAAGGGCTATCCTCAGTCAGGCCTCCTCACTTCAACGGTACCAACTATGGGTACTGGAAATGCCGGATGGAAACCTTCCTCTGGAGCGCTTCACTTTGGAGAGCCACATTGACAGAGTATGTCGAGCCCGCCGAACAAGATTTCGCGAAGTGGACTACCAAGGAATTCGCCGCGGAGGTAAGCAATGCCAAGGCAATGAATGCCTTGCAATGTGCGTTGGAGCCCGAAGACTTCAACAAGATAGACACATGTAAGAGTGCATATCAAGTATGGAACCAACTCCTCATCATACACGAAGGAACGAGCACGGTAAAAGATTCAAAACTCGTTGTCGCTAACAAAGAGTTTGAGTTGTTTCACATGGAACAGGGTGAAACCATGAAGGACTACTATGCTCGCTTCATGGACATATCCAACGAATTGGAAGCTCTCGGGAAGATCTACACCCAAAAGGAGAAAGTCGCGAAGATTATCGACGGACTTCCTTCTTGTTGGGAGAAGCGTACCTTCGCCATCGAGGAAGGTAATGATATGAACAAATATACCGTTGTTCAACTAATGGATACCTTGTTGTCTTACGAGGTACGCAAGGAGAGCAAGATAAAGATGAAGGAGAAGATGAAAGCGTACTTGAAGCAAGATGAGCCAAAGAAAAAGGCAATTGCTTACAAGGCCGCTCCATCTATCGATGATGAAGACTCGGAAGAAGAGTTGGACATGGAAGCTTTGGCCGATTTGGCAAAGAAGTTCAACCGATTCTTCCGACAAGGTAAGTTGAAGAGTAAATCAAAATTTATTTCGACTAATGCTTCTACTCCCGTGTGTTATAAATGCAACAAGCCAGGACACATCAAGCCGAATTGTCCTCTCTACAAACTCAAGGAGAAGTGGAAGGCATCCAAGCATGACAAGTCGAGAAGGCACAAGAAAGGACTTGTCGGCACATTCACCGACTCCGGAGAGGATTCCTCCAGTGGAGAGTCGGATGATGAACGTGTGGAGAAAGCACACACGTGCTTCATGGGAAAAGAGGATCGTGATCAAGACACCTCCTCCGATGAAAGCGAGGATGGAAGCGAGGATGAAGGCGAAGAGGTAACGAACGATGAACTTAAAATAGCCAACGAACAACTTTGGAATAAGTTTTCTATTTGGCTACTAGATTTATTAAGACTAAAAATGAGCTAGATAGTCTTAAAAACTCGCCTAAACCCATCATCGTCAACAACGACACCGTTGTGAAGGGTTGAGAAATGAGATTGAAAATCTCAAATCTCAACTTGTGCATGTTCATGTCGAGGACTCGGATGAACATGTGATAGCAGATTTGACGTCTCAAAACTCAACTTTGAGTATTGAGAATAAGAATCTAAAGTCACGTGTTTGTGCACTCGCATCGCAAGTGTCCACCTTGGATGCTTCTTTGCATTCTCTCACCAAGAAGTATTAGTGCACATTAGTCCGAATTCATGAATTCAATAAATGTAAGGGCAAGTTGGATAATATCCTAAATGACTTACCTCTGGCCAATCATCACATTGGCTTGGGGTATAAGATGGGAGATTCATCCAAATCATCCGGCACCTTTGTTAGGCCAACGTCTGATGCTTCTACTAGTGGAAGTAAACACTTCATGGGTAGTTCCTCTACCAATGGTGCTTCCTGACGTGCGTTTATATTTCATATATTTGCGCGCGTTTTATTCCGTGTTTCTCCGTATTTTCCGCCGTCTTTTATTTGTTTTCTTGTATTTTCTTGTTTTCTTTCACTTTTCCGTGTTTTTGGTATTTTGCAGGAATTTCTAGCATTTTGGACATAAAAACGACGATATCACAAGTCCCCGGCGCAACGGGAGGAGTCACGCGTGACCCAGGGGGTCAAACGACGATGATTGCATCATTCAGCCCCTCACCCGATCGGTTGAACAAAGTCAACCGATCGGGTGATGCATGCGTGCACCACCCAGTCTCAGCTAGAGCTCAAGCGGATGTCACCCGACCGGTTCTCAGGCCGGTTCATTGCGGCCGTTTCTCTGTCTTTTCGGGCCAAATGCCAATCGATCGGGTGACTCTCACCCGATCGGTTCATCTGTAGCTGATTCTGAGGAGCCAAGACACGGGCATCCAACCGACCTCTTCACCCGATGGCGCCATGATCCAACCGGTCACCCCAAGAACTCAACCGACCGGTTCATCTGACCGGGTGAAGCTCCGCCGTTTTCTGTTTATTATTTGTAACAGATCACCCGATCGGTTGACTTGTCAACCGATCGGGTGGCGTTTTTCCTGTGGTTTTGGACCCGATCCGTTAGGGCTCGGAATGGGGGCTATAAATACCCAATACTGGCCGACTTTTAGGGCATCTTCTTTTTGGATCTTCTTCAGCTTTTCTAGGGCATTTTGCCCCTTTCTCTTGTTAGTCTTAGGTTAGTTTAGATTAGGTCTTTTGTTCAATAAGTCTTGTATTGGATTGGAGGTTCAAAATCAAGATAAGTATTTCTTTCTCTTGTTCTCCATTTTTTGTGTTGTATTTCTTTTGCTTCATGATGAATGTTTGTATGTCTTTTGTGTGGTTTTTATATATATTTTTCATCATGGAGTAGTATTGATGAACCCTAATACGGGTTAGGGTAGGATTGATGCTTGGTTGTTTCATTTGACTTGGTTGCATGGCATGTGTTCGATGAAATGCGTCAATGCGGATTTCTAACAATCTGGGTCCAATTCGTATGGCAACACACTAGATGTGTTGGGGATTAGGGTCCGGTGCTTGTCCTGTCAAGATCCTCTTCGATGTATTGCTAGAAATCACATTTGACCTATTTGGCCATTAGGGTTACGCGGGGGTGTTTCATTGTCATTGGCGGGAGAAAGACCGCCTCTGAACGTCGGGCCAAGGGGCTTGGCGGTTGACTCCCTAGCCATAGCTCATGCCCCCAGCGTAGACATCGAGTCCTCGAGCGCGGGAGCGGCTTGGATGAAGTGTTGGGAGATATCATTGTGGCCTTAATGCTCCCGATTGCAGAAGGTGTTAATGGACATGGGAATGCCCACCGTCCGGAACCGGGTAGGCCTAGCGTGCTTGGCACCGACCGGAATATCAGGCCATGGACGCTAGGTACCACCTTTTGGGGCAATGTCTCACCCTGGGTCAAGTCAAATGTCAAGTGTCATGAGTGCTCTAGCCCGTGTTAGCGGGGATTCATTTCGTGTCGTTTTCATTTCTTTCCCTTATTCCTACACTTCCACCCATATCATCCGCGTAGCTAGCACACAACCTGGGCGAGGCTAGTAGCCACTCAAGCCATCCACCTCCCCGAGTTCGATAAAACCGCACCCTACACTAACCGTGCACTTGCGGTAAAACGACACCGCGCCCATACCGTAAACGGGGCGCCGGTCAAGTTTTTGGCGCCGTTGCCGGGGAGGCGTTCGGTTTGATATTAGCTTAGCTTGGGTTCGTTAGACTACGCATAAAAAAAAATATTTTTTTTAAAAAAATATTCAATAACCAAGAAATTTTTCCACCACTATTATATTATCTTTTTGTTATTTTCTTGTACTATTGACGCTCCTCTCTAGTTTTCTTATTTTTGTTGTCCAGGTATCTTTGGTGTAACCATGTGGAGATCAAATTTCGATGCTCAGATGGGAGGATACAATCCTTATTCGGTTGTGGTTTGTGAGACTTGCGGGATGGAGGGGCATGTGTATTATGATTGCCCATTTACGCTCGAGAGCCTCCCTCCACCCCAAGGTCAAACATTTTCCCACAACCTTAGCACAAACACCTCACATCCATTTCCTCAACCTTATACCCCTCCACACACACAAGAAGAATCAAGCCTCGTGTCTCTCCTTGAAAGTGCCATGTTTAACCAAGGCCAAATATTACAAAACTTGATGGTACCAATCACCGAGTCGACATCGAGAAGAGGGGATGAAGGAGAGGATATACCCACTTTCATGGTTGAGACCACCATGCCATCGGCCACCATAGACACATCTCAAGCCGATACCCCATTTTTCCATCACTACCACTTGGATGGCGAAGCATTTTTTGATGATGATAGTGAGGATGGGGTGATTTCTATAGGATTTGTGGGAGAGACTTCTTGTCTTGATTTGGATACCCCATATGAGTCCTATGAGAGCACTGAGGAGTTTACAAAGATTATGCATACCGGCGAGGAGGATGTGCGTGAGGACGAGGACACCACGACCACATACGAGTGGTCCGCTCCACATCCACCTCCACTGTCATCTCTGTTGCTGCTTCTTCCTTGGTCTGTGGTCAACCACGAGAATGTCATTCAGGACATCGGGCAGATGGTGGAGCATGAGCATATCGTCGAGGAGGATGTGCATGAGGGCTTGGATACGATGGTCCACTCTATAGAGCCCGAGTCACATCTACCTTTACCGTCGCTCTCCACTTCTTCTGCGGCTGAGCATCTACTTGAGCATATTGCCCCTATTCAGGGAGATTTTCATACTCACTCTCACTCCACTTTTGAGTCTCGCTTTTCACTTCCTATTTCTTTAGACTCGTATATATTTGACATACCATATCTCTCACAGGACACATGATCTACTTCCCCTGAGGTATGATGCGGTGTGTCACCACCTGGAGAGCCACTTCTTATGGAGAGCGAGGATTTGTTCGTCGCTAGTACAGAGGATAGCGACCCATTCTCAGGGAGTATTCGTCACACTTTCACTATTTTTCCATCTTATTTTGACGATTATCTCAGGGATACTTTTATTTTGGGGAAAGATTTTTTGCCATGGACTAATGCACCTCGTCCTTTGCAGGTCACAGGTGGACACCTACGAGGGATGCTTGGAGGTGCATTGCTTGGGTCCATTGGCACACGTGGTACAGCGCTTATGGCGGAGCCACAGAAGGAACAGTTAGAGCAGCTACCTGCCCCACTTCAGATCTTGGATCCGCCTATGCTCAGGTGTATCCTAATCCAGTAGTGTAAAAATTTACTGCTTTCTAGTTTAGGTTTGAATAATCTCGTCTCCTCTCATTAGCGAGGGGAGCGTATCTAGGATTTGCTTTTGCATCTTAATAACCCTTCATGTCGTGCCCTTCTATCATTTCACCCCACATCCTCTTCCGAGGAGAACGAGCAGACTGTCTCTCCTGCATTCTGATTTCTTTCTTTTCCGATTTTCCCCTAGCATATTTCTGCATCACATTGATCATATCATTTTGCTAGCATTGTCATGTTCAGCTTGGGGAAAATCGACTTTTGTGTGCATGTTTTCGTGTGTCGTTGTCGTGTGTTTGTGTCTTTGAGTCCTTCGTTGCGTTTTATATCTTTTATTTTGTATGTTTCTTTCTCTTTATTTTCCGGTTTCGTTCGTGTGTTTTTCGTGTTTTTCATTTTTTGTGTCCGTGCACCTCCCCCATTTTCATTGCCCTCCCGTATTTACTACTATTGCATTGAGGACAATGCAAGTTTCAGCTTGGGGGAGTCACACTTCGTGCGTCATTTGTCTCTTTTTCTTCGTTATTTGAGTCGTTTTTCTCCGTGTTTTTCTTTTTTTTTTCTTTTTCTTTTCTTCTTTTTATCTCTTTCTCCTAGAGATGAACCCTATGATGAATTGCCACGAAAATCACACGTGCACCTTGCACAGCTTCGATAATCACATTCACTAACCCTAGGATATCGAGTCCTCTTGCATTTCATGCATCGCGGGTCCACTTAGATTTTTGTGAGTCGTGCGTCGTGCCTAGCTGTTTGGTGTGCTTCTACCTTGTGATTATGTTTTATATACCTATCCTTGGTTGACCCCTAGATTATCATGCTTCGATTTGAATATGCGGTATTTGCTTCTACTATCTGCTTCTATATGCATGCTATATTTATATCGTATATTTCAATTCGCATGTGTCAGGATTCCACAAATAAGGACTAGGATAACCCATTTAGCCTATGCTCTGATTAGCGAGAAATATCTCCTTTGTCCAAGTGTTTAGAATCCGATTTCATTTTTTATTTTACTTGGTGCAAATCCCCTCGTCGTGTACCGTTCTCCTACTTGGGAGAGTACACATGTAAATATCCCAATTCCCAAAAATCCAAAAAAGGGAGAAAAGAAAAGAAAAACCCAAAAAGGTGAGAAATCAAAAGAAAAGAAAAAAAATACAAATACCCAAAACCCAAAAAAAATTCCAGTGTGAATATTTTCCTACTTGCCGTGAATAAGGGGAAGGCGAGAATTTGCACCGAGTGTTCTACTCCACATCTTCTCAACCTCCATCGTTTTCGAAAACACTTGGCATAGGGACCTTCTAGCGATTACCTAGGCTATAGTGTGGTGATTTCCTAGTCCCTAGCTGTGGAGTCCCCGATGCATGATACGCTTCTATTCTTATACTCTTCTCATGCATGCTTGAGCTAATATTCACCGCAATTTCAAATTGAATCGATATTTGGGTCTTTCTTTGGGTATGTGTATATGGAGCTTTATTGCACAATGTAGATAGTGATACCGTTTGCTAGCACACGACCACGCTCACTCGCGCCTCACCGCGTGGGCCCACGACACTTGTTTGGACTCACATTCCTTGGTTTAGTGTTGTGTTTTGTCGTATGCTTGCTGCGTGTGGCGTGTTTGATTTTGTTGGCCCTTATGGGCGATCTAGGATATAGAGTTCTCTTTTTCTCTCCTTCTCTCTATTTTCTCCCTCCGAGCTCCTACTCTCACTCGTCTTCCTCGAGTACGAGGACGAGTTCAGCTTGGGGGATTTTGACGTGCGTTTATATTTCATATATTTGCGCACGTTTTCTTCCGTGTTTCTCCGTATTTTCCGCCGTCTTTTATTTGTTTTCTTGTATTTTCTTGTTTTCTTTCACTTTTCCATGTTTTTGGTATTTTGCAGGAATTTCTAGCATTTTGGACATAAAAACGACGATATCACAAGTCCCCGGCGCAACGGAAGGAGTCGCGCGTGACCCAGGGGGTCAAACGACGATGATTGCATCATTCAGCCCCTCACCCGATCGGTTGAACAAAGTCAACCGATCGGGTGATGCATGCGTGCACCACCCGGTCTCAGCTAGAGCTCAAGCGGATGTCACCCGACCGGTTCTCAGGCCGGTTCATTGCGACCGTTTCTCTGTCTTTTCGGGCCAAATGCCAACCGATCGGGTGACTCTCACCCGATCGGTTCATCTGTAGCTGATTCTGAGGAGCCAAAACACGGGCATCCAACCGACCTCTTCACCCGATGGCGCCATGATCCAACCGGTCACCCCAAGAACTCAACCGACCGGTTCATCTGACCGGGTGAAGCTCCGCCGTTTTCTGTTTATTATTTGTAACAGATCACCCGATCGGTTGACTTGTCAACCGATCGGGTGGCGTTTTTCCTTTGGTTTTGGACCCGATCCGTTAGGGCTCGGAATGAGGGCTATAAATACCCAATGCTGGCCGACTTTTAGGGCATCTTCTTTTTGGATCTTCTTCAGCTTTTCTAGGGCATTTTGCCCCTTTCTCTTGTTAGTCTTAGGTTAGTTTAGATTAGGTCTTTTGTTCAATAAGTCTTGTATTGGATTGGAGGTTCAAAATCAAGATAAGAATTTCTTTCTCTTGTTCTCCATTTTTTGTGTTGTATTTCTTTTGCTTCATGATGAATGTTTGTATGTCTTTTGTGTTGTTTGTTTATATGTTTTTCATCATGGAGTAGTATTGATGAACCCTAATACGGGTTAGGGTAGGATTGATGCTTGGTTGTTTCATTTGACTTGGTTGCATGGCATGTGTTTGATGAAATGCGTCAATGGGGATTTCTAGCAATCTGGGTCCAATTCGTATGGCAACACACTAGATGTGTTGGGGATTGGGGTCCGGTGCTTGTACTGTCAAGATCCGCTTCGATGTATTGCTAGAAATCACATTTGACCTATTTGGCCATTAGGGTTACGCGGGGGTGTTTCATTGTCATTGGCGGGAGAAAGACCACCTCTGACCGTCGGGCCAAGGGAGAATAAACTTGGCGGTTGACTCCCTAGCCATAGCTCACGCCCCCAGTGCAGACATCGAGTCCTCACGCGCGGGAGCGGCTTGGACGAAGTGTTGGGAGATATCATTGTGGCCTTAATGCTCCCAGTTGCGGAAGGTGTTAATGGAAATGGGAATGCCCACCGTCTGGAACCGGGTAGGCCTAGCGTGCTTGGCACCGACCGGAATATCGGGCCATGGACGCTAGGTACCACCTTTTGGGGCAATGTCTCACCCTGGGTCAAGTCAAATGTCAAGTGTCATGAGTGCTCTAGCCCATGTTAGCGGGGATTCATTTCGTGTCCTTTTCATTTCTTTCCCTTATTCCTACACTTCCACCCATATCATCCGTGTAGCTAGCACACAACCTAGGCGAGGCTAGTAGCCACTCAAGCCATCCATCTCCCTGAGTTCGATAAACCCGCACCCTACACTAACCGTGCACTTGCGGTAAAACGACACCGCGCCCATACCGTAAACGGGGCACCGGTCACTTCCGCTAGGAACACACCCCCATTTGGAAAGAAACCCACTTTGGGTGGACCTCCAAAGAAGGGTCATGCTTTCATGTTTACCATGCCACGTAGGAACACACATCCTACCCCACATGTTAGCACATATGATGATTTCTATGCTTCGCATCCACGAGCACGTGCACACCATGTGAGACACCCTCATGCACGTGTTCCTCCACATTCATATGCTCATCTTCATTATCATATGAATAATTATCATCGTGCACCGTTGCATCATGTTCCTTATGCCTATCCACGACATGCATCACGTAGAAATCAACAACGCATGCATGCTCCCAATAGGATTAGGGCTCCCAAAATCTTCACTATTTGGAGCCCAAAGGACACAAACATGAATGAAAAACAAGTGTATATGAATTCTTATTTTATGAATGTCGTTCATAATGATAATTATGTGGGGAAGTCTAAGTCCAATTGGACTTGGCTTCCAAAAGTCTAATTTCTTAGGACCCAATGTCCTTGGGTACCATGGTATGATATCTTATCTTTAGGTACGCAAGGATAAGAGAAGGAGCATCAAATCAAATTTTAGCTCCATATTAAGTTTTTCTAGGTTCAATCCACCATGGGATACCAACCCTACCAACTCCATGATTTGCAAGGATTTTCATTCAATTGGAGTTGATGGTGCTTGAGTGATGCACCAAAGTAGGGGGAGCTTAATGTTGTAAGTATATTCATACTTTTGATTTACTTTGGTATCCATATGTGTTGATTGCATGCAATGGTAGATCATCTACATAGGTAGACTATATTACAATTGATGTCATTTTGTGCTAGAATTGTGTTTGCCATAGTTTTATGATGCTCTATCTATTTTTGGCATAACATGTTTGCATATTACTTTTGGTATCAATTCACTACATTTGGTATTCTCATTGGATGTATGTCGCTCGACGATTATCTTGGTTAAATAGAATTCTTTCTATGGAAACATAGAATTGTTTTCCATGCACTCTATTTAACTAAGAATGTTGATTTTGGAGAGTATGTTCCAAAATTCAATAAGTGAAATTGATTTGAGTCTTGATGATTTCGTTTTTCGATTTTTGCCTATGGCTTGATGATTTCGTTTTTCGATTTTCGCCTGTGGTTTGATGATTTCGATTTTTCGATTTTCGCCTATGATTTGATGATTTCTGTTTTCAATTTTCGCCTATGGCTTGAGGATTTCGATTTTCGTTTTTTGATGGTCTCATTGGCACGCTTTGATTTTATTCGGTATTTTACATTGGTGTCATTTGGACCGTGGTCGTATTCTTCGACTCCCTTGCATTATTTTTTAGCCATTGGTTTTGTCGTTGATCTCCTCCCGCTCTTTTTGCTAATACCAAAGGGGGAGAGATATAATAATGACAATGTGCTAATTAATAATTCAAAGGAAGTTACCATGAATCTAATTTGATGTGTTAAATTCAGGGGGAGTGAAGATATAAAAATGGATTTAGATCCTATATGTCAATAATAGGATTCATATTTTATATTTCCCTCGCCTGCTTGATGCGTATGAATATTATTGAATACGGAACTAACGTGTCATCAATGCAGGGGGGGTAAGTAAATTTCATTTGAATTATTATTATTGATTATTATTTATGTTGGTTTGTCATCACCAAAAGGGGGAGAATGTTGAGTATTGATTCCCCGGATTTGGTTTTGGATGATGAGCAAACATAAATATCGTATACTAACAATTTGTGAGCGCAGTTATGGAGATCGTCGCCAAAATACTACGCACATCTAAAGCGACGTTTCAAGACTTCTCAATACACGTGATCGTGTGCCTGAAGCTTCGTTGAAGCTCAAGGAGCAATATTGAAGTCAAGAAGAATGAAGATTGAAGCTTTGAAGACGGTTCGTCATGTATTATTTATTGTCTTCTAGCTTCATTAATTAGAATGTTAAGCCTTGAGTAGGACTTACTTTATTATCTTCATTTCGCTCATATCTTAGAGCTAGGATTATCATAGAAGCCATTAGAATCGATCCCGAAGCTTAGAGCTTCTTCCCTCGGCTTCTAGTGCATGTTAGTTGGTTCAAGTAGAGTCACCAACCGACTAGATGACGATCTAGTCGGTCGGTAACTCTACATGAACCGACTAGAATGTCTTGCTCATTTCAGCTCATTCCCTATTGATCAATTAGTCGGTCAAAGAAGAGTCACCGACCGACTAGATGACGATCTAGTCGGTTAGGAATCCTTCTCAGACCGACTAGTTATCATTGCCTAAAATCAGCCTGAGTTACTGTTTCAAGTTAGTCAGTCAAAGAACGTTTATCGACCGACTAGTTGAGAAACTAGTCGGTCAGCACTTGTTCTTAAACCGACTAATTCATCTTGAAGTCAGCCTACTATATTTCGACTGTTAGTCGATCAAAGATCATTCACCGACCGACTAGTTGTGAAACTAGTCGGTCGACAAGTCTTCTTAGACCGACTAGTTGTCATCTCCTGTACTTCGACCTTTTAGCTGTTCAACCGTTAGTCGGTCTACGTTGTATCACCGACCGACTAGTTGATGAACTAGTCGGTCAGTGATCCTTCTTTGACCGACTAGTCTGGTTCAGAATAGAGCCGTTGGGAACTTTTCCAACACGATTTTCATTGCCTCTATAAATTCAAACCTGATTCGTTTGAGGCAAGGTTAGAGGTCCAATATACAAGTAATTTCAGACCTAAGAGAAGAGTTTTCTCAAGCTAATTCTAAGCTCTCTCTTCTCACCAAGAATCTCTCCCTTCACTCTTTGAGCAAATTCCTCAAGAGAGATTCTCTCCATTGTGAGCCTTTCAAGCCAAGAGCTTGATTCTAGTCACCATACTCCACCCTTGGCTTCCTTTGCTGGTCAACTTCTTGAAGCTAGGGTTTGGTGGCATCATCTTCCCCAAAATCCATCTTTGCCCTAATTTGGTAAGATTTACTCAAGGCATATGATTTTGTGGTAAGTGTTTCTTTATTTCATTTCAATCGTTATTTGAATTGTTCTCTCGGTTGTGAGAGAAGTGCGTGATCCCAGGTTGTGGGAGTCATATTTGTATTTTGTATGATTTGGTCTTGTGAAGGTTTTCACAAGAATTTCATAGTGGAAATCTTGAGTTAGGGTTTCTAACTCAAGTATCCGGAGGGGATCCGGGTGGTTGGGACGTAGGATCACCGAAAACAAGTCAGGGAGACTTTGGTGGATCCGAACCCGTTACTTGCTTTGTTTGCGTTTGACTATCTATTGTTGATTGTTGTTTATTCCGCATTGTCGTTTGTTTCTTGCACAATAATTAGGAATAACTATCTTGATTATTTTAAAGTATTATTCACCCCCCTCTAGTACTTGTGCAGTAGCTTCACAGGGCACATCACCAAGTGGATTGTGAAATGTGGAAAGGAAAGAATGGAAATGGTGGTTGATATGTGATTCTTTTGTTACGCATTAATTTTTAATTGAAATGCTAATAAATGATTAAGTCCTCTTAAATGAGGGTGACACGGGGATTGGGGGACACTAAGTTGTGGGGAAAACATAAGGGGCTGAACTGGTGGTTGGTGGCCCTCCTGTTCTTGCCCGAGTGGCGGGGAGTGGCAGAAATGAGGAGAATTGGAGAAATATGAAGGGGAAATAAGGGGAAAACAGGGCTCTTTTAATACGAGCGTGTCTCGGGAAGTTTGCCTGTTCCACCCCAACTAGGGGTGAGGTCCAGTCCCAAAAGGGTCTACCCACTACTTAGGGTCCAAATCACTAATTGATACTTTCATTACTTTTGTAGCATTGGTAAATGTTGCCCACTTGTGTTTATTCTTTACTTGTAGCTCTTATAACTTGCCTTATGTTTTATTATGATGCTAGCTTCCCATATGTTATGTTGGGTATGTAAAGCAGTTGCCATTGCAATTCGGTAATGCCATACTCATATGTTTGGTAGTGTGTTCCCTTTAGATCATTTAACATGTTATGTAATTGTTTGCCTAACCCTCTTTTGCTCTTTAGGTGTTCTTGTTGTTATTCGTTGTACTATCGTCACCCACTCCCTTATACCCTCTGCGTTGATACTATTCTCTTTTCCTATGCATAACTCTATTGGTTGCTTCTTTTGTTACGCATGCCATGTTAGATGTAACACCTTCGCTTGTAACACTTTGCACTCCGTAGTAGTATTAGTGTGTGTTGCATTTAGGGTGGAGTATGGAATTCCTACTAGGTCACGCATTGACGTGCCCCCGTTAACTTTTTCAGGTGTGCTTCTTGGAGATGGCTGTTAGAGCTGGAGGCTGAGTCTGGAGTTCTGGTGTTGGGAGTTGAAGCTTCGGTTGGATGGTGAGGGGGTGAGGAGAGAGCTATGTGTACTTTAGGTTTTATTTTGGGGTGAGAGATGTTTGTACTATATGAATTGATGCAATGGGATGCTTGAGATGTATATGATTTGTTCAGTGTTTCGCTTTTTGTATTTCTCTGTGGCTTGGTCTCGTTCTGTATTTATTAATTGGCTGTTTTGTTGAACACTACATGTACTATTCCCAGCAGCGCGTAGTGGACCTGTAGACATGTTTTTAGTTCTCGTCATGTACCCTGCAGTTCTACGTATTCCAGGGAGCGGGTCATGACACTTTCTTCCCGCGAGCTGATTGCTGGCCAGATCCCTTGAAGGAGGGCTTCACAGGTCCAAGACGCTGGTTCCCTTGTGCCTTCCGGTATTGAGCAGCATTCGCCTCTTTCTCCTGCACAAGGTTGACGTCCGAGCCCTTCCTCCTAGCCAGAAGGTCTTGTTCAATTGCTAGCTGAGCTGGCAAGTCAGTTACACACTTAACGGTTCCATTTAATCTAAGCGTTGTGGCAGCCATATGTAACGACTGGTTTTTCTATATTAGTGTTATCGATATATATATATATGTCTTGGTGGATTTTCTCCTTGCGTGTGATTTCCGTCTCCGTAGATCGCTTTCGTTCGTTTCGTTGTGATTTCCTAGCTTCTTCCTTAAATCGTTGAGCTTGGAGTAAGTCATTCGTGATGAACTTCAGATCGCTCATATTTTAGAGTTAGAGTGATCCTAGAATCCGTAGGAATCTTCTCAAAGCTTCGCGCTTCGATTCGGCACTTTTAGTGCACTTTAGTTGGTTCAAGAAGGGGGACCAACCGACTAGATTGAGATCTAGTCGGTCAGGAAATCTACTGGAACCGACTAGTTCATTGAATCAATTGTACAGGAGTTACTGTTTATCGTTAGTCGGTCTAAGAACATTTGTCGACCGACTAGGTTGCAAACTAGTCCGTCAGCAATCGTTCTTTAACCGACTAGCTCTATGATCATTTTTGATACCAAGTACTATTCATTCTTAGTCAGTCTAAGAACGTTCGTCGACCGACTAGATGAGAAACTAGTCGGTCAGTAGTTGTTCTTTGACCGACTAAATCTAAATCATATTTTTCGTCAGGAGTTACTGTTTACACTTAGTCGGTCTGCGTTGGTCAACCGACCGACTAGTTCCCAAACTAGTCGGTCAGAGGTTGCTCTTTGACCGACTAATCAGTGTCGAAACCCTAATTTCTGGGCAGCCGCCAGCTCTTCCTATTTAAACACCACCCACGATTTCTTTCATCCCTCTTTCATTCTCCTGAGCTGTTTTCTCCCCCAAATCACCTCCAACATTTCCCCAAGCCATTCCTTCCTCCCTTGGAGCTTCCCTCTCGCCATTTAGGCCGGCCACCTCCTCTAGGCCGCCGGAAAACCCCCCAAAATCCCCAAAACCCCATTTCTCCAGATTTTCTCCCCATTTCCAGATCTGAACCGTAGGTTCCCCGGATCGTTTCTTCCGTCGTCGTGCTTGCTCGGCATCGTTCTTCCGCTAACGATTCGGTAATAACTCGATTCTATAATATTCTCATAACCCATTTGTGTTTTTATAAAACCCTAATAAAAACTAGGTTGGATGTTGTTCTAATATTGTTTTGCCATGGCAGCGATCTCATCTCCGTAGTTAGCATTTGTGTGACGGCCTCGTTGATCGTCATCCTTGGTGCTAGGCAAGTGAAACTTGCCTCCTATGGTTTTAGGCCATGTTTTAGGCCACTTTTGTACCGTAGCGTAAAAGAGACTAGACAGTGAAATGATAGCTGCCTTGACGCCTATTTGATCTAGTTTGACAACGAAACTAGATCCGTCACCTCAATTGATCTAGCTTGACAACGAAGCTAGGTCCAACCCTTTTAACTTGTTGTTCATGCATATTAAACTGCCATGTTTAATTCCTTGCCTGTACGCCTTACTACTTGCCATGCTATCCATGTTGAATGTCGCATTCGTAGCACACGCTACAATACTTGTGTTTTCTGGCTCGTGTTCCAGAAGCGGGCCACGTGTGTTGGTTGATAGCCAATGCCCGATCTACTAGTTTCCGTCTAGGCACCTGCTTTTAGCGGGCACAATCCTACGCCAAATTGTGAACCTAAAAACAAGCTCTTGTGCGGGGCAACCCTGGCTCATTTACTGAGCATCGTGTGCAGGGACTCTAGCTTGTTTACATGTGGGAGGGGTAAGGGTTAAGAGGCCAATCAACTGGGAGTCTGCCCGATCAGCAACTTCAGTTGTAAGGCGTAAACTCTGGGTTCTGGGGTAGTGTTAAGCGGCCAATCAGTGTGAATGTCCAACAGTTCAGCTGTAAGACGTACACATCTACAAATAACTTGAAAACGTGACTAGTGAAAAGATTGAGATTGTTAGTAGCTTGGCTACTCTTGACATGCCATGATAATTGTTCTCTTGCACTTATTGTTACACCATGTCTTACTTGTGCACGACGTGTTTACTTGACGTGATTTACTTGACTTGTACTTGTCCGTGTTTATACTTGTAAAACTTGTCATCCATGCCATACTTGCTACTTGTTACTTGTCACTTGCATCTTATCTTATTTGATTACTCACATACTAAACTTGTCATGTTATGCATCAAACTATAACTGCTAGGTTGTTAGTTTACTTTCCTTTCAGTTTCCTTGCCCAAGTCTTTTTAGACTTGTTGACATGTGCCCCTTGCTCTTTTGGGTGACACATGTTAGATCGTGAGCTAGAGGCCGTTGCAGAGGACGTAGTGTTGCTGGCGCTGAGCCAGTGGTTACTGAGGAGGAGTTTGTGGTCATTGGTGACCAGTCTTAGAGGTCGCTTGTGTTCTCTTCCTTGTTTAGGTTTGATGTTAGTTGTTGGTGCGTGGCACCCTTGCTTGTATGTTGTACCTTGTATGGTTTGGGCCTTAGCTTTTCCTTTTGAGCCTGGTGGCTTTTCTGTGATATTGTAGTTTATTTTATGGATATTCTGAGATTGAATAAATTGCTTATTGTCTCACTTCATTATTCTTATCGTTGTTTCGTATTGCGTTGCAAGGACCTGCCAATTTATTGTTGATTGACGCTTATCGGGCTTGGAGCTTTGCAGCTTCAAGTCTGAGCGGACCTTCTCACGTCTCGCCTCCACATTTTTGGGAAGCGGGCGTGACAGGTTTTATTGGTGGCCCATGCAGGTCCATTTGCAAATGCGAACTATCGGAACAACGATAATAATTATATAATGTCCATTAAATAAATTAGAACATCCAAATTATATGCCCGGAGTCTAGGTTTTTAGCGTTCCTATGTCTTAGGTGGCTAGTAGACGTGTTAGAGCACCTGTCCCAGCTTGGTAGGAAATCCATTAGGTCAGGACTATAGTAAGACTTAGTTAGAAGTTTGTGCTTGCTAGTTAGAGGTCCCTGATTGTTGTTAGACTCCATGCTAGTGATTGATATGATAGTCTTAAGAGTTACCTTAGTGGTTCCTGTCTAGCCCTGACCGTGATAGATTCCTAGGATTTCTTTAGCCGTTCGCTTGGGTTCATCGATTTCGGGCCCAACATAACATGATCCCGATTCTCTTAGAACCTTCCCTGAGGCCTCTAATATACTCTAGCCATTATGAAGCCTTAGTGTTAAATTTCCCTTGACCTTTAGTCAACCGATGATTAGGACTCTCTGGTTCAATCTTTTCCTAGTCACTACACTTCGGTGTTACTGACCGTATGTTTTCGCCGTAGTTTTCTTGAATCGTAATTTAGGTGCATGCCTCACACAACCACATTCATTGCCCTAGATTCACATGACCCCCTCCTTACTATTATCGTTGACCTTTCTAATCTTTTCCGTTGCAAATCTTGATTCTTCCAAAGTCGTTTCCAAATTTTTCCTTATTAAAAGTTTCCACTAGATTTAAATTTTGTTTTAAACCTCCTTTTAGTATATTTACATTACTTCCGTTTGAGCTAAAAGTCATTCTTAGATTTTGAAGACTATTTGGTCGTAATTTTAAAATTACTATCCTGTAACTATTTTTCTAACATATATCGTCCGCACTTGATTTTAAACTTTAGTACTATTTCGATAATTCGATATACCACCTTTTCTAATATTGCGAAATTCATTTTAGCTATTTACCATACGTACTTTAAAGTAATTCTTTCAAGATAAATAGAACTCCAATTAATTTATGAATATATACTAATTATAAGTTGTCGTACTCGTACTTCAAGTCTTTATACCAACCCGTTCTTGTGGCAAATCCTTGTTTCCCCTAAAAAGTATTTTCAATGTTCCTCTTTCGCTAAGTTTAAATTTGTTCGAAAACTTTTAATATATATATTAGATATCATACTCTTTCGCGACTTAAATTTAATTGTTCTTTTCTAAACATTGAAACTTTTGTCGAGATTTTTGATTATTAGTTTATAATATTTTCCAGCCCATGTTTTCATATCGATATAAATGTCTTGCCCCTTTTCATATACCAATTTTATTCTGAACCGTACTGCTGTTTTTCCTAACCTGAATTATAATTTTCTTTTCTTACTTATGTCATTAAAACTTATTCGAATACCGCATCGTGCTTACTTCTTATATACCTTTCAAGTCACATGGGACTTCAGCTTTCAGCAAGTCGATTTTATGCTCAACGTTTTCCCTAGTTCAGATTTTCGTAAAATTACTTTTCGAAACCATTTCCTGAGTTAGACCTCCATAATTCGGTTTTAAAGCTTTATTACCAATTTAATAATTCTATATATATCCTCCCACTTGCTTCCATACAACTAAGATGTTATTATCTTTCCATTCATCATACATATTTCTAAAGATGATTTCTAGAATAGAACTTCAATTATTTTTATATATCAGTACTATGTTCGTTGTGCTCGTGTGTTAAGACCCTTGTATAAATCAGTTTCTGCTGGCGAACCAGGATTCTCTAAAAAGTACTTTCAATACGGTTTATTGGAACTTCTCTTCAGTTTTAAAACTTGGAAAAACATTTGGTATGAGCATAAACCCTCTACACTATATTGGATCTGATTTCATTCCTTGAACCTCGAAACTTTTTCCCAAAATTTTTAAACTACTGCCGCATAACATTTTCTAACATACGCCCTATATGTTCGTGTAAATGATTTACTTTTACTCGTGATAGCTTTATATAAGCTAAATAAACCATTTCCTCTTATTATATATATTCGACTCAAACTTATTTCGAACGACTCATTTTATTGACCGGTTTCGTACTTTTCGTTTTGACTTATATCTTTTACACACTATTTTCCATGTATCCTAATGGAGCATCATTACATCATTACACGACCGTTCTCATGCTTTTCGATCCTTCTATTCGTCATGCTTTTGATTTCAGTTGCTTTCCTTTTGTCTGGCCAATAGAGCTTGTCGTCGCCGTGTCAACCTTAACATAGTTTGGTGGGCCCCATTAGTGTAATTTGTTGTGTCGTCGTAGTGTATTAAATTTCATGATGCATATGAAGTTGTTTGTGGTTGGTATTGGTATGTTGTGTGTAGGTAGTTATGTATTAGCTGCATGAGTATAAGTGTGATATACATATGATAGTAGGATTATAATTGTTTGATTGGTATTGCTTGTTTTTATGAGATGTCGTATGCGCGTATACCATGAGGTATACCCGACTACTGCACATCTTAACTAATGGATGAAGTAAATGTATTGATGTACCAATTATAGATGGATGGATATGGTATGAATATATGATACTTGTATGTGACTATACGATGACTGCATTTATTAGGGAGAGTATTGAAATTATAAGTGTGCTGATGTTTGTAATAATATCATGGTATATGAAGTGATTGAAATATGTGATATTACCTGATTAGATATTAAGGGTGTTTGACATTTTGATATGTATATGGTTATGTTGGTAGACGTGTATGCATTAGATAGTATTGGTATATGTATGGATGCTGTGTTATGTATATGGAATTATTCTGCTATGATTTTGAGTCTCACTCAAGCTTGAGTGGGTATACTCTATGTACGTTGGTGTATTTGTATGTGGTTGGTGTATAGTGATGGATGATGTATGTATAATGTTTGGATTGTTTGTGTCCGGTTGTGTTACGCACATGATTGTGGGTCACTAAACCAGTATAAAGTTATAGGCGTTGGTCTTGTGGTATAGTTATTTATTAGGGGCTTGCATGCGTGAATATATATATGTGCTAGCTAAAACTAAGTGTGTATGTGGGCTGAGTATATATTGGTAAATATGAATGAAATGTTAGCGTGTGTGGGTGTGCACCATGCACGGGTAAGTATGTGCTTGGTTATAAGTTTTGGTGACTATAATATGTGTGGCGTGCCGTGGGTATAATTATATGGCCGTATGTGATGTGAAGTTATAGTGAAATATTTGCATGTATTGGAATGGCTATAAATTATGAAATTATAATGATGGTGGAAGTATATTAAATATAATAACTTGAGTTTAGAATGGTGTAGTGTGATTACGTGTTTGGTATTGGATGTATACTAGGAGATATAGGGAGTAGTGTATTCTTATTGCCTTGTTCTTAGGTAGCTACCTAACGTAAAGTGTTACGATGGTATTTACTAGTGTGAACTATTTAATTGGTTGTGATTATATGGACTAATGTTTGGTGCTAGGTAAGTAATAGCTATATAAGGGATGTATGTATATATATGATTGAGATACATGTATGAGTATGAATGGCTATGATAGGAATAAGTGTATGATGTGCGTGAATATATATATATATATATATATATATATATATATATATATATATATATATATATATATATATATATATATATGTATGTATGTATACATGTTGGTAGTGTTAATGTTTGATTACCTAGTGCGAATATAAGCACTTGTAATAACTATACCTGATTGAATTTGATATGATTAGGGTAGTTACTAGAGCGACTAGATATGTTAGAAAGTCCGAGGACGGACTTTATTCTAAGGTGGGTAGGATGTAACGACTGGTTTTTCTATATTAGTGTTATCGATATATATATATGTCTTGGTGGATTTTCTCCTTGCGTGTGATTTCCGTCTCCGTAGATCGCTTTCGTTCGTTTCATTGTGATTTCCTAGCTTCTTCCTTAGATCGTTGAGCTTGGAGTAAGTCATTCGTGACGAACTTCAGATCGCTCATATTTTAGAGTTAGAGTGATCCTAGAAGCCGTAGGAATCTTCCCGAAGCTTCGCGCTTCGATTCGGCACTTTTAGTGCACTTTAGTTGGTTCAAGAAGGGGGACCAACCGAATAGATTAAGATCTAGTCGGTCAGGAACTCTACTGGAACCGATTAGTTCATTGAATCAATTGTACAGGAGTTACTGTTTATCGTTAGTCGGTCTAAGAACATTTGTCGACCGAATAGGTTGCAAACTAGTCGGTCAGCAATCGTTCTTTAACCGACTAGCTCTATGATCATTTTTGATACCAAGTACTATTCATTCTTAGTCGGTCTAAGAACGTTCGTCGACCGACTAGATGAGAAACTAGTCGGTCAGTAGTTGTTCTTTGACCGACTAAATCTAAATCCTATTTTTCGTCAAGAGTTACTGTTTACACTTAGTCGGTCTGCGTTGGTCAACCGACCGACTAGTTCCCAAACTAGTCGGTCAGAGGTTGCTCTTTGACCGACTAATCAGTGTCGAAACCCTAATTTCTGGGCAGCCGCCAGCTCTTCCTATTTAAACCCCACCCACGATTTCTTTCATCCCTCTTTCATTCTCCTAAGCCGTTTTCTCCCCCAAATCACCCTCCAACATTTCCCCAAGCCATTCCTTCCTCCCTTGGAGCTTCCCTCTTGCCATTTAGGCTGGCCACCTCCTCTAGGTCGCCGGAAAACCCCCAAAAATCCCCAAAACCCCATTTCTCCAGATTTTCTCCCCATTTCCAGATCTGAACCGTAGGTTCCCCGGATCGTTTCTTCCGTCGCCGTGCTTGCTCGGCATCGTTCTTCCGCTAACGATTCGGTAATAACTCGATTCTATAATATTCTCATAACACATTTGTGTTTTTATAAAACCCTAATAAAAACTAGGTTGGATGTTGTTCTAATATTGTTTTGCCATGGCAGCGATCTCATCTCCGTAGTTAGCATTTGTGTGACGGCCTCGTTGATCGTCATCCTCGGTGCTAGGCAAGTGAAACTTGCCTCCTAGGGTTTTAGGCCATGTTTTAGGCCACTTTTGTACCGTAGCGTAAAAGAGACTAGACAGTGAAATGATAGCTGCCTTGACGCCTATTTGATCTAGTTTGACAACGAAACTAGATCCGTCACCTCAATTGATCTAGCTTGACAACGAAGCTAGGTCCAACCCTTTTAACTTGTTGTTCATGCATATTAAACTGCCATGTTTAATTCCTTGCCTGTACGCCTTACTACTTGCCATGCTATCCATGTTGAATGTCGCATTCGTAGCACACGCTACAATACTTGTGTTTCCTGGCTCGTGTTCCAGAAGCGGGCCACGTGTGTTGGTTGATAGCCAATGCCCGATCTACTAGTTTCCGGCTAGGCACCTGCTTTTAGCGGGCACAATCCTACGCCAAATTGTGAACCTAAAAAAAGCTCTTGTGCGGGGCAACCCTGGCTCATTTACTGAGCATCGTGTGCAGGGACCCTGGCTTGTTTACATGTGGGAGGGGTAAGGGTTAAGAGGCCAATCAACTGGGAGTCTGCCCGATCAGCAACTTCAGTTGTAAGGCGTAAACTCTGGGTTCTGGGGTAGTGTTAAGCGGCCAATCAGTGTGAATGTCCAACAGTTCAGCTGTAAGGCGTAAACATCTACAAATAACTTTAAAACGTGACTAGTGAAAAGATTGAGATTGTTAGTAGCTTGGCTACTCTTGACATGCCATGATAATTGTTCTCTTGCACTTATTGTTACACCATGTCTTACTTGTGCACGACGTGTTTACTTGACGTGATTTACTTGACTTGTACTTGTCCGTGTTTATACTTGTAAAACTTGTCATCCATGCCATACTTGCTACTTGTCACTTGTCACTTGCATCTTATCTTATTTTATTACTCACATACTAAACTTGTCATGCTATGCATCAAACTATAACTGCTAGGTTGTTAGTTTACTTTCCTTTCAGTTTCCTTGCCCAAGTCTTTTTAGACTTGCTGACATGTGCCCCTTGCTCTTTTGGGTGACACATGTTAGATCCTGAGCTAGAGGCCGTTGCAGAGGACGTAGTGTTGCTGGCGCTGAGCCAGTGGTTGCTGAGGAGGAGTTTGTGGTCATTGGTGACCAGTCTTAGAAGTCGCTTGTGTTCTCTTCTTTGTTTAGGTTTGCTGTTAGTTGTTGGTGCGTGGCACCCTTGCTTGTATGTTGTACCTTGTTGGCCATGTTTGGGCCTTACCTTTTCCTTTTGAGCCTGGTGGCTTTCTGTGATATTGTAATTTATTTTATGGATATTCTGAGATTGAATAAATTGCTTATTGTCTCACTTCATTATTCTTATCGTTGTTTCGTATTGCGTTGCAAGGACCTGCCAATTTATTGTTGATTGACGCTTATCGGGCTTGGAGCTTTGCAGCTTCAAGTCTGAGCGGACCTTCTCACGTCTCGCCTCCACATTTTTGGGAAGTGGGGCTTGACACCATATCTAGCGACGGTGGAAGACTATTCAGAATAGTTGCCACTTGAAGCTTCTCAGGAATTTCAGTTCATGCAGTAGCTAGGTCCTTAGCCATGACAATCATTTTGTTCACGTGTTCAGTGACATTGTCACCTTCCTGCATACGACACGAATTATATCTATGCAGCAGGAGTTGTATGTTCATATCAGATGTGATGTCATACTTATCCTTAATAGACTGCCACATATCCTTGGCAGTACTACAGTTTTCGAACATTTTTATAGGCTATCATCCATGAACATGAGCATGAGACTTCTAGCTTTCTTGTCATTTATTGTCCACTGATCTAGCTCTCTCTTCTGAGCATCGGTGGGATTTTCAGGGAGAGTAGGGGCAGTGGACTCAATGACACTATCTAAATTGTCATGGATAAGCCCGTATTTGATTTTCCGGTGCCACATGTCATAGTTGGAACCGTTCAGGTGTTCTATCTTAGCTAGTTCAGACGCAATTAACTTACTTGCCATTTTCACTGATTGAGAGATAAATTACAGTTTGTAAATAATGGTGAATCAATTACAATTAAAAAGGAAAAAAATAATAAATTAAACTGCAATTTAAAAGTTTAAAGAAATAGTTTAAAGAAATATCACTTTTAACTTAAAATAATTTGTAATGTTAAAGATTACAAACTGAATTTTTTAAAAAAAAATTAAATCTGTAATTAAAATAAATTTTAATTTTAAAAAAATATAAACTGAATTTTCAAAATATAACTTTTAGGAATATATTTTATAATTACAAACTTATTTTAAAAAAAAAATAAATCGACAAATTCAGAAATTTATTTTATAATTTAAAATTACAAACAACCACACTTAGAATTCAACTGCAATTTAAAATAAATACTACAAGTATAATATTAACTATCACAAATTTTATAATTAATGAGTCGTGGGCGAATTTTATTAGGTTCAAGTAGGAGGGGTGCTAACTAAGGAAATTTAATAAATGCATAAATATTAAAAATAATAGTGCTGAAGAACCTGATTTAGACCCGTATCACACAGTTGTGCTGAAAAAATCTGCCGAAATAAGTTTCGCAAAGAATGATTCTTCGTTCAGGTACGGTTTCGGAGTTGTTGCAGTTTGAGAGTTCTATCTGGCAGGCGCACGCGCAACGATGAACATAGAAAGTGATCTACTTGGTGCTATACACAAATGAAGTTGAGCGGCCCGGCTTGATTCTTTTGTCCCTGAAAATAAAGAAATGGGTTTATAGAGGCTGGCACAGCTTCCTAATAAAGATAGGTGTGAGGGACCAATTTGTATACAAACAAAAATAAAATAGTCTATTGATTCTTTGACCAAAAAGAAGAGATGCCTTTTGGATTTGATTCACAGGAAAATGGGATTGAAAATGGGAAAGAGCCTGTCAGTAAATAAGAAAAGCACTGTGAAAATGGGGCCCGCAGATTGAATTAGTGCAGGTAACCGACAGGCTTTCAAATCAGGTTGGGAAATGGGAACAATAAAAATAAATGGAGAAATTGAATGCAAAATTGCCGAAGAGAAGAAATTCAGAAGCAATGTTGCGTAAGGGCTAAAAAGAAGAAAGAGAAGCTTGGAATTTGAATTTTGAATTTTGAATCAGAAAAGTTAAACTAGTTTTAAGAAGAGATATTTTTAAAATATTTATATGAAAGATTTATTTTAGTAGTTTATAATAATGATAATGATAGCTACCATGCAAAAGTTAGAAGTGGATACAGATACGGATACGGGGACAGAAATGTCAAACAACGGATACTGGGAGAGGATAAAATATACGAGGGAAAATACAGATATAATGTATCGATAAAACTGGTCGTTACACGAGCCGCCGCCGCCTCTTCCCGAGTCGCCCACAGCCGTCGCCGCCTCTTCCCGACTCTCCCGCCGCCGCCGCCGCCTCCCAGTTAACTTTTTCCCCTCCCTCTCTTCCACTCAAATACCCATCCCTCTCTCCTCCTCCTCAAGCTCCTTCCCCCTGCACCTTTCCCAAACACCCCTCATACCCCCTTAGCCTCAACCGAGCTAGACTCCCGCTCGGTCGATTTATGCACATTAGTTCTCCTCGCCTGACATTACTCCCTATTATTTCAGGTACATGTCTTCTACATAGAAGGGCAATTCTCGGATCAGCTTGGGGGATACTCCCGATCATCAGCAGTCACGTGATCGATCACATCGCCGCATCATTCGTGTCGGTACACCATTCCCCTATATACTTTACATACTGCTGCATATTTTTATACTGCTTGCAAGATGCCGCCACGCCGTGCAAGAGCCACAAACGTCGACACCAGCACACCAAACCCTAGGCCCACTCGACGCATGCGTCGTACACGCTCACCCACACCGGACCATATTGTTGGCGAATCATCCACCACTTCACCTCTACTAACCAACGCCCCAACCCCTCCTAATCGTCTTCATATCGGCGACGAATCATATGACGTTACCTTCCGTGACGCTGACCAGGGCGATCAGTTCATTGCCATGCTCCTACTCATAGGTCAGGGAGGCGGCATTACTGGATAGTCCGTTGAACAGTACCTCCCACGCCTCCGCAACCTAGTTAGGCATTGGCGAACTGACCCACCTATCGAGCCACAAGCACCACCCACATCTCCTGATCCAGAGCAGAGGGACCCATCACCACTCCCAGAGGGTGGTGCCTCTGCTTTTTCTCTTCGGGGCCCTGATCTTATATAGCTTGGGGAAGGATCCTCTATGCATCATTCCATACATATGCATCATTTTTATTCATCATTGCATCATATCATGTTTTTATTTCTTTTGCACAGTTTTTATTTTATATTCCCCACCTGCCCACACACCCTATTTAGCATCATCTCCGCCTACTAGCGTTTTCTCAGCAGTGAGGACACTGCTGGGTTTAGCGTGGGGGATGAGCGCTACTCCTTTATTTTTCATTTTTCTTTTATATTTTCCTCCCTTCTTCAGCTTTTTTAGTTTACTTTTCTACTCATTTTTCGCCTTTTTATATATTTTCTCATTCAGCACCATGTTTTTCTTTGTGCCATGCATGCATACCTCTTTTCATTTTTCTATTTTATCCGCCCTTTTTCTTTTTATGCTAAGGATTTTCTGCATGATGATACTTCTCGTAGCCCTAGTAGTTACTCACTGTGCTTATTACTTGCTGACATGCTATTTAGGGTAGTTTCAGTTTTACTTTCTATATACGTGCATATTCTTTTGCTGATCTATCTGAATTGATGCCTGATAGGAATTGAAAACCAAATGCATGAAATAATATCTAGTATGTGCTTAGTTGGGCAATGCACCTAGGTTCACGCATCATTAGAACACTTGGAGCATCTGCTTTCTATCTTATTCACTTCTGTTTGCATGCTTGATGTTATTGTGCTTATTACTGCATGCTTTTCAGTATTTATCTAGATGAATGAAAATATCCATGCTAGTTATGAGTTTAATTAGAGTATTATCATATTGAATCGTTGCGCACCTCTTATTAGTGAACCAAGTGAATCATTATTTTCCTTCTCCACACATCTTTATAATTCTCTACATATCAGTTGGTTTCACCCCGACAGCTATCCTTACCGCATCTCACTTCCCAAAAATCACAAAAAGAAATATAGCTTCTAAATAAAATGAAATGAAAAAAAATGTGAAAAAGAATAGAAAAATAAAGAAAAGAAAGAAATAAAATCTTTTTGTATCCTTTTATTAGAAGCTATCACATATACTGGGAAAAATATCTTAT
Source organism: Scilla litardierei (assembly GCA_030789695.1). Lineage (NCBI taxonomy): Eukaryota > Viridiplantae > Streptophyta > Magnoliopsida > Asparagales > Asparagaceae > Scilla > Scilla litardierei. The sequence continues at coordinate 408,368,747 of CM061142.1, read as the reverse complement.
TCCTAGATGTGACGCCTCGAGCTAAGCTTGGGAGGTGAACCAATTGATCATATGAGTGAGTATACCATTAGAGTGGAGACGGTGCACAATGGGGAGATTTGATAATGCTTGCACTTTACGAAATACTTTGGTTTTTGGAGAATTTTCATGATTCGAAGTTGATATCTGAATAGCATGATTCTTTCCCTTCTCTATTGCATGCTGGTGTAATTTCTATATGCTCCATGTGTATCTATTGATTAAAAAGTGCATTGCCAACTCTTTTTATACTAGACTCTATGGACTGCATGAGATTGATATGAGTTGATGGCATTATTTTAATAGATCCCTATTTTTGCCTCTAATTGCATGCTAGACATATGATTAGTAAAACTTGAAAACACCATTAGCATGTATCTTTACTATTCAGAGCATCAGGATATACTGCTGAGTCTTGAGATCTGATTGAATAACCTTAGCACCCTCCATCTATCTCTATTCTCCTATTATTTTTTTTATTTTTATTTTTATTTCCTTTTGTTTATCTCCCTGCGTACCTAGTATTAGTCTTCCTCGAGGACGAGTAAGAGGTAAGCTTGAGGGATTTTGATGTGTCCGTATTTTACATCTTTTCATAGCATCAGGCCATTGCATTTCATGCCATTTTCGCACCCAAATCCCGTACTTTCCTACGATATTGCAATTCTAACGTTATATTCAAGTTTCGTAGTGTTTTATGGATATTCAGTGATTTTGTGGCGATTCAGGACCCATTTTGGATATGGACACATCTGACATGCCAGTGAGGTCGCCGAGTTTTGGGAGCCATGGGAGGAGTGGAGGAGAGAGCAAGAGGAGAGGAGAAGCTGCAGAAGCTTCAGCAAATATTTTCCCAGGCGACTCGACCGAGCAGAGGCAAGACGAAGAATGGACCAGATACGCATGATGCTCGGACCGAGCACTCATAGTGCTCGGTCAAGCAGTCCCTAAGTCCGACGCTCAGCCAACCTCCTACACGGCCCAAGTAGATCTTTTGGCAATCGAGTCAGCTGGCTGCTCGACCGAGCAGAGCTGACTCGGACCGAGCATACGGAGTGGCAATTTTTTGAGAAGCGCGACTCCCTGACGTACTCGACCGAGCAGAAGGGTTGCTCGACCGAGCAGCCGACCGAGCAATCTCCTGCTCGACCGAGTCACTGACTCGGTCGACGACGCTGAAGGCTAATTTTGGAAATTTCGTGTGGCCATCTGTTCATCTGTTGCGTGATTGGGGAGTGAAGTGTGGATCTGGGTTGCTGCGTTAGGGGAGTTCTTTCTTTTGTTAATTTTTGGGAATTACTTTTAGAGAGAGAAGAGATTAGAAAAGGTTGTTGGATCTAAAACTAATATTCTGGAAGATTATTGAATTGCTTTTGGAGATCTACTATTCTCTGCGTTCCGGAATTCTTGGTATTTCTTTGGAATTGTTACTCGTTGTTTTTCTTCGTCTTCGGCACGTAAGCTATTCAATCCTTATTCGATTAATTTTCTACGATGTTTTCTATTGCAAAAATCATATTTTTATTCGTTAAAATCGCTATGAGTAAGTAGTCCCTTCTAGGATTGATGGGTTAGCCCTAATACTTTAGGGGAGGAGATGTAGATCCGGATCTCTAGGTTGAATTAGAAATAAAGGAGATTATTCCGGTCGATCCTACCAGATCCCTAGGATAATTCACACAGCGATCATGCCCACGGTTTGTGGAATTGATGAGCTTAAGGAGTATCCTTGGGATTTGAATAGGAAAATCAGTGGATTCAACCAAGGCTCGTGACCATGCCCGGCTCGTGCCTTGAGGGGATCCACCGACGAACTATATCACTACATTGACGGCTATCGCCATTGCATCAATAAGAGCCACCGGAATACCTCACAATTCTAACTCACGAGAGTGGTATGAATTAAGAGATTAATCCCCTAAACCTAATGCAACGTAAGGATCCTATTCCAATATCGATCCCCGACGGTCTTAGCGGTGATCCTTAATACCATAGTTACTTTTATTATTGAATCAACAACAATACCACAACCAATCCTTTCAACCCGACAGCTATCTCACTTCGAGATATAAAAGTAAGCTGAGAACCTAAATACACTGTCACCGTTCTTATGGGATCCGACATCTTTTATACTAACTTGACACCGTCCGCTTGTGGATAGAGCCCAGGATTGACACCTGGGGGCCATACTATGCCTGGCGACCGTGACACCGCTTGGTGGAATCTAGGTGTAGGTTTCGGGTGGGTCATATAGCAATCACTTTAATTCCCTTTTCCACGTAAACTTCACGTTCCGATCTGTTCTTCGACTTAGGGCATGCAGCAAAAGATCTTTTCGACGGTGACTTCATCGAGAACAGTGACGGCGGCTTTTCCTTTGGCATTGGCACCCTCCGATGACGGGGAACTCAACGGCGTATTCATTGTGGTAACGTTCTCCGATGGCAACTCTTCTTGACAGCGACGTGATCTTCTCTGACTGCTCTCTCCGGCGGTGCTAGTTCTCATGATCGTCTCTGACTGCTCCGCTTCTACAGCAGCTTAAGGATGATGATCGGAGATCGAGTTCACAACGACTCGATGAAGGGGTACGAAGGTGGAGCCTCGACTCCGTCAGCAAAGACGACGTGCATGGCGACGATGAGCTCTCGACGGTGAGCTTTCGACGTCGTTGATCTTCACGGCGACGCAAGGAGCACTGATCGAGGGCTGCTCGACTCACCCCAACTCGACAGCATCTCTTCGATCTCCACGGCGATGAGCGCTTCAGCTTGTGTCTACGGCTATGTGGGCTTCGAGCTTCAGCGGGCAAGAACGACAGCATGAGGGTGATGCTCGATGTTGCCTTCAGCGTGTTTCGCGGCGGCTTGGATTGTCTCGGGAGCAAGAGGGTGCAGGACTCTGATGATAACGTGCGTGACTTGCTCCTAGGGCTTCCTCCTTGTTCACGGCTAGATGTTGATGCGGCTGTGCTTTTGGATGCGTATATTAATGTCGTCTCTTCTTTGGTGCGAGAACCCCTTGCATGAGTACCTTATCCCTTGAAGATGATGGCTTGTATGGTCTTGGGAGAGATCCTAGATGATGCTTCTTTGCAGCTATGGGGAGTTTTTTGTGTGGGTTGTGTTGAAGTAGCCATAAGGTATTTTAGGGGTTCGGCTAGGAGATTTCTTTGATCTTTTGGCCTGTTAAGTTTTTCTTTTTGGTTTTCCGCAAGCTGCAACCCTAGGAATGAGGCTACACACACACACACACACACACACACACACACACACACACACACACACACACACACACACACACACACACATATATACATATACATATACATATATGTATATATATACATATACATATACATATACATATATACATATACATATATATATACTGAATGGTGGGATTCTTGATGCAAGCATATTGCCTACCATCGTCTATTATCCGGACTATTAACTCCGTTTGTAGAAGATTTATTTGGGGGAATCTTTACACTTGGAGTTGGAATGACCTCTGTGTCCCTAAGAAGGAAGGTGGTATTGGGCTTAGACTTCTAAAAGACTTAAACGTGGCGTCTGGTGTGCGCTTAACTTGGAGACTGCTTTCTGGTAAAGGTTTATGGGCAAGATTCATGAGGAATGCTAAGGGGCAAGGTGACATTGGTTTCTATTCTGCAAAGGTCCACCCAACACAATCTGGCACTTTAAAATTTCTCCTAAGGCATCGGCTTTCTCCCAACAACTAATCAAACGTACGGTGAAGGATGGCAAGTCAACATCGTTTTGGTATGACAACTGGCACCCCTCGGGTCCTTTATATAAGTATGTTTCGCCACCAGCAGGATCAGAAATGGCTCTCGTGAGCGACTTTTGGGCTAACGGTAGGTGGATTTTACCTAATACTCTTTCAGTCCTGGCAACCATGCTACAGCCGGTAACTTTGTCAGAGGGCGCTGACTTATGGGCGTGGATTGCTGGACCGAAATGCACATTTCGGGAAGCTTGGGATGGTGTCCGGGCCCACAAAATTCCATTCCGCTATTACGATTTAATCTGGCATTCCAAACATGTACCGAAAATGGCTTTGTGCCTTCTCCGAGCGGTGCAGAATAAGCTGCCAACCTGTGAAATCATTTCTAAATGGGGCGGCCAAGCTGAACAATGCTGTGTACTCTGTAAGAAACCGGTACTTGAATCCTCCCAGCATCTATTCTTTGAGTGTGAATATTCTCGATATATCCTAGCTAGAAGTCTTCTCAAGCTGGGTTACTCGGGAGTGGTGCCGCAATCCATAGAGGGAGTTGGTGACCTGTTACTGACCCTATACAAAAAAGATGATTGCGTGGGTGTACTTGCAAAAACAGTGTTGGCAACAATGGTCTGGCACATATGGAAGCAACGGAATTCGAGAATCTTTGAGAGCAAGGAACTAGATAAAGTGGGTCTGTTTGATGCTATATCTTCGGATGTCTGTATCATTCTACAGGACATGGAGAGAGACCCATCGACAGCAATGAATCCGTTCTCTAATTGGGGCTTGCTAGACAATGGTTAATTAGAATCTTTGATATGTAATCTGACTTCCATTGGCTGGTGCTACGTAGTTGGGTGGTAGTTTGTAGTGGGTGACGGCGCTTGTGCCCTCTCCCCCCTCTTCCGACCACCCCCACTTATGTAGGCCAGTTTGTAGATATGTATGTACCCTATTCGGATATCAATAAAGGTTACCACTTACATGTCAATATATATATATATATATATGTATGTATGTATGTATGTATGTATGTATGTATGTATGTATGTATGTATGTATGTATGTATGTATGTATGTATGTATGTATGTATATGTATATATCTACACACACACACACACACACACATATACATACATATATACATATATACATACATACATACATACATACATATATACATATATACATACATACATACATATATACATATATACATACATACATACATATATACATATATATATACATATATATAGCTAGGGTTTTAGTTTGGGCTAATACTTTTGGCCTTTGGAATTGTTGTATGCCGCACGGTATCATGAAAACCATCGGTAAACTAGAGAAGACATTCCCTCTGTCATTCTTTGATGCTACAGAACATTTAATGTTGCATTTGCCAAATGAAGCAAAAGTGTGTGGACCTGTGCAATATAGATGTACTAGTCATTACCCGTGCCCATAGGGCACGGTTTATTTAATGGCTGAGTTTTTCCCCCACAAATTTCAAGTTCACCCAAATATCAAGTTTTCCCACAAAATTTCAAGTTTCCCCCCGAAATTTAAGTTTCCACCCAAAATGTAAGTCCCTCCAAAATTGTCATTGCAACCTAGGACAAACTTGTCACGTAGAACAAAGCTTTATCCTAGTAGGATAAGATTCAAAATCTTCAAAGGACTGGAAAAAAATGGTCAGAAGGGGGGAGAATAAAAAGTGTTGGTGGGTGTGTGTGGAGGGTCCATGGGCAAAAATGCAAAAACCGGAGATGTATGTGCAAAATTTCCCACCTCCTCTCTTATCCCTCATAATCTCATCTCTTATATTTTCTCTTATCCAATTTCCCTCTTTTATATAATAGATATCCAAATTCTCATATCCAATTTTTCATGTCCATATTCTCATATCCAATTTCTCTTGATAACGTTCCTCTTTTATATAATAGATATCCAAATTCTCTTATCCAATTTCTCATGTCCAAATTCTCTTATCCAATTTCTCTTGATAACATCCCTCTTTTATATAATAGATATATATATATACACACATATATACATACATATATACATATATACATACATACATACATATATACATACATACATACATATATACATACATACATACATATATACATATATACATATATATATATCTATATTATAAAAGAGGGATGTTATCAAGAGAAATTGGATAAGAGAGATATTGGATAAGAGATATCTATATTATAAGAGAGGGATGTTATCAAGAGAGATTGTATAAGAGATATCTATATTATAAAAGAGGGATGTTATCAAGAGAAATTGGATAAGAGATATCTATATTATAAAAGAGGGATGTTTTAAAGAGAAATTGGATAAGAGATATTGGACAAGAGAAATTGGATAAGAGATATCTATATTATAAAAGAGGGATATTATCAAGAGAAATTGGATTTGAGATATTGGACAAGATAAATTGGATAAGAGATATCTATATTATAAAGGAGGGATGTTATCAAGAGAAATTGAATAAGAGATATGGGACAATAGAAATTGGATAAGAGTGATGTTATCAAGAGAAATTGGATAAGAGATATCTATATTACAAACGAGAGATGTTATCAAGAGAAATTGGATAAGAGATATTGGACAAGTGAAATTGGATAAGAGATATCTATTATATAAAAGACGGATGTTATCAAGAGAAACTGATCAGAGAATTTGGACATGAGAAATTGGATAAGAGAAATTGGATATCTATTATATAAAACAGGGAAATTGAATAAGGGAAAATATAAGAGATGAGATTTTGAGGGATAAAAGAGGAGGTGGGGCATTTAGCACATACAACACCGGTTTTTGTATTTTTGCATATGGACCCTCCCCACACACACACCCACACTTTTTTATTCTCACCCCTTCCGGCCATTTTTTTTCCAGTTCTATGAAGATTTTGAATCTTATCCTACTAGGACAAAGCTTTGTCATACGTGGCAAGTTTGTCCTTGGTGGTAATGACAATTATGGGGGGACTTAAATTTTGGGGGAAAACTTAAATTTAGGGGGAAACTTGAAATTTTGTGGGAAAACTTGAAATTTGGGGGAACTTGAAATTTGTGGGGGAGAAAAACTCAGCCATTAAATAAACCGTGCCCTATGGGCACGGGTAATGACTAGTCTATATTATAAAAGAGGGATGTTATCAAGAGAAATTGGATTATAGATATTGGACAAGAGAAATTGGATAAGAGATATCGATATTATAAGAGAGGGATGTTATAAAGAGAAATTGGATAAGAGATATCTATATTATATAAAGGGATGTTATCAAGAGAAATTGGATAAGAGATATTGGAAAAGAGAAATTGGATAAGAGATATCTATATTATAAAAGAGGGATGTTATCAATAGAAATTGGATAAGAGATATTGGACATGAGAAATTGGATAAGAGATATCTATATTATAAAAGAGGGATGTTATCAAGAGAAATTGGATTAGAGATATTGGACAAGATAAATTGGATAAGAGATATCTATATTATAAAAGAGGGATGTTATCAAGAGAAATTGAATAAGAGATATTGGACAATAGAAATTGGATAAGAGTGATGTTATCAAGAGAAATTGGATAAGAGGTATTGGACAAGAGAAATTGGATAAGAGATATCTATTATATAAAAGACGGATGTTATTAAGAGAAATTAATAAGAGAATTTGGACATGAGAAATTGGATAAGAGAATTTGGATATCTATTAAATAAAACAGGGAAATTGAATCAGAGAAAATATAAGAGATGAGATTTTGAGGGATAAAAGAGGAGGTGGGGAATTTTGCACAAACAACCCCGGTTTTTGTATTTTTGCTTATGGACCTCCCCACACACACACCCACACTTTTTATTCTCACCCCTTCCGGCCATTTTATTTCCAGTTCTATGAAGATTTTGAATCTTATCCGACTAGGACAAAGCTTTGTCCTACGTGGCAAGTTTTTCCTAGGTGGTAATGACAATTTTGGGGGGACTTAAATTTTGGGGGAAAACTTAAATTTGGGGGGAAACTTGAAATTTTGTGTGAAAACTTGAAATTTGGGGGAACTTGAAATTTGTGGGGGAAAAAAACTCAGCCATTAAATAAACCGTGCCCTATGGGCACGGGTAATGACTAGTACATATATATAGCTAGGGTTTTAGTTTGGGCTAATACTTTTGGCCTTTGGAATTGTTGTATGCCGCACGGTCTCTTGGTATTTGGAGAGGGGGTTTTTTAGGAGAACTTGGAGGAGTATTGTGCAAGGAGAGAATCACTCAAATCCCTCAAATATAGGAATTCAAGTTTGTTTTTGATTTGTAATGGGATTTGAAATAGGATTTGGATAGTAGCAAATCTTTGCACATCTTTCTAATTGATTTAAACAAACCCAAATTGATTCCATCTTTCTCCGTGTTGATCAAGTCAAATTGCTTTGTGTATATCTCTTTGACCAAGTCCATTAGCTATGTGGATAGCAATTCCTCCAACGATTAGAACTGCGACTTTGCCATTCCTGAAACACACTTAGCACAAACTAGAATCCTAGATCGTTGCTTCCAACAGTATCTTCAGGTTCTGCTTCCTGGCCCTTATAGTTCTCGAGTTCTTCCAAGCTATGCTTGTCAGCAAGAGGAAGGTCTACATCTGACCATGCATCTCCTTGGAAGTCGCCTTGGAATCCATCAGGTACAATGTCCAAATCATCTTCTTGGGAGTCACCAGTCTCTAGGGAACTTGTGTCTCCGAGATTGATTCGTCCCTCCAATACAAGGCATTCAAATATCTCCTCGAATGGGATGTCGAGAGTGAAGAAGTATGTACCATAAGCATCAACTTGTATGTGGATCCCTTTTGGAATGTTGTTGGTATCAGCGTAATATCCTAAGATGAATTCTGAAAGGTGCGGTGCGAATGGATCTGTCGATGGGATGAACACTAGACCGTTGCACCTGGTATAGTCTACACTGTTATTCAGAGCAGTTGATACCTCATTCGGTGTATCACATGAGTTGACTTGTGGAATATCCCTGATGTAGAGTGAGAGCGTGTCTCTTTCGATGTTAACATAGATGTCGTCCTCGAGAACACCTAGTTGGATTTGCTCCGCAATGTAGTTTAGGATTTCAAATCGGCTTCGTGAATAGCCTTGACAACTAAAGAGTCAGCAGATCTGACATGGTTCAGCATCCTTTCTAATGCACATTGGGTGCACCCTTCCATATGGATCCTGGACAAGAATGCTTTGCCGACACATTATAGCTCTCCAAATGTATAATATTTGAACAAGGGCAAGCTGGGGACGGAAGTTAGCACAGGAAGCGTACAATAACAGAAAAATTGAAATTAAAAAGAATGATGGAAGGTAAAGTATGGTTGGAACCAGCACTCTCTAACCCAAAGCTAAAACAAATCGTTGCCTCCCCAACAACGATGTCAAAAACTTGTTCGTCGCCTCGGGCTCACACCTGGGGCTGCGAATCATTGCAAGTGCACGGTGGTTGTAATATAATAAGATTGTCGAACTCTGGGGAGGCAGTTGTTTAGTGTTTAGCTTGTTGGATGAGGGACAGTACGTGGTCAGGGGGTTGTCACGTGAAATTCGATCATTAGGAGAAATGGGTTTAACGAAATAATAAAAGTCCAGGGCATTCGAGAACCCCCGCTAGGCCTTTCGGTCATAGATGTCAGGTTAAGGGTCCTTTCGTTGAATGATGGATGAGGGTAGGAGTGTCACATCCAGAGATGGGAACGAGTGCTTAACTTTCGTTATCATATCCGTCTAACGTATCCCTATGCACAGCTCTGCTTTTGCAATCAGCTTCGCACATGAATACGTGCATTGCGCTTGACACTGGTTCCTGTATCACAATCCGTATCCACTCGCGTGATCTACGGATTGGGATGCTACACTACGGTTGGTTCTAGCAATCGGGCTACCCTCGTAGTCATCGACTAGCGGATTGGGGATTAGTAATCACCCCCTAGTGGTCGAGTCACTCTCGCGATCACGAGCCCTAGAAAGCGGTCACTAAGCCCTAATTGGATTCGTAACGATTTTCCCTAGAATGTGGAGCTACTTTCGAAATCCTCCAATTCTAAGGCTAATCCCCCAAAACCCTTGTTCAAACTACCATTAAGCAACCCTAGATTCATCCAACTAAGGTTAACCTAACATCCAGTCCCTAGGATCCTAGGGTTCATCCCTAAGCCCTAGAGTTACATTACTCAAGCATCACAATAGCAATAATAACGGGAGTAATAGGGAGGTTCATTACAAACATGGAAAACATATCGAAATCAATGTTAAAATGTAGAGAATGCAATAAAAAGGAGTAATCTAATAAAATGGATGAGTTTTAGCCATTCACCATTTGTTGGATCGAAGAAAACAAACACCAAAGGCATTCCTCTCCCTAAATGACAGCTCAAAACTCAGTAAAAAAGGCTTGACCTAATCTAAAAAATTGTTCACTTATATACAAACCCCAAAATTCACTAGTTTCCCAAAAATCAGCCCCAAAACTAGTTAATAAAGCCCTAATCAGGAGGATGTCGACGACGTGCTCAGCCGAGCAGGGTAGCAGCTCGGCCGAGCGGGGTAGCAGCTCGGCCAAGTGCTCCCTTGTGCTTCCGCTAGACGCTCTGGCAAAGGGGCCGCTCGGTCGAGTGATGTGGGTCGCTCGACCGAGCGTAGCCTTGGGGCTTCAGCTCTTGGCATGGGTGGAAGGATGTCGCTCGGTCGAGCGAGGAAGGCCGCTCGACCGAGCGAATTAGACAGAGAGTTTGATCCTTATTTCAGCTCATCAGGGAGAGAGGCCGCTCGGTCGAGCGGGGAAGCCGACCGAGCAAATTAGACAGAGTTTCAAGGCCAAATTGAAGGTCTTCTACAGGGGGTCGCTCGATCGAGTGAGGTGGGTCGCTCGGCCGAGCGATCTCTTGCACTTTTCCCTTTCTTTACGAGACCTCAGCTCGGTCGAGCGTGTGGCACACTCGACCGAGCGACCTGGAAAATTAGGGATTCTAGTTCTCTTCCTCTATTATTTCCTTTCCTCTCTTCTTTCTTTTCTTTCTTTGCTCCTCCCTTTCTTTACTCCTTTGAGTCGTCAAGCGTAGCGACGTGAACTTCGGCTTTCGGTATCCGTGTCCATCATCCATTTTCACTCTGAATCATGCCAAAATTCCTAGAAATCCATCAAACATTGTAAGAATCAAGTATATCGTGAAAAGCGTGATATAATATAAAAACTGAACTTTAGGCGATCAAAATACTATAAAAATGTGCGATAAAAACATGGAAAATATGGACTCATCATCAACACTTTCAGATTTTGCATTCTCTTTCTCAGCATATCATAATTACTCCATTCATCACTTGTCATATGGTCGGCTGTCTTTACTAATTTCATATAAGAAGTCTTACAGACACTCATGCTTTATTTATTTTCCATTTGCACATGAACATCAGATAATATTACCATGCTACACTTCAATATATACACTTCAATATATGCATCATGATAACCCCATGGATTTCACAATTTATCATGAATTTCTAAACAAACAAACTGAAGCATTGTTGCAGCATGATTGGCATCCAAAACATTATATTTTTAAAGCAAATGAACCAACAAAATTAATAAAGATAGAATTATGTAAAAATGGGAAAAGACAGGGCCATAATGTTGTATGAATTTATTCATACAGCCGTGTGGAAAGCTAGGAAGCCACACGACCGTATGAACAAATCCATACGGCCGTATGGATTAGTTTAACAAAATGGTCATACAGTTGTGGCTCAAAAGTTGACACACACGACCGTATGAATTTTCATATGGTCATGTGAGGAAGCTCAGGGGAAGTTCCATATGACCGTATGGCTAAGTCCATACGGCCTTGTGGACTCGATTGGCTGAAAGGGAGCATACGACCATATGATTTAAGTCATACGGCCGTGTGGCTTCATGGTGATTCAAGAGATGACACAGCCGTATGAGATGTCATACGGCCGTGTGGAGGTTATTTTCAAGCACGTGGCTTACATGGCCGTATGGTGCCTCCATATGGCCATGTGGCTCATACGACCGTATGGTGTTGTGGTTTGTTCTGCTATCAAATTCGACAGCGACAAGGGTGAATAATCTTACGCGATTTGAACTAAACCATATCTAACTTTGTTAGGATCATACCTCATCAAGTCCTTCTATAGATTCTAGGGCCCTTCTTCTCCTTGAAGACCCTCTAAATGCTATCCCACGTTCTTTCTTCTTCTCCAAAAGAATTAAGTGTTATGGTTAGCAATTTGCAGAGGTGATGGTGGCATGGACGGTGGATGTGAGGGTATTGGGTGTTCGGCCAGAAAAATGGAGGAAGGAAATGGTGTTTGAGTTTGGTTTCTTCATGAGAAAGGAAAGGCAAAAGGAGAACTTGGGGTTTACTGGTCCTTGCGTGAAGAGGGAAAAAGAGACGAAGAGGATGTTGCTGGTTCTCTTCTTTTTCTTTTTCCATCTTGTTTTTTTCTTTTTAATTTTGTTTTTAATCAAGTCCTCATCACCCTCTCATCTCCACTCCTTCTACATGTGTCCACGAGGTGGCATTAAGTAGGTAGGATTTGTATCTTATTAAGCCACCTATTAAGGTGGAGGTGGCCTAATAAAGGAAAATGTTAATTAAAAATAAAATACATGGAGAAATACATATCATTCTCTAATATATAAGTATTTTCTTATGCATTCCTCATGTAAAAATTCCAAAATATGTTATAACATTCTTTAAAAAATTCTAAATTTGCAAAAATTAAAGGAAAATACACAAAGCTTTCCAAAATTTATACGCATATTTATACGCCCAAGAATACGTATTACTACACATACATGAATTTTTGGGTCATTATGTTATACTCACCTTAAAATAAAGTCAGCCCTCTGACTTTCTTAGGTTAGAAGTCTAGGAGTAAATCTAAGGGTCTTCCTACCCATATAACATTAATATAAACATGCATTACTATAAGTATCTTTATGGATGTTGTTGCGGGGTGGAACTCGCGTACAATGAATTTGTATTATGGGGAACCAAGGGCACGGTGGTTATGTTGGTAAGAGGATTTAGATAGGCTTGTTAACAAGTGATTAGTGGGGTGAAGAGGCTAAACTTGCCGCCGGGGGAGACCACGGAGTCAAATCTCGCCGGACGCGACGGAGGAGGGTCGGGCGGCTGGAGCTGAAGGCGGACGTCGACCAAGGGGTGAGCTACCCTGCACAACGAGCAACTCGTCAGAAAGGCCGGGTTGAGGTCCAACCCTTAGCCTCTCTGATGCCTAAGTCAGTAACTGGACTTAAAGCGGGGGCTAGGCACGTAGGTCGGACTGAGGGTGTGTCGACCGTACGTGACGAGCTATGGGTGGGAGAACAAAGATATGGATGACCTTTGCTCTCGTGTGTGAATAATGGAATCGGGAAGGAATTTGCCAACCCCCTCATCGTAAGAAGTGAGGGGGTATTTATACCTGATGGGAGATGATTAGGTGGGGCTGATCTGGCATGCTGACTCGACGTGCTGAGCTGGCCCAGCTGTCAACGGAAGCTTCGGACGAGGATGTCAGGAACATGAGTGTCTGCCTTGCTTTTGTCAGATGGCGCAACGGCCAGGGGCACTTTTGTCAGGGTGTCAGGGCCGAAATCGTTAAGTGTCAGGGGGCACAGCGGCCAGGGGGTGCTTTGTCAGGTGCTCGGGCGGTGCTAGTGTCAGTCGTGTCCTTACACTAGGTTGTTTGTCGTGTGTGATGAATCCAAAGGTCCGACAATGCTATCGCCGGCGGCGGGGTTCGTGTGGACCCGCCGGGTCGACCTGTTCGTGGGTTGTTCGGCCTGGACGCGCGCCTTTTCGGTCGCAGGTCATGGACCGCTGGTAGGGAGGGATATGCACGTGCCTCTGTCAGCATCCCAGGCCGCGCTGTCTGGGTGTTCCCCAAGCGCACTGCCCCTGGCGGGCCGAGCGAGAGTGGTTGTATGCCTCGACCGGGAGGGGGCGCTGTGAGGTGCGCCCGTTCCCATGTAGCCTCGGATCTCTGGGCCGGTAGTCCCTTTGCAAAGGGGTGAGTAAATGAGGTATATCAGTGGTTCTGGGCGGGAGTCAGACTCCCACGATCTTTAGGTCGTAACAATTGCCCCGGGCCTTCGAGCCTGAGGCGGAAGCCCGGCTCGGCTCGGAGGGCGAACCGTCTCCGAAGTTCCTAGCCGTCGGCCAGGATCCCGGCCCACACTCGGGGGTGGAGGTGTTAGCTTCGGAACTCCCGCCCTATTGGTCATTATTACGATTCGAAAGGATGGTGGAAAAACGAAGCGCCTCCACGATTGGGTTTGCGATGCGTGGATGAGGTGACTCTCACGCCAGTCGAGGCGTTAAGGACATCCCGATGGGCACCGCGTGGCGGGGCATCGACGGTCGTGATGACCCGGTGGCCCACTTTATAAACAAAAAGGGTTGGAAGGCGACCGGCGGGAGTTTTCTTCTGTCTTCGATTCTTCTCCGGTGTCCAATACTTCCGTCTTTCGCTTGCTGGCTTGGTTGCGACTTCTGTCACCGGTCATCTTCTTCCGAACGTCTTCCCGATCTGACGGATCAGCTAGGTAATAATAATAATTTTTTTTACTTTCCGACTGATGGCTTCTCGTTTCGAGTTCGGAGGCGGTAGCCGAGTGGGGGAGGAGGAGCTGGTGGGAGAGGGGGCGTCGCTGCGGGGGATGCGGTGGTCTAGGGAGAGGGGGTCATGGCACACCGTTGTTCCGAGGGTGATTGGGTCCCTCCAATGTAGGTCGGACAGGATTAACATCAGGGAGATACGCGTGCGGTTCATACGACTGCCCTATGAGGTACGGGTCCCCGAGTCGTAGGAAACGGTGTGCTCGCCTGGAGATAATGAGGTCGGGGTTTATGTCCGGTCATTCGAGTTGGGGCTCCATTTCCCGATCCACCTATATCTGCTTTATCTATTGAACTTCCTAGAGTTGCCAATATTTGCCCCAGCGCCCCGGTCCTGGGGCTTGTAGGTGGGGTTCGTCGTCTTGTGTCTTTCCTGCTCCTTGAGTCCCTCCCTGGCGTTGTTCCAGCATTTCTTCGTAGTCCGGAAGAGGGGAATGTATCATTGTGTTTGTGCTAGGAGAGGACAAGAACTTATCCGCGGGGTGCCCGACGATGTCGGTGAATGGATGAGAGAGTCCGCCTTCGTGATGATGCCGAGCGACGTGGTGTTGATGTCGAACTGGGGGGGCGCGGAACCCTCTAGTGAATGAAAGGGTGGAGCTAACTGGTGAAGATCTAGCAAAAGCTCAGATTCTGATGGAACTGTCCGAGGGGTACTGTCAGCTAGCAAGCTTGACGCGGAGCAGTCGGCTCGCCCAGGACTTTTGGTCCCTAAGTATCTTTGGCATTTGGCAAACCTTTAGCTAGGCTTACCCTGATCTCTTTTTCCTTCGTAGGTGGAGACGTGATGCGAGGGCCGGAGGAGGCGTCGGGATCGGCCGGAGTCCCCGTCGCGGAGGACACTGGTCCTTGCGAGAAAGGCAAGGGGGCGGCGCGTGAAGTAGGATTCCGGGAACGGGGAGGCGAGGTCTCCTGTGGGGAGAGAGCGCACCCGGGGCGGAGGGCGGCCGAATCAGGTATCTCTACCGGTGGGCCCGGTGATGATCTCCCTGCGGGCTCGTCCGCGCGGGAGGTAGGTTCCTCTGTCCCGTCGGGGGTATCGGAGGTGGTCAAGCCTCGCAAGGCGTGCTTGGTTCAAAAGTGGCCATACGGGATCCTTTCGTGGGATATGGGGAGGTCGATGAGCCCGAGTTGTGAGGGTGCCTTCATTCATTTCAAGAGGACTCGAGAGGAAGTCGAGGCGTTTCCGGATGACCGCCTCCATAAGTTGCCTTTTCGAGTGGGCCGTGACGAGTCGATATTCGAGGACGCCGGGGTGGCAGCGTGCCTCGCAGAGTATTTCATGTTACCGCGAGATCGCGAATCCTTTGTTGGATATTGGACTCCCCGGATTTGGTTTTGGATGATGAACAAACATAAATATATTATGAACTAACAATTTATGAGTGCAGTTATGGAGATCGTCGCCAAATTCATATGAACATCCAAAGCGACGTCTCAAGACCTCTCAAAGCACGTGATCGTATGCCTAAAGCTTCGTTGAAGATTTTGGACCATTTTAGAAGTTATGAAGATTCGGATCGAAGCTTTCGAAGACGGTTCGTTAAGTTTTATTTATAGTCTTTTAGCTTCGTTCCATAGAATGTTAAGCTTTGAGTAGGTCTTACGTTTTAATCTTCATATCGCTCCTATCTTAGATCTAGGAACTTGTAAGAAGTCGATACTAACTTTCCCGAAGCATCGCGCTTCGATTCGTGACTTCTTGTGCATGTTAGTTGGTTCAAGAAGAAGAACCAACCGACTAGATGGTGATCTAGTCGGTCGGCAATCCTTCTTGGACCGACTAGTTTGCCTTCTTCATTTCTGAGCTCTTTACTGTTTACAGTTAGTCGGTCTACGTTGACTCACCGACCGACTAGTTTGTGAACTAGTCGGCCAGTGATGCTTCTTTGACCGACTAGTTGAGCTTCTACTGTACATGCCAAGTTACTGTTTGTCGTTAGTCGGTCTATGCATATTTGGCGACCGACTAGTTGATGAACTAGTCGGTCAACTTTTGTTCTTGGACCGACTAATTCTATTTGTTCTCAGACTATTAGTTTTATCTCTTAGTCGGTCTGAGTTGAGTGACCGACCGACTAGTTGTGAAACTAGTCGGTCAGTAACTCTTCTTTGACCGACTAGTTCCCTTCAGTCTGAACTTGATCTATTCCCTGATCACCACTTAGTCGGTTCATGTTAATTGACCGACCGACTAATTGATGAACTAGTCGGTCAGTGGTTGTTCTTTGACCGACTAGTTTGGTTCAGAATAGAGCCGTTGGAGCTTTAATTGAAACGTTTTTCTCTCTCTCTTTCCTCTAACCTATATATACTTGTTGAGCTGCATTCATTGCACTCAAGGCTGATATTAAGACAAGTTTAGAGATCAAAGAGAAAGCATTCAATCCCAAAGCTCTTTCATTCCAATCTTGAATCTCTTCTCACTCTTATTTCAAAAGAGAGATTCATTGATTGTGAGCCTTCCAAGCCAAGTGCTTGATCCTAGGTCACCATCAACCTCATAGATCTCCATAGCTGGTCTACATCTTGGAGCTAGGGTTTGGTGCCTCTTCATCTTCCTCAAAATCATATTTGCCCTAATTCGTAAGTTTACTCAAGGCATAGGTAATTTTGTGGTAAGCATTTCATTTCAATTTACTTTGATATTGTAAGTGATTCGCTCTCGGTTGTGAGAGTGTGTTTGTGATCCCGGGTTGTGGGAGTCACAAATTCATTTGTGTATGATTTGACTTGGTGAAGGTTCTTCACAAGTATTTCATAGTGGAAATCTTGAGTTAGGGTTTCTAACTCAAGTATCCGGAAGGGATCCGGGTGGTTAGGACGTAGGATCACCAGGAACAAGTCGGGGAGACTTGGGTGGATCCGAACCCAGTAATATCGTTTGTTTGCGATTGTTAATTTGTTGTCGATTATTTACTATTCCGCATTTCCGCATTAATTGGTAGAGTTTGCACGGTAATTAGGAATTAGCCTCTTAATTAGTTTAAAGTACTATTCACCCCCCCCCCCCTCTAGTACTTGTGCAGTACCTTAGCAGAGCATTACATTTGGTATCAGAGCCAAGTCTATTGCTATGTCTGCCAACGACAACAAGACCGTTCGTCTACCTTCCGACTATAGCACCTTCAAGAATCGTGAAGGAGCATCTTCGGTAGTGAAAGGACATTCCTCAACGAGGCCTCCATTCTTCAACGGTACCAACTACTGGTACTGGAAATGCCGGATGGAAACTTTCCTCCAGAGTGCTTCATAATGGAGGGCCACGATGAAGGAGTATGTCGAGCCCGTCGAAGAAGACTTCGAGAAGTGGACTCCCGCGGAGATCGTCGCGGAGGTAAGCAATGCCAAGGCAATGAACGCCTTGCAATGTGCTTTGGAGCCCGAGGATTTCAACAAGATATGCACATGTAAGAGTGCATATCAAATATGGAACTCCCTCCTCATCTTGCATGAAGGAACTAGTAGGGTAAGAGACTCCAAACTCGTAGTAGTTAATAAAGATTATGAGTTATTTCATATGCTACAGGGTGAGAAGATGAAGGAGTATTATGCTCGCTTCGTCGACATCACAAACGAGTTGGAGGCTCTTGGGAAAACCTACACCCAAAAGGAGAAAGTCTCGAAGATAATCGATGGACTTCCTTCTAGTTGGGAGAAACGGACCTTCGCCATCGAGGAAGGTAATGACATGAAAACTTATACCGTTGTTCAACTAATGGGTACCTTGATGTCTTATGAGGTACGCAAGGATAGCAACTTGAAGTTGCAAGAAAAGATGAAGTCCTACCTACAACAAGACGAGCCAAAGAAGAAAGCTATTGCTTTCAAGGCTGCACCATCTACTTCCACATCGACCGATGATGAAAACTCGAAAGACGAGTTGGACTTGGAGTCCATGGCACTCATGGCTAAGAAGTTCAACCGGTTCTTCCGGAAAGGTAACTTCAAAAACAAGTCAAAGTTCAATTCTTCTAACGCCTCCTCTTCTTTGTGCTTTAAATGCAACAAGCCAGGACACATGAAAGCGGAGTGTCCTCTAAATAAGCAAAAGGAGAAGTGGAAGGCGCCGAAGTACGACAAGTCCAAGAAGTACAAGAAAGGGAACAAAAAGGGGCTTGTCGGGACTTTCACCGACTCCGATGATTCCTCTAGTGGAGAATCGGATGATGAGCAAGTGGAGCAAGCACACATGTGCTTCATGGCTAAAGAGGAGCAAGATAAAGACTCCTCCTCCGATGATAGCGACAACGAAGGCGATGAGGTAACAATGGATGACCTTAGGAATGCTAACTCTCAATTGTGGTCTAAATACACTAAGTTAGTAAATAGGTATACTAAAGTAAAAGATGATTTAGCTAGCATCCAAACCTCGCCTAAAACTATCATCACCAACAACGACACCGTTGTTGAAGGGTTGAAGAATGAGATTGTTAATCTCAAGACTCAACTTGAACATGTTAGCATTGAGGATCCAGAGGAACACAAGATAGAGGATTTGACTTCTCAAAACTCGACTTTGAGTATTGAGAATGAGAATCTTAAATCTCGTGTTTATGTGCTCACATCGCAAGTATCCACTTTGGATGCTTATATGCGTTCTCTCACCGAGAAATATGAGAACACATTAGGCCGAATTAATAAATTCAATAAGGGTAAGGACCATTTGGATAAAATCCTAAGTGACTTACTTCCGGCCAATCACCACATTGGCTTGGGGTATACGATGGGAAGTTCATCCAAATCGGCCACTACTTTTGTTAGGCCAATTTCCGGTGGACTCAACGAGTGGTAGCAAACACTCTATTGGTAGTTCATCCACCAATGGTGCTTCCACCTCGTTCACACCCTCTTTCGGAAAGAAACCCACTTTGGGTGGACCTCCAAAGAAGGGGCATGCTTATATGTACACCAATACCATGCCACGTAGGAACACACGCCCTACTCCACCGGCTCACACATATGATGATTTTTATGCTACACGTTCACGGGCACGTGCACACAATGTGAGACACCCTCATGCACGTGTTCCCCCACATGCATATGTACATCCACATCATCGTATGAATAATTCTAGTAATGCACCATTCCATCATGTTCCTTATGTCTATCCACAACATGCATCACATAGAAATCAGCAAAGCATGCATGCACCCAATAGGATGAGGTCTCCCAAAATCTTCACAATTTGGAGCCCAAAGGACACAAGCATGGATGAAAAACAAGTTTACATGAATGCTTATTTTTCGGATGTTATGCATAGTAGAAATTATGTGGGGAAGTCTAAGTCCAATTGGACTTGGCTTCCAAAGGTCTAATCTTTTGGACCCAATGACCTTGGGTACCATGATATGAAATTTTCTATCTTTAGGTACTCAAGGAAAAGAAAAAGAAACGGAGCAACAAATTTAAATTTAGCTCCAAGGGGAATTGGATACTCGATAGCGGGTGTTCAAAACACATGACGGGTGACGCTCAATTGCTCTCCAGAGTGGTGCCCATTGCAAATGGAAACCGCGTCGTCTTTGGAGGCAACAAGAGCGGAACCATCATAGGTGTTGGTAAAGTGGGTAATCCTTCTAAACCTCTAATATGTGATGTTTACCTTGTTAAAGGATTAAACCACAATCTCATTTCAATAAGTCAACTTTGTGACAAAGGTTACAAAGTTAGCTTTGCGAAAGGAATGTGCCATATTTTAAGAAAAGATAATAATGAATTATTGTTTTTCGGCATACGCCATAAGGATATATACATTCTAGATCTTCCAAGATCACATGAACAATGTCGCATTGCCAACACAAGTGAACAACACTTATTGCATCGACGTTTTGGTCATGTAAACTTTGGAACACTATTTAAGCTTTCCAAGTTAAACTCTATTAGAGGCTTCCCTAAGCTAGTCTTTCAAAAGAAAAGCTTTTTTGACTCGTGTCAACGAGGCAAGCTTCCAAAATCGTCGTTTAAACCTAAGAAAAGCATTTCTTCTAAGCGGCCACTAGAGCTATTACATCTAGATTTATTTGGGCCAACTAGAGTTGCTTCATTAGGAAATGCACGATATGGACTTGTCATCGTTGATGACTTTTCTAGGTTTACTTGGGTATTTTCATTAAGTAATAAAAATGATGCTTTTGAAAACTTCACAATTTTTGTTAAGAAAGTACAAAATCTCTTAGGAACCACCATTGTCACTATTCGTAGTGATCATGGAGGAGAATTTGAGAATGAGTCTTTTGAGACATTTTGTGATGAAGTTGGTATTACACACACCTTCTCTTTCCCTCGCGCACCTCCTCAAAATGGTGTAGTTGAGAGAAAGAATAGGACGCGTGTGGAGTGTGCTCGCACTATGCTTGATGATCGCCAACTTGGCCATCAATTTTGGGCGGAAGCAGTACACACCGCTTGCTATGTGTTTAATAGAATACTTTTGAGGTCCGGCACTAAACAAACTTGTAATGAATTGTTGTTTGGTAGATTGCCTCAAGTTAAACATTTTCGTGTTTTTGGTTCACAATGCTTTATTAAGAACACGTATGGTAGTTTGGACAAATTCGATCCAAGATCCGATGAGGGGATTTTTGTTGGGTATTCCTCACGTAGCAAAGCCTACCGGATATACAACAAACGAACCTCAACGATCGAGGAATCGCTTCATGTTTCATTTAATGAAGGATTTGTTCCAACTAGAATTACTAATGATGATGACTCTATGGATGTCTTATATGATTCAATTGGTAATTCTAACTATATTGATTCTATTGATTCTATTGATACTAACCCGACTAATGAAGTTGTTGAAAATGTTCCTAGTGATCAAGGAATTCCCAAATGGCTTCATACCGTTCGTGACCATCCTCATGGGCAAGTCATTGGCAATATCCATGATAGTGTCAAGACGAGATCTCAAGTCAACCACTTCGCTCATTGTGCCTTTGCCTCCTCGATAGAGCCAAAGAATGTTAATGAAGCATGCGAAGATATCGCTTGGATCCTTGCCATGGAGGAGGAACTCATTCAATTCGAGAGGAATGAGGTTTGGGAGCTTGTTCCATTGCCTTCGAAGAACCACATCGTCATAGGGACAAATTGAATCTTCAAGAACAAGACCGACGAAAACCAAGTCGTCGTCCGGAACAAAGCTCGGTTAGTAGCTCAAGGCTATCGGCAAGAGGAAGAGTTTTCTAATGTGATGAAGGATCAATTTGAGATGAGCCACATGGGTGAGCTCAAATATTTCTTAGGTCTTCAAATTCGCCAAATGAACGATGCAATCTTCATCCACCAAACGAAGTACACGGTGGAGTTGCTAAAGCGATTTGGAATGGAGAATGCCTCCGGGAAGAAGACTCCAATGAGCACGACTACACATATTGATAAAGATGCGGGCAGAAAAGATGTAGATGTTCGTCTATATCGAGGTATGATAGGTAGTTTACTTTATCTTACCGCAAGTAGGCCCGATATAATGTTTGCCGTATGTGTATGTGCTCGTTATCAGTCTCAACCTAAGGAGTCACACTTAGTAGCGGTAAAGCGTATTTTCCGTTATTTAAGTTATACACTTGATTTTGAATTACTTTATCCAAAATCTAGCACGTATAAGTTAATCTCATATAGTGACGCAGATTATGCGGGATGCAAATCCAACAAGAAAAGTACTAGTGGCACTTGCCATTTTATAGGAAATTCTCTTGTCTCTTGGTTTTCCAAGAAGCAGAATTCCGTTTCACTTTCAACCACCGAGGCGGAATATATTACCACCGGTGCAGCGTGTGCTCAAGTTCTTTGGATGAGACACACACTTAAAGACTTTGGTATAACCTGTGATACTTGCCCTATCATGGTGGACAACCAAAGTGCAATATGTCTCTCCAAGAACCCGGTACACCATTCCCGTTCGAAACACATAGATGTCCGACACCATTTCTTAGATGATCATGTTGCTAAAAAGGACATCATATTAGTGTACGTTGAAACCCAGAAGCAAATCGCCGGTATTTTCATGAAACCCCTAAAGGAAGACTCCTTTGTGTGGTTACGTCGAGAATTGGGGATTATGGGTGAATCCGAGATATAGGATTCATTTTCATTCAATAATCTTGCATGCTATTCAATTCTTTATATTTGCACATGCTAGATTTATTGGAATTTTCTGGATTTTTGTTGAATTTTCGGAATTTTCGCTCGATTTGTGTGAAATCGTCAAATTTCAGATTTTCGATGTTTAATGGGATAGTATAATGATTAATGAGAGTATTTTGATGTTTCTTCCAAGTGTGATTAGGAGAGAAATCAAATTTCAAATTTTTCAATTTTTTTGACTCTCTTAATCGGTCCAAGTTCATTGGCCGACCGACTAGATTCAGTTCTAGTCGGTCAGTGAATGAGCTTAGACCGACTAAATCTTGTCAGGAAATTTGCCTTCAGTTACTGTTTACAACTAGTCGGTTCAAGCTCATTGACCGACCGACTAGATCGTGATCTAGTCGGTCAGTGCTTGAACTGTGACCGACTAGTTGTGCCAGGGACTGATTTGTCTTTTCGAATTCCGATCGATTAATACCTCATCTCGACCGACTTAATTCACTTCCAGTCGGTTCATCCTTCTCCTCCAGCTCGATAACCCCCTTCGTCTCCTCCCTCTCCGGCCATCTCTCCGACCATCTCTCCGGCCGATCTCCCCTAGGGTTTGTTCTCCACCCTCTCCTAGACACCTAGGGTTAAGGTTTTGCTCCTAGGGTTAGATTCTAGCTCTTAGGGTTTCTATTTCGGCTTCTAGGGTTTCATTTGATTTCGGATAGGGTTTCTTAGATTTGATCTCTTGTGCGTCGTGTCTTGCTTCGATTATGGCAAGAACGCGAATCCCGATCCGTCCTTCGAGCCCATCGCCGATGACCGTAGAACCATCCCCTACGGATCCCGATCAACCCTCGCAACCTAGACGCCGATCGAAGACTACCCAACCCTCGTCGTCGTCGCCTCCTCTCAAGCGGAAGAGGACGACGACAGCGAAGCCTAGAGCCCAATCTCAACCTAAACCCAAGCCTCCGAAGCAGCTTGCGTCTCCCTCCTCTTTCCATACTCCTTCGGATTCCGACACCGAGTATAGACATGAGACTGAGACCTATAGGGAACCCTCACCTCCTCCTAGGTAGCCTGAGTCTAGCTCTCCCCCCGTACCCGTCAGCCTAAGGGAAAGGCTCCGATGCCGGTTGGCGGTGTCGATATCTCGTTGTGTCGTGACGACCCGTTGTGTCTCGCGGCTTAAAACCGTATCGAACACTGTCCGCTGCTTCTGGAGCATTTCATTCAGTTTTCTGACTTCATAGGGCTAGCAGATCTTCTGTCGTCTTTGGGTCTTATCAATTATCTTCGATATGATCCTAAGGCGAATCCTCACCCCTACCCTCGCCTAGTAAAACTTTTTTATGCCAATAGGATCCGGGGTCAGTACGACGCGACCCACTCGATTGAGACAACTGTCTTGAGGACTCCGATAGTCCTCACGGCAGAAGTCTTAGGAGAGTTGATAGGTTGTTCGTCGTCTGGCCTCCTCCCCTCTGACATTTCTGTTGATGATATCTCCTCTCTTGATCAGGTCATCCTCTCTGAGATCTTCCATGAGATTCCCCCTGCCATGATTGGCGTACCCTCCAAGTCATTCAAGCCAAATGCCTGGGTCCTAAATTTGATTCTGAAGTCGTGCTTACTTCCTAAGTACGGCTCCTCTTCTTTGCCTTCCCAGCCATTTCTGAAGTTGATCTACGCCATCTTCATGGGTAGCGAGATTAACTGGGCCCGGATTATACTCGATAAGATGGATTCTTTCGAGTGTATTCGGAAGTCCATGAAGTCTGCGCATATCCCATACCCTTGCTTATTGACCCTTGTCTTTCGCCACTTCCGTGTCACACTTCCTCCTGACGATGAGCGTCCACTTGGTCCCCCTCTGAACGCGACGGCCGTTAATTGCGGCGCTCCGTCACGTTCAGAGGACGACACCTTCAGCGTCTGCCTCTGCTTCTGCCTCAGCTACTCCGTCTACCACTCTTGACGAGCTCGCACGGTCTGTTCGACGTGTGGAGTCTCGTTATGCTCGTACATAGGAGATTCTATCTCGTATAGCTCGTCACCTTGGTATTGAGATCCCTCCTTCAGTCTCTGACGAGGAGGAGTTGGACGAGGCGGATATTGAGGAGCTCGTTCGTGTTTTGACTCGTGCCCCCGAGGGCACTTCTGTTGATGCTGTTGCTGCTTCGTCTGCTGGTGACCCTGAGAGCACACCTGTTGCCACCGCTCCTGTGGTGGATGCTCCGACTGGTGCTCCCGAGGCCACTACTGTTGCTGCTCCAGAGATTCACACTTCTGTTGCTCCCGTGGACACTACTGATGATCCGGTGACCACCTCCACTTCTGCAGAGCCTGCTGCTGCTGCAGATCCTGCCACTTCCTCCTGAGCTTCTTGAGGACTCTCCGATGCTCCTTGGATGATGGATCTTATAGTGAGAGAGTTTGGGTAGGATAGAGTGGGGTTCTGGATGATTTTGACATTTTGATGTATTTTGTTGTATCTTCATATATTTTGGTGTACTCTGATGATGTTATATGTGTGATACTCTGATGTTGTATTTTTGTGCTTCGATCGTTGGATCGACATTTTGTATGTTGACGGATGTATCTTTCTGATGTACTCATGTTCCATTTTTATATATATACATCGATGTTGACATTTCATTATCTTGTGCACATTTAATATTTTATATGTCTCTGATGTTTGATTTCGTCGCTCGACGATAATACTTGGTTAAATAGAATTCATTTTATGAAAACATAGAATTGTTTTCCATGCACTAAATTAACCAAGAATGTTGATATTGGAGAGTATATTCCATAACTCAATTCGTAAAATTAATTTGAGTTTTGATGATTTTATTTAACGATTTTCGACTTTGGTCTCATTGACACGCATTGATTTAATTCGTTTTTCCCTTTGGTGTCATTTGGACCATGGTCGTATTCTACGACTCCCATGCTTTTATTTGAAGCCATTGTTGTTGTCGTTGATCTCCTCCCGCTCTTTTTGCTAATGCCAAAGGGGGAGATATATAATAATGACATGTGCTAAATGATAATTTAAGCATTTTTCCACGAATCTAATTTGATATGTTAGATTCAGGGGGAGTTAAGATATAAAAATTTGATTTCAAATCCGATATTTCAATATTTGATTCTCATTTTATATACTTCACTCGTCTGCTTGATGCGTATTATTATTGTAAAATAGAGAATGAGAATATAAAATAGAGAATTGATGTTCAAGATATGTGGAGAAAGAAATAAATATGTCTCTCAGTTCACTCTATAAGACGTGCACGACAACTTCAGCAGGGTAATCTAATCTACTCAGTTTCAATCACAAAAAAGCTAAACTAATCCAGATTTATCATAGCTAACATCATTCAATCATCCTGAAGTGAAATGTACAAATCATGCATATAGAAGTGATATAGGAAAGGAAAACGATACTCCAGATATAATCATTCAATGCGTGAATCTTGGTGTGTTTTCTGCGATAGCATACATATGAATATTCAGACTCAGCTAATAATAAAATTTCATCCATTTTTCATGCGAAAAAAGTGTGGGTTACTATCTCTAAATGCAAGGCAAATCACAGCATATGATATCAGAAATAAAATCTAAGACATGACAAATATAGCATGCATATAGAGAAAGCTAACTCCACGTCATCATCATCACAGAAAAGTCATCTCTAGCATGAGATGAAAAAGAAATAAAGATAAAGAGGAAAATAAAACTATTTACAATGCAGCACACAGAGAAATAAGAAAAACGTGATGCATGGTAAAATAAAAGAAAAAATGATGAAAATAAGTGCAAAAGCGGAAAATGGCGTGAAAAAACTAAAAATAAAGGTGGTAAATCGAAAAGAACGTGAGAACTCACTCCCCCAAGCTAAATGGCACAGTGTCCTCAATGTGCAAAGTGTGGCACACTGAGAGACGCGTAATGGGAGGGGTAGGTGAGGATGCATGCATGGGGCAAAAAAGAAAATAAAAATAATGAAATGAAAAATATGATGCGGACATGATGCATGCAGATATAGGAGTGATACAGATATAAAAGTGTGACACCAAAAACTCTCCCTCTCTCCCAAAAAAAGATATATAAAGATAGATAAAGAAAATGTGTACCCAAAAACAGTGAGGGGAGGGGGATGGGCAAAATGCATCAGGACCAAGCAGAGACGGGCAGCACAACGGCAAAAAGAATCGATGGCATCAAGGGTGCCTAAGAGGGTGGGGCTGCGCCGTCTCCGTCCTGAGGCGGAGGAGGAGGTGGTGGTGGAACAGGCTGGGTGTGTGTAGGAGTGGGGGTGGGGACCTGCTGGGTGGGTACGCGAGGGAGCCGCTCTAGGACCTGGGTGAGGCAGTAGTGAATATGCGGGAGCAGGTCGAAGCGGTGGGCCATATCAGTGACGGTGGCGGACATGGTCCTAAGGTCACCTCTGAGGCCACTCACCGCCCCCTCGAGAGCACGAATGCTCTGAAGTACAGTGTCGGGGGGAGGTGGTGCAGAGGGACGCACCGGTCTGTGCTGTGTAGGGCGGGGCTGGCGTACTCGGGTGGCATAGGTGATGGGCTCATCTGGTAAGTGGACGAAAGGTTCTGCGCTCGCAAGAGTGGGCATGGCCTCAGTGCGAGGCTGGGCAGGACGGTAAGAAGTGGAGGCAGCAGCAACGGAAGAGGAGTACAAAAGTGGCAACGAGGCGGCCAGAGAGGTCGGTGACACAGACGTGTGGACAGACGCCACGACACTCTCAGAAAATACAGCAGCGATGGAGACAGAGGTGGAGACCATGGTCTCCACGGCGGCAGCAAAAGAGGGCTCTCCGCACTCAACTATAGTCGACGGGCGCTCGGGTAGTGCAGCGGAAACAGGCTCAACAGACAGAGGGCTAGTGGTGGTGGTGGTAGGCGTGGAAGCAGTGGGAGTGGGCTCAGCGAGGGTACTCCCGACACCGACAGAAGTGTGGACAGAGGTGTCGGGAGCAACAGAAATATCAGGGATAGGCTGAGGGGCCACGGGGTCAACAGGTGCAGCGGTCTCAGCAGGTGCGACAGGGTCTGCGGGTGCAGCGTGGGCAGCGTGGGCCTGCTCAGCCTGCTCAGCCTCCTCGGCCTCGAGCACGTAGGCGGCGGGGATCAGGAGATCCATCGCCGGAAGCCAGTCCACCTGTGCTGGTGCAATCTGAGTCCGAGCTGGGCTCAGAAGGATCATGTAATCCGCACCATAGGGGCCGTGCAACCAAACCCAGTGCCGCTGACCGTGCGGACGTAGCATCTTCATCCGGGCCATGACATCTATGGACAGTGAAGTGGGGCCCGGTGCTCGTCGCAGGTCATCTGGAAAGTCCTCACCGGTCATAAGGGCGAGCAAGGTGATCAGACCGTCGCAGCATATCGATGAGGAAGCATCCACCGATACGATGATGCGATCCAAAAACCAGCTCGCAACATCAATCACGACGGCGGGGACCAACTCATCGCCCTCCCTAAATAGAGCTCTGGGGCGTGTCATCGTGTAGAGCATATAAAGCTCCGGCGTGGACATCGTACCCGGCTCATATCTCGACAAAAAGGTAGTCGCCATGAGGCGTTGAGCTATACGGAGGCAAGGGTGGACGATGGCCGAGGCCTTGGCCCTACTAGGGTTAAAGGCAGCGTGAAGACCCGTGATCCAGGCCCAGAAGGCGCCAGCATCGAAGGAAGGTGGGGGGATGTGAGTGGGGGCATAACCACGGTCGGCCCCGGGGACATCGGGCCACGAGAAGAAAGCTCTCATCATACTGAGAGTGACCTGGCACTCTCGGTCCATGAACCGAAACGAGCATCCCTCGTCGGTCCGGGCGATCGAACTAAGCACCTCAAGTGTTGGACGGATAAACGTGTCTGCCGACACCTGGAAGAAATCTCGCCAGCCCACGTTGTCATACAACGTGAGCATCCCCTCGAGTACCCCCAGGCGTCCTAGGTCTGCAAGGTGTGCGAACCTGGAGGGTACGATCGAGCACTGGGAAATGCGCTCGAAAGCGATGCGGTGTGCGTCGTTCCGGAACGTAATCCCCAGCGGCCCGATAAGTGGAGCCGGTGGTGGTGGCTGTGGGGCGGCAGGGAGTGGCTGTGCGGGGTGAATGGGCTGTGCGGGCTCTGCAGGCAGTGCGGGGTGTGCGAGGCCTGCAGGCTATGTTGGGTGAACGGGGTGTGGTGGAGTAGGCAGAGGAGAGTCCTCCACCTCGTGGGAGGGGTCGGCATCATTTGACCGCTTCCGCTTGGCGGAAGCTCTCCTCGACCGCGGTCGTGTCCGGGGCGGCATATGGGCCCCGAGCGCTCACCAAAAAACGTGAAAAGTGCGGCGTGCGTAAAGTAAAGGAAAGAGTATACCGCGACATGCCGCGAGAGAAAAGCTATGGAAGCGTGCTAAGACGACGCCTCCACGTAGCCCAAAATAGTCCCTAGAAGCTCCCCTGGGCTCCCCTAAGCTCCCCAATATACCCTGCACATCAAACGAAGAGATTAGCGTGTAATATTCAAAACGTATGGGGGGTTAGGGGTATAATAGATAGAAATTGAAATTAATTTGGGTTTGGGGTTCGATAAACTCATGGATCGTCGAAAAATACGAGAGAGAGGAGAAAATAGGGCGATTTAGGCGTTACCGGAGGTGGCCGGAGGCGTGGCCGCCGGCGGCGACTCGGGCGAGGGGCGGCGGCGTTCGGCCGGAGTTGGGTGGCCGAGCGCCGGCGCGGGGTCGGAGATCGGGCGAGCGAGGGGGGAAGTCGGGGCCGAGGGAGTCGAAGGG
This sequence comes from Scilla litardierei, assembly GCA_030789695.1. Taxonomy (NCBI): domain Eukaryota; kingdom Viridiplantae; phylum Streptophyta; class Magnoliopsida; order Asparagales; family Asparagaceae; genus Scilla; species Scilla litardierei. The sequence continues at coordinate 408,339,381 of CM061142.1, read as the reverse complement.
TCGGGCGCGAGCGATTTAATTCGTTTCGAAAAACGTGCCACCCCCCCACGCCCCCTTTTATAGAAAAAGTTACGACTCGGCCGAGTGACGAAGTCGCTCTGCCGAGTGAACTCAACGGAAAATTCCTCCCCGCTTACGCTTCGGCCGAGTGGCCTTGCCACCCTCGGCCGAGTGGAATAAGTCCATTCGGTCGAGTGGCTCAAGCTACTCGGCAAGACTCGCCTTAGGAGCGTATCAGTTTTACTCGGCCGAGCGAATATATATACTCGGCCGAGTGACAATTATACTAAAATCAAGAAAAGAAACAGAGAGTTGGGTACAGCAGACTTCCCTCGTTCGTGAGCCGCTCGGGCGGACGAACTTGTGTGCTCGGCCGAGTGACTAGTATACTCGGCCGAGTGAACCTTGTTTTCTGCTGTTTGTCTTCGTTTGGGCTCTAAACTCTGTTTTTCTTCCTCCAGTCGATTTCATCTTCCTCCTAAGCATCGAGCGCCTTCCTGGGGCGCTCCTTGTCGCCTTGTTCATCCTCCCTATGATGGATTTCCCTATCTCCTCTCCTGTCAGGAAAAATAGGACCCGTTATCACGAAATTTTTGGGTGAACAACTCAAAACACTAATAATTTCTAAAACAAAAATAAAGGAAAAGTAAAAATAAAGCTATAACCGTCGGGTTGCCTCCCGACAAGCGCTCGTTTAAGGTCGTGAGCTCGACCCCCTTTGATTTTCAATTAATGCGGGATGTTTGGTGCATATGAGATGCACCCGTCAAATTTTCCGGGGAGAACGCTTGGATTCGGAAGTTGCGGCGGCGTGTTCTCCCTCAGTGGTCTCTCGTCTCGAATAGTGTTGGGGGGAGGCTCCCCCAAGCTAGCGCTTGCTCCGGTCTTCGGCTTCACCGGTGACACCGATTTCCGTATCGGCGGAGCTTTCTTCGGAGACTTCATCTTCGAGAGCTTGCAGAGCTCGCGAATCCTTGCGACATCAGTGTCGTCTTCATCAATGTTCATGGAGAGGTCGGGGGAATGCTCCATCTTCTCCTCTTGGTCCAAATCCGGCCCTTCCTTGAAATCCTCTTTGAATAGAGCGCCGATCGAATGGGGGATCGCCTCCTCAATAACCTCGTCAAGGAGGTATGAAAGATCATCCGGCCGTCCCTTAAGTAGATATATTCTATTGATTTCTCCCATTGGGACTCCCTCGGAATAATGCTTGAGTCTCTGACCATTTACCTTGAATGTGGCTCTGTCCTTGCTTTCCAACTCGAAGGCCCCTCCCGGTTGTACGTTCTTGATGGTGAAAGGTCCGGACCAACGTGACCTCAACTTACCGGGAAATAGTCGGAGCCGGGAATTATAGAGCAAGACCTTGTCTCCTACTTTGAAGTCTGTGACGGTTATGCGGGCATCGTGGAGAATCTTGGTCCTTTCTTTGTAAATTCTCGAGCTCTCGTAGGCGTCTCTTCTTATCTCATCAAGCTCGTTGATGTCCAAGAGTCGCCTCACCGCCGTACTCTTGTAATCATAATTAAGGGTCTTGATGGCCCAATATGCGCGGTGTTCCAACTCTACCGGCAAGTGGCAAGCTTTCCCATAAACAAGTCGGAATGGTGTGGTGCCGATGGGAGTGCGAAAGGCCGTGCGATATGCCCATAGAGCATCGTTTAGCTTCATTGACCAATCCTTTCTAGATCGATCCACAGTCTTCTCAAGAATTTGCTTGATCTCTCTATTTGAGACTTCCACTTGGCCGCTTGTCTGGGGGTGATATGCCATGCCAACTCTATGGTTTACACCGTACTTCTTTAGCATGGCTTCAAACTTGTTTTCTATGAAATGGCTCCCCCGTCACTTATCAAGGTACGAGGCACTCCGAAGCGTGGGAAGATGTTCTGCTTGAAGAACTTAGAGACGACCCTTGCATCATTAGTAGGGATGGCGATTGCTTCCACCCATTTGGAGACATAGTCAACGGCCAATAGGATGTATTTGTTACCGTTGCTCGACGGAAATGGCCCCATGAAGTCTACTCCCCAACAATTTAAAAGCTCAATTTCTTGGATGGGCCTCATTGGCATCTCATTGCGTTTGGAGATATTCCCGGTCCGTTGGCATCTATCGCACCCCTTTACAAAGTCGTGGGTGTCTCTAAACATTGTTGGCCAGAAGAATCCGCTCTGCAAAATCTTAGCGGTTGTTTTAGAGGCGGCATGATGTCCCCCGCATGGTAGACCGTGGCAATGCAAAATGATAGACGTTGCCTCCTCTTTAGAAACACACCTCCGAATAACACTATCTTTGCATATCTTGAAGAGGTATGGATCTTCCCAAAAATAGCTACGGACCTCATGCAGAAATCTCCTTTTTTGATGCGTGGGCATCCCATGCGGTTTAATTCCACAAGCCAAGTAGTTGACAAAGTCCGCGTACCAAGGTACTTCTCCAGGCCTTATGACATATAGCCTCTCATCCACGAATGTGTCGTCGATAGGTAAACTCTCATCCTCCTTGTCATGAATAAGCCTAGACAAATGATCCGCCACGACATTGTCCGTACCCTTCTTATCTCTGATCTCCAAATCGAATTCTTGCAACAAGAGTATCCACCTAATCAACCGAGGTTTGGCCTCCTTCTTGTTTAAAAGATACTTCAACGCCGCATGGTCGGTGTGGACAATCACCTTAGAACCAAGGAGGTAGGAGCGAAACTTCTCGATGGAATAGACGACCGCTAGAAGCTCTTTTTCGGTAGTTGTGTAGTTTTTCTACGCGTCATCCAATGTCTTGCTGGCATAGAATATCGCATGAAGCTTCCTATCTTTTCTTTGTCCCAATACCGCTCCAATGGCTTGGTCGCTAGCATCACACATTAGCTCAAAGGGAAGGCTCCAATCCGGTGGTTGTATGATGGGCGCGGAAACAAGTGCTTCCTTCAAGGTGTTGAAGGCTTGCAAGAATTCCCCTAAAAAAATAAACGGAGTATCTTTAGCGAGCAAGGAAGTAATTGGTCGGGCAATCGAGGCGAAATCCTTGATGAAGCGGCGGTAAAACCCCGCATGACAAAGAAAGCCTCTAATGCCCTTGACATTAATAGGAGGAGGGAGTTTCTCGATTACCTCAATCTTTGCTTTATCTACCTCAATTCCTCTCGAGGAGACAAGGTGCCCGAGAATTATACCTTCCGTGACCATGAAGTGACACTTCTCCCAATTTAGAGTGAGATTGTTTTGTTGGCACCTTTTAAGGACTTTAGTAAGATTGGCCAAACAAGAGTCAAACTCACTTCCATAAACCGAAAAATCATCCATAAAAACTTCCATAATATTTTCAATGTAATCGGAAAATATGGATGTCATACACCTCTGAAAGGTGGCGGGAGCATTACAAAGACCAAACGGCATCCTACGGTAGGCATAGGTACCATAGGGACAAGTAAAAGTGGTCTTTTCTTGGTCATCTTCGTGCAAAGGGATTTGGAAGAATCCCGAATACCCATCTAGATAGAAAAAGTATTTATGTTTAGCTAGGCGTTCAAGCATTTGATCGATGAAGGGCAATGGGTAATGGTCCTTTCGGGTAGCTTTATTTAGTTTCCTATAATCAATGCACATTCGCCATCCCGTGACAGTGCGTGTAGATATGGGCTCACCTTTTTCATTTTTTATGACTATCATCCCCCCTTTCTTGGGGACGACGTGAACGGGGATAACCCATCTACTGTCAGAGATGGGGTAAATAATACCGGCGTCGAGCAATTTTAGGATTTCCTTTTTAACCACCTCTTTCATGTTCGGGTTTAACCGCCTTTGAGGCTCTATGGAGGTGGCGTCGGTATCCTCCAAATGGATCCTATGTGTGCAAAGCCTAGGGCTTATCCCTTTTAGATCGGAGATAGTGTAGCCAAGGACATCTTTGTGGCTCCTAAGGACGTCTAGGAGTTTTTCAAGTTGATCTTGCGTGAGGTGGGAGTTTACTATCACCGGGAAAGTTAATTTATTACCCAAAAAGGCATACCTTAGATTCGGAGGTAACTGTTTAAGTTCTACCTCAAGAGGTGCTGCTCCTTCTACTTCATCAGCTCGCATGAGTTTGGCTTCTTCCTTGTCATCCGAGTTTAGCTCATGTTCAGGCGGCGTGCTCTCATGCGAAGACTCAGACTCACTACTTAGTGAGGACGATGCATCGAAATAGGCGCTCTCCGATTCTATGCTAGCATCGTCAAAACCTTCACCCTGCTCTGGTTCGTTCCTGGAATCAAGAAACACATCAGACGATTCATAAAAGCAAGAGTGAGCGTCATAGAGTGTAACTCCCTGAACGTCGGTTTGCTCGAAAGATTCTTCGGGAGTATAGTGCTCCTCGACACTTGTTCTACTGTCTTCGAAATATAACTTGTCGTCCATCACATCAACTCTGACATTGCCTCCGATAGTCCCATCCGGGGAGACTTGATCCATCACAAAACTAGCAAGCAGTTGTTCGTCGGGGTCCTTGATATCGATAGCAAAAGTTCCGGTAGCGTGAACCTCATCGACAAGCTCCTTAAGGAGGTCTGTGAAGGAGTCATAATCTTCCTGACTGAGTTCTGTTGTCGACATTGCATCCTCCATTTTCCCTGTTAAGATCTTATGCAATATACGGGGAGAATATGCAAATAGGGCTGCAAACAGAGTTAGAACAAGATATAGAAGAAAGTAAAGAAAGAAAGAAAAGAAAAATAACCGGGTGGTCGATGCCGAACACCGTCAAAATGTCTTCCCCAGCAACGGCACCAAAAACTTGATCGCTCCGGAATGTAACCCAAAAGTGCGACCGTGTAGTTTTACCGCAAGCGCACGGTGTAGCGGCGAGCGGGTTATCGAACACAGGGAGGACGAATGAAAGTGCTTGCTCCAAACAACCTGGCTATTAAGAACAGAAAAGAGGGAATTTGCCTTTGGCGATCCTGTCACAATCGTCAGACAAAGTACGAAGATATCAAATCAAATAAAGACGCCTAGGGAATGGGGAATCCCCGCTACTCACCGTATCTCGTCAATGTGATTCATTGGTATCAAAATTGCGAGGGTAGAATCTCGGATGAACTAGTTGCAACTGAATGTAAAACCTAGCTCACGCTCTCGCGCTGTTGCCGGTCTATAGCTATCCTAGGTTCGGGTCCAATCTCTTGCAAACCCTAGCCTAGGCAAGCTAGCATTAGGATCAACATCATCGTTCAATCGCGCCCTGAGCCCACTCTCGAGCAAACTCAGGCCGCGACCTAGGTTAGGATAGTTCCTACCCGTCCAATCTCTTGCAAACGGGTATCGGCACGGAATTGCAACCGAGAACCCTAGTATCGGTCCAATCTCTTGCAAACCGATACTAGGGAAACTCAATTTCAACCCAATTCGGATTTTCTAGGGTTTCCTATCGAATTGGGATCCAATCTCTTGCAAATTCCAATCGGTATGAACTCCTAGCCATCCGTAATAAATCGATCCCAAACTAACTCTAATAGCAATTCTAGCAATATTTCTACCAAGTCATCACAAATTTGAAATTGGGCTCGTAGGGTTCATCCCCACGCCCCAAGACGTATAGACTACTCACAATTCATAGCACAAATACAAAAATAATCAATGGAATTAACAAGAGAATTCATCACAATATTCAAATAAGCAATAAAAATAGTATTTTTAAAGGAGAGAGAGACAAACCAATAGAGTTCTTCCAAGAATCCAACAAAAACAAACTTTCCTCTCCTCTCCAATCACAAAAATCTAAAGCTCAAAAGTTTAATCTAAAAAGATGCAAAAAGTAAAGAGAAAAGCTCCCTAACCTAGGGTAAAAACAGGGGTTAAATACCCCCCAAAATCGTCCAAAAAACTGTGACCAAAATGCCCCTGTGCAGCCTGAAAATCGCAATTTTCGCTACAGGCAGCGCGTCGCACTCGGCCGAGTGACAAAAGTCGCTCGGCCGAGTGACAAACCCTGAGAATTTCTAGTAAGTCTGGGTCTTCGGGGGTATTCACTTCGGGGGTGGCTCGGCCGAGTGAGTTGTCGTCACTCGGCCGATGGCTTCTATGTACTCGAGCAGTCGGCATTTTCCACTCGGCCAAGTGGGTCTTCTGAAGCTCAGGCAGACGAAAAACAGTAAGTTGGCAATTTTTGATGGGCGTCATCTGAGTGCCACTCGGGCGGACGGGGTCTCGTCACTTGGCCGATGTGGCTTCCGACGCTCGGCTGAATGCACACATAAAACGTGTCTGATCAGGTCGGCCGAGCGGTGTCTCGCTGGTCGGCCGAGTGACTCCTTCACTCGGCCGAGTGAGACACCAAAAATGCCCAAACAGCTTGTTTTGGCCTCCTCGTCGCTCCTACGATGTTCTTTCTTCTTCCGCACCTCTCCAACAGCAAAATACCCCTCGGGGAAGTCATCGGTGACACTCTGGAGTAGGCATATCAGGGGATCACTCCAAATCGCTCCAAATCTCCTGAAATACGACAAAAACAACAAATCGTGAAAAGCATCGCAATTTTGTCGATATATCATGAAAAACGTGATTTGGGCGATCTAAATGTCATGCAATCATGCGGAAAAAAGGTGTAAAATAAGGAGTGATCAGTAGCTCGGCCCGTGCCCCTCTCCGGTTTGGGTGGCGAGGATTGGTCCTACCCCGGAGTCTTTGAGAGGGTAGGTATTGGGCCGTCGCCTCCCTGCAGCCTCTATAGTCGGACGGGTATTGGGTCGTGGCCTACCCCACAAATGGCGCTCCGGTTTGGGTGGCGAAGCTCTGTAAGCTTGCCCCAGAGGTCTTCGTTGGTGGGGGGAGCGAACGCGTAGCTCGGCCCGTGCCCCTCTCTGGTTTGGGTGGCGAGGATTGGTCCTGCCCCAGAGTCTTTGAGAGGGCGGGTATTGGGCCATCGCCTCCCCATAGCCTTTATAGTCGGACGGGTATTGGGCCGTCGCCTACCCCGCAAATGGCGCTCCGGTTTGGGTGGCGAAGCTCCGTAAGCTTGCCCCGGAGGTCTTCGTTGGTGGGGGGAGCGAGCGCGTAGCTCGGCCCTGCCCCTCTCCGGTTTGGGTGGCGAGGATTGGTCCTGCCCCGGAGTCTTTGAGAGGGCGGGTATTGGGCCGTCGCCTCCCTGCAGCCTCTATAGTCGGACGGGTACTGGGTCGTCGCCTACCCCGCAAATGGCGCTCCGGTTTGGGTGACGAAGCTCTGTAAGCTTGCCCCGGAGGTCTTCGTTGGTGGGGGGAGTGAGCGCGTAGCTCGGCCCGTGCCCCTCTTCGATTTGGGTGGCGAGGATTGGTCCTGCCCCGGAGTCTTTGAGAGGGCGGGTATTGGGCCGTCGCCTCCCCACAGCCTCTATAGTCGGACGGGTATTGTGCCATCGCCTACACCGCAAATGGCGCTCCGGTTTGGGTGGCGAAACTCCGTAAGCTTTCCCCAGAGGTCTTCGTTGGTGGGGGGAGCGAGCGCGTAGCTCGGCCCGTGCCCCTCTCTGGTTTGGGTGACAAGGATTGGTCCTGCCCCAGAGTCTTTGAGAGGGCGGGTATTGGGCCGTCGCCTCCCCGCAGCCTCTATAGTCGAACGGGTATTGGGCCGTCGCCTACCCCGCAAATGGCGCTCCGGTTTGGGTGGCGAAGCTCCGTAAGCTTGCCTCGGAGGTCTTCGTTGGTGGGGGGAGCGAGCACATAGCTCGGCCCGTGCCCCTCTCCTGTTTGGGTGGCGAGGATTGGTCCTGCCCCGAAGTCTTTGAGAGGGCGGGTATTGGGCCATCGCCTCCCCGCAGCCTCTATAGTCGGACGGGTATTGGGTCATCACCTACCCCGTAAATGGCGCTCTGGTTTGGGTGGCGAAGCTCCGTAAGCTTGCCTCGGAGGTCTTCGTTGGTGGGGGGAGCGAGTACGTAGCTCGGCCCGTGCCCCACTCCGGTTTGGGTGGCGAGGATTGGTCCTGCCCCGGAGTCTTTGAGAGGGCGGGTATTGGGCCGTCGCCTCCCCGCAGCCTCTATAGTCGGACGGGTATTGGTCCGTCGCCTACCCTGCAAATGGCGCTCCGGTTTGGGTGGCGAAGCTCCGTAAGCTTGCCCCGGAGGTCTTCATTGGTGGGGGGAGCGAGCGCGTAGCTCGGCCCGTGCCCCTCTCCGGTTTGGGTGGCGAGGTTGGTCCTGCCCTGGAGTCTTTGAGAGGGCGGGTATTGGGCCGTCGCCTCCCCGTAGCCTCTATAGTCGGACGGGTATTGGGCCGTCGCCTACCCTGCAAATGGCGCTCCGGTTTGGGTGGCAAAGCTCCGTAAGCTTGCCCCGGAGGTCTTCGTTGGTGGGGGAGCGAGCGCGTAGCTCGGCCCGTGCCCCTCTCCGGTTTGGGTGGCGAGGATTGGTCCTGCCCTGGAGTCTTTGAGAGGGCATGTATTGGGTCGTCGCCTCCCCGCAGCCTCTATAGTCGGACGGGTATTGGATCGTCGCCTACCCCGCAAATGGTGCTCCGGTTTGGGTGGTGAAGCTCCGTAAGCTTGCCCCGGAGGTCTTCGTTGGTGGGGGGAGAGAGCACGTAGCTCGGCCCGTGCCCCTCCCCGGTTTGGGTGGCGAGGATTGGTCTTGCCCCGGAGTCTTTGAGAGGGCGGGTATTGGGCCGTCGCCTCCCCGCAGCCTCTATAGTCCGACGGGTATTGGGCCGTCGCCTACCCCGCAAATGGCGCTCCGGTTTGGGTGGCGAAGCTCCGTAAGCTTGCCCCGGAGGTCTTCGTTGGTGGGGGGAGCGAGCGCGTAGCTCGGCCCGTGCCCCTCTCCGGTTTGTGTGGCAAGGATTGGTCCTGCCCCGGAGTCTTTGAGAGGGCGGGTATTGGGCCGTCGCCTCCCTGCAGCCTCTATAGTCAGACGGGTATTGGGTCGTCGCCTACCCTACAAATGGCGCTCCGGTTTGGGTGGCGAAGCTCTGTAAGCTTGCCCCGGAGGTCTTCGTTGGTGGGGGGAGCGAGCGCGTAGCTCGGCCCGTGCCCCTCTCCGATTTGGGTGGCGAGGATTGGTCCTGCCCCGGAGTCTTTAAGAGGGCGGGTATTGGGCCGTCGCCTCCCCGCAGCCTCTATAGTCGAACGGGTATTGTGCCGTCACCTACCCCGCAAATGGCGCTCCGGTTTGGGTGGCGAAGCTCCGTAAGCTTACCCCGGAGGTCTTCGTTGGTGGGGGGAGCGAGCGCGTAGCTCGGCCCGTGCCCCTCTCTGGTTTGGGTGGTGAGGATTGGTTATGCCCCGAAATCTTTGAGAGGGCGGGTATTGGGTCGTCGCCTCCCCGCAGCCTCTATAGTCAGACGGGTATTGGGCCGTCGCCTACCCAGTAAATGGCGCTCTGGTTTGGGTGGCAAAGCTCCATAAGCTTGCCCCGGAGGTCTTCGTTGGTGGGGGGAGCGAGCGCGTAGCTCGGCCCGTGCCCCTCTCCGGTTTGGGTGGCGAGGATTGGTCCGGCCCGGGGTCTTTGAGAGGGCAGGTATTGGGCCGTCGCCTCCCCGCAGCCTCTATAGTCAGACGGGTATTGGGCCGTCGCCTACCCCGCAAATGGTGCTCCGGTTTGGGTGGCAAAGCTCTGTAAGCTTGCCTCGGAGGTCTTCGTTGGTGGGGGGAAGCGAGCACGTAGCTCGGCCCGTGCCCCTCTCCGGTTTGGGTGGCGAGGATGGGTCCTGCCCCGGAGTCTTTGCGAGGGCGGGTATTGGGCCGTCGCCTCCCCGCAGCCTTTATAGTCGGACGGGTATTGGGCCGTCGCCTACCCCGCAAATGGCGCTCTGGTTTGGGTGGCAAAGCTCCGTAGGCCTTCCCCGGAGGTCTTTGTTGGTGGGGTGAGCGAGCGCGTAGCTCGGCACGTGCCCCTCTCCGATTTGGGTGGCGAGGATTGGTCCTGCCCAGGAGTCTTGCGTTTTCGGGCTGAAATTTTCATGTGGAAATGGCGAATTTCGAAGAAGCAAAAGGGAAAAGGATATTTCATTCGAGACTTACAGTTTCTGACTACATCACGACTGGTGTTCCGCATTCTTCAGAGGGATTAGCCCGCCCTCATCGAGGGGGGCTGGGACGGGCGCGACAGGTCTGGTCCTCTTCTGTGGCCCCCGGTCCTTCTGTGGTGCCGTCAGCAGGAGCCGGCCTTCGATGGTAGGAGTCGTCCCTCCCCCCAGGTAGGTTGACCACCAGGGTTCGCTCCGGCCCCTTGTGTTTGGTCGATCCCACGTAGTTGCTCCTGGACAGTTTCTAGCTCCCCCGCACTGACCCAACCCCTCGGGGGGTTTGGAACTTGACCATCTGGTGGAGCATGCTGGGGAGCGCTCCGATGGCCGCCATGTAGGGTCGTCCTATGATCCCGTTGTATGCCGACGCGATGTTGACCACAACGAACTGAGTCATTCGGGTGATGACATGCGGTCCTTCTCCGAGAGTTATTGGCAAGGTGATCACTCCCATAATAGGGGTCGAGTGGCCGGTGAATCCGATGAGGGGCCCGGTACAGGGTCTCAGGTCCGTCGGCCTTAACCCCATCTTCTCGATTGTGGACATAAACAGAATGTCGCAAGAGCTCCCTGTGTCAATCAGGAGGCAGCTGACGATGGCCGTCCCTATTTGGGCCTCGATGACGATGGCGTCGTCATGGGGCAACTCGACTCCCTCTAGATCCTTGTCGCTGAAAGTGATGGGAGGGTAGGTTGGCCTTCTCCCCCTCGGATCCCCTCCGAAGCCCGCCGTCATCACTTGCCTCGCGTACGCCTTTTTGCTCGACGATGACGCTCCCCCGGAGGATGGCCCACCACATATCGTGTTTATGCGCATGACCGGTTTCGGGGGGAGAGGTTCTTCCCACTCACCATGCGTTGGAGGGTCTGCTCTTCGTACCCTCCGGTGGTTCCCCTCCTCTCGGTCTGGTCTCCTGCCCCCGACGAAGCCCCCGAGGTGGCCCGCCTGGATCAGCCGCTCGATTTCCCTTTTGAGGGTGAAGCAGTCGTCGGTGTCATGACCGTGGTCCCGGTGGTATCGGTAATATTTTTGGAAATCTCTCCGAGCCGGGTCTGACTTCATTTCCCGGGGTGGCTCTGGCAGGAGTCTGGCTCTCGTTACCGCGGCCATCACCTCTATCAGGGGGGCGTTGAGCTGCGTTTAATGTGCCCGTAGGGGGCCTTCTTGTCTCGGGATGGCTCGGGTGGGCCCTTGGGCCGGGGCAAACTCTCGGGCCGGGCCAGGGCGATCTTGCGGGCATCGCCCCGTCGGGTCGTGCCTTGGTTGGGTCGGCTGGTCACGCCCTTGATGCCCCTCTTCTTGGCCGAGGGTGTGATCTGGGCTCGCCTTGGAGCGGCTTCACCGGGGGAAATAGGGCCTTTGTGCCGAGAGTCTCTTCGGCCAACGCATGCCTCTCCGCCATAGCAACCAGCGCCTTATAGTCGACCGGCGGATCTCGGAGCAAGAATTTGTGGAGGCTCCGAGTCCGCAATCCCGTCTTAAAGGCCAGCATGAGTACCTCGTCGCCGCAGGTCACCACCGCCCGTCTTTCATCTTGAAAGCGGCGCAGGTATCTGCCCATCGTCTCCCATTCTCATTGGACTATCGTGCTGAGATAGTCCAAGGGCTTCTTCTTCGTCCGCCTGGCCCGGAACTCTTGGCAGAACTTGTGGGACAGTTCGCCAAAGCTCCCAATGGATCTCGCATGTAGGCCGAAATACCAATCCAACGCTGTGTCCCTCAGACTTTGCGAGAAATGTCGGCATAGGAACGCCTCATCTACATCCTGCGCCTCCATTGCCCCCCGGTATTGTTGCACGTGTGTGAGGGGGTCGCCCCTCCCGTTGTAGGTGGCCAGGTGGGGGGGTTTGAACCTTACAGGCCTCGGGGTGGAAGTGATCCATCGTGCCAGTGGCGTGGCCTCCTCCGGGTAGGTAGGGCGCTCGGGTGCATCCCCCTTCGCCATTCGGGGGTCTGGCTCCGGTCGCGCCTCGGCTGCCGACGGTCCTCCCGCCCTGGAGAATAGCGTGACGGTCGCCTGGGGGGGCTCCTTCCCCGGGTTGAGGACTCAACGGGTTGCGGGCTACGGTTCTCCCAGTACCATCACCCTCTGGCCGTCTCCCCACGGATCTCCCTCCACTCCTGATTCTCCCTTAGGAGCCTTTCACGCTCGGCGGTGAGGAAGCGTAGTTGTCGACAAACAGCTTCCTCGTGCAGGCGATCGGGGGAGTGGCGCGGACGAGGCGGACTCCCTCCTCCCAGTGGGGACCTGGCCAACAGCGGGCCGCGCCCGTCCCAGGGCCGCCGGCCCATCGCCGACACCTCCGGGATTTCCCGGTTGCCTTCGTTCTCCCTCCATAGCCTTTTGTGTTCCGCGATGATGAAGCAGAGCTGGTGGCGGGCGGCTTCTTCATCCACGTAGGCCCGCCAGGCGGTCTCGGCCGCTTCGTCCAAATGCCTTTGCGCGACGGCCGCCTCCTCCTGGCGCCTCCGCAGCCGTGCGACCTCCATTTCCTCTTCCAAGAGCTTCTGCTAGGCCGCAACCTCCTTGGCGAGCCCCCGGTCTCCCCCTCCTCTTCGAACTGAGGGTGAAGATTCCATCGCACGTTTGGGGGCTCCGAGGGGCTGGGCGGTGCCTCCGTTCCCGTCGCTGCGTAGCCTCCCATCGCCTGAGTAACGGCCTCGAAGCTCCTCTGGTTTGCGTGGGCCGAGGTTTGGACTGTCTCGGCGCCTATCCCCGGAGGGGGGTCAGCCACCGGTGTGATTGGTAAAGAGAGTGATTCCTGACCCACGGGATCCTTGCCATGGTCAGGGTTCCGAGTGATCGGCATGGAGTCTAACATGGGTGTGACCCTTCTTTCCCACAGACGGCGCCAATTGTTGCGGGGTGGAACTCGCGTACAATGAATTTGTATTATGGGGAACCAAGGGCACGGTGGTTATGCTGGTAAGAGGATTTAGATAGGCTTTTTAACAAGTGATTAGTGGGGTGAAGAGGCTAAACTTGCCGTCGGGGGAGACCACGGAGTCAAATCACGCCGGACGCGACGGAGGAGGGTCGGGCGGCCGGAGTTGAAGGCGAACGTCGACCAAGGGGCGAGCTACCCTGCACAACGAGCAACTCGTCAGAAAGGCCGGGTTGGGGTCCAACCCTTAGCCTCTCCGATGCCTAAGTCAGTAACTGGACTTAAAGCGGGGGCTAGGCACATAGGTCGGACTGAGGGTGTGTCGATCGTACGTGACGAGCTATGGGGGGGAGAACAAAGATATGGATGACCTTTGCTCTCGTGTGTGAATAATGGAATCGGGAAGGAATTTTCCAACCCCCTCATCGTAAGAAGTGAGGGGGTATTTATACCTGATAGGAGATGATTAGGTGGGGCTGATCTGGCATGCTGACTCGACGTGCTGAGCTGGCCCAGCTGTCAGCGGAAGCTTCGGACGAGGATGTCAGGAATAGGAGTGTCTGCCTTGCTTTTGTCAGATGGCGCAACGGCCAGGGGCACTTTTGTCAGGGTGTCAGGGCCGAAAGCGTTAAGTGTCAGGGGGCGCAGCGGCCAGGGGGGTGCTTTGTCAGGTGGTCGTGCGGTGCTAGTGTCAGTCGTGTCCTTACACTAGGTTGTTTGTCGTGCATGATGAATCCAAAGGTCCGACAATGCTATCGCCGGCGGCGGGGTTCGTGTGGACCCGCCGGGTCGACCTGTTCGTGGGTTGTTCGGCCTGGCCGTGCGCCTTTTCGGTCGTGGGCCGTGGACCGCACTGGCAGGGAGGGATATGCACGTGCCTCTGTCAGCATCCCAGGCCGCGCTGTCTGGGTGTTCCCCAAGCGCACTGCCCCTAGCGGGCCGAGCGAGAGTGGTTGTACGCCTCGGCCGGGAGGGGGGCGCTGTGAGGTGCGCCCGTTCCCATGTAGCCTCGGATCTCTGGGCCGGCAGTCCCTTTGCAAAGGGGTGAGTCAATGAGGTATATCAGTGGTTCAGGGCGGGAGTCGGACTCCCACGATCTTTAGGTCGTAACAGATGTATACATTGCACGTATATTACCCTCGAACTTCATATATGTATCCTAGTATTCATACACCTTAGCTCATACAAATATTTACAATTATAAAAATATATGTATATAGATCACATTCACATGATATATCTGCACATAGAATAGGCAATAGTTATATACGACATAGCTATATCCTTTGTATAGACTTAACATATACGCTAATGCACACACATGCTTTATTCATATTACTTCAATTACTATACACACATAATGGCCCTATATAATTTATTACATACTTAGTATAAACAAATGCACTTATATTTATAATCGCAATCACTAATGTAAATGTCACACAATACTCATATATATATATATACTTACTTTACTTCTTTTATTCAATCACCCCCATAATTCTAAATCAATCATATATTCATTTATTTAGATGGAACTATATTCAGATACATTTGTATATACCCAAGATGTATACCAGTAATTATAACATACATATCCATAGACACACCTACATATAATACCATAGCTAGTGTGGATACATGCAACTATCATTCATTTCAATGCACATATACCCGTTAAATATACTGATGACATATAGCCTTATAAGTACTTGAATAGTTCATTCACATAAGTTTATAATTAAAGGCATGCATATACACGTATATATATAGCCTTCATTCACATTACACACTGATATATTTTATCTAAGTTTGCACACAAATATCTTTACATAGATATTATATAAAACTGGCGTACGACCGCATACCATTATCTATATGTCCACTATATATGCACTAGTATATAGGGTCACACAATATATGGTCAAGAATAGATGTTATTACTTAAATACGTATGGGTATACTTAGATATATACATTTATGCACGAAATCACCCGACACTACGAGTATGCATATATATCTATATATATACATATATATGTTCACACAACAATCACTTCATAAGTCTTCGTGCTAACATACTCATACATATATACATTTATAGTTATATCTAGGTATATACGAATATAATTATAATTATACAATCAAGGATGCATCCATCTATAAATACTAGTATTACCAATAATGGTTACTTAATATCAACTGTAAGTATATGTACTACCACATATGTCATATTCAATCCACACAACATTTCACTAGTATACATAGGTAAATTTCAAATTTATTCAAATATCTATTATACATTTGACAACCTTTTTTGAATCCTAGGGCTGACTAGGACAAGCTGACTAGGACAAAGGGGTTGATAGAAAGATGGCCAAGATTAAATCTTGGATAATGAACAATTGGGATTAAACTTTGAGATGAAGTTTAGCTTTGCTTGTAGATTTGTGGGTCCCATTTTGGTCCCATTTGATTAAACTTCAATATTTACTCAACATGTTTGTGTGCGTGACATGGGGGATAGCAAGAGACTTTATGAGGGAGAGCAAGAGGCTTTTGGGGGAGAGAAACATTCATTGTCGAAAGCTTCCCCAAGAGAGTAGCAAGGCGCAATGATGCATCATTTCCTGAGCTTCCCATATCGCATCCTTCATGGAGTAGGGATGTCAGAGTATTACCAGAACAAGCATGTATATTGAAACTCTCAGGCCTAAGAAGTCATCGTTGCTTTCTTCTCATGTTTGCTTGCTTATGGGGTAATAATTTTTTGTTACAATCAGCAAGTGCGTGTTCTGTCTTTCAAGTTGTGCAGGCAAAGGTTATCAAATTTGGTTGATTCTAGTTGAGCTTATAGAGACGCCTTCCTTATATATAGGGAACATGATATGTTCATTGGAGGTTATCGGTATATAAGTTTGAGGGTTGTGTTCATTGAAATTATTTTATGTTTATCTACCATTGACTGATGTATCTGTTGGATATGGAAGACGTTTGTACACCCTTGTGGGGGATGTACGAGGGAATACGGACCTCGAACGTCGCGTACACGAAGTCGTGTGCAAAGGGAATATGTTCCCTTGCGGAGAGGATCTCTAGATTGATGGGAAAGTCGCATTATATGTGCATAAGTGCATGCGACATATGGCTAATAAAGGGGTAATATCTTAGGCTTATGTTGTACCATGCATATGGTACAACTTAAGCTTATAATATGCCATGTACGATGGTACACCTTAGTTAAATTGTTCCAAAGGAACAATTACTCCTAAAATAACTACCTTGGGGGCTATAAATAAGACCCAAGGGTTAGCCATTTGTTTACACTTTTGCATGGCATTCTTGCATGCATTTCATTCTAGCGAAGCTCTGTCGAAATCCTTCCTCTCTCTTTATCCAAGTTCTTAATCTAAAAGTAGAGATTTAGATTGTGGATTTAGTAGCCTTACTCCGTTCGTGAGAAGACTCAATCCGTCGTGGCGAATCCGAAGGCGAAGTTCTGTGACTACCGTGCCGCATACGCAAGCGTAAGTCTCAACTTCATTTATCGATCCTAACTCTGTTTTGGCAGGATCCTACATTGGTATCAGAGCCATACGGGTTCGCCCCGGTCAAACCGCCGCCCCATCGAAACTATGAACGAGTCGTTGTCTTTTTCACGAATGGGTATCCTTCCATTATGGATATGGTAGGAACGCTTCGTGACGGAGAGAACGCAGCGGTTGTTCTTTTCAGGTTAGGGTCTTCTGTCATTACGGATATGGCAGGAACTCTCTGTGACGGGAAGAACCGACCGTTCATATCGTCAAACTCGCTCTCTTCATGGATGCTGAGTCTCCATTCATAGGGAATGGGCACTCTCTTCATGTGGAGCGCGTAGTTTACGAATTTTTGAAGTGGGTTCATTTTTTGGCACACGGCCATTGGAGGACAACTACTTCCTCGACGAATGGGTGCTTCACCGGAGAAGAAGGTGGTGGTTATTCCCATCGGGGAAGATGAATTTTAGTGCATGTGCACCATGGCCAAATGGGCTATGAAAGCCATGCACCCCCTCCCCATGCGGAGGGGGTTGGCTACGGCCAATAACCACCGTGGCAACCCCCTCCGGCGGGGGTGTGCGGCCACCCCACACAAGGGGAGGCCGGCCATGGCCAAAGGGCCATGGCCGGCCAAGGCAAACATGGCCTTGGCCATGACCGGCCATGGCCAAGCCATGGCCGGCCATGGCCAGGCCCGGTAGTGGCCGGCCCTGGCCAAGGCCAGGGGCCGGCCTGGCCGGCCCTGGCAGTGGCCAGGGCCGGCACCCTGGCCTCGGCCAGGGCCTGGCCGGCCCTGGCAGTGGCCAGGGCAGAGGCCCTGGCCGAGGGGCCAGGGCCCCTGGCCGGTCAGGGCAGAGGCCCTGGCCGGTCAGGGCAGAGGCCCTGGCCGGCCCTTGGCCAGCCTCGGCCAGGGCAGAGGCCCTGGCCGGAGAAATTTCAGATCATTATCATTGGTCGACCAATTCGGGTGTTTTGGTCGACCAATTTGGCAAAAGGCCTTGGTCGAATATGAACGTGTCGACTAGCCCATACGGGGCCAAACGACAGTCGTCTGCATCAAAATTCTCTCATACGGGGGGAAACGCCTGGATCCATACGGGAGCCGGCGACGATAGTTTACAGAAAAATCCCAAAAGGGGGATCCGACCTTGGCACGGCTACGGCTCATTCCCGACAAATGGTCAGGAAGTGCCGAATATTTCACTAGTATCATAATGGTACTAAGATGAAATATACATTTTTTAAAAAAATATGTTTTCATACGTTTTCAAAAATACGTTTTCAAAATCGCTTTTCCGCTGCGAAGTACTATAAGAGTACCAACATTTGATAAAGTGAGGGAGAAATATTGAAAGTTACTCTAGATGGTGATTGGAAACATAGTGACCTTTCCGATTCTAGAGTAACATCTTCAATATTTTTCGAAAGTAACTTATCAAATTATAAATATCATTCCAAGTGGGAGTTGAAATTAGAACTATCCAAATGGGATATTCTACTATCACTTCAAATGGGAATTGTATTTTAAGAATTTTAAATGCAATTTTTTGATCAAACCTTTGGTTTTATGTCTTTTGCAGCATTTTAAAAGTAAAATGTCTTCCGCTTCAAAGAATATCGTCGCTGAGTTAAACAAAGGTGAAAAACTCAACGGCGATAATTACAAACTTTGGTCCATCAAGATACAATACGTTCTAGAGGAGCAAGAAGTGCTCGAAACTCTAAAGAACGTTATGATTGAACACGAGTTGGGCACTACGGCCCAACACCGACGAGACAAGGAAGCTTTTGATGCTTGGTCTCGGAAGAACAAGATAGCGCGCATTACGTTATTAAGCAGTATGGCTGATGACATAATGCGCATCTTCCGAGAACATGACCTAGCCATGGACATATGGTCCAAGCTAGAGGAGAAGTTCGGTGGCACATCAGTGTCCAAACTTCGCGCCTTAACTATAAGGTTAGATACATATAAGAAACGTCCAGATCATTCCATGGGGAAACATCTGCGACATATGGCGAACCTTATCTCGGAGTTAAAGGACGCAGGTCATGTGCTCACTAATGAGCAACAAATCCAAGCAGTTATACGTTCCCTACCAAATGGGTGGGATCAAATGAAGATGCATCTCACTCACAATGAGAGCATCAAGACCTTCAGCGATGTTTCCAAGCACCTCGAATTAGAGGAAGAGCGGCTTGCGGCTGCCAAGCCAAGTGCAGAAGTGCACATGGTTGCTAGTTCCTCACACGGGGGAAAGAAACGGAAAGATCGTTCGAAGTTCACTAATGAACGTAATAAGCAACCTGAGTCTACCAAGAAACCCAAACATAAGGGTGGGCACAAGAAATGGCACAAGAAGAAAGACTTGAAGAGGATCAAGTGCTTCAAGTGCAACAAGCTCGGTCACTATGCTCGTTCGTGTACGAGTGGAGGCGACGAGGTAACTTGTAAATATACTAGTTACATATGTGTTTCTAGTTCAATATTTCTTGTGGAATCTAATCCATTTTGGATAATTGATTCAGGTGCCACCGACCACATTGCAAGGGACAGACGGTCCTTCGTGGAGTATCACCGGATACCCCAAGGAACGAAGTGGATCTATGTAGGAAACAACACACGTGTTGAAGTGAAAGGCGTTGGGACTTGCAAGCTAGTCTTGGACAACGGCCGCACTCTCCTACTTCATGATGTCCTCTTCGCTCCAGATATTCGAAGGAATATAATTTCTGTGGTCGTATTAATGGGTCTTGGCTATAACTGGTTTTTTCATGATTGTAATGTGGACTTAAGTTGTAATAATACTCTTATTGGTACTGGGTTTGTATTTAAAGGATTTATTGTAATGAGTACAATGTATGATTCCTCATGTAATGAAAATTTCCTTATTGCAAATTCTAAGACTTATGAGTCTGATGTGATTTGTTGGCACGCAAGGCTTGGTCATATTGGACCAACGCGTATGGATAGACTTGCCAAACGTGGCCTTCTATCCAATGTTTGAAAGGTTGAAATGTCGACCTACGAACATTGCCTTGTGGGGAAATCTTGTCGCAAGCCGTTTGGAACCGGCACAAGGGCTGAGGTTCCATTACAGCTTATCCTTTCGGACATATGTGGTCCGATGAATGTCAAGACAAGACGCAGAAAGTCCTATTTCATCACTTTTATTGATGATTTCACCCGATTCGGACATATCTATTTGATATCCCACAAAAGTGAAGCTTTGGCTTGCTTTAAAAACTATATGAGTTTAGTGGAAAATCAATTAGATCGCAAGATTAAGGTCTTGCGAACCGATAGGGGCGGTGAATATCAATCAATAAGTTTTAAGGAACTTTGTGATGAGAAAGGCATAGTACATCAGGTAACTATGCCTTATACTCCTCAACAAAACGGTGTTGCAGAAAGGAGAAATAGGACTTTAATGGAAATGGTCCGTTCAATGATGGCGCAAGCTAACTTGCCAATCACCTTTTGGGGTGATGCATTATTGACGGCCGCTTTCATTTTAAACCGTGTACCCTCGAAATCAGTTAGCTCCACTCCTTATGAGTTGTGGAACCAAAGGTCTCCTGACTTAAACATTTTGAAACCTTGGGGTTGTGCATCCTACGCACATATTTCCTCCCATAAGTATGGCAAACTTGGGCCAAGGGGAAGGAAATGTATCTTTATACGATACGCAGAAAACTCCAAAGGTTATGTTTTTGTTAGTCAGGAAGACAATGGTGGGCTAATTGAGTTTGAATCGAGGGATGTCACTTTCTTGGAAAACGAGTTTCCAAGACAGGGCAAGATAAGTCAGGACTTATCTCTATTTGAGATTTATGATCAAGAAGGATTACCTCATTCGAGTGGGAGAATTCTTGGTGAAAACGAAAATACGTTTCAACCTTCACCAATGGATTATACGAATGACGATTATCCTATTCCATACGGGAATAATGATCCAAGTGGGAGCAATTCTAACGACATTCCAAGTGGGAATGATATTAGAATTGATCTAAACTCAAGTCAACAAGGACTTGAAGAATCTCAAATACGACGTAGTAGTCGTACAAGGTTGGCTCCTCTAAGGTTTGAGGATGAATTTCCGCAAACCTTTATGACTTTACTACAAGAAGATGACGAGCCTGCTACTTTCAAACATGCCATATCTTGCCCTGCTAAAGACAAATGGATTGAAGCGATGCAAGAGGAGTTAGAATCCATGAAAGTTAACCAAGTCTGGGACTTAGTTGACTTGCCCAGAGGACGTAGAGCTATTGGGAACAAATGGGTTCTCAAGATCAAGCATAAGGCTGATGGCTCTATTGACAGATATAAAGCTCGCCTTGTCGCGAAAGGTTTTACCCAACAGGAAGGGATAGACTACGAAGAGACCTTCTCACCTGTTGTTCGTTTTACCTCAATTCGCCTGATTCTGGCAATGGTAGCTTGCTTAGACCTCGAATTACATCAAATGGATGTAAAGACTGCCTTTCTCAATGGAGAATTGGACGAGGAGATCTATATGGAACAACCAACAGGGTTTGTAAAAGAAGGAAACGAACATAAGGTTTGTAAACTTCTTAAATCCATATATGGTCTTAAACAATCCTCGAGGCAATGGTATATACGATTTCAAGAGGTTGTCTTATCAAATGGATTTTCCATGCTTGATGAAGATAACTGGGTATATATCAAGAGGAATAAGAACAAGTATGTTATTATGTCTCTATATGTAGATGACATTTTAATAGCCGAAAATGACAAGGGCTTTGTGATGGATATCAAGGCTTGGCTTTCATCAGTTTTTGAGATGAAAGACATGGGAGAAGCCGCATATATCCTTGGAGTTAAGATTTCAAGGAATCGTTCAAAGAAACTTCTTTCTCTTTCACAGGAGACTTATATAAAGAAGGTTCTAGAACGTTTTAATATGCAGGATTGCAAGTCCATTGATACTCCAATAAGCAAGTGCGAGAATTTATGTCTGAAATCATGTCCGAAGAACCAAAAAGAGAAGGAGATTATGGAAAAAGTTCCATATTCCAGTGCAGTTGGTAGTCTAATGTACGCTATGATGTGTACATGACCGGACATCTGTTTTGCCGTTGGAATGGTAAGTCGTTACCAATCCAACCCAGGGCAAGTACACTGGAAAGCGGTTAAGAGGATAATGCGGTATCTCAAAGGAACTGCAGACTTTGCTTTATGCTATCAAGGAGATGCCTTGTGGCTCGAAGGCTACACTGATGCTGATTGGGCGGGTGATCTCGATGAGCGACGATCGACCTCAGGATATGTTTTTCTACTCGGATCTGGTGCAATATCCTGGAGTAGCAAGAAACAATCCTGCATCGCACTTTCAACCATGGAAGCCGAGTTTGTAGCATTTCGCATGGCAGTCCAAGAGGCTGTTTGGCTTAGGAAGTTCTTAGACAGGCTAATTAATGCAAGTGACTCAGGTGATGTACCCATTCACAACGACAGTCAAGCATCCATAGCCTATGTCAACGATCCGAAATTCCATTGTAAGACCAAACACATAGATATCCGCTACAAATTTACAAAAGACTATGATAAGACCAAGAAGGTAGACATAAGGTACATATCTATGCATGAGATGATAGCGGATCCGCTTACGAAGGCTATCCCCAGAGATGTGTTTTACAAACACTTATCATCTCAAGGATTGCGTAAGAGCTGAGTTGTACCAATGTAAATTCCCATGTCTGTAAATGATCAAAATTAATAAAAGAATAAGTTCTTTTTCAAACATTGCATATGAATTTCTTAAGAAATGTTTGTGTACATTTTTGAAATCTCAGCTGAATTTTAGTATGTCAGACAGATTGAGGTTGGCTCTCTCACATGAGCAACCGCCTTATTCTATCAGACGGATGGAATAGAGATGAGACCTGTTTGAAGTCAAAATCATCATACGGATGATTTAAGAGTCATGACTTAAACAAAATGGTCGCATGAAAGATCTGCATCATATGAATGCTTACAAAAGATCTAAGAGGATTTTTTGGAAATCATATCTGTCTAAATGCGGGATGTGAGTCCAAAGGACTATTTGAGTAGAATAAGGGACTCAAAGTCAGACATTGTGGTGTCTGATCATCATCCTTACAACATCATTGAGACATACACTCCCTGGGAAAGGAGCGATGTTGTAATACGTGTTCATACCACGTATGCATTTCGACCACTGAGTTAGTAGCAATAGTGTTTGCTATTATGTGAGACTCAAAGGCCATATGGGCCTTAACTCTTACCCTCAAGGACTCCAATTGGTTCCTTTAGATTTGACGAGATGATCGCTATCTTAGCGTGTTGCTAATGGGCTATGATAATTCGGCTCGGCGGGGCACGTTAGAAAAGCGAATCAAGTCAAGATCAGAAGGTTCGCAAGAAGAGGAAGATTGATTTCATATTCACATTTGGACTTTAATGATTCAAAGCTGGCCAGCCAATTGTGATCCAGATGGGATTCAATTGTAGAATATAAAGTATAAGAAATGTGAAGAAATAATCTAGGGTAAAGCATGCGTTGAACTACTCAACTTTGCAACTTCGAGGTCGTTGTGTATCTCTAACAAGTGCACAACAACAGACTCTATGCGCATGACGGTCGCACGGTCTATTTCTCGGTATGATAGATGAAAAAATTAAGAGAAAGACGTTCGCTTACAATCCCCTCAAGTGTGAGTGGGAGATGTTGGATATGGAAGACGTTTGTACACCCTTATGGGGGATGTACGAGGGAATACTGACCTCGAACGTCGCGTACACGAAGTCGTGTGCAAAGGGAATATGTTCCCTTGCGGAGAGGATCTCTAGATTGATGGGAAAGTCGCATTATATGTGCATAAGTGCATGCGACATATGGCTAATAAAGGGGTAATATCTTAAGCTTATGTTGTACCATGCATATGGTACAACTTAAGCTTATAATATGCCATGTACGATGGTACACCTTAGTTAAATTGTTCCAAAGGAACAATTACTCCTAAAATAACTACCTTGGGGGCTATAAATAAGACCCAAGGGTTAGCCATTTGTTTACACTTTTGCATGGCATTCTTGCATGCATTTCATTCTAGCGAAGCTCTGCCGAAATCCTTCCTCTCTCTTTATCCAAGTTCTTAATCTAAAAGTAGAGATTTAGATTGTGGATTTAGTAGCCTTACTCCGTTCGTGAGAAGACTCGATCCGTCGTGGCGAATCCGAAGGCGAAGTTCTGTGACTACCGTGCCGCATACGCAAGCGTAAGTCTCAACTTCATTTATCGATCCTAACTCTGTTTTGGGAGGATCCTACAGTATCTTCCTTCATTTCTGTTTCAGCGGTGTATTGTGCTGATCATTCTAATCATTAAGGAAGGCGCGAGCAAAAGAAGGTGCTAGCAAAAGAAGCTTCCCCGGCATTCCCCTATCTCTGGAGATTGTTCTTGCTAATCCATGTGTTTAACTGTGTTTTTGTTCTGAAGATCCCCTATTTCCCATATATGTTTCACAATGTTTTTGTGCGAGCAAAAGAAGGTGTTGTTCTAAAGATATTGTTTCACAATGTTTCACGATGTTTTTTTGCTCATAACCGGTGCCAATTTCTTGAAGATATTGTTCTGAAGATATTGCCAATAACCCGTATGTGTTTCACAATATTTTGTTCTGAAGATCTTGACAATTTCTTGAAGATATTGCTCATAACCCGTATGAGTTTCACAGTATGTGTTTCACAGTATTTCCCATATTTGTTTCATAGTATTTTTTGAAGATATTGTTTTGAAGATCCCCTAGATCCCCTATTTCCTGGGCAAAAAGGCACATATTGCTCATAACACGTGCCAATTTCACAGATTTTCTAGATTTTGTTCTTGCAAATCCATGTGTTTAAATGTGTTTTGTTCTGTAAATCTATGTGTTCAACTTGCAACTGAAGGTGTTTCACATATGTCGTCGTCATCAAATAAGAAGCACAACAAGAACCCATATGCAATAAGGTGCCTAGACAAGTTCTCGATGGTCATGGCAGAGCTCGAATCAAGGAGAGAGCATATCATGGCGAAGATGGTGGCCCAATGGGCCTGCTTCATGTATAATAACTCTTGGGACTGGGTGCCCATTATCGTCCGGCCCAAGAATGCAGTAAAAGCGACGGAGTCGTCAGGAAGTTGCCTGCAGGGGCGGCGGTGTAGGCCAAGGAGAAGAAGTGGGAAGTCGAGAAGGGGAGCAAGAAGCATGAAGAGATTAAGAAGAAGAAGGGGGAGGTGAGGTTTGGTTGTCTGAGCTTGGGGAGGTGGAGGGAATAATATTATTGGCCACTGGTTGTGGTTTTGATATTGTTGTGACTGGTGATGTTTTGAGAGAGTGTTTGCAATATGTTGCACTTCCATTTGGAGGTACATGGTGCCTAGCATGAATGAGAGGGGTGTTAAGAAGGATATTGGGAGGAGATTGAGTGATAAGAGATTGGGCTCCCCTAGAGCCCATTGAAATTGGAAGAAATGACCATGCTGATGATTTCTTCATCTTCTGTTTGTATATTGGTTATATATATATATATACATATACATATATATATATATATGTGTGTATATATATATATATGTATGTATGTATGTATGTATATATATGTATGTATGTATGTATGTATGTATATACATGTATATAGGCAGTGCCCTGTCCAAAAGCCTATATTAACAGTAAAAGGGAAGGGGATCTCTAGGTCTGTTCACTTTGCAGAAACGGGGGAGTCATCGGGCACCAGTGTGGCTGCTGTGCACCAACTGAATGGGGATGCTGCTCAGGTAATGAATGATGCCCCCATTGAATGTTGCGGCTGAGCAACCTTTGGATGTCTCTTTGAACAATGAGGCAACGCATGCTGGGGAAGCTGTGCAATTAGAGGCTGCGCATGCTGTGGAGATTTTGCAGCCTGAAGAATGCATTCAGATCTGCACCGAGCAACAAACCGTGGTATCCACAGACTGGGCCAACGTCTCAGGGGCTAGGCAAAAGTGGCAGGCGATGGTAACATCGCTTATATGCATCCAGTTTCTCAAACCAAGAAGCACATCGCTGAATGAGGGGAATGAGTCACCTAATTCTCGGAATGGGCCTGTTGACCCCCCTGCTGAACTACCACAGGAACCCCTCTACGATAATCCAGAATGGGTTGAGGAACTCACTAACAATGACACAACTAAGCTGAGGAAGCATTCAACCCCCCACGCGATTACTGCCCCTCGCAGAAGCAGTAGAACCAAGTAGAGAGGTAAATCGATTCTCAACCTATTTATCAGCTATGACTATGTTGATTTGGAATACGCGTGGCTTAAATAATGCTGTGAGGCGTAGGGACCTTCGTGAGAGGATTAAAGTGCACAATCCGACATTCCTAGTCCTTCTTGAGACTAAGCTAAATGCTGAGAGTATTGGAAAGAAATCTTGCATACCTCAAAGTTGGAAAACTCTTCACAACTTTCACTTACATGGTGGTGGTCGCATTCTAATTGGCTTTGACCCCGTTGTCTGGCAGCTGAATGTCAGGGCTATGTCCATTCAACACATTACAGTATTATGTACTAATATGGGGGGTCTAAAGTTCGCATTTACGGCGGTGTATGGGAGTCACAACATTGCCGAGAGGAAAAAGTTATGGGATCAGCTTAGAAATGAAAAATGTGGTATGGGTGCTGAGGCTTGGATAGTTGGCGGAGATTTTAATTGCATTTTATATGCTAAAGACAAATTGGGCGGGCGCAGAGTGGAAGCTAGCAAACTCCATGATTTCAACAACTTCCTTTCTGAATGTGGTTTTCAAAATCTCAAAAGCACTGGACAGAGGCTAAGTTGGTGCAATAAGCGTGTGGGGTTAGGCCGTATTGCTTCTCGGTTGGACAGGATTATATGTAATGAAGAGTGGATCAGTAAACTCCCTGACTCTGGATATGAATATCTTGATCCCCACACCAGTGATCATTCTCCTATGATGCTCAATTTGCATCCTCAGGTACTTTCTGACCCTAAGCCGTTCAGATTTTTTAATCATTGGATAAATCTGCCAGGTTACGATGAACTGGTTGAATCTTGTTGGGATGCTCCTGTCAGCGGCACCTATATGTTTCAACTTATTTATAAGCTGCGGAATGTCAAGTCCGGGCTTAAATCGTGGGCTAAACCTCATTGGTGGAGTTCTTCCCTTACTCAGTGCTGCACTCAGTTAGAGGCCGTTAGAAAGTTGCTCTCTTTTCACAATACTCTCGAACTGCAGGAGAAAGAAGTACTTTTATCGCATGAACTTGTGAAGCTGATGGGGATGGAGGAAGAGATGTTCCGCCAGAAGAGCAGGCAAGATTGGCTTGATTTAGGAGACAGGAATACAAGATTTTTCTACAATGCCATGAAACTAGGCATTGTCACAATAATTTAAGGCACCTGGTTGATATGCATGGCGTTCAGTGCCGAACCTATGAGGATATCAAGGCTGAGGCCTCTTCCTTTTATGAAAATCTCTACCACCAAAATGACTACTGGAATGTTTTCCCAAAGCTGGTGCCCAAAAAGAAGTTAAAGCCACAGACTGCTATTTGGCTGGAAAGACAGGTATCCCCTGATGAGATTAAAGATGCGGTATTCCAGATTGGTCCCTCCAAAGCTCCTGGCCCAGATGGGTTCAATGGTCTCTTCTACCAACACAATTGGTCTCTTATTGATAAAGATGTGGTGAGAGCAGTTCAATCCTTCTTCAGATCAGGTTCTCTTCTGAAACAGGTAAACCACACATTTCTTACTCTAGTACCCAAGGTTTCTAATGCAACATCTTTGGGAGATTACAGGCCAATCGCTTGCTGTAATGTGATATACAAGATTATCAGCAAGATCCTCTGCAACAGGCTTCAAAGATTCATCCATGATCTGGTATCGCCTAACCAATTTGCCTTCCTCCAGGGGAGATTGATATCTGACTGTGCCCTGCTTGCTCACGAACAAATTAGGGATTTTAGCAACCCTATGGGGTCCAGAGCTTGTCTCAAACTGGATCTCAGGAAGGCGTTTGATAGTGTGAATCGTGAGTTTGTGTACTACATCCTACATCAAATGGGCTTTGGGCACAAATTCATAGGCTGGATAAAGGAATGTATCTCATCTGCCTCCTATTCCGTAATGGTAAATGGTTCGCCAGTTGGATTTTTTGGTGGAAATAGGGGCCTTAGACAGGGTGACCCACTATCTCCCTATCTTTTTGTTATCATTATGGAGTGCTTCACCCTTCTACTTGCCAAGGCATTGGATAATGGTTCTATTCAGTCCATGAGAAGAACAGGTGCTATCTCTCACTTACTATTTGTTGATGACTTGTTGGTGTTCTGTAGGGCAAATATGAAATCTTTCAAAGGCCTTACAAATATACTGGAGGATTTCCGAAATTTTACAGGCTTAGAAATCAATTGGGACAAAAGCATGGCTATGTTCAGCAAAGGTGTAAGGAATCCTGGTGATTTGGCTTTATTAATGGGTGTTAAGCATGCACAAACAATCACCACGTACTTGGGCCTTCCATTATCTTCAAAGTATCCAAAGGCGATGATGTACAATCGACTGGTGGATAAATGCAGGAAGCGCATGAGTGGGTGGAATTCTTCGTCCCTATCTTTGTCTGGGCGCATCGAATTGGTTAGAACAGTAGTTTATGGAATGATAAATTTTTGGATACAAGTGTATAGATTTCCTACTACTGTGCTACGAACATTAACTGCCCTGTGTATGAAATTTATCTGGGGCTCCACTAAAGCTTGGTCTTGGAGTGATTCGTGCAGACCTAAGGAGGAAGGAGGGGTTGGCTTAAGATTACTATCTGATCTTAATTTAGCAGCGGGCATAAAACTAACTTGGAGACTGCTCAGAAGTGAGGGGCTTTGGGCAAAATACATGCAAAGCAATTATAAGGACCTGAATAAGTTCTATGAAGCATCAGCTATGGCCTCTCAGTCTGGAACGTGGAAGTTCCTGTTAAAATGCAGAAGCCTATCCCAGAATGTAATTAAGAGAAAGGTTGGAAATGGGAGGGACACCCTATTCTGGCATGACAATTGGCTCCCCTGTGGACCCCTCAAATGCAGCTACAACATACCTGATGGTGAAAGCAGTAAGCGCGTGTCAGACTATTGGATTGGAAATGCCTGGAATTATGATCAGAGCATCCGGTTTCTTCAGCCTGTGCTACAAAATCACACTTTGAATGCCGGATGCGACACCTGGGAATGGTCTTTGGGCGCAACATTTAGTTTTGCAGGCGCATGGAATGCTGTGCGATAAAAGGGACGCCACTTTCACTTCTACAAAATAATTTGGTACACACATCATACCCCTAAGTATGCAATTACCCTTTTACGGGCCCTTTTAAATAAACTCCCTACCAAGTGCCGGTTGGAAAGATGGATTGATCTCCCCTCCAACTGCTGTGAATTATGTACTGAGAATGACCCCGAAACTATTGAGCATATATATTTTGAATGCCCCTACTCAAAATATATCCTCCTAAGATCCCTACTTAAATTACAAACCAAGGGGCCGGCAATCCATACTATATCAGAGGTTGGGAAGTATTTCTTGTCCACCTATAGCAAAAAGGGAGCTCTAGACCAGCTTGGGAAGACTGTTCTTTCAGCAATTGTTTGGCATCTATGGCGTGAACGCAACAGAAGGGTGTTTGAAAATATCCGAAAATCCAAGGTCTCTCTTTTTGAGGACATCTCTCGAGATGTCGTTATCCTCCTTCGTAATCTGAAAGAGATTGAAACCGAAGCTGCCTCTGCTTGCGCAAACTGGGATATTAGAGACAATGGATGATGGTCTCTGGTTTTTTGGGTTTCAAAACTTGGTGTACTATTGCTCTGGGTGTGTGGCCTGATTTTGGCTCGGTTTTTGGATGTTGGGCATTTTTGATCTAGGGTGACGACGCTTGTGTCCTATCCCCTAGTCACTATGCAGGCATTCATCACTGATGCTATTGTACATTACTTTATTTCGTAATATAGTCTAACTTACTCTGCAAAAAAAATACATGTATATATGTATATACATGTATATATATACATATATATATATATACATGTATATAGGGGTGTTAAGAAGGATATATGTATGTATGTATGTATGTATCTATATATGTATGTATGTATGTATTGTATGTATGTATGTATGTATGTATATACATACATACATACATACATACATACATACATACATACAATACATACATACATACATATATAGATACATACATACATACATATATATATACATATATATATATGTATATGTATATATATATATATGTGTGTATATATATATATGATTGTGGTTTTGATATTGTTGTGCCTGGTGATGTTTTGAGAGAGTGTTTGCAATATGTTGCACTTCCATTTGGAGGTACATGGTGCCTAGCATGAATGAGAGGGGTGTTAAGAAGGATATTGGGAGGAGATTGAGTGATAAGAGATTGGGCTCCCCTAGAGCCCATTGAAATTGGAAGAAATGACCATGCTGATGATTTCTTCATCTTCTGTTTGGATGCTGTCCCTTCTGCAATGATGGCGACATACCTGATCTGCCTCGATGTAAGCTGGGGCCAGGCTTTGATTTACCGTCACTTGTCTTACCTGAGGTTGACACTACTGAGAAGCCTGAGGTTATCACTGTCTTGAATCAGGACTGGGTAGAGGATCTCTCTAGTCTTAAGTTGATGAGGTCCAACAATAAGCTCATGAAGCCTACTAGTAAACTAAGCCCCACCTCCGCTACCCGTAGGAGCTCCCGGATAGCAGTCAACTCTAGAGCTCCCATCCCTCATTTGTGTTAATGTCTTTGTTCATCTGGAATTCAAGAGGCTTAAATAATTCTGTGAGGCGTGGTGAACTCAAACATAGAATACGGCATCTTAGGCCGTCTATTGTGTGTCTTCTTGAAACTAAAGTGGAGGAGTCCAATGCGGGAAAGCTAGTCAGATGTTTCCCTAAAGGTTGGATTTCCCTGGATAATAGGAAACAACATCCAGGTGGGCGTATAATTATTTTTGTTGACAATAGTATCTGGAACAACTCCCTTGTTTCTGCTTCGGATCAGCACCTATCTATGATCTTGACTAATATGGCGGGATTAACTATGGCCTTGACCATTGTCTATGGTCACAACTTGGCATCTCAACGTCAACAGCTCTGGAAATCTCTTACTATGGATGCTACTAATCTCAATAAAATGCCTTGGCTAATGGGAGGGGATTTCAACTGTATCAGGTTTTCTAATGAGAAGATTGGTGGTCGTCCATTGGATCCTGGCCCTGTTGATGAGTTTAACAAATGCCTCGGTGAATGCGGCCTTATGGACTTGAAGAGTGTAGGTTGAACCTTCAGTTGGAACAATAGGCGCTCTGGGATAGCTCGGATCTCTGCTAGACTGGATCGTACTGTATGCAACCTGGAATGGAATTCTATGCTTCCGAACTCGTACTATGAATATGCTCATCCTGGGACTAGTGATCACTCTCCAATGATTATTCATATTCTCCCCGAGGTACAATCTTATCCCAAGCCCTTTAAACATTATAATTCTTGGTGTCTCCTTCCAGGATATCGTGATATTGTCCAATCGGTTTGGTCTACATCGCAAGAATTCAGGCCGTATTATCATCGGCAAAACCTGGGGATTTTTCGAATGCAAGCTTTGGTTGCTAAGCTTAAATCACTTAAGCTTCATCTTAAATCATTTTCTAACGATCACAGGGCCGATAATCACCCAGCTTGTTGCTTGGCTTCACTG
Source organism: Scilla litardierei (assembly GCA_030789695.1). NCBI lineage: Eukaryota > Viridiplantae > Streptophyta > Magnoliopsida > Asparagales > Asparagaceae > Scilla > Scilla litardierei. The sequence goes on along the minus strand of CM061142.1, from coordinate 408,308,157 downwards.
CGGAACATTCAGGATAATAGTGAACTCCCTTACAGGCCGGATTTGCAGAGAGTTGAACATGAGGCTATCTTAAAGCTGGTCGATTCTCTTGATATTGAAGAGGCGGATCTTCGACAGAAGAGTCGTCAAAATTGGCTCCTATTGGGGGATAGAAATTCTAAGTTCTTTTATAATGCTATGAATGCACGGAACAATTACAACAGCCTCCATCACCTCGTTAATTCTGATGGGTCCAGAAAGCAGGATATTTCAGTAATCAGAGAGAACGCCACTACTTTCTACAAGAAACTATACTCTCAAGCTGATTACTGGACTATCTTCCCCAATGTCATCCCTCAACGTAAGCTTACCAGCGATGCAGCAGTTTGGGTTGAAAGGAATGTCTCTATTTCTGAAATCAAGGACGCCTTATTTCAGATCGGCAAGGATAAGGCCCCTGGACCTGATGGGTTTAATGCACATTTTTATCAACACAATTGGGACACTATAGGTATGGATGTTTGCTTGGAAGTCGCCTCTTTTTTCAATTACGGGCTATGTTAAAACAGATAAATCATACTTTTCTTACCTTAGTCCCAAAGAGTTCCAAAGCCACAGATCTAAGTGATTACATGCCTATTGCTTGCTGCAATGTAATATATAAGATCATTAGTAAAGTACTCTGTAATAGACTGCAGCAGGTTATCAATGAGTTGATCTCTTCGAACCAAGCTGCTTTCCTCCAAGGTCGTCTGCTCTCTGATTGTGCTCTACTTGCCCATGAACAGATCAGAGACTTCAGCAATCCCATGGGTTCCAGGTCTTGTCTGAAATTAGATCTGAGGAAAGCTTTTGACAGCATCAATAGAGAATATATATTTTTCATGCTCCATCAACTGGGATTCAAGGGAAAATTCATCAATTGGATATCAGAATGTATCTCCACGCCTTCCTTCTCAGTTCTGGTAGAAGGTTCCCCCTCTGGGTTCTTCTCTTCTAATAGAGGTCTCAGACAAGGTGACCCGCTTTCCCCTTTCCTCTTCGTGCTGGTTATGGAAACTTTCACCATTCTTATGGCTAGGGCAGAGGCTTCTGGCACCATCCACCCTATGAGAAGATCTGGATCTATTTCCCACTTACTCTTCGCTGATGATCTTCTAGTGTTCTGCCGTGCTAATCAGCACTCTTTTAAGGGCCTTAATGAGGTGTTAAACACTTTCAGGTTGCTCTCTGGTCTTGAAGTAAATTGGGATAAAAGTTCTGCCATTTTTAGCAAGGGGGCCCGTGACCCTGACCTCCTCGCTTCCTCTCTGGGAGTTAAGAAGGTTACCTCATTCTCTGTCTATCTTGGGCTACCACTCTCCTCTAACTACCCTAAAGCTTCCATGTATGCACGTTTATTGGACAAGTGCAAAAAGAGGCTTCAAGGATGGTCCTCATCCCTTCTCTCCATCTCGGGGAGAATCGAGTTGGTACGTTTCGTCATTTACGGAATGGTGGCGTTTTGGATGCTTGCCTTCCGCATTCCCTCTTCTGTTCTGTGCTCTATCACCTCAGCCTGTCGTCAGTTCATATGGGGTAATCAACACATCTGGGCTTGGAGAGATTTATGCAAACCTAAGGCGAAGGGGGTGTGGGATTGAGGTTGCTTCAAGACCTCAACGTGGCCGCTGGGGTACGGCTAACGTGGAGGCTCCTATCCACTGAGGGGCCATGGGCCCAGTATATGAGGAGGCACTATGTTTCTAGGACTGCTAGCTTCTATAGTGCTCGGCCTGCCCCTGCTCACTCAGGTACTTGGAAATTCCTCCTACATACGCGCAGCACTTCCCAGAGGCTTATCAAACGGGTTGTTAGAGACGGTACTACTACATCCTTCTGGTTTGATAATTGGTTGCCCTGTGGCCCCCTTTCTGATCTACATCATGTACCCCCTGGTGCTGAAAATCACTCTGTTAGCTATTACTGGTCCCCTGATGGGTGGAGGGATGATCCACAGATTCTACAGGTTCAGACTGAGCTCCAGACTACCCGCTTATCTCCAGGTTCTGACACTTGGGAATGGATCCCAGGGTCCTCTTTCTCCTTTCGGGATGCTTGGAATGGTTGCCGCACCATTGGGCCCCCTTTATCTTCTCTGAAGTTGTATGGTATAGTAGGCATATTCCTAAGTGCGCTATTACCCTTCTTCGAGCCTTCCATGGTAAGCTGCTAACCAGATATATTCTTGGAAAATGGGGAGTCCCCTCTAGCCAAAGTTGCGTGTTATGTGATGATGGGGCAGATGAGACTATTTCTCACTTATTTTTTGAATGCAACTACAGCCGTTACTTACTCTGCAGGAGTCTTTTGAAGCTGAATATTACATCCTCTTTGCCATCTTCCCTTGCCGAAGTTGGGAACCTCTTCCTTTCCCTTTACAAAAAGAAATATTGTGTGGGTACCCTTGCCAAAACTGTCCTTGCATCCATGGTATGGCACATATGGAAGGAACAGAACAGGAGAGTTTTTGATGGAATTAAGGTGGGTAAAACGGCCTTATTTGAGGCCATTTCTGCTGATGTTCTTATTGCCTTACGAGATATTGACAGAGATGACCCTTTAGCGGCCATTCCGTTTGCAAATTGGGGTTTTGATGGGGGCTGATACCTTGTATGTTTAAATGTAGATTTTGGCCAGAGGGTATGTCTAGGGAATTCTTAGCCTGTGGTGGGTGACGGCGCTTGTGCCCTATCCCCTCCCTCTCTATCAATTCTTTGGTCTCCCTCGTGGATGTTTTGTATCGTTCCGTTTGTTTATATATTATAGCATTTACTCGTCTATATATATATATATATATATATATATATATATATATATATATATATATATATATATATATATATATATATATATATCGGATTAGTATGTGTGTAAATTATCTATGTTGCTGATGGGTTCTCATTTGGGATCAATCCCCAAAACCCAAGTTTAGAAACTTTGCTTCTCTTTTACTATGAATTTTCGTTTTTTGGTTTCAATGTGTTGGCGACTGAAAAGGTGAAGAGGTCTATTCTTGATCCAGTTAATTTTAGATTCGGTCAATGGTCAATTCCCATGTGTATTTGTTGAAACATCAAATAGGTCCTTTCACGTGTGCACGTTTCAAAGGCCAGATCTCATCCCTCCACTGCCTCCAAACAAACTCATCTCTCTCACTCTCCTCTCTCCTCTCTCTGGAACTTTGGTGCCCGCTAACTTTTTTTAATTTGTTGTTTCGTGCCAAAGGCGCCCGCGCCGAATTTGTTGTTCCGCACAGAAGGCGCCCGTGCCATTCTGTGCCGAAAGTGCATGCATTGAATTTGTTGTTCCGCGCCAAAGGCGCCCTCGTCGAAGGCAACCATGCTGCTAAATATTTTTACGCTAATTTGTTCTTTTAAATTTTGGCTGTTGAAATAATATTTTGGGGAACAAGCGTCGAAGCCACCACGTCAAATTTGTCGTTCTGCGCAGAAGGCGCCTGCGTCAAATTTGTTGTTTCACACTGAAGGCGCCTGTGCCATTCTATGCCGAAGTCGCACACACTGAATTTTTTATTCAGCGTTGAAGGCGCCCGTGCCGAATTTGTTGTTCTGCATCGAAGGCACCTGCGCCATTTTGTGCCGAAGGCGCCCACGCCATTCTGTGCCGAAGACGCCCACGCCATTCTGTACCGAAGGCGCATACACTAAATTTGTTGTGCCACACCAAAGGCGCTCTCACCGAAGGCACCCGTGCCGCTAAATATTTTTACGCTAATTTGATATTTTAAATTTTGGCTGTTGAAATAATTTTCTGGGGAACAAATATTTCACGTGGAAAAGTCTTAAATGAACCGTGCCTGTGGGCACAGGTTATGACTAGTTAATACACATATAGTAAGTATATACACCCTTATTTATACATTCGGAATGCTACACCCTACATTTAGCAAATCACCATACACAAGTATACCATTTAAACATTTACAATCATTCATATAATCATTTAGTCATTCATATACATAGTATATATAATCACACATCTATCACCACATATCTTATGTAATATCCAATATACTACTTTACACATGGTATGTCTACTCACACGTAAGTGATATATACAAATCTCATTCATGGGTCAACACATAATGTTCATACATGTAACTAGGCACCTCCTAATATTGATACACACACACCACTATGTATACTAACAGAAGTAATATATCACTTAAGTACTTAAGTATAAATAATTTCAATTATATACACAACCATAGCATTCAGTCTCATAGACATACACATCATATGTCACTACATATCTGATCGCGCCCAGATATACACCCGAAAAACGACTGTAGTCTTACCGCAAGCGCACGGTGAAGTGGCGAGCGGGTATCGAACACAGGGAGGACAAATGACAGGACTATATCTTGATCACCTAGCTATTGATGGTATAATGGAATGGTTCCGGGAATGTTGTCACAGTCGTTCAAATAACAAACAGAATTCTATATAATAAAAGCATCTGGGGCTAGGGAATCCCCATTACGGATCGTTACTTATCCTTGTGGATCATGAATCTCAATGTTGCAAGTCTTGAATTGAGGTGAACTAGTCGTAACTGGCTATAGAACCAAGCTCACGCTCTCGCTCTATTGTCGGTCTATAGCAACCTATATTAGGACACACTCTCGTGTAAACCCTAACCTAAGCCACTAGCATGAAGATCGACATCATCGTCCAATCGCACCTCGAGCCCACTCTCGTACAAACTCGAGTTACAACCTAGGTTATGATAGTTCGTATTCGTCCAATCTCTTGCAAATGAATATGAGTATAGATTTATAATAAAAATCCTAGCTTTGGTCCAATCTCTTGCAAACCAAGTATATAGAATCTCGATTATAAACATAAATCGAATATCTAGGCCTTCCCATTGATTGAACTCCAATCTCTTGCAAACCCCAACCAATGGAAATTCCTAGCTACTCGTAGTAAATCAATCATAACCTAACCGTCTATTAATCCTACCAACAATTCAATTCATTCATCACAATTCTAAGATCGGATCCATAGGTTCATCCCCATGCCCTAGAACGGCGGAACTACTCACAATTAATCATAGCAATCACAGAAATAACGAATAAGATCATAGAGCAATTCATGGTTGAGAGAAAACAATTCATAAAAATAAGAAATTTAGATAGAAAGAACAAACCAAATTGCGATTCTTTGATCTCCAACTGAGAATTACAATTAGAATAGCCGTCAAAACTAATATTTTTTGCTCTCCTAAAACTAGGAATAAACTTAGCCTTAAATACAAGTCAAAATTATCCAGAAATTCTTGACAGATTTGCCCCTGGCGCAGCCCAAAACACTAAATCGCGATACAGGCAGACTGCGCCACTCGGCCGAGTGGAACATGTCACTCGGCTGAGTGACAGCCCCAAAGAAAAACAGAGATATTGGGGGTTTCGGGGGTCTGTCACCCTGTCATACTCGGGCGAGTGGACTTCTTCACTCGGTCGAGTGGGCTTTGTCACTCGGCCGAGGGAGGCTTCTCCAAATTCCAGTAAGTCGGCTAAGTTTCCAGGAGAGAAACCATGTCATACTCGGGCGAGTGGATTTCTTCACTCGGTCGAGTGAGATATTTCACTCGGGCGAGTGATCTTTGACTCAATGTGCTCATGTATCCATTGTACTCGACCGAGCACGTTCCTTCACTCGGTCGAGTGAACTGTCTGGTCGGCCGAGTGAGCTGCTTCTAGGGCTCTTTCTTCTCCTCCTCGCCTCCTCGTCGATTCTATCGAACTTCTTCCTCTTCCGCCCATCATCTAGCGCTGCTAGCTCCTCAATAAGCCCGTAGGCGATGCTCTGGTGCGCGTGAAAGTCCCTTGATCGCATTTAAGCTCCAGTATTTCCTGAAATACAACAAAAACAAGAAATAGTGAAAAGCAACGCGATATCATCGAATAATCGTGAAAAACGCAATATGGGCGATCGAAACGACATGAAAACATGCAGAAAAAAGGTGTAAAATAAGGAGCGATCAATATCCATACACTAGTATTCACATGATATACATATTCTCATACAAGTGGTTCATACAATCCATATATAGACTCGCATACAATTTATTTACTGCATACATGTCAATCTGTATAAATGATTCTACACGTCTTATAACTCGTCTATCTATCATATGAAGTACAGATATAGAAGTAATCCTAAAAATAAATATTGATGAAAATAGTTACGTACAGATATAGCTATGGGCACATACTCAAGTATATCATAGAAATGTACAAGTCATATGCACATAGCTACATACATATCACTACTAAAAAAAGGACTTCTACCAGCGTTTTTAAACATTTCCCGGTGTTTTTGAAGCGTTGGCAAATGTTTTCTCGACGTTTTACGAAACGCTGCAAAAACGTTGGGAAAAGTGGGCGTGGCTAAATGTTTTCTCGGCGTTTCGGTGAAACGTTGGGAAATGCCCACTTTTGCCGGTGTTTTCGTGAAACGATGGGAAATTTCAAGACATTCCCTGGCAGTTGCTTGAAATGTTGTGAAATGCCCAAGAAATTTTCCGGTGTTTTCTTAAAACATTGGAAAATGCCCAAGACATTCCCCAACGTTTTCTTGAAACGTTGGGAAATTCCATGACTTTCTCCGACGTTTGCTTGAAACATTGGGAAATGACAAAACATTTTTTGGCATTTTCTTGAAACGTTGGGAAATGCCATGACATTCCCCAGCGTTTTTTTGAAACATTGGAAAATGTCCAAGACATTTCCCGGCATTTGCCTTAAACGTTGGAAAATGCTAAGACATTCACAGGCGTTTGCTTGAAACTTGGAATGAAACGTTGGGAAATGACAAGACATTCCCCAGCATTTTCTTGAAACATTGGGAAATGCCATGACATTCCCCGGCATTTTCTTGAAACGTTAGAAAATGCCACAACAAAGACCAAATGTATACTCCCATACCCTGTTCATCAATTTGCATTAGATGACCACATCCCAAAAACTGCAATACAAACGCATGTCATTGCAAAAGCTCAGAAAGCTGAAACAAACAAGAGACCATAAATATAGATTAGCTCATTCACATAATGAGTCGATGCTTTCTTCATTTTCATTACGATCAATAATAGCTCATAATGCAACACGACATTAGTAACATTACGAGCACACATGCAAAAGTCACAACATCCCCCCTAGTATGCTAAGATCAACCATATTGTTTCAAAGAATACAAAAAACCCACCTCCAAAGTCACAAACATCATCTCATCTCATGCCCATCCCAACAAACCCAAAAAGAAACCGAACGCTCTACAATGAGAACACCATCAAAGGTAACCAGGCATTGACCAGACAACAAAGATTCAGCATATGCATATTCTGAATCAAAAAAAATCCACGGCTTCCCCAATGTTGTCAACAGATTTAACCAAGCACACAACCATAATTATAAATTCGTTACTACAAGAAGAGAAAACGATCATCTATAGACTAGCCTATGATTCCATTTTCACAATGGCGTTTGAAGGGACCTCTGTCATTTTCAGCAAATACTGGAGCCAGTCCTTGGCACAGAAGAGAGCCTCCACTGTCTCGGGACGCAACGAACTTCAATACTCATCAAGAACTCTGCTAGTGGTTTGAAGATCCAGGACTTAACATGGATATTGGAATCGCTAGAACATCCAGAGCCAGCTTAGAGAGTGTTGGATACTTGATGGTGTTTAACTTCCACCAGTTCAGGATGTCAAACTCTTGGATTCTTGGCACAAGGGCCTCTTCCAAGTACTGCTCAAGCTCCGGCTTTGTATTCTGACTGATAGTCATATCACTAATTTCAACTAATATATATGAGAATAATAGATACATACTCATTATAGGAAATCTCCTACGAGGACAACACAAATTCACAGGGGTTTTAAAATTTATTTTTCAATTTTTGATCATTGAAAAGTGATACATATAATAAAACCTTAGCACACTATAAATCTAAGTGAATCGAATCATATTTTAGCTTTGATCAGATGTTTTTTATAACTAGCCAAAAATCAAATTGAAAAACAATTATCTACTGGTTGTCTGTGATGGTGAAAGTAGCAGTTCCTGAAATATTCAAAGAAGAGATGCATCAGACAAAGGTTAACAACGATACATATATGATTCAAAATACTAACAATGCCATCTAAAATACACAAATATCACAACAATCAAATTGTTATTTTGAAATACGTGATAAGGGAAAAATAAAATGATGGCCCTATTCCATCCTCTTCGGCAGTGATATTGCCGATGTCACCAGCATGGCGGTTCTCATCCTCAGGTGCCACATACTCCTTTCCAGCAGGATTGAAACGAGGCCCTGCATTGAAATGAAAATTGACAATGAACAATAATGCAATTACTTTTATGTTGATGGATTTCCATTTTTATTCACACAATGTGGGAATATCACTAGAGGAAAAAACTACCAGTGGACATGCAGCCGTTTGTGGTGTTGCCAAGGGCATGAACATGGAAACCATGCAGCCCAGCCTTGAGACCAGAGACTCTCCCTGTTACTGTAGTTGGGCCTGAATTCATAAAATAAGATCACATGTATAACTGATGTACAGAAAAGAGTGCACCAATTAATTGATACAATTGGCTACTCATGTTTTTTCTCGGCATTAGATTGCAGAAAAATAATATGTTATGGGCTATAAGTTTACCATCTCCCTCTTGAGTGAAGGTCACCTGGCCCTTCACGCCCTCACCGACAATTACAGCAACAGCCTTCGCCATTCTTTATGTGATCTACGCACATAAACATCCAAAACAATAGAGGTGTTTCAGTAACTAAAACAAGAAACAAATTTACAAATGATGTTTACCACAAGAAAAAGATAGAAAAGAGCTCAAAATCTTATTTTTCATGTAAACTTACATGCTCATCAACCATTGCATATCCTATACTCGATGAGAACACACGAAATTTTGTCCAATCACTAAGATAAGACCAGCAAAACTTATACAAGTTCAATATAATTTTTGAAGAACTCGACATGATCAAGACAAAACTTCATATGATTTTTAACTCCTATCTTACCCATGAAACTTTTTTAAGAAACATGAAGTGAGCAAATGGTTTAGAGTTAAACCATGAGCAATCCAATTGATATAACTAATAAGAAAAAATCAAAAATACAAGTACCAATGAATTGTATGGAAATACCAATTGCTACAATACACATTTTTGGTGTACAATCAAGTTAGAAGTTACTGGAAATTACCAATAACTGCAAATTAAAATACAAGTTACATTTTGTGTGTATGAGAGACGAACTGTGTAAATATCAAACTTTCTACAAGATAGCCCCCAATGTGTATAAATCAACAGTTTCTAGAAGCAGCTAGGAAACCAAGCTTGAATCTTTAAAAACAGTGACAATGATTCACAAATAGTCGATATCGATATTGATGATAAGATGAATTTTTGATATACCTTGGCAAGAGAAATATCCCTATCCTTAGACTTAAATGATATCTCCCGGGTAAACTTCTCTCTTGCAAACTTAGCCATCTGCGTCATCAGTAGCAAATATTTCAAAGCAAAGTAATCAAATAAATGAAACAAAGCTGAGGTCTTTGCACAAAAACAGACCTCGAGATTGGGATTAAGGTGGTGATTCGCAGTCTGGCTTCTGGGCACAAGGGTCACAGCCAAAATGGACCCCCAAGCATGCATTGCCTTCCTTTTATTCATACTAAATTGACTACAACCACTGAACCTGTCACTACAAGCAACAAAATTAGAAGGATTCAACTAATTTTTCAGCTCAAGAAGCCATCTTTAGCTGGTGTGTGCATTACCTGAGTGACAAAAAACCACTTATTGAAGACGAGAAGGCTGACATTGCGAAATCTTGAGTTGGGATTTAAGGAAGAGATGAAGAACAAATTGAAATCATTCCTAGCCAAAACAAAAAAATCAGAAATAATACATAGATGAAACTAAGGGAACAGATGTCGAACACTTGGCGGGCATAGCAGTAACGGCAACTGGCATCGGGGCGGATACTGACAAATTACAAGGGAGAGGGGAGGAGGAAGAAGACGAACGGATCGGATTCCAGATGCCTCACCGGCGGAATCAATGATCAAAACGGTAGCTGATGCCTCGCCGGTGGAGGCGATGAACACACACGTGGCGGTCGACAGAGGAGGGGATGGGGCGGAGCAGAGAAGGGGGTCCGGCCCATTGCGACAGTCGGCGTCGGCGTCGGCGGTGGTAGGAGGGCGAGGCCCACATGCAGGACGCTATCGGAGGAGACATTGGCGAGGGCGGAACGGATAGGACGGAAAGGGTGGAGATGGGGGAGAAGTGGCCGCAGAGAACGGAGGATGGAGAGGCGGCTTAAATGCTAGGGTTTAGATGAAGAGAACGACGGATGAATTTAAAGGATGTGAATTTTGGGAAGAGCGTGGATGAAAAATTTTGGAGGGTGAAATGAGATGACGGAGGCAGATTTAATTTTTTAAGGGAATTTCTTCAGCGCGGCGGGAGATAGGGTTTCGGAGGGAAATTTTTGTGGGGAAATAGGGTTGTGTTAAGCGGAGTCTACAACAACTAATATACATCATTATTTTCATGTTAAGTACTATTAACCCAAGATTAAACACAATGATGAGTCCCTTTTCGGTATTGATTGCACTTGAGTGCATTCACTTGATTCGAAGATTTAATATGGATGGCTGATGTTTAGATTTCACGCCCTCAATTACGTATGAGTTGCAATGTAGCATGAAAGTGGACTCAAAGCTACCAGATACGTAATCTTTATGTTTAGGACTGTTGGTGTTAAGCGACATTTTCTAGTACATAGAGTTAGCATTTTTTTTTTAAAAATGGAATCGGGATTAAAAAAATCTGTAGTTAAGAATGATTGAGTGCGAGAAATTTCACGATGAGTGATCTACTGCGAAGACATTGCTTGGGGCGGTACACACACAAAGGAAGATGTGCACATGTAACCTATCCTTTGGAAGGGGACTCCATTGCCTCTTAAGCTAATTTGAAAAAATATATTCTTGAAAATATTCTTAAAAAAACAATTATTATATATAATAAGGAGGAGGGAAATAAAATTAAAAGATCCTATAATGAAACCTGAGGAGGATGGTGGAAGAAGGAAGATACGAAGGGGCTAAGTCTACTGACAAACAAATCAAGATTGGCGGGCGAAATTAGACGAGATAAAAAGTCAAGTACCGGTGAAATTAGACGGGCTAAGTCTACTGACAAACAAAAGTCCAGCATTTCCCAACGTTTTAAAATAGTATCGAAAAAAGTCCAGCATTTGCCGGTGTTTTTCGAAAAGAGCTGGCAAAAGTCCAGCATTCCCAACGTTTTAAAAAAGCGTCGAAAAAAGTTTAGCATTTGCCGGCGTCTTTCTGAAATCGCTGACAAAAGTTCAGCATTTCCTAATGTTTTAGAAAAGAGTCAGAAAATGTCCAGCATTTGCCGGCGTTTTTTGGAAAGTGATGGCAAAAGTTTAGCATTTCCCAACGTTTTAAAACAGCGCTGGAAAAAGTCCAACATTTGTCGGCGTTTTTCGAAAAGCGCTGGCAAAAGTCCAGCATTTGCCTGCATTTTCGAAAAGCACCGGGAAAAGCCCAGCATTTACCAACGTTCTTATAAACGCTGGTAAAAATCTAGCATTTTCCGACGTTCTTATAAACACCGACAAATTTCGAAATACCAATAGACATTTGCCAACGTTTCTCTAAAACGTTGGCATAAAAATGTTGGTAAAAGCCATTTTTTAGTAGTGTATCTATTATACATTTGACAGCGATTTTTGAATCCTAGGGCTGACTAGGACAAGCTGACTAGGACAAACAGGTTGATAGAAAGACGGCTAGGATTTAATCTTGAGAAATGAATGGTTGGGATGATGTTTTGAGGAAAAAATGAGAGAAAACTTGGGGGAAAACTTTGCATTTGGCGTGGAAAATTCAAAACCACCGTCATTCTCCGAGCCAGCATTTATTCTCTCACACAGGTTCCCAAATGTCACTCCCCATTTCATGAAGAGGCCTAATTTTTAAGAATAGAATGCCAAACGACCCGGTGAGCACACGCTTCCATGAAGCAGCCACAATGAATGCGAGACTGAGCGAGCGCGTGAGCGAGATCTCTCCGATAGCTCAAATCCGACAATGAATAAGCTCAAGCAGAAATGTCGAGATCTCTCCTCCGTCGCCTGATGCCTTTCATCGCGGGCCGAATCCGGTAGAACTCCAGACTTCTGAGCGCCACCGTCGTCGAGGCATCCGCCTCCTCTTCTTCACCTGAATCCTAAGAATCAATTCGGATAACCAAAACTTGCGTCCGAGTAAGTACCTTTCCCGTTTAAAATCCCTTTCTACTCCCAACCTTTCCCGTTTAAAATCCTAAGAATCAATTCTTGAACTTATTCATTGTCCAAATAAGTCTGTCATTCTCTTTAATCTTCTTCTTCTTCTTTCTTAAGCTCAAGAGAGAGAAATATGAGAGAGCTCCTTCACTTTCAAGGGACAAATGCGGACCAAGTTCTGGGAGGTGGTGTGCAAATACCCCTTAAATTTCAAGGGACAAAAAACTAGGGATTTTGCTGCTCTCTGTAAGAAGATGAAGAACGATAGTCCTACCCCTTAACATTCTTGACTTTTCTCATTATATTTTCTTGACTTTATTTTGATTTTTATGTCATGTTATTTGTTTGTATATTATGTTTGTATCTAGGTATGGGGAACAGGCGAATGAGGTGGGATTTTCTGAATTTGGTGTGGTTGTAGATTTTCTGAATTCATATTGGTTTGGAATTTCACAGGAAAAGAAAAGGGTACCAGCCAACTGGTATATGAATTATTGCAATTCTGTGCATATTGAGCCTCAAGATTTTTTGTGCTTCTACCATTTCGATCCATATTGCATAACTAAATATATCACACACACACACACATGACAGTGAGGAGGTAGAGATGTGAAAACACCTTTCATTCTCTTAAATAACAAATTCTTGATCTATATAAACCCAAAAATATTGACTTCCGAAGATTGGGAGAGAAAATATTCTTTTTCATGCATACCTAAACTTCAGAATTTAAAGATATGCACCCCTTTGATCAAAAAAGTATTTGTCAGTAGACCGGAAACCCCGTAAATGAGGACATAGTAAGTTCACATATATTTTGCCTATACACAACAGCTATGTTTGTTAGTAGAAGTGTATAAATGGTGGTTTGAACCCATACACTGCATGCAAGCCTCAGCTTTATCTTTTTATGTTGCACTCCCTAACATTTGGGGTGCTTGTGAGACTGGCTTAGAGAAGCAAGCATATGTTTTCATTTTTACACATTGGGTTCTATGAAGTAATTCTTTATCGATTAATATTGCAGGAAAAATTGGCAAGAAATCGAATATTCGAGGAATGACTACCACATGAACTTGAGGGGAGGACGAGTCAATAGTGCACTTATTGAGCAACTGCTCTTCCCGCTACCATGCACAACCTTTTCTCATAGATAAATGTCAAGTTCTTATTTAGTGCTGAGAAAGTGATTTACTTTTTGCAAATGATTGCTGAATTATGTGATACAAAACACTTAAAATAATTCTAGATCAACCCAAATATTATTCAGAATTTTTTTGGGGATTTTAAGAGATTTTTTGAAGCCTAACATTCTTAGTCAATTTTGGCTTCCTATCCTCTGAGTCAATTTTGGCTTTGCAGATAGTTCTATTTTACTTTTTATAATGCATCGAACTTAATGCATGATTTCTTCGCATTTCAGAATATGGAGATCAAATGTGGATTTCTGTTTGAACCCATTCAAGGGGAGGCAGAGGTACGTATGCTTAAGAACTAACTACAGTTTATTTTATTCTGAGCCCCCAGAATAGTTACCCGCTCAGAGTTAGATCGGTAATTGTTTACATGACATACCCGGTGTAAAATCGTGTATTGTTGGCCTTTCTTTACCTCGGTTCTTGCCAGTCCTTTAGAAGGTTCAAATTTCTATTAGATATGAATCTCAGAAATGAATTTTGCTCCATCAGTGCAATCATGATACATGTGATTTCTATGTTTGCCATAATTCTTGGTGATGTTCTGAATGCATTTTCAGTACTATATCTAATTCCTTTAATGGAGTGCCATACACCTGTTTAATGGTTTCTCCTGTTGGTTTCCAAATTTTCCAGGTTGTAATTCCTCCTGATGGCTATCTGAAAACTGACAGGGACCTCTGTACTAAACTCAACATTTTGATGCTAGCCGATGAAATCCAAACGGGCATAGCTTGCACATGGAAAATGCTAGCTTGTGACAGGGAAAACATCGGGCCTAATGTTGTGGTAAGGTCTTTGTAGTTTGACAGATTTCCAGTAATGTACATTAGCTTGAAAATGAACATGAATACATTTGAGCAAGGCCCTTTGCAGTTACTTTGATGCCAATGTTTAAAATGGTTCCATCAGATCTTTTTTCCTCATAATTTTAGATATCCCCATCATATACCAGGAAAAGCTTTAGGTGCTGGTGTCATCCCGTTAGTGTAGTACTTGCTAATAAGGATATCATGATATGTAGTGGTGTAACCATAATTATTTAACCTATACGAAAATAAAGATGATTTTTTGTTTGATAAATGATTTGAGATGCTACATTAGTTTTTTATTTATTATTCGAAAGAGATGTTAATGGGTCTGTCCGTTTCTTTAAAAAAATCAGAAATTCTCTAAAGCTAGCAATTGGGTTATTAAAATTTTAAATACACTAGCTTTTGGATGCTTAATGCATTTTAATTCTTTGCATTTTCGTTTATGCTCCAGCTTCTGCAGTCCCTTGAGAAGAACTTGGGCGGTGCTCCTCTCTCAGTTGATGTGATCTCTCATGTTGTTGCTGTCTTGCCACGTGACAAAGGACTTCTGTATAGTTTTATGATGACTTTTCGGAAAGGCAATTGAGTTCCAGGTCAAGATGACACAAATTTCGCAAAGATTTGGATTAAGTTGGCAAGGACCGGGTCTGTGCCAAAAACAAGAGGCTGTATTCACTAATCTCACTAATATCAGCAATCGGGTCTGATTATGATTTAAAATTCATATTCAAGAGCTTATGTGCATAGATTTGGATATACATGCAACCAAACCTACCAACACCTAAGCCTATCCGACTTTCAATAAATGAGCAATTTTGAATGCTAAGATCTTACAGGCTGAATAGTTAAATATCATTATAAGAGTTGCTGTAACAAAGATAGAGTGAGGTTTCTTTCTTTTTATTTGGCACTGATCTTTTTATTTGAGTGCAATGCGATATACCCCGTTGGTTTTCACTTTGGGCAGCTTTGATTCTAGATATTGGAAACATCCGAGAGGATATTGCGGGCAAGTGCCTATTTGATGTATTTTCTTGAATGTGAGATAGGACATACAACTCTCTCATCTATCTGTGAGTCAGACTATTAGTCTAGGCCAAAGATTCAGTACTGCAGTAGCCCATCGAGAAGACCCAGTGATGCAGGATCTATCTAATTATTTGTAGCAGTTTGAATGTTGCATTTATGTATTCATTCAAACTGAAACTGGTGTCATTTCTCAAATACAGTTTCCTGATATTATCGTGGCTGATCCGGCTCCATCTTCTCAGGCGATTTCCCTGCCTGAACAATCGCCAGTTAGGTTCTGTCCTTTTGAATAATTATTTATTGCTTATTGCTTATTCTTCTACTACTGACTCCAGAAAAAAGAATAAGGAGCTTCAAGAACTGGATTAAGTTATGAAACGGTTACCAAATGTGAGTATGTCACTATATCCATTGGTGCTCTAGCTTCATGATGCTAAAGAGCAACAACCAAATATAACAGAATAATAGAAGGCTACATTCAAATGTGTCTGCATGCTAGCTTCTATTTCACCAAACAAATATTACTGGTTTTGATAGTGTTGTATACAAAACTCAAAAAGAGATTGTGATGCTGATTTTGTAACCTAACAGGAATTAGCAAGCTAAAATAAACAAAGTGAATTGGTAGACAATATAATCTAGAATACATGATATTCATTATGTGCATGGACTTAGATGCATAATATTGCTTTATATGATGTTTTGGTGCAGTAGGATTTAGCAGATGCAATGTAGAGTGCCAAACTTGGTTTCTCCACATTCATATTTTACAAGATTGTGTAGTAATTGTATCACGTCCATAGCTTGCTATTTGACAAATTTGTTGTTGTTAAACCATTTTGGTGGAAGATGATCAAATTTTCTTAGCCGGGTCGCTTGCCATGGAGTATTTTTTTGAGAAATCTATGTTGCTTCTATATCACTTTGGTTCAATTTTGAATAATCTTGGTTATTGTAAAGCAATTCTTATGCATTGCTTGAGTTACGGTGTGATGACATTGCTTCTATAGAAGTTTGTGTTAATGAGGTATTTTTCATCCCTTGATCTTATTCATGTTATCTTTTTGTTTGGTTACACAGGAGGGAATCGATCCCTGGTGGCCATAACTAAGGAGAAGGGGATACCATTCAGCCTAAGGGCAGGTGGTTATAACTATGGGGAAGGGGATACCATCCGGCCTAAAGGCAGATGGTTATTGATGATGTCATTTTAAGTTATTGTTATTCTGATTGTTTGTAGTTTTTTGTAGTGAACTCAAAACATGTATTGTATTTTAATTCTCCTTATAATGATTGAAGATAGTATTGTTGCTTGGTGATTTTTGAAAGGAGAACTTGGAGAACTTTAAACATATGGCGCTTGATAGCTGACATTTTGCTCGCTTACTGCAATAATATTGGTTGTGGATTGACCCTTAAGATTCATGCAAAATTCCTGTTAGGCCTTCAATTATCTAACCGGCTGATAATGTTCTTGATTTTGCATTCATTTTCTCATGATTACATTTCTATTTGGCCTTCTATTACCTAGCTCGCAGACAATAACTTTCGATGCTGGATTTTATATTGCTTGCTGTCAGCTTGAAGTCACATGATACATAATTATTTTACAATTCTCTGTCATTTTTGCTTGATGTCTCATTATATAATGGAGCGACGTTTTTTTGATTGCTGTCAAAAATTTGCTTGCTTGCTTTCAAAACTTCTCTGTAATTCCATTCTACACTTTTTGGTGTTTTTGATTATGCATGAATCAATTGTAATATTGTTGAAAGAATCTTATTTTTTGATGCCACATTAGCAAATTTTGGTTACTTGCAAATTGAATTTTGGCATACTTTATAGCATATATTTCCACTTAATGAGCATGTAAGTGAGATGCATCACTTTTGGCGTTTAAGCAATCTTCTTTTGGAATTTTGTTAAGTCAGCTTCTTATGGTATTTTTGGAGTTGCTATGGAATAAAGATAAAAATTAACAAAACAGTAATCATAAAGGATTAATTCATTATTTATTTTGTGAGAATATTTGATATGCATTTTGTTACTTCAACCCATACATAGTTTTTGCACATCAAGTTTTTGTGTTGAACCTACTACTTAGGTTATTTATATATGTGATGCTACTTACCGAGTCTATAGCTTAACCCTAAAGATGTTGGAGAACCGAAATTTTGGGACGAAAAATTTGGCTGGGAATTTCTCTCCCCTAAAATTTTCGGTTGAACTAAATCTCTAGGGATTTATGGGTTGAACTAAAAAATTTAGGAAACCAAATTCTCTGGGAAGATATTTTTTTGGGGGAAACTAAAATTTTTAAGAAGAACTAAATAACTTTTGGGGAAACTAAATAACATTGGTGGGAACTAAATTCTATGAGTTAACTAATTGTTAGGGAGAACTAAATAATTTTTGGGTTGAACTTTAATTATTACTGTTCGTTTAAATTAGGGGAATTAAGATTTTGAGATGATAAATATCTTATATGAATAGTTCCCTATCTATAGAAGAAAGTTGAGCTGCTTGGGATATACCTGTAGCACTTGAGAGTTTTGTATGGATTTGTGTTAAAAATTTAATCTTTGTCCTGATTTTTGGTGGTAGTTCGAACCAGGGCACTTGATGCAATAAGTTGATATTGATTTATGTTAATATGTGATTTTACTTTGTATGAATTGTTTGCCTCTTATAACAAAATTTTGGTTATGAGCTATTTTAACAAAACCAATAATTTCTCACTACCAAATTCATTTCTCTTCTTAATTCCAAAATCTAATATCCAAAAGCACACCAAAACGCTAATGGACATAAGATGTCATTATACTCGATATGGTGTTATGCCTTGGAGGCATAAACTGTTATAGGCAAAGAATATTTTAAATGAACCGTGCCATTAGGGCACATGTTAAATCATGAGTAAATTAAATTTTAGGTGAGTTAATTTTTTTTAGGGGAACTATATTCTCTGGTGGAATTAAATTTTGGGGAAACTAAAATTTTTTAGGAAACTAGATTACAATTATTGTGCTTTAATTTTGGAATGAACTAAGATTTTTAGGGCGGAATAACTTAAATGAACCGTGCCCTATGGGCACGGGTTATGACTAGTACATATACAAACAACTATCCTTATTTTCCCTTCCTAAGGACTCTGTACCTCAAGCTTTCTAATGTTAGGGCTCTATCCTAAGGCTGGATACCTACCCACCTTAGAGTCGACTACCTCTATGGATCATTACCTGCATTATCTTATGCACACCGCAGTGTGCAGACCTGCATGGGCCACCAAATGTAACGACCTGCTCTTCAGGATACCCGAGAAGTACGAATTCATCTCAAGTATTCCCAGAACAACGAGTGCTCCTGAGTCTAGCTCTGACTAATCTGCTTCTATACTTGGAAAAGTAAATGGGGCACGTCAACGCATAACCCAGTAGGATTCCTAACTAAGCTAGGTAGGACACAATTAAGAACTGGACTACAAATCTAAGAAGGGTGGTCTAACAAGTAAGGGGTCACGATGCATATAAAAGTATTCATGACATGATATGCAAGCATTAACAAATAATTTGTAAAACATGCATAAGGAACCATATTATAACTTGCAAGTGCTGAAAGTAAACACAGGAGCATGTTAACATGTGGTGGTAGCATTAAAGTAAACAGAAGTGCAGATCAGCATGAGATAACAACATTTAAGTAAACAGAGGAATAAGTCAACAGGAGATAACAATATTTATATTTGAAAGACAATTACTTTAAGTTAAAAATTTACATGTTTGGGAACCCGTGTAAATCTTAGGACGCTTAAAGAGCTGGACTTCATCCAGGGTGGGTAAAAAGTGGTACCTCAACCAGCGACACGAGCATTGGAGGGGATCTCGTAAGTCCTCAGAATGGAGTGAGAATTCTCGGGGTTTCAATGGAAAACGGAGCAACCCATCATTTACCTAATAGTGCAACATGAATACACCACCGGCCTCTCTAACTCTGCCCACTCCCCTGCCAACTGGAGTGCGAGTGAGAATCAAGCTAGTTCCACACTTAGCCAACTCGCTCAGGAGTGCAAGTGGGAGTCTCAGCTGTGTCCGCTCCTTAAGACATACTCTTTACACGTGTCCCCCCCAAAACCCATGTCTAAAGTCTCACCCATTGCGGAATGGATTGAGAACTTCAGACTCGTGTTCTCATTCTCACTCTCATATTTCATGTTACTTTCATTATGACGATTTCATTAACACTTTCAGATTTCACATTCCCTTTCTCAACATATCATAATGACTCCATTCATCACTTATCATACTGTCATATGTCGTTACTAATTTCATATAAGAAGTCTTACAAACCATCGTGCTTTATTTGTTTTCCATTTTCACATGAACATCAACTAAGAATTAGCACACTACACTTCAATATACACACTTCAATATATGCATCATGATAACCCCATGGATTTCACAATTTATAACAAACTGAAGCATTGTTGCAGAATGATTGACATCCAAAACATTATATTTTTTAAGCATATGAACCAATAAAATTAATAAAGATGGAATTCTGTAAAAAAATGGAAAAAGACATGGCCACACGTCCATATGAAAAATTATTCATATGGTAGTGTGGAAAGCTCAAGGGAATCCACACGGTCGTATGGCCAAATACATACGGCCGTATGGATTAGTTTAACTAAATGGGCATACAGTTGTGACTCAAAAGTTGACCCACACGGCCGTATGAATTTTTATACGATCGTATGAAGAAGCTCAGGGGAAATTCCACACGACCGTATGGCCAAGTCCATACAGCCGTGTGGACTTGATTGGCTGAAAGGGAGCATACGGCCATATGATTTAAGTCATACGGCCGTCTAGCTTCATGGTGCTTTAGGAAATGACACAGACATATGAGATTTCATACGGCCGTGTGGAGGTTATTTTCAAGCGACTGGCTCACACAGCCGTATGGTGCCTCTATACGGCCGTGTGGCTCATACGACCGTATGGTGCTGCAATACGGCAGTGTGGTTTGTTTTGCTGTCAAATTCGACAGCGACGAGGGTGAACAATCTTACGCGATTTGAACTAAACCTTATCTAACTTAGTTATGATCCTACATCATCAAGTCCTTCTATAGATTCTAGGGCCCTTCTTATCCTTGAAGACCATCTGAATGCTTTCCCGCGTTCTTTCTTCTTCTCCATAAGAATTAAGTGTTAGGGGTAGCAACTTGCAGAGGTGACGGTGGCATGGACGGTGGCTGTGAGGGTATTGGGTGTTCGGCCAGAAAAATTGAGGAAGGAGATGGTGTTTGAGTTTGGTTTCTTCATGAGAAAGGAAAGGCGAAATGAGAACTTGGGGTTTACTGTCCTTGCGTGAAGAAGGAAAAGGAGATGAAGAGGATGCTGCTGGTTCTCTTCTTTTTCTTTTTAATTTTGTTTTTAATCAAGTCATCGTCACCCTCTCATCTCCACTCTTTCTCCATGTGTCCATGAGGTGGCATTAAGTAGGTAGGATTTGTTTCTCATTAAGCCACCTATTGAGGTGGAGGTGACCTAATAAAGGAAAATGTTAATTAAAAATAAAATGCATTGAGAAATACATATCATTCTCTAATATACAAGTATTTCCGTATGCATTCCTTATGAATAATTCCAAAAGATGTTATAAAATTATTTAAAAATAATTCTAAATTTGCAAAATTAAAGGAAAATACACAAAGCCTTCCAAAATTTATACGCATATTTATACGTCCAAGAATACATAATAATACACGTATATGAATTTTGGGGTCATTACACTTCACCACTTTCCTTTGACTTATGTGCTGCCACATTATAAGTAGCCTTGTAATGTTGCGACCCATCTTGCTGATGGGGTGAAAATTGCTGATAGAGGGTCGTTGGAATTTTGCATCCATTCCGCATTCCCATGTTGTTACTCGCCACATCGACGACATCCTTCTGCGTATAGCATGACTACACACTATGTGGAGGAGAGTCGTGTAGTGTAAGGCTATGGTTGGTTTGGGTTAGGGTTTTATAAGTTAATTTTGATTTCAAAAAATAGTTAAAATTTGATGAAGACTTAATGCATCCCTAGATTTGCAGCAAGTTTTTTTTCTGATTTTCAACAAAATAAAAAAAACCCCAACATTTTGATTTATTTTCTAATTCATTAAAGAAATAACTTAAAAGTTAGATTGCATCACAAAATATTAAAACATGAAAATAAGATCTAACAAAAACCACCACATTAAACAACTAATTTAGATCTATTTATATTACATCCTAGATCCATAGTAAAGATAATATGTCATGAATTTACGTGATTTTAAATTTAAAGTTCAATTTTAAAAATCAGACCTAAAAGCATTCTTAAATAATATTCATGAAGAAGATATGAAAGCACATCGGTCAAAAGGCCAACTTTAAGCTCCGATACTACATGTTGGGTTTATCTAATCTTATTGTGATACAAACTTGTAAATTCCTATTCGATAGAAACTTAAAAGACAGGTAAAAGCATCATCTTTTGCCTAGGATCTTGGCTTGTTATTTGAATTGGCTTTTGACGGTGATCTCTCTCCTGCCAAATATCAACGTCACAAAATACAGAGCGTTGATACGGTGCGCATAATGTATTAATGACAAAGGAGCTATAGATCTTTTAGATAGCTAGATTACATGTCAATTGGTGACCATTGTGTTGCATATTGAGAGGATCCCAACACATTGTTGGTGTGTTTAGACTGAGAGATCATACCCCTTTTATATAGGTTTCAGCCACAAAATCATATTCCCTAAAGGATTCTAAATTGACCATGTGATGAGATCCAAATACCCACAATGTTGCCTAAGTCTCATACTTATATTAATATACTGATATGTACTTAACTAGAGATTAATACAGGACTTAAAGAACAAGTCTATTTCTGGGTACTAAGCCTAAATCCATCGTAGATTTGCATTGCTTCCAAACCACCCTAGCTAGTGGGACGGGTCAGGTTAGGTCCTTACTAATGGGACTTAGGCGGAGCAAACAAAGATCTTTGCTTGCTCCAACTGGAGATCTTTGTTTGCTCCTCCTCGATCTCTTTCGCTGACTTCGGTCACCATAGCCCCCTCTGCCGACCTCTCCATGCCGGAGATCTTTGCTTGCTTTAACTGGAGTCTTGCATGAAATAGCGAGAGATCTAGAATTAAAACCATAGCCCCCTTTTCCGCCTCTTCCGACCTTCCCAACAAAAATCTTACATCCTTTTCGATTGATGGAGCTCCGATAAGCCTTAGAAAAGCTTGAAGCTTTCACCGTCTTCTTCTAGTTTCGGCGGTGGTGAGGAAGAGGGATTCAAAAGATGGTCGAAGAGGACAAAGAAAGAGAAAGTTTGAATGACAAACTTGTAAATAAGCGGTATGTGCGATCAGTAAGACGGTGGGTGAGCAAATGAACTCCCTATTCCCAAACTTGCGCGTATTTTTTAAGATCCAAACGGATAAAAGGGCGGGGTTGTGCACTTGCGCTGCACGTGTTCAGACAATATTCTTTTCGTTAATAAATTTCATTTCTCTCTCCCTGCAATCGCATATCAGTGCTCTGCTCATTTTAATTACCTGCATCCATGATTCCGTCGCCTTCCTCCTCGAAAATTATATTATTCTTATTTTTATTAATTTTTTATAATATAGATTCTTTAAATAAAGGGAAAATTCCCTCATCTGAGCTCCAGATGCCTACACTTTAAGAAAATAATGAGTAAATAAAAATAAATAGTAGCGGAGTCGAGTCGAGTCGAGTCGAGAGAGGGCTAATGGCGAAGAGCGATGGCGCCTCCTCCTCCTCCTCCTCCTCGTCAGTCCCTAACCCTAATCCTGACCATAAACCCAACCCTAGCTCTGATCCTATCAATAGGGACCGTCCGCCTCAGCTGAAGAAATCCCGCACGTTCTTCACCGACGCAACGCCTCCCCAGCCGGACTCTCCACTCTTCGGCGGCCCCCTCCGCCCTGCCGTCCGCCGACTAACCGTCGCCGTTGACGACCCCTCCGACGCCCCCTCCGTCGGGGGCCTCCTCGATCGCGACTGGTGTTACCCTTCTTTTCTTGGCGGCGGCGCCGCCTACCCCTCCGCCAGACCAAGGCACACCGCCCTCAGGGCCGCGAGGCAAGCTCCGCCTCCGCCTGCGGCCGCCGCCAAGAAAAGGATAGAGTTTTCGGGCTTTTCGGAGGACCGTAGGCATCCGAATCGAGGTAAGGAAGATGCGAGGGGGATACATGAGAAGGATGAGAGAGATCGCGAGGTGGGTTCGGCTTCGTCGAATGTGAGAGGGAGTCGAGCTAGAACTGGAAATTCTTTGATTCTTTCAGTTGTGAGTTGGACAAAACTAGAAAAGAAATCTGTTCTTTATCTGTTTAGTTTTGAACTCTCTTACCTATTACTTCTTAGGTCGAACCTCATTAAAGAAATTGCTCAAGTTATATCTACAGCGATCTGGGCAATTTTATTGCAAGAAAAAGATTCTCTGGTTTAAAAATTCTGCGTTCTTTCCTTTCTGTTGCAGCTTGCAGTATTCTCCTTTGTGTCTACATCTATTGCAGTTTTTCAGAGGATGAGAATTTTAGAACTCGAGGTACTAAGCTGATTCTTCTTATTTTTGCCATCATTGGTTCATAGTGTAGACTTTAGAGTTTGGCCCGGATTTAGTGATGTTTATTGCATGGTACAGGCCCAGCTTGATAGCATTGTATGCGATGGAAATGGTATTCACAGCCAGCAACGAATGGAAAATTTTCAGATAGAGGATATCAGTTCCTTCTCTAGTTTTTGTAGTTTTGATAGTAGATCGGTTTCTTTGTACATCGTGTTGCTATCGTTAGTGACTACATTCGTTCTATTTAAGTACCTTGATCACCTGCCTCACATAAAGTCACCCATTGAGAATTCAAAGAACATCGAGGAAGAAGTTCATTTGAAGAAGAGGATAGCTTACAGGGTGGATGTATTCTTCTCTGTTTATCCGTACGCCAAGCTTCTTGCACTTCTTTTTGCGACTATACTTCTCATTGGATTCGGTGGTTTGGCCCTATATGCAGTAAGTGATGGCACCCTCTTGGAAGCTCTGTGGCTTTCTTGGACCTTTGTAGCAGACTCGGGAAACCATGCCGATAGGGTTGGACTAGGGCCGAGAATCGTTTCTGTGTCAATTAGTTCTGGAGGCATGCTGATATTCGCAATGATGCTTGGGCTTGTATCGGATGCAATTTCAGAGAAAGTGGATTCTTGGCGGAAGGGAAAGAGTGAAGTAATCGAGAGAAATCATATATTAATCCTCGGATGGAGTGACAAATTGGTAAAATTCCCAAGCAAGTTTGCACCATGAAACATTTTCAGTTTACTTTGCATGTGATTATTATTGTAGAATTTCATTATTTACTTACACGTCTTTCTCATGCATATATATCCTAATAATGAAGTAACATGATCTTAGGGCAAGAAGCTGCTACATACTATGTCATGTTGAAAAATATTCAAATTCCCAGAAAATCCGGTGATTGTATTCTCATTTATGGTGCAATATGATCCTAATTCCACCACTGCTTGGAATGCATGCTTTCTTGGGAAGTATACTATACGTCGTTTCTCAAATCTCAATATTCTCCCAAGCGCTAATCATTACTTGAGGACATTCCACATGCATGAAAAATGTGGGAATAATTAGTTTGTATTCTGATTGAAAGCCATTTTAGGATTACTTAGCAATTAAAAATTGATTGAGTTGTATCTATACATGTCATGCACATGACTATGTTGCCACACTAGCGGATTGGTGTTGTTTTGATCTGACTGGAAAAGCACGATGGAACAAATGATGGAAACAAAATATGACTCAAGCAAGCAGTTGGCGATATTTAGCCAAGATGGTAGTAGTCTACATCATGACTGACCGGTCAGGACTCAAGATAAATTGATACTGGAAGAAGAATATACTAGTTAACATATAATCATTTCATGTTTAATATACTTGAAAGTTAACATATGTTCTTCAAAAACTTCTATTGAAAAAACCGACATACTAGTCATTCTTACTTCTGGTCCTGGATGCATCCAGAATTCAAAGCTGCACGAACAACTTCAGCTTTCAGCCATTAACCCTTTCAATTTGAATGGTCCAATAATCAAGAAGTTGAAAGGACATACTTGCGTTGTATTCTATTTTACAGAAGAGGAAAGAATATTTGGAGAAAATACTATCAAAGTTCTATTTGACTGTCTTTAGCTTTCTATATATTTTTTCGTTTCAAACATGAAGGATCCTAAAGCTATCACATTATCATAAACTGTAAAGAACTACTGGTCCTTTTACTCGATCAACAGTTTGCTTAAGCCTTGAGCCCTTTGGTAACTGTCTGAAGCTGGAAAGTAAATAATTGGATACAATGATATGATGCAGACATGTGACGAGCTACTAATGGGAGCATATGCACTGCTATGGCATTCTGGTTATATACTTTCCACTTGCTGCTAATTAGATAGTCGCCTATTTTGGCAAATTGATTGATGATTTATTGTCTCTTTCCTATGCCCCCCCCCCCCCCCCCCCCCCACACAAAAAAAAAAATTCACTTTCAAAGCTTGTTTACTGGCTATCATGGTTACTCTTTCTTTGCCTTTCCTATATAATGCCTATTTTCTACTCTCTGTAACAGGGTTCCCTCCTCAAACAGTTGGCAATTGCAAATAAGAGCCTGGGTGGTGGTGTGGTCGTTGTACTTGCAGAGAGAGATAAGGAAGAGATGGAAATGGACATAGCAAAGCTGGAATTTGACTTCATGGGAACATCTGTTATATGTAGGAGCGGTAGTCCTCTGATATTAGCTGACTTGAAAAAGGTATATTAGGCGATTTAATGTACTTGGACGATTTGTGTCAGTCTATTTCTTTTCCCTCTTGACATTATAACCCCCAATTTTATGTATTGTGTTTTAACTGCTACTTTGACAGGTTTCAGTTTCTAAGGCACGTGCCATCGTTGTTTTGGCAGCTGATGAAAATGCTGACCAAGTTAGTAAACCTTCTTTCCTTCATATTAAATGGAATATGACCTTATGTAATTATTGACCATCACTGTAATTAATTTTGTTGTATACGTCTGCTTGTGCAGAGTGATGCACGCGCTTTGCGGGTTGTATTGAGCCTTACTGGTGTCAAAGAGGGGTTAAGGGGTCATGTTGTCGTGGAAATGAGTGACCTTGATAACGAGCCTTTAGTGAAGCTTGTTGGAGGGGAGCTCATTGAAACTGTTGTAGCTCATGATGTGATTGGACGTTTAATGATACAATGTGCATTGCAACCTGGTCTTGCACAGGTTAATTCCTCCCCTGAGCTACATGTATGTTTAACGAGAGTGTCAAGAATTGCTGTATTCTTATTCTCTTCTTTCTCCAGAACACTTCCTGCATCACTGTATAAAAAACTGCCTTGAATCAATTTAATTTATCATAAGATGGACTTGTAATGTTAGAGTTGTTTAATAGGCATGTTAATTTTGATTTAGTTCATGTCTGAGAAGTCTGTACTTTTCATATAAGTTTTAGTTATACATTTTCCTGGTTGCACTAGCTTTGATAATGATAACTTCCCTTCCATTTATTAGTCAGATTAATCCTTTACATCACATGTGTTTGAGTCCATAGGACACTTGTGCCCGTGGCCTTTTCACGTCTTTAATTCTTTGGTTTAATGTGTCATTATATCGCATAATTTTAGCAATAATGGTGCATAAATGTGGCTATTTAGTTATTTATAAAGACATTTTCCTGGGAATTTAGTTTCTTTAACCAACCGGAGGCCTTAGTGCTTAACTGTAGTTTGTCTTGCATATTGATGTAATTACTGGTTTATATTTTTGCAGATATGGGAAGATATATTAGGATTTGAAAACGCTGAATTTTACATCAAACGGTGGCCTCAATTAGATGGTATGCGGTTTGAAGATGTACTAGTTTCATTCCCTGACGCTGTTCCTTGTGGAGTTAAGGTTGCTGCAAATGGTGGAAAGATAATAATAAATCCTGATGACGATTATATTTTTAAAGAAGGTGATGAAGTCCTTGTTATTGCTGAAGATGATGATACTTATGCCCCAGGTCCTTTACCAGAGGTGATGCACCCCATTATTCATATAGTCAGGCTACTCTTTTCTTATAATTATTCTCATTTTGTTGGCACTATTAGGTGAATGGAAATCAATCATACAGTTGTTTCGTGTTTGTTGATGTGCTGCTGCAATCTATACAAAACATGTATCAAAGTACCGTCAAATATTGGCCAAGTCAAGTTGACATTCTGTCATAATGATGGTGATTTTGTTAAGTTTGCCGTTTGCACCCATTGAAGGGATAATTAGATGTTAAATAGAAATTGTGGGATATAATACTGTCATATTTTTAAAAATATAGAAGGCCTGTCTTTGCAATATTGCTTTTCTTATTGGTGACATACCACCCCCACCCCCACCCCCACAGGTATTATTTACATTTTGCAATTCATTCTAGATACGAGTATATCAATCAAACAAATGAAATATTCCTATCCATTTCTTGGAGCTTAACCTTCTAGCCCAACATATCCTATTTTTAGGGACAAGAGGCCAAATGCATTATTATTATACTAAGTCTTTCCCATCAAAGTAGGCTTGGCTATATTGCATTATCAACTCCAATGTAAGGATACAGAATACCCAGCATTCTTATTTATAGCTTCTTGTATCATGCACCAAGCAGTATTTCATGTTTAACATGTTTTTAAAGGTTCATCAAAAGCTCAAGAGTTTAGAATATTGGACCAAGAGGACTATAACTCTAAATACGGACACTTGCCAACATTAGTGAGATTCCATTTATTTCCATGGTTCAGAGTCGTCAAATTTTAGAAAAGATGTTACATGGGTATGATACATTTCAGATCTGGATCTGGGATAAAAATGGGATTTTGGGATTTTGGGGGTGAAAGATGGGATTTTTACGGAAAAGAAGGGACTTTAGGGTTGTTGAAGAGATTTGTAGAAGAAAGGATGTGATTTTATTGATGTAGAAACAGGAATACAAAGATAACTAGCCTCGATTCGAGAAGAGGCATTTCTCCTAGCTTTCGATTCGAGATCAAAGCTTAAGATTTCCAACTAATTGTCCATGGACAAATTGACTAAGGGATTTTCATCAACAAATCAAGTATAGCCCTTCCCCTAGCTAGTCCTAGCTATAAATAAAAGAAATTACAGATTTGATCAATTTACGGAAACCCCCATAATTTGTGAAATTACAAATGCCCATAGTGGGTCGAAACTCCCAGAAACGCATCATTACTCCACCCCAGAAGAACCACTTTGTTCTCAAGGTGGTACATGAAGTGCGCGGACGGGCTACCCCACGTGCAGTGCTCTCGGTCCTCCTCATCGCCAGCCTCCAGCATTATCACGTTCTCCTCCTCCTCATTGCTCACGATTAAAATCTGTAAGGCACGCTCATCGCATCGATGCCCTGGAGAAAACTGATGCGTTTCGCTAAGGGCTTGATGGTAAAAGGGGGATTTTTATATCTAGATCTGGAAATTCAGATTTGAAATTATAGGATAAATCTTATAAAATAGGCTACTCGCTAATTAACGATTACAAAATGAAAGGACAATTACATAGAGATTAATTTAAGGGAATAGGAAAAGCCTAATACAATTGATCTAAGTAATAATCTAATAAAAGAAACTTCTCTCACAATTTTCGCATCCTCATTAGGGCCGGCTCAACCCCTTTAAATAGAAAAGTTACTCTATGGCCGGCTTAACCCCTTTAAATAGAAAAGTTACTCTATTTGTTATTTTACTAAAAAGCACTTAGCCTCCAAAATTCCAGTCGCATCACTACTCCGCCTCTAAAAAACCACTTTGTCCTCAAGGTGGTGCGTGAAGTGTATGGTCGGCTACTCCACGTGCAGGTGCTCCTGATTATCGTCCTCGCCGGCTTCCAGTATTATCACACTCTCTCCTCCCTCTTCATCGTCATCCACTATCAGGATCTGAAGAGTATGGTCTCCACACCAGTGCCCAGGATTAAACTTCTCGTCGCATTTGAAACACATGTCCTTGTTCCACTTGTCATGAATCTCTGCCTCTGTCATTCTTCGTGTATGTCCTCCAGGTCGTGGTTCCATCCACTTTTCCTTGCTAGCCGCTGCCCCGTCAGTGGATGTTACCCCCTGCGGCCGCCTTCTGTCCCCCTCCATGATCCGGCCCTCGGAAAGTGGAGCTTCCACATGCCCCCGAGCTCTCCTCTCTGTATCCTGATGATCCTCCACCATCCTAGCTGAGGTCATCACCCCTTGCAGGCCTACAGGCTACAGCTATTTCAGCCCGGATCTAACAGTGGGTTTCAGCCCCTTTATAAAACAGCCCTATAAGATTCACCTGAGACTCCTCGAACTCGGTGGCAAAGCGACTCAAACTTCTTGATGTATTCTCCCACGCTCCCATCCTGCTTCAATGAATAAAGCATCTCATAGACTCCTCCAGACTGCACTGTGCCAAAACGCTCCACCATCAGAGAGGTGAACTCCTTCCAAGTCCGAAATGGCTGCTGCTAATGAGTCCACCTGTACCAACCCAAGGCATCTCCCTTCAAACAGACTCCTGAAGTGTGTGTATATTTTATATATCCACACATGTCTTCTTTGTGTTTTTCCGTTATTTTCCGCCGTCTCGTATCCATTTTTCTCGTGTTTTCTTGTTTTCTTTCACTTCTCCGTAATTTTACGTGTTTGCAGGAGTTTGCCGGCGTAGGGGATGTATAACGACGATATCATAAGTCCCCGGAGCAACGGGAGGAGTCACGCGTGATCCAGGGGGTCAAACGACAAAGATCTCCATCTTTCAGCCCCCACCCGATCGGTTGGATACGTCAACCGATCGGGTGATGCACGCGTGCACGACCCGGACAGCCGCTGAAGCAACGAGAGTGTCAACCGACCGGATCGGAGACCGGTTCAGCCCGACTGTTCTCTCTGGAAAATTGGAGCTGAAATCCAACCGATCGGGTGATCTTCACCCGATCGGTGATCGGTGATCTGTCGAAGTTACTGTCTTTTGGGCGACAATTCCAACCGATCGGTTGATTTATCAACCGATCGGTTCACCCGACGACGCCAAGATCCAAACGGCTAGGAGCTTCCGCCAACCGACCGTGTCGCCTGACCGGGTGAAGCCCTGAAAATCGCTGCCGAAGAACGAAGCAGGTCACCCGATCGGGTGATTCTTCACCCGATCGGGTGATGTCGTTTTCTATATATAGAAGCCCTAGGTTTCCAGAAACGAGAGTTGTATTTTTTTACTGTTTTTCTCTCTTGTGACGGCTGTAATTTCTTTGTTATTTGTAAGTGTTATGATCTTAACCAAACTTTGATATTATCTTAATTGCATTGCTATTACTTCATTCCGATCGTCTGATTATGTTTTTAACGGTCGATTTTTATTTAGATTGCTTTTTACCTAAAATGTGTGAGTAGTTCCCTAATATGGGATTTTGGTGGAAACCCCTTCGTGGGTTCTCCCTAATACTTCCATAGGACTTGGAAATCGATAAGGATTAGGAATCTATCGGTTACGCGGGGTGTTTCATTGTCATCGGTGGGAAAAAGACCGCCTTTGACCGTTGGGCCAATGGGGAATAAACTTGGCAGTTGACTCCCTAGCCATAGCTCACGCCCTTAGCGTAGACATCGAATCCGAGCGCGCGGGAGCGACATGATGAGATGTTGGGAGTTATCGTTGCGAGCTTAGTGCTCCCGGAGTCGGTCAGTGTTAATGGACATGGGAATGCCCACTGACCGAACCTGGGTAGTCCGGCGTATCATCCTGGGCACCGCCTGGAATATCGGGCACATGGGACGCTGGTACCACTCTTAGAAGTAACGTCTCACCAAGAGACCCTAATTCCGATCGTTATCCCATCCGTCGGCTGTGTTAGCGAGAATCACACGATAGGGTGGAAACCGGAGTCCCAGGTTTCCCTTATTATTGTTCATCCCCCGCATTCTATTTCCGTGACAAACCATTCTTCGATTCGGGCTAGCTCAACCCTGGGGTGAATCCGGTCCTTTCTGACACATGCACAACCACGCCTCCTTGAGTTCGACCCCTAAGCCACACTACAACACCGTGCGCTTGCGGTTATAAATATTTAAATCTCACGCTCCCAATCACATATTATTGCACACTTGCATGCACACACAAAACCCGGGGGACGTCAAGCTTTATGGCGCCGTTGCCGGGGAGGCAACGTGCTTGTTATTTTAGGGTCTCATGAACCTTTGAGTCTAGCTCACATCCCTACCTCGCGATAATTTTTCGCATTCTTCTTTTTCATTTTTCATCTTTATTTTCTTGTTCTTATTTTCTATTTTTATCTGTTTCTATCCCACTTTTGCTTCACGGGTGTTTGTTGCTTTTCATGCGCAGGAGTTCAAGGAGTCTCGACGACTTGATTCCTGTATCCGAAGATAAATGCCACCCTAATGCGTCTTGCCGCAGAGAAGCAAAGAAGAGAAGAGCCTGAAGCCATGGGGAGAACACCCCACCTCACAAGTCCCTGCTGGAGTACTCGATGCCATCCATCGAGTCCACCTCCGCCATCCGTCCTCCTGCTATTACGGTGCAAAGCTTCGAGCTTAAGCCGTCTTTGGTGACGTGGATCCAGCAGGATCAATTCTCGGGGGCACCCATGGAGAGCCCCATCGAACATCTGGACTCCTTCTTGGAGAAATGTGACACCTTCCGGATAAATGGTGTCACATCTGAAGCTATCCGTCTGAAGTTATTCCCCTTCTCTCTGCGGGATAAGGTCAAGCTGTGGCTTAGGGAGAAGGACCCGAATACGTTCAACACTTGGGAGAAGCTTTCAAACACTTTTCTGACGAAGTTCTTTCCTCCGGGGAAGACCATGAAGCTGAGGAGTGAGATCTGAGATCTCCTCCTCCCAAGCCAGCCACGAGTCCCTGCATGAAGCCTGGACAAGATTTAAAGAGATGCAGCGAAGATGCCCTCATCACGAGCTTTCCAAGTGGCAGATAATTAATCTGTTCTACAACGGATTTAGGGACGATTTAAAATCTTTGATGGACGCCGCGGCTGGGGGTTCTTTCATGTCTAGAAGTGAAGAAGATGCCTGGAACATATTAGAAAATATGGCATCGAACAATGAGCGGCGGTGTGACGAGAGAGCCACACCTAGATCTGGGGGCATCCACAGGGTCGAGGACGTCGACAAATTATCCAGCAAGTTTGACTTGCTGTCGACCCAGATCTCTGCGCCAATGATAGGAGCCGGTGGTGCCGGTACACAACATATTGCGGCGGTGGAAGCAGAAGTCATAGGGGACTTCGAGGGTGGTGACATCTCACCACCGTTGGACCAAGCGAGCGCACTATTCTACAATCCTACTGGAAATGCGCCGTATCCACCACGGACTAGCTCCAACACGGCCTACTCTCCAAACAACCGGAATCACCCCAACCTTAGCTATCGGGCATCGTATCAGCAGCCGCCGCCTCAGCAACAGCAACAACAGATATATCAGCCGGCTAGGCCTCAGCAACAACAGTTTCAACCGCAGCTGCAATTTCAACAGCAGCAGCTTCCACAACAGTATCAGCAGTACCCCCCAAGGAACCAGCAGCCCATTCAGCAACATCAGCAATATGGCCAGCAGAGGGCCATCTCTCCGGTTGAGTCCCTCTTGAGTCAATACATTACCAACCAGGAGAAGATAAATTTGAAGCTGGAAATGGGGCACAGGGCTCTCACGGACCAAGTAACCCAGCTGGGGTTACAAGTGACGAACCTTCAAAGGTCGCAAAATCTATTGCCGCCACAACCGGAAGTGAACCCGAGGGGAGCAAACCAGACTTTGGCACTCATGCACGAGTATGCGAATGTGTCCGCTATCGTTTTGAGAAGCGGAACACAAATCCCCACAAGAGTGCCCCTCAAGGAACCGAAAGCACTGTTAGTCGTAGAGCGACCGATTGAAAAATTGAATGACGGCGGTGCTTCGTCGCCAAAGCCAACGACTCCGGAGGGAGTCCCTGAAGAGGAGAAAAAGAAAGACGAGGAAGGGATCCTCAAAGTGTTCAAGCCCGTTGTGCCTTTTCCACAACGGCTTGCCCAAGCCAAGATTGATGAAATGTATGGCAAATTCTTTGTCATGGTCAAGGATCTAAGCTTGCAAATCCCCTTCCTCGAAGCCATCGAGACGATTCCCTTCTACGCAAAATTTTTAAAGGATTTGGTGACAAGAGGGTCCAGAAAGGAGAAGGTCGTATTAACGGCGGAATGCAGCGCTCTCGTTCAGAGAGCAAATCCGCCTAAGCTTAAAGACCCGGGGAGCTTCTCTATCCCTTGTGCGATCGGGGAGGTAAAGATCCATCGCGCGCTCGTCGATCTTGGAGCGAGTGTCAGTTTAATGCCCCTGTCGCTGTATAAGAGGATATGGATGGGCGACTTGGAGCCCACCGGTATGACCATACAGCTTGCAGACTGTTCGGTCAAATATCCGGTGGGGGTTGTAGATGACCTCCCTGTCAACGTAAGTGGGGTGCATGTGCCAGTGGACTTCGTCGTCATGGACATTCTTGAAGATGCGCACACCCCCATCATCCTTGGACGGCCTTTCATGGCCACTGCCGGC
The DNA here is from genome assembly GCA_030789695.1 of Scilla litardierei. NCBI lineage: Eukaryota > Viridiplantae > Streptophyta > Magnoliopsida > Asparagales > Asparagaceae > Scilla > Scilla litardierei. The sequence goes on along the minus strand of CM061142.1, from coordinate 408,273,986 downwards.
GTTTTAATAGATGTGAAGAATGGGAAGCTTTCCCTTAACGTCGGCAACGAAAAAGTCGAGTTTGACTTAGGGTTGTCAATGAAGCACCCCAATCCTCCGGATGATTCAAGATGCAATATGCTGGAGTTAGAAGAAGAGAGAGTTGTGGAAGCAAGCTCCTGGGAAATTCTTTCAAGAAATCCCCCCGATAGCTTGGGGGACTTAGAAGAACGTGTCGACCCGAAGTAAGTTGATGTTGCTGGGAAAGCGGATGCGGCACATACGGTCCCTCCCAGATTTGAAAAAGCTCATCCGACGAGGAGGAAAGGGAAAGAGCCCATGGGGCTCACCGGAGATGAGATCCGGATCCTGAAACGAGTGGCGGTAGACGCCAATATAAGGGAGAAGCCTTTGGATTCCATCAACGGAGGGAGAGTTGTCGAGCAAGTTTTCTTGTCACCACCGACGACACCGAAGGCTGCCAACTCTGAATCTGAAGCGATGCCTACTTTAGGGCATCACCACCGTCCGCCTTGAATATCATCTACGGGCGTCGAGCAAACGACGTTAAACAAAAGCGCTTCATGGTAGGTAACCCATGCTCTAAACTTTTATCTTCGGTTTTAGGATTTTTATTATCTTTATTTTTTCTATTTTAATAATTAAATACAGCCGCGGGATCATCCGTCGAGAAACTTAGGCCATTCATGAATTTTTGCAGGAAACAAGCCCTCACCCGATCGGGTGACCACTCAACCGATCAAGTGAGACGTATCAGACAATGGCCGTATCTGAGCTCCAACGAACCGGTCGGGTGAAGCAAGCTGAGACCGGGTGGCAGATCGTGTGAGTTGGGCAGAAGTCTCGGGAAATTTTGGAAATTGATCAACCGATCGGTTGATACGAAGCGTGGTCGGGTGACTGACCGGGTGAGCTGTACTAAACTTTCGGGAAAAATTGTGAAGCGGCCGACCGATCGGGTGAGTTATCACCCGATCGGTTCGCCGGTAACATCTTTTCAGCAAAATTCTTCGACCTAAAAGTCAACCGATCGGGTGATATTTCACCCGGTCGGTCCGACTTAAACCCTATAAATAACCCACCATCCACCCGTTCATTTCCCCTTCACCCGACTTCGACTTTCTCTCGCCGTTTCGACTCCTCCGAGCTCCAACCGGCCTCCTCCTCTCAACCGACCGCAAACCCCTCTCAATCGATCCCTCCGCTCTCCATCTCCATCTCTCCATCGATCTCTCTCTCTCTCTCTCTCTCTCCGATTTCACCCACATCAAAACCCTAATTTTCGCCCATTTCCCCCATTTTCGAAAATTTGCTGAAAAGAGTTGCCGCGGCTTCACACTTCTCCCCATTGTGTCGCGTTGGGACATCTACGAGCAAGGATCTTCATCTCGATTGGGTAACTTCGCTCCTTAGCTCAATTTTATATTTTACCCTAGAAATTTCTATTCGCTCGATTGCCTGTGTGTGTGTACATTCATCACATTTTGCATACACTCACTCACACACGCTCACATGGCCAAAGATAAAGATAAGGGTAAGGGTATCATACGGGAGGAGGAGTCGTCTCGCAAGAGACGCAAAACTACACGTCTACCACACTCGCGCCATCCTCCTGCACAGCCTGCACAGCCCCAAACCCAACACCAACCTATCGTCCCAGTTGAGGACCCACTGATGGGCCCGTGTGGCTACCACTTTAGGAACCAGGAGCATAAGGATATCTATCATAGACTTGATGCTCGGGGGCATCTATCGACCAAATTTGCTCACACTCAAACGCTTATCGATCTCGGTGTATTCACCGAGGTCGAGACTCTCTTCGCAAATTTAGGTTGGTTGGCTTTCCTAAACGCCTCCGCGGTGTCCTTCCCCTCCATCACCCTCGAATTTTTATCCACACTTGTGTGTGAGTCGGGGTCGGTCGTCATATTTCGGGTCCGTAACCAAACCATTCGCACCCACCCGGATATCATTAATAACATCTTTGGTTTCCCCATCCTTGGGGACGACGCTATTCGTACCTACGGGTATCCCCCGAATTTGATGTCGATCAGTTTTGGTTCCGCTTCACCTTACACGATCCGTATCTCCGAGGTAAGGCCAAGGCCTCCTCCATAATTCACCCCATCTTCCATCTGGCTCACCGAATCATATCATGCACGTTTTCCCCAGGGATGAGTCAGGTACCGTGACCATCCCTGATCTCTTCATTCTATGGGCCATGACCTTTCCCTTCGTCCGCGGGGATGACGAGATTTCTTTTAGGGACCCTGTTGTTCCCGTCCATGCCGGTGATTGGCTTATTCACAAGCTTCTTGAGATTAGCCGCGCCGGCAAGGGCAAGCTTTGTTGCGGGGACCTTATCACGATCATAGCTTCTTCCTCCCAGTTCAACATTGTCATCCCCCAAGATCTGCCCGCTTCCGCAGGACCCTCACGTCTAGATCTCGGCGTCCTGTGGCATATTCACATGATTAAGCTCCGCCCCGACGGCCGTTTCACCTTTCATTACGGGCACCCCCGTCTCCCTATACCATTCTGCCCAACCCCGCTCGCATGACCATCCAGCTTGTGGGAGACTGGACTTTCCCGCCTGATCCTGAATTTCTTGCAGGGTTGCGCCTTCCATTCATCCCGGGCGCACCTAGACCACTTTCCCCTGCCGCCCACTTAGGCGAGCAGGACATTCCTGCGTCCCGAGGAGACTCCGGGGTTGGACCTAGTCATGTCATCCCGGCTTCTGTTCCCGCCACCACCGTCACCACCTCTCCGGTCCGCACTACCACCACCACCTCCTTTTGTCGAGTCACTTCCGCTCGTTTCGCTCTCGAGACTGAGCTGGCTTCGCTTCGCGCTGTCGTTGCATCCTCCACCCCCTCGGACCCATCCCCTTCGATTTTCTCTCACCCACGCTTTCTCGCACTTGAGAGGAACGTGGCCGCCATCCTCCGCCTTCTCACTCACGTCCACGGATCACCTCCACCCACACCACACCCCTCACCACCACCTTCACCCCCTCGACGATTTTCACCTCCCCCATCACATTCTTCACCTCCACCATCACCCCCTAGGCGACCATCCCCCTACCACCACTTCCGTTCCCACCACCTCATCTACTCCCACCGTTTCCATTCCATCCACTGTCGTCCCCACAGATCCACCACCCTCCACTTCCGTCACTCCATATGTGCGTCGCAAGAAATTGCAGGTGCGATCGCGTTCACTTCCCCCTCCATCCTCACCTACCCCAGTACTCCCACCACCCACCACCACATTGGTCGCCATTTCACTCCCGCTCACCGTCGTCACTTCCACACCACCCATCGTCCACACTTCCTCCACACCCACCGATCCATCACCTCGACCACTTTCTCCACTTCTCCGCACACCAGTCACCTCTCCCGCCCACTCTCCCCCATCCCCCACTTCTTCCACCGAGGAGGACGAGGATGATTTCTCTCGTGTTTTTTGATTTCATTTTGTTTTCTGACCTCCCCCTTGCATATCTCTGCATTTTCATGATCACATCATATCACTAGCATTGTCATATCTAGCTTGGGGGAAGTCAATTTTTCTGTGTGCTGTCGTGTGATGTTTTTCTATGTGTGTTTGTTTATTTGTCGTGGTGTGATTTTCTATTTTTATTTTCCGTTTATATGTCGTGTGGTGTGATCTTTATCTTTATGTTTATTTTCAGTTTCGTATGTGTCTTTTTCTTGTTTTTTCGTGTCTTTTTGTGTCGGTGCGTATTCCCCCCATTTTCATTGCCCTCCAGTATTCACTCTTATTGCATTGAGGGCAATGCAAGTTTCAGCTTGGGGGAGTCGCACTTCGTGCATCATTTGCGTCTTTTTCCTCATTTTGAGTCGTTTTTCTCCGTGTTTTTCTTTTTCTTTCTTTCCTTTTTATCTCTTTCTCCTAGAGATGAACCATATGATGAATTGCCACAAAAATCACACACACACCTAGCATGGCTTCGATAAATCGCATTCACTAACCCTAGGAAGCCGAGTCCTCTTGCATTTCATGCATCGTGGGTCCACTTGCTTTTATGTGAGTCGTGTGTCGTGCTTAGCTGCTTGGTGTGCTTCTACTTTGTGATTTTGATTTATATACCTATCCAGGAATGACCCCTAGATTATCGTGCTTCGATTTGAATATGCGGTATTTGCCTCTCTTATCTGCTTCTGTATGCATGAATATATATATCGTATGCTTCATTTCGCATGTGTCGGGATTCCACAATTAGGACTAGGATAACTCATTTTAGCCTATGCTTTGATTAGCGAAATATCTCCCTTGCCCAAGTGTTTATAATCCGATTTCTTTTTTATTTTACTTGGTGCAAATCCCCTCGTCGTGTACCGTTCTTCCACTTGGGAGAGTACACACGTGTATATACCCCAAAATCCATAAATTCAAAAAAAAGAGAGAAAAGAAAAACCCGAAAAGAAAAGAAAAGAGAAAAGAATATATATATATATGTATAGCCAAAAATCCACAAAAATACATATATCCAAAACCCAAAAAAATGTGTGAATATTTCCCTACCTATCGAGAATAAAGGGAAGACGAGAATTTGCACCGAGTGTTCTACTCCACATCATCTCAACCCCCATCGCTTTCGAAAACACTTGGAATAGGGAATTTCTAGTTATTATCTAGGCGATAGTGTGGTGATGTCTGAGTCCCTAGCTGTGGAGTCCCTGACACATGATGCGTTTCTATTCTGATACTCTTCTCATGCATGCTTGAGCCATATATTCACCGCTAATTTCAAATCGAACCGATATTTGGGTCATTTCTTGGATTTGTGTATATGGAGCTTATTGCACGATGTAGATAGTGACACCGACTGCTAGCACACGGCCACACTCACTCGCGCTTCACGGCGGGGGCCCACAGCACTTGTCTGGACTCGTTTCCTTTGGTTTAGTGTGGTGATTTGACGTTTGCTTGATTGGTGTGTCGTTTTTTATTTTGTTGGCCCTGACGGGCAATTTAGGATTTAGAGTTTTCTTTTTCTCTCGTTCTCTCTATTTTCTCCCTCCGAGCTTCTACTCTCACTCGTCTTCCTCGATGACGAGGAAGGGTTCAGCTTGGGGGATTTTGACGTGTGTGTATATTTTATATATCCACGCACATCTTCTTTGTATTTTTCCGTTATTTTCCGCCGTCTCGTTTTCATTTTTCTCGTATTTTCTTGTTTTCTTTCACTTCTCTGTGTTTTTACGTGTTTGCAGGAGTTTGCCGGCGTAGGGGACATATAACGACGATATCATAAGTCCCCGGAGCAACGGGAGGAGTCACGCGTGATCCAGGGGGTCAAACGACAAAGATCTCCATCTTTCAGCCCGCCACCCGATCGGTTGGATACGCCAACCGATCGGGTGATGCACGCGTGCACGACCCGGACAGTCGCTGAAGCAACGAGAGTGTCAACCGACCGGGTCGGAGACCGGTTCAGCCCGACTGTTCTCTTTGGAAAATTGGAGCTGAAATCCAACCGATCGGGTGATCTTCACCCGATCGGTTCATCTGTAGCCGTTTCCTCGAAGAGATGACCCGGAGAGCTCACCCGACCGCCAGCAGACCGTGCCAAAACTTTCGAAGTTACTGTCGTTTGGACGACAATTCCAACCGATCGGTTAATTTATCAACAGATCGGTTCACCCGACGACGCCAAGATCCAAACGGCTAGGAGCTTCCGCCAACCGACCGTGTCGCCTGACCAGGTGAAGCCCTGAAGATCGCTGTCGAAGAACGAAGCAAGTCACTCGATCGGGTGATTCTTCACCCGATCGGGTGATGTCGTTTTCTATATATAGAAGCCCTAGGTTTCCAGAAACGAGAGTTGTATTTTTTACTGTTTTTGTCTCTTGTGATGGCTGTAATTTCTTTGTTATTTGTAAGTGTTATGATTTTAACCAAACTTTGATATTATCTTAATTGCATTGTTATTACTTCATTCCGATCGTCTGATTATGTTTTTAACGGTCGATTTTTATTTAGATTGCTTTTACCTAAAATGTGTGAGTAGTTCCTTAATCTGGAATTTTGGTGGAAACCTCTTCGTGGGTTCTCCCTAATGCGTCCATAGGACTAGGAAATCGATTGGGATTAGGAATCTATCGGTTACGCGGGGTGTTTCATTGTCATCGGTGGGAAAAAGACCGCCTTTGACCGTTGGGCCAAGGGGGAATAAACTTGGCAGTTGACTCCCTAGCCATAGCTCACACCCTTAGCATAGACATCGAATCCTAGCGCGCGGGAGCGGCAGTATGAGATGTTGGGAGTTATCGTTGCGAGCTTAGTGCTCCCGGAGTTGGTCAGTGTTAATGGACATGAGAATGCCCACTGACCGAACCCGGGTAGTCCGGCGTATCATCCTGGGCACCGCCTGGAATATCGGACCCATGGGACGCTGGTACCACTCTTAGAGGCAACGTCTCACCAAGAGACCCTAATTCCGATCGTTATCCCATCTGTCGGCTGTGTTAGCGAGAATCACACGATAGGGTGCAAACCGGAGTCCCAGGTTTCCCTTATTATTGTTTATCCCCCGCATTCTATTTCCGTGACAAACCATTCTTCGATTCGGGCTAGCTCACCCCTGGGGTGAATCCGGTCCTTTCTGACACAAGCACAACCACGCCTCCCTGAGTTCGACCCCCAAGCCACATTACAACACCGTGCGCTTGCGGTTATAAATATTTAAATCTCACGCCCCCAATCACATATTATTGCACACTTGCACACAAACACACAAACGCGGGGGACGTCAACTCCTACCGTCCGAAGCCAGTCCTCCACTGGTACTGTCGACACCTCAAAGTACCTCTCTACTCGATACAACCAATCATCAGGGTCACCGTCCTCAAAGATGGGCATCTTCAGCTTCCTCAGCCGACTCTCCCCAACAAATCCACCTCTCTCCTGCGGCTGATCCTGTCGTCTTGGCTGATACACCGGAGGTCTGTCAGGGATGTATGCCACTGTAGCATCATGTGCACCTCCATCCGTTCCATCCCACTGCCAGTCTCCCCTCTCATCTCCCTGTGGGTGTCCATAATCTGCCTGGTAGTCTCTAAGGATGCCCTGAAACCCCTCCAATCTCCTGTCACGCCCCCGAAAGGTGGGGGCTAAGTTGACGAACTTCCAATAGGATGCTGATGCCCTCCAGGCTGCTGAAATCCTCCATAGGTTCCCGTATGTGGCTGAAAACCTGAGAACTGGACTGTTCGGGACCCATGCGGGGGCTGTCGGGCTCCTACATGGCTCGCCCCCTACCTGGACATCCCCGGGGCTCGGAACCCCCCGCGTTGGCTGGCCGAAGCCCCCCCAAGGGGCAACAGACCCTGTCGGCCCAGATTTTGGGCCGGCGGGCCTCCACCGCTGCTCCAGGGGGCTGCCACAGCCCCTGGAGGGGTCGGTGGCCCTCCGCCGCAGCCCGGGGGGCTGCCGCAGGGGCGGGTGGCACCTGCCGCCCCTCCTTGGGGTTCGCCAGCCCCCAGATCTGCTGCCGGAGGGGTTGCCGCCCCCCTCCGGTGGTCGGCGCGCCTCCCCGCGGCGGGGAGGTGGCCGAGAAGGCCTCCCAATTCTGTGGATCTGATGCGTTTCACTGATTGTACGGATATAAGCCTTCGTCTTCATCATCTTCCGGAATCCCTTCATTAAAAATCACATTTTTACCTTTATTTGTTGACAAAGTCGGCTCCTTTTTACTTGGATCCGTTTTCGGGTTGATGTTAGCGATCATCGCCTCTATATCTTTCAGTATATGGGATCTATTCGCCTCGATTTTCACCTCTATCGTCTCCGTCACCTATGCGGCGCTCTCCGCGGCCCCTTTTCTGACATCATTAAATCCCTCGTTAATTTGGATCTTAAGTTTTTCCACTTTCTTTTCCAACGCTTCGATCCACTCCATAGATCTTGTGCTTGCCATGGATCTAGTACACTGATACCAATTAATGCGTTTCGCTAGGGTTTTGATGGTAAAAAGGGGATTTTTAGATCTAGATCTGGAAATTCAGATAGGAAATTATAGGATAAATCTCACAAAATAGGATACTCGCTAATTAACGATTACAAAATGAAAGGACAATTACCTAGAGATTAATATAAGGGAGTAAGAAAAGCCTAATACAATTGATCTAAGGAATAATCTAATAAAAGAAACTTCTTTCACAATTTTCGCATCCTCATTAGGGTCGGCTCAACCCCCTTTAAATAGAAAAGTTACTCTATTTGTTATTTTACTAAAAAGCACTTAGCCTCCAAAATTCCAGCCGTATCAAAAACTTCTCGTCGCACTTGAAGCACATGCCCTTGTTATGTTTATCACGGATCTCAGCCTTCGTCATCCGTCGCGTGTGCCCCCCAGGTCGTAGCTCTATCCCCTTCTTCGTGCTAATTGGTACTCCTCCTGTGGCCGTGGGCACCTTCTGTCCCTACCAGATGCATGTTCTTTGAAAGACGCTCCTCAACACGCTCCTCGGGACTTCCTCTCCCGATCCAATCTGTCCTCCACTATCCTGGCCAAACTCATTCACTCTCGCAGACTCGACGACCTATGGGTCCTCGGCTCTGATCTGATGGTCGGTTTCAACCTCTTCATGAAGCATCCCTCAAGTGACTCTCCTAGCACCCCACAGATCCGACTAACTAGCATATCAAACTTCTTGATATACTCCCTCACAGTCCCATCATGCCTCAGAGCATACAACCTCTCAAATGTATTTCCCGCCTGTATCTCGCCGAACCTCTCCAATAGTAGTCCTGCAAACTCTTCCAAGTATCAAAAGGTCGGTCCATCTAGGCCCATCGATACCATGACAACGCTATTCCTTACAGACAGACCACCGCTGTCCTAAGCCAATCCTCATGCTGGACCATCGATACCTCGAAGTATCTCTCCACTCTGTATATCCATGAGTCTGGCTCATCTTCCTCGAAGACGGGCATCTTCAACTTCCTGACCCGATTTTTCGCAGAAAACCCATCATGAGCTCATCTCCTCTGCTGGTACTCCTGTCGTCGATACGGAAGATGGGGAGGTACATCATATCCCTGGCCTCTAACACGGCCTACTTCTCTTCCGTTCCACGCACCACCACCCCATTCATCTTCTCCTCCATCTCCGTGCTCCCAATGATCATCCTCGTGGTACCTGTCGTAGTTCTCATACTTCGTCTCACGTCCCGGGGCCCTCCTTCGTAGAAATTAGCGTCAAAGTCATCCCAAGGACCATCAATCCCCTCGCCAAGGCCCCCTCGCTTCCCCAGTCCTCTCCGAGGGGTCGTCGGTGGCTCAAAGTAGGGCCGGCCGCCCGGATCTAGCTGTTGGGGGCCCTGGCGGGCCACCGAGGGCCCAGAATGTCCCTGGTGGGCCGCCGGGGCCCCAGATGGACCTAGCGAGCCGCCAGGGTTTTCGCAGGGCCTTGGCGGTTTGTCGGAGGCCACTGCGAGGCTTGTCGGGCTCGCCAGGGCTTGGCGAAGCCTTAGCGGGCCGCCAGGGGCATTGCCGTGCCCTGGCGGTTCGCCAGGGCTCGGCGAAGCCCTGACAGGCTGCCAGGGCCTGTCGAGTGAACTGGGGGTGCCGTTGGTGCTGTCCGGTCTCTCATTTACCCTCCCAGCTGTCGTAGATCTCTTGCCGAGTCTCCTTGTCTTCTTTGGGATCAAAATTCTCGTCGTCCGTCACTAGATCTGCATCCGAAAGAAGTCCCTCGTGAAATGGATCAACTTTCTCTTTCCCCTTCGCTAATGCCCGCGCATTTTTCTCCGGATCTAGGGTTTCGACTTGTTGTGGATCCGCCTTCCTCGAAAACTCCTCTAATATTTGATTTAAGGCCTCCATGAATAGCGCAAGCTTTCGATCCGTATCGGCTCCTTGTTCTTCTAACTTCTTTGAGATGTCTCGTGCAAGATCTTGGATCGCACCATCCATCTTCTTCTAACTTCTTCAAGATATCTAGCACAAGATCTTGGATCGCACCATTCATCTTCTTTATCTTCTCTTCCATCGCATCGATCTTATCTTTCAACCTCGTGTTCGCCATGGATCGACCGCTCTGATACCAATTTAATACGTTTCGGATCTGGAGATAATAATGGGATTTTTATGGGGTTTTAGGGGTGAAAATGGGATTTTTTACGGAAAAAGATGGATTTTTAGGGTTATGGAAGAGATTTGGGGAAGAAAAGAGGGGATTTTATTGATGTAGAAACATGAATACAAAGATAACTAGACTCGATTCGAGAAGAGGCCTTTCTCCTAGCTTTCGATTCGAGATCAAAGACTAAGTTCTCCAACTAATTGTCCGTGGACAAATTGACTAAGGGATTTTCACCAACAAATCAAGCATTGCCCTTTCCCTAGCCGGCTCTTGCTATAAATAAAAGAAAATTACAGATTTGATCAATTTACGGAAAAACCCCCCATAATTTCTGAAATTACAAAAATGTCCCTAGTGGGCCGAAACTCCCAGAAACGCAACAGGGTATTAGTCTTAGTAGAGTCCTATACTATTGATAAGCCTCTGTTCGAAGTCAGATTTATGTTTCTCTTTGATTTGAATTATTTAACTTGGGTGAATGATCCTGTAGTGTCAATCGTCTGTCAACTGAACTGAAGTAAGTTTCAGTAAGCTATGTTAGGACTTGTGTGTAAGCCTACCACCATTTTGCATCATTGATCTCTTGCCTCTGTTTCTCCTTCTCGTGGCGGATTAAGTTTGTAGTTTTGAGATCTTTTTGAAAAATAATAGGCTCTATGTCAACCCCCACTGTTTATAATTTTCTATTTGATGGGTATATGCTGGAGTAATTGGTCTTGCTTTGTTTGGTTGATGGCCTCCAGCATAACACGTGCACACATTCACCTTTTGATTTATTCCTTTTGAGCAGCGGTTACCTCATGGGCTCTTTATTTTGTCTAATTGTGTACTGGTGCTGCCTTTGGCTCTTCATAAGTGTTCTCGATGCACTCAAATGGTGGAGTTAAAATGCATTAATGTATATGTGGCGGTAATAAATGATGATTGTTGACTCTAAAAGTCCTGTTAAGTTACTTTACATCTACTTAAGTCCTTGATCCTCCTCAAGTGTTTTTCTTATATTGAATTTCTGTTTAATTAGTGAGAGAAGCTGTTCAGTTATTTCAATATTTAACCCACAATGTAGATGCTTGCCAAATCACTAGTTTTGTTTCAACCTCGCCACTCGAATGATAATATATGAATATCAACACTGCATAATGTTTTCTATTGACATGAAAGTATGTTCCTGCTCTGGATTATTAATGCTATATATATCATGTTATAAATTTCTAACTCAAGGATTCTTGCCTCAGGTTAGGAGGGGATTTCTGCCCCATGTGTTTAGCCCTCCAAAGTATCCAGAAAAGATATTATTTTGTGGTTGGCGGCGGGACATTGATGATATGATTATGGTAATTTGATGCATTTATTAAATCTTACTTTGCTTCAAAATTCTTTTTAATAGAGTGTGCAATTCGATATTTATGTTGTATCGACCTATGAGTGCTTAGTGCTCATATGTCCGAACACCCCCCTAATATAGCATTACTTTGTATTCTCATTTCATTCATATCTCATCTGTGATCTTTGCATTTTACTCACTGCAGTTCTTCTTAATTTTACTTTCCCTGCCTTTTTGTTCCTTGTTTCAGGTGCTAGAGGCTTTCCTCGCTCCAGGTTCAGAGCTGTGGATGTTCAATGAGGTTCATGAGAAGGAAAGAGAAAGGAAGCTGACAGATGGTGGGCTTGATATTTCAGGGTTGACAAACATAACACTTGTACACAAGGAGGGAAATGCTGTCATCCGACGGCATCTAGAAAGCTTGCCATTGGAAACCTTTGATTCCGTGAGTATGCACTATTTCCTAAGCCATATTCACTTAGGGAAAGATGTTAACTTTTGTTAGGGTATTCAACTGAATCTGCAAAAAGTACTTGGACTCAATTTTAACCGGAAGATGGGTAAAGCCTTTCATACTACTGCTAATCGGACTAGAATCATTGCATTTTCTAGATGCTTTTCATACTGATTTACTTCACAATGGAAAATGACAGGCCATTTTGGAAGTTACAGGCTGTCATCTACAGCAGTATCATATAAAATTAAAATAATTGTGACTTGACAATCCACAATTAAATGCTAAGTATCTGCTTGAACATCACATGTTCAATACTACTAGCTAACAAATATCTTAACCTTTTTGTAAGCAGACCTAGCAAATCGGTCTAATCAAATGTTAGGAAAGTAAAGTTTTCCGATATAAACCCCAACTTTAGCTAGTGAAAATGTGGTCCCGCAGAAAGTTGATGTTATATGTGTGTCTTTTGTTGGCGAAAATACTAGGGATTGATGACGGAATTATGCAGAGCCACCTCCGTCCTTCAGGACCAACAAGGGGATGGGTTGATGCACGTTAGACGCTATCTTTAGAGAAATATTCAGTTCCCTGACCTGTGCAACAAAATTTGTGTGATTTACATTCAGGATACAACATCCCACTTCAATGCGTTCAATTCGCGGTTTTACACCTCAGAGAATTGTAGAATAACTTTATCTTATTAGTAGAGAAAGTGAATAATAAAAGAGGAAGATATGTTATTATCTTTTGGAAAGAATTATGTGGCTTTTTATAGACAACAAATTGATTTTGGACACAATGGTTGATAGAAGATGATTGTTGGGTGCAGTTATGTTGTTTCAGAATTAACAACCTAACAGTCAATAGTTTTCAAATGCTGAAACCAGAATATTATAAAAAAATAGAATTTGATTTGAGCTTTATAGCTCTATGCAAAGATGCAAAGTGCTAAGTGCCCTCAATAGGTGATAAAGATCCATTGGCCCATCGGTCATCCAACAACTCGCTTCGCTGGCAATTTTATTATTAATCATTTATCTTTATAGCTCTATGCAAAGATGCTAAGTGCTAAGTGCCCTCAATTTGCGATAAAGATCCATTGGCCCATCGATCACCCAACAACTTGCTTCGTGGGTAGTGTTGAGTATTGGACTCCCCGGATTTGGTTTTGGATGATGAGCAAACATAAATATATCATGAACTAACAATTTGTGAGCGCAGTATTGGAGATCGTCGCCAAATTCACGAGAACATTCAAAGCGAAATCTCAACTCTTCACAAAGCTCGTATTCATGCCTAAAGCTTCGTTGAAGCTCTTGCGCCGTTTTGGACGTCATGAAGAATTAATTGAAGCTTTGAAGACGGATCGTTAAGGTTTATTTCATAGTCTTTTAGCTTCGATTTATAGAATGTTAAGCCTTGAGTAATTCTTACATTTCTATCTTCATAACCCTCATGTCGTAGCTCTAGGATCTTAGTAGAAGTCCATTCTAACTTCCCCGAAGCATCGCGCTTCGATTCGGACTTCTAGTGCATGTTAGTTGGTACAAGAAGGAGTACTGACCGACTAGATGGTGATCTAGTCGGTCAGCAACTCTTCTTGGACCGACTAGTTTGATTCCTTAATTTCTTGGACTTTACTGTTTACAGTTAGTCGGTCTACGTTGACTCACCGACCGACTAGTTTGTGAACTAGTCGGTCAGTGATGCTTCTTTGACCGACTAGTTGTAACTTACTGTTCATACTAAATTTCTCCTAAGCTACTGTTTATCGCTTAGTCGGTCTAAGAACGTTTGGAGACCGACTAGTTGTTGATCTAGTCGGTCAACATTTGTTCTTGGACCGACTAAATCATTTGTATTCAGACTATTTGTTTTTGACTCTTAGTCGGTCTAAGTTTACTGACCGACCGACTAGTTGTGAAACTAGTCGGTCAGAAAGTCTTCTTGGACCGACTAGTTATCTAGGTCTGAAATCTTCATCTGTTCACTGTTCACCTCTTAGTCGGTTCATGTTGTTTCACCGACTGACTAGTTGATGAACTAGTCGGTCAGTGGTTGTTCTTTGACCGACTAGTCTGCTTCAGATTTAGATCCGTTGGAGTTTTGAAAGCGACGTTTCTCTCTCCCTTTTCCCTTGATCCTTTAAATACCTGAAGGGGTTATTTCATAGGATCCAAGGCTGCTATTCCAGAGCTCTATTGATTCAAAGAGAAGTTCTTTCAACTCTCATCTTCAAGCTCTCCCATTCTCAAGAATCTCTCCTTCACTCTTATTCTTCAAGAGAGATTCATTGGTTGTGAGCCTTCCAAGCCAAGGGCTTGATTCTAGGTCATCCATCTCATCCCTAGGCTTCCATTGCTGGTCATCTTCTTGAAGCTAGGGTTTGGTGACATCCTCTTCCACAAAATCCATCATTGCCCTAATTTGGTAAGTATACTCAAGGCATAGGATTTTGTAAGGTAAGAGTTTATTTCATTTCAATCGTATTTGAATTGTGTCTCTCGGTTGTGAGAGAGGTTGTGATCCCGGTTTGTGGGAGTCACATGTCTTTTGTATGATTTGACTTGTGAAGGATTTTCACAAGTATTTCATAGTGGAAATCTTGAGTTAGGGTTGCTAACTCAAGTATCCGGAGGGGATCCGGGTGGTTGGGACGTAGGATCACCGGGAACAAGTCGGGGAGACTTGGGTGGATCCGAACCCTTTAAACTATTGTGTTTGCGTTTGTTTTAATTCTTGTTGATAGTTGTTTAATTCCGCATTGTCGTTTGTTTCTTGCACAATAATTAGGAATAACTATCTTGATTATTTTAAGTACTATTCACCCCCCCTCTAGTACGTGTGCAGTAGCTTTCCAGGGCACAACAATTGGTATCAGAGCCAAGTTCAAAGCTACACATAGCCAAAGTTGAAAGCTATGACGAACAACGACTACAACGTCTTCAAGAACCGCGATGGAGCTTCTTCAATTATGGAAGGACTATCCTCAGTCAGGCCTCCACACTTCAACGGTACCAACTACGGGTACTGGAAATGCCGGATGCAAATTTTCCTCCGGAGCGCTTCACTATGGAGAGCCACCATGACGGAGTATGTCGAGCCTTCCGAAAAGGATTTCGCGAAGTGGACTCCCGCGGAGGTCGCCGCGGAAGTAGCAAATGCCAAGGCAATGAATGCCTTGAATTGTGCGTTGGAGCCCGAGGACTTCAACAAGATATGCACATGTAAGAGTGCATATCAAATATGGAACCAACTCCTCATATTGCACGAAGGATCGAGTACGGTAAAAGATTCTAAACTCGTCGTTGCTAATAAAGAATTTGAGTTGTTTCATATGGAGCAGGGCGAAACCATGAAGGAATATTACGCTCGCTTCGTGGATATGTCAAACGACTTGGAAGCTCTTGGGAAGGTCCATACCCAAAAGGAGAAAGTCGCGAAGATTATCGACGGTCTTCCATCATGTTGGGAAAAGCGTACCTACGCCATCGAGGAAGGTAATGACATGAATAAATATACCGTCGTACAACTAATGGGTACCTTGTTGTCTTACGAGGTACGCAAGGATAGTAAGATCCGAATGAAGGAAAAGATGAAGGCGTACTTGAAGCAAGACGAGCCAAAGAAAAAGGGAATTGCATTCAAGGCCGCTCCATCTACCGATGATGAAGATTCAGAAGAAGAAGAGGACGAAGAATTGGACATGGAAGCATTGGCCAATATGGCAAAGAAATTCATCCGATTCTTCCGACAAGGTAAGTTGAATCGTAAATCTAAATTTATTTCGACTAATGTTTCTACTCCCGTGTGTTACAAATGCAACAAGCCAGGACATATCAAGCCGGATTGTCCTCTCTACAAACACAAGGGGAAGTGGAAGGCATCCAAGCACGACAAGTCAAGAAAGCACAAGAAAGGACTTGTCGGGACATTCACCGACTCTGAGGACTCCTCTAGTGGAGAGTCGGATGATGAACGTGTGGAGAAAGCACACACGTGCTTCATGGGAAGAGAGGATCGTGATGAAGACACATCCTCCGATGAAAGCGAGGATGGAAGCGAGGATGAAGGCGGAGAGGTAACCAATGATGAACTTAGAATAGCCAATGAACAACTTTGGAATAAATTTTCTAATATGGCTACTAAGCTTATGAAGACTAAAAATGAATTAGATAGTCTTAAAAACTCGCCTAAGCCTTTCATCGTCAACAACGACACCGTTGTTGATGGGTTGAGAAATGAGATTGAAAATCTCAAGTCTCAACTTGAGCATGTTCATATCGAGGATTCGGATGAACATGTGATAGCGGATTTGACGTCTCAAATCTCAACTTTGAGTATTGAGAATAAAAATCTCAAGTCACGTGTTTGTGCTCTCGCATCGCAAGTGTCCACTTTGGATGCTTCTTTGCATTCTCTCACCGAGAAGCATGAGAGCACATTAGGCCGAATTCATGAATTCAACAAAGGTAAGGGCAAGTTGGATGATATCCTAAATGACTTACTTCCGGCCAATCATCACATTGGTTTGGGGTATGAGATGGGAGAGTCATCCAAATCGTTCGCCACCTTTGTTAGGTCATCTTCCGATGCTTCTACTAGTGGAAGTAAACACGTCATTGGTAGATCTTCTACCAATGGTGCTTCCGCTAGGAACACGCCCCCATTTGGAAAGAAACCCACTTTGGGTGGACCTCCAAAGAAGGGTCATGCTTTCATGTATACCATGCCACGTAGGAACACACATCCTACCCCACATGTTAGCACAAATGATGATATTTATGCTCCGCATCCACGAGCACGTGCACACCATGTGAGACACACTCATACACGTGTTCCTCCACATTCATATGTTCCTCCTCATTCTCATATGAATATTTATCGTCATGCACCTTTGCATCGCATGCCATATGCTTACCCACGTCATGCATCACATAGAAATCAACAACGTATGCATGTTCCCAATAGGATTAGGACTCCCAAGACATACACCATTTGGGGTCCGAAGAACACAAGCATGCATAATAAGAATTTGTATGTGAAATCATTTATTAATGACGTTATTTTGAATGATAATTATGTTGGGAAATCAAGTTCTTCGTGGACTTGGTTTCCGAAGGGTTAGTTTCCTTTGACCCTTCATTGCTTGGTACCATAAGTTCAATTTCATTTTTTTTGGGTACCAAAGCAATTGTGGTAAGAATGAGTTACATTTATTTTGAATTTAGTTCTCTAAATTTATTGCCTAACCCATTGGATCCAAATAGATTTTTTTTGGATACCAAAATAAAATTCTCTAGGTTAACTTCACCATGGGATACCAACCCTACCAACTCCGTGATTTGCAAGGATTTTCATTCAAATGGAGTTATTGGTGCTTAAGTGATGCACCAAAGTAGGGGGAGCTTAATGTTGTAAGTATGTTCATACTTTTGATTCATATTGGTATCCATTGGTAGAATATATTACATTTGGTATCATTTTGCTACATTTGGTATGCACATCGGATTATTTTTGTCTCTGATGTTGATTTCGTCGGTCGACGATTTTATGGATTTAATAGAATTCTTTCTATGGAAACATAGAATTGTTTTCCATGCATTCTATTGATTTTGGAGAGTATGTTCCAAAACTCAATGAGTGAAATTGATTTGAGTTTTGATGATTTCGGATTTCGTTTTTCGCCTATGGAGTGATGATTTCGTATTTCGATTTTCGCCTATGGCTTGGTGATTTCGTTTTCCGATTTTCGCCGATGAGTTTATGATTTCGGATTTCGTATTTCGCCTATGGATTGATGATTTCGTATTTCGATTTTCGCCTATGGCTTGGTGATTTCGTTTTCCGATTTTTACCGATGATTTTATGATTTCGGTTTCCGATTTTCGACTTTGGTCTCCTTGACACGCTTTGCATTTATTCGGTATTTTGAATTTGATATTTTGCATTGGTGTTATTTTGGGCTTTGGTCGTATTCTTAGACTCCCATGCTTAATGAATTATTTGGCCATGATCTATTCTTTTTGATTTCCTCCCGCTCTTTTTGGATTATGCCAAAGGGGGAGAGATATATAATAATGGCATGTGCTAAATGATAATTTACCATGAATCTAATTTGATATGTTAGATTCAGGGGGAGTTAAGATATAAAAATGGATTACAAATCCTAAATCTCAAATATTGGATTTGAATTTTTACTTTCCTCGTCTGCTTGATGTATGTGCTTATTATTTCATATGGAACTAATGTGTCATCAATGCAGGGGGAGTAAGTATATTCCATTTAGTTCATTATTTTTGATTATTATTTATGTTGGTTTGTCATCACCAAAAAGGGGGAGAATGTTGAGTATTGGACTCCCCGGATTTGGTTTTGGATGATGAGCAAACATAAATATATCCATAAATATATCATGAACTAACAATTTGTGAGCGCAGTATTGGAGATCGTCGCCAAATTCGCGAGAACATTCAAAGCGAAATCTCAACTCTTCACAAAGCTCGTATTCATGCCTAAAGCTTCGTTGAAGCTCTTGCGCCGTTTTGGACGTCATGAAGAATTAATTGAAGCTTTGAAGACGGATCGTTAAGGTTTATTTCATAGTCTTTTAGCTTCGATTTATAGAATGTTAAGCCTTGAGTAATTCTTACATTTCTATCTTCATAACCCTCATGTCGTAGCTCTAGGATCTTAGTAGAAGTCCATTCTAACTTCCCCGAAGCATCGCGCTTCGATTCGGACTTCTAGTGCATGTTAGTTAGTACAAGAAGGAGTACTGACCGACTAGATGGTGATCTAGTCGGTCAGCAACTCTTCTTGGACCGACTAGTTTGATTCCTTAATTTCTTGGACTTTACTGTTTACAGTTAGTCGGTCTACGTTGACTCACCGACCGACTAGTTTGTGAACTAGTCGGTCAGTGATGCTTCTTTGACCGACTAGTTGTAACTTACTGTTCATACTAAATTTCTCCTAAGCTACTGTTTATCGCTTAGTCGGTCTAAGAACGTTTGGAGACCGACTAGTTGTTGATCTAGTCGGTCAACATTTGTTCTTGGACCGACTAAATCATTTGTATTCAGACTATTTGTTTTTGACTCTTAGTCGGTCTAAGTTTACTGACCGACCGACTAGTTGTGAAACTAGTCGGTCAGAAAGTCTTCTTGGACCGACTAGTTATCTAGGTCTGAAATCTTCATCTGTTCACTGTTCACCTCTTAGTCGGTTCATGTTGTTTCACCGACCGACTAGTTGATGAACTAGTCGGTCAGTGGTTGTTCTTTGACCGACTAGTCTGCTTCAGATTTAGATCCGTTGGAGTTTTGAAAGCGACGTTTCTCTCTCCCTTTTCCCTTGATCCTTTAAATACCTGAAGGGGTTATTTCATAGGATCCAAGGCTGCTATTCCAGAGCTCTATTGATTCAAAGAGAAGTTCTTTCAACTCTCATCTTCAAGCTCTCCCATTCTCAAGAATCTCTCCTTCACTCTTATTCTTCAAGAGAGATTCATTGGTTGTGAGCCTTCCAAGCCAAGGGCTTGATTCTAGGTCATCCATCTCATCCCTAGGCTTCCATTGCTGGTCATCTTCTTGAAGCTAGGGTTTGGTGACATCCTCTTACACAAAATCCATCATTGCCCTAATTTGGTAAGTATACTCAAGGCATATGATTTTGTAAGGTAAGAGTTTATTTCATTTCAATCGTATTTGAATTGTGTCTCTCGGTTGTGAGAGAGGTTGTGATCCCGGTTTGTGGGAGTCACATGTCTTTTGTATGATTTGACTTGTGAAGGATTTTCACAAGTATTTCATAGTGGAAATCTTGAGTTAGGGTTGCTAACTCAAGTATCCGGAGGGGATCCGGGTGGTTGGGACGTAGGATCACCGGGAACAAGTCGGGGAGACTTGGGTGGATCCGAACCCTTTAAACTATTGTGTTTGCGTTTGTTTTAATTCTTGTTGATAGTTGTTTAATTCCGCATTGTCGTTTGTTTCTTGCACAATAATTAGGAATAACTATCTTGATTATTTTAAGTACTATTCACCCCTCTCTAGTACGTGTGCAGTAGCTTCCCAGGGCACAACAGGTAGCAATTTTATTATTAATCTTTTTGTTATTGTAGGCATCAGGATGTGAACCCATGCAATCATTCCCCATGACACCTCTAGACTACACATTCCTTAGTGATAGAAAATAAGACTAAGATATATACAAAGCAAACAAGTAACTCCTTAATTTATTGAAATTAAATGACATCTTTAACAGGGGACCTATAGCCTAAACTACATGCACACCGCGTGCAAATGACATAAAATCTAATAAAATAAAGAAGACGGTAGACAAAAGTATATGCAACACATAATTGCAATCAAATAAACTGAGCTAAAGAAGTCCAAACGAGCCGAGGCTAAATAATAACTGGATCCTTATCTATTCTACCTCTTGTTTTGCCGAGAATGGACCGAAAGCCTAAAAAAGGCAAGGGGCTCGTCACATCGAAGTAAGGTATTGGCCATCCTTCTAGACGAAGATCACAATCACGACCATGATCTTGCTTTGAAACATTCTATTTTGGTGAATGGCAAAGATGGAAGGTATCATGCGAGCAGGCTGAACAAGTCAGTCTTCTTTGGCTAACATCTGCATGCTTGCTGGATCTGGTGCCTTGTAGGAAGTTATAGCATTGACATTGAAATCTAGATTGCTACCCCCATGATGTATCTAACGTGCATGCATTAGGATCGGTTTCTTTAGAGCTTATAGGGACCTATACGACAAGTACCAATCTTCTTCATATGTATGGAAGAGAAACTCATAGAAAGATATAAACGTCACATCATCCTTTGCTACAAATTTCTATATGATTCTACATTAAACTTGGGGTTGTTAGATCTCATTGCAATGCTTTCACATTTATCGTAGCGCAATTTAGAAAGATATGGATAAGGTTTGGAGAATGCACTAGACCTATGATCTGTGTCTAACTAAAAGAGTTTTGAACCACTAAGTGAAGCAATATTTTACTTAATTTGCCAATGGCCAACCCATTTCTCTTTGGTTACACTAGGTTAGGAAAGGGTCAACATAATCCTTTTTCCCTTAACATAAACTTGTATGTATTTTACCTCCCAGAACTCGACACATCTAAGTTGTACAATCGTGGACCGGCCTAGCAGATTATATGTGGCATCTTTAGGTAAAATGTCACAAAGATTCTGTCATGCTAGCTTCATAGTTAGATTTGTACCAAACAACTCTGGGTAATATAACTAGTGGTTTTCTCAACTTTAATAACATTGTATGGATGTATGTGATGTTTAGCTTTAAACCATATCTTTTCTAAAGCTGACTTGGCAATAATATTGGTACAATTACTCTCATCAATCATTAAATGATAAGACTTGTCTCCAATCTTGTTGTAGGTATAAAAACCGTTAATTATACACCAATCGTTCTCACTCTTATGTGTACCAAGTATATACCTAATGATATGTAAACATGCACCAACTTCTTGTAGACTATCATCAACATTGATTGACATGAACAATGACCTTAATTATCTCACGGTCGATTGTATCGTCATCATGAACCTTACCCATGATACTTTGTAGGTCACTAGTGAGAAAATGTAATTATGCCCATGCCACTTACACTTTTGCACCTTGTTGTGATGGCTCACCGATTATAACTTTATTTTTCGAGTCCTTAGCGGTAGTAACATCAATTATAATAATGCTTTCAAGTTGATTAGATTGCTCATCAGCTTTGCAATTCATATATCTATCTTGAAATGTTTTCACATACATTTTTAGATCTAGAGCAAAATGATATTCGTCAACATAATTCATATTGTGTGGAAGCATTTCACATAGAAGCCCAGTGCTCATCCTCATGTAGAATCTATACAATGTATGATGAGGGTATTTCATAAATGTGCACCTTAAAACCAAGTCATCAAACATATACATGTAATCGATTACAACCTCTACAATTGTACGTTAGACAACTTGTTGTAGGTTGAACAACTAGTCTAAAAGGTGACCTCGTTAAGAAGGAGATGCTATTTTTTGAGCTTCTTCACATCTAATAACGGCTCTTTATGAAAATGTAATAGACCTTAGCTAACTATTGCAACTTCATCCTCATGTGTGTCAGACATCTCATCCCAATAATAAATGTTTGCTAGCTAATTAGAAAAGACCAGATATGTGATCCATTAAATGTGTGGTGTCTACTTTGACTATGTGTGAAGCATCGTCCCGACCATAAGTTGTAGGGAAATATGCCCTCAGATCATTTGTATTTGATGCAAATGATAATTTAAGCCGAGATAGGGACTAAATTGCATATGATGAAAAATAGATTAAATGTGTTTTACATAGTTTAAAACAATATTTAATTATATAAACGTAAGGAAAAGCTCACGGGTAAGACGGGCATGTCCCGGTCTACACCTAGGTTCGAACGGCGTCTAAATCGGACGCCAACTGCTCAAAATATGCCTAAAAGAGTTCAACGGATGAGTCCAGGCTGACCCAGGCCAGACTGGGTCTGGCCTGGGCGCCTGGCTGGACCCAGGCACAGCCCAGGCTGACCGGGCCTGAGCGCCCGGGCCTGGGCTCGGGCCCAGGCGCCCGGGCGCCCTGGGCGCCTGGCCTGACTGGGCCAGGCGCCCAGTCTGGGCGCGCCCAGACCAGGTTCTGAACCTGGTCTGGGCTCGCCCAGCTGGCCTGGTGGGCCCCGCAGAATAGGTTTTCTGAAACCTAAGTTGGGCAGTTTTTGACGGCTCAGTTTTTGCGAAAAACTAGCCATGGGCTGAACTTTGAGCGGTCAATTGGAGGGTCAAACGAACTCCGATTGACGAACGGTTTTTTCCTATGCGTTCACCGTTGAACACCCTTCGAATTGATAGGTTGTATCAATTCTAAAGTTCAACGGCGAGTGAGTTAAAATTCACGGAAGTTTGCACTTTGTGAAGTGCAAACTAACTTGATTTTAATTAACTCAAATTAATAGTCCCATATCGGATTTTGAGAAAAGGGGAGAGTCCGTCGCCTATATAAATAGGGGTCTGCTCTCCTCTTCAAAACTCGTCCCAAGCTCTAGATCTGAGTGGCTCTCATAAATGTTGGAGCACGCTCGGATCTAGACTTAAATTAATATTTCTCATCTCCCTATAAATTTCTGCCTTGCTCCTGAGGGCTCTAGCAAAGCCGCAAAGGAGTTTGGATTCAGATCCGAAATTTAGGCGGAGGTTTCACTCGCGTGAAACTTTCTGGAGCAAGTGGTTGGCTCGGCGACCAGAAGTTGCTGGGATCGGCGCAAACGGTTGCTGGGATCGTAGCGGCTAATGCGGGAAGGGTAATTGATTGCCTTCGGTAACACTTTTGCTGCAAGGCAAGAGTTACGGGTATGTTGAGTTTTCTCAACTGTAGTTTTAATTAATGTGCGTTATTTTAATTGCGGTAGCTACAGTAGTTAATTAGATAGTAGTATCCTCAGGGGTTGGTCTGGACCCAACCCCGGTATAGTAGCATTTTCTTGGCTTGGGTTTTATGCAGATAGAGCTAGTTTATATAAAATGTTTATATAAATTTTCCTCTTTATTTTCGCTTCCGCTGCGTTATTTTGTGCAAGGTTGTCCGGCCTTCGCTCTCAAGTAGGGCGAAGGACGGACAATGCACTAGTCGAAAGAGAGCCCTTGGACCTAGAAAACCCTTCAGTGGTATCAAAGCCAGGCTACATAGACTATCTATATACTGCTTTTATGAAATGCATGTAATTAAAACTTGTAGTTAGTCTTGCACTAACTATATGTTGGTTTTCAAATTTTTCGAAAATTGTTTTGAAAACCAAGATTAGATCTTATTAATTATGTGATAATTAATGACTTTATGTTTCTTTTGTTTTTATTTGATAATTGCTAAAAGAAAGACTTGTAGGGTTAGCCATTAAAATTTATTTAAATCTCTAATTTGATTAAATTTAAATGACTAGCTTTGGCTATGTTTTAAAATGTTGTTCACAATATTTTAAATAACACATCCTAATGAATGATTAGGATTGTCCCTTGTTTGTTGAAACAATTTTGATGTGATTTATTAAAGTCATATAGTTGGTAGGATTCTAATAAAAGTTATGAAACACATCCTAATAATTCTGAATTATAGGTTATAACTAGTTGATAGGATTAACTAGTTAAATAAATCATAACAACCAGATTAAATCAATATAACACATTTTTATCATTAGCACTTTCAATGGAGAATGGTATGGGTAGGTAGTTAGGGAAGGTGTTGTGGATCGACTCAGCTTTGCTGGGCGCAAGTGATCCTGCCCGGCCCTAACCCTGGTCATGCCCGCTTGTACCGCAAAGTTGCTAATAATAAAATGTGTTAGTTTTGGTTATATCTAGTCAATGCGTTATAAATCTTATTAAGATTAATTCGTATCCCTCCTTGATTTTGGAGCTTGGTAACTCGAAGACAATTATAGTTGTTGAGTCTCCTCAAGCTATGACATGTTTTTCTTTAAGGAACAAACTCCAACATACATGTGATGTAGTCTAGACTTGACCCAAATCGATACGTCGGGTCTCCTCGAGTTTCGATCTAAGTCAAATCTGGACACGAAATCAAGGGTCTGACTAGACCAGTCATTATGATTTGTTGAGTCTCCTCAAGATCATAAGTGACTGTGGGTAAAAATCGAAAGGAAGTCACATGTGATGTGATTGACTAAGAGTTAGTCTACCAATCATGGAACCAATCAACTTGTTGAGTCTCCTCAAGGTTGTGAGGTTCAGGATGATTGGATCCCTCTTTCACTATATTTTAATATTAAAATTCGTTCATTTCAGAGAATGATCGTAAAATAGTGGGAGACCATAGTTAATTAAAAACCATATTAACTATATTATTTTATCATGAATTACACTAAATTAATTCTATGTCTTTTGCAGCATGAAATCGAATATGAATCTTATCCTGAATAATAAATTGACCGGTTTAAATATTGATTGCTTAGAAAACTTTGGGCTTAACGGAGAGAAGAAAGGACATATTGATGTCTGGACTTCTAAGGTATTAGTTATACAGAGTATAGTCCTTTCTGTAACTTCTAACGCATGGGTATTGGATACTGGTGCGGGTACTCATATTTGTAATTCTTTACAAGGTATGAGCACATTTAGAAACTTAAGAAAGGATGAAATAGTTCTTTAAGTCGGTAATGGAGCTAATGTAGCTGCTAAAGCCGTAGGAGACCTAAAGCACACCTTGGCAAACGGTGCCACATTGTTTTTGAAACAATGTTATTATATATACCAAATTTCCTATGCAACGTTATTTCCATTTCGGCTTTGACCAAAGACGGATATAAATTTACCATTGATGAATCTGTTATGAACATTTTCTTTAATGATAAATTACTGGGATTTGGAACAATGAATAATGGTGTATACACTCTGTCTAATGACGTTGTGTTAAGTGTTAACACACGAAAACGTAAGGAATCTAGTTTTAATGAAATTTTCCTTTGGCATTGTAGACTAGGCCATATCGGAGAAAAAAGACTTATGCATAAAGAGGGGTCTCTTGACCTCTCGAATTATGAGTCGTTCGACACTTGCGAGTCTTGTCTCAAAGGTAAAATGGCTAAAACTCCCTTTGCGGGTCAAGGGGAAAGAGTTAGTGAACTCTTGGGTCTAGTACATTCTGATGTATGTGGACCAATGTCTACTTTAGCGAAAGGAGGTTATTCATACTTTGTTACATTTACTGATGATCACTCTAAGTTCGGACATGTGTTCTTGATGAAGCACAAGTCTGATACATTTGAGCGATTCAAAGAGTATCGTAACGAAGTTGAAAAACAGACGGGCAAAAGTATTAAAATTCTTCGATCTGATCGAGGAGGAGAATACTTGAGCCATGAATTCCTTGCGCATCTAAAAGAGAATGAGATTCTCTCTCAGATCACTCCTCCTTACACACCTCAACATAATGGTGTGTCAGAGAGAAGGAATCGTACCTTGTTAGACATGGTTCGATCCATGATGAGTGACTCTGAGTTACCTATCTCCCTTTGGGGCTATGCCCTAGAAACTGCTACCCATATCCTTAATAGAGTTCCATCTAGATCCGTGCCAATGACACCATATGAAATATGGAACGGGAAGAAACCAAACCTTAAGCATATTAAGGTATGGGGTTGTCCTGCGTATGTCAAGAAGCTTAATCCAGATAAACTGGAGGATAGGTCTGTTATGTGTAGATTCATTTGGTATCCTAGTCACTCGACGGGACACATTTTCTATCACCAGGAACAACAAAAGATTGTTGTGTCCAAACACGCCACCTTTCTTGAAAGGGAATTCCTTATGAAGGAGTCTAATGGCGAGGTAATAGAACTGGACGAAAGTCTAGAGACTGAATCAACACATGAACAGATCGCGGAACCAGTGGGAGAGGCAGAGCCTAATGCTCCTGAAGCAATTATTAGGAAGTCAAATAGGATTCCTCGAGCTCCAGAAAGATACTACAGATTTCTCGTAGATGGAGGAGTTGAGGATATCATCTTAGTTGAAGATGATCCTATTAGCTTCCAAGAAGCCATTCAGAGTAAAGACTCTAAGAAATGGCTGGATGCAATGAAATCTGAGATGGATTCCATGCACATTAATAAAGTTTGGACTTTAGAGAATGTGCCCAAGGGAAGTGTTCCTATTGGCTGCAAATGGATCTTCAAAAGGAAGATTGGTGCAGATGGAAAAATAGAAACGTACAAGGCTAGACTTGTTGCGAAAGGTTATCGTCAGATTCTAGGTGTAGATTATGACGAAACTTTCTCGCCCGTAGCCATGCACAAATCCATCCGGATCGTACTCGCTATTGATGCCTATCACAACTACGAAATCTGGCAGATGGATGTAAAAACTACATTTCTAAATGGTGATTTAGAAGAGCATATTTACATGTCTCAGCCGGAAGGTTTCGAAGTCAGTGGGAGCAAAGGGAAAGCGTGTAGACTGCATAGATCCATTTATGGCTTGAAGCAGGCATCCAGGAGCTGGAACATCCGATTTGATAATACGGTCAAAGAGTTTGATTTTATTAAAAATGAAGATGAGCCATGCGTTTATAAGAAAACCAGTGAAAACAATTTAGTCATCCTCGTACTTTATGTTGATGACATTCTCTTAATAGGTAACAACATACCTATGTTGAAGTCTGTTAAGGATTGGTTATCAACTAACTTCTCCATGAAAGATTTGGGAGAAGCATCCTACATACTAGGTGTGAAGATCTATAGAGATAGATCTAAAAGGATGCTAGGACTCTCCCAATCTAGGTACATTGATACTGTGTTAAAACGGTTTAACATGGAAAACAGTAAAGGTGGGTTTATACCCGCAAATCACGGAATAAGTCTTTCCAAGAAGATGTCTCCAAAGATTGACTTGGAAAGAGAACGCATGAGCAACATTCCATATGCTTCGGCACTTGAATCGATCATGTATTCCATGATATGTACCAGACCTGATGTCGCTTTTGCACTAGGTGCAGTAAGTCGATATCAGTCTAATTATGGAGAAGAACACTGGAAAGCAGTCAAGACGATTCTCAAGTACTTGCGAAGAACAAGAGATCTAGTTTTGATTTATGGAAGGTTTCGAAGTCGATATTTACATGTCTCAGTCGGAAGGTTTCGAAGTCGATATTTACATGTCTCAGTCGGAAGGTTTCGAAGTCAGTGGGAGCAAAGGGAAAGCGTGTAGACTGCATAAATCCATTTATGGCTTGAAGCAGGCATCCAGGAGCTGGAACATCCGATTTGATAATACGGTCAAAGAGTTTGATTTTATTAAAAATGAAGATGAGCCATGCGTTTATAAGAAAACCAGTGAAAACAATTTAGTCATCCTCGTACTTTATGTTGATGACATTCTCTTAATAGGTAACAACATACCTATGTTGAAGTCTGTTAAGGATTGGTTATCAACTAACTTCTCCATGAAAGATTTGGGAGAAGCATCCTACATACTAGGTGTGAAGATCTATAGAGATAGATCTAAAAGGATGCTAGGACTCTCCCAATCTAGGTACATTGATACTGTGTTAAAACGGTTTAACATGGAAAACAGTAAAGGTGGGTTTATACCCGCAAATCACGGAATAAGTCTTTCCAAGAAGATGTCTCCAAAGATTGACTTGAAAAGAGAACGCATGAGCAACATTCCATATGCTTCGGCACTTGAATCGATCATGTATTCCATGATATGTACCAGACCTGATGTCGCTTTTGCACTAGGTGCAGTAAGTCGATATCAGTCTAATTATGGAGAAGAACACTGGAAAGCAGTCAAGACGATTCTCAAGTACTTGCGAAGAACAAGAGATCTAGTTTTGATTTATGGAAGGTTTTGAAGTCGATATTTACATGTCTCAGCCGGAAGGTTTCGAAGTCAGTGGGAGCAAAGGGAAAGCGTGTAGACTGCATAGATCCATTTATGGCTTGAAGCAGGCATCCAGGAGCTGGAACATCCGATTTGATAATACGGTCAAAGAGTTTGATTTTATTAAAAATGAAGATGAGCCATGCGTTTATAAGAAAACCAGTGAAAACAATTTAGTCATCCTCGTACTTTATGTTGATGACATTCTCTTAATAGGTAACAACATACCTATGTTGAAGTCTGTTAAGGATTGGTTATCAACTAACTTCTCCATGAAAGATTTGGGAGAAGCATCCTACATACTAGGTGTGAAGATCTATAGAGATAGATCTAAAAGGATGCTAGGACTCTCCCAATCTAGGTATATTGATACTGTGTTAAAACGGTTTAACATGGAAAATAGTAAAGGTGGGTTTATACCCGCAAATCACGGAATAAGTCTTTCCAAGAAGATGTCTCCAAAGATTGACTTGGAAAGAGAACGCATGAGCAACATTCCATATGCTTCGGCACTTGAATCGATCATGTATTCCATGATATGTACCAGACCTGATGTCGCTTTTGCACTAGGTGCAGTAAGTCGATATCAGTCTAATTATGGAGAAGAACACTGGAAAGCAGTCAAGACGATTCTCAAGTACTTGCGAAGAACAAGAGATCTAGTTTTGATTTATGGAAGTGAAGAACTCAAAATTGAGGGCTTCACGGATTCCAGCTTTCAGAGTGACGTGGATGACAGCAAGTCAATTTCAGGATACATTTTCACTCTCAATGGATGTGCAGTGAGCTGGAGGAGTTCAAAGCAAGATACCGTTGCTGATTCAACTATGGAGGCCGAATATATAGCGGCCAATGATGCAGCAAAGGAAGCTGTCTGGATTAGGAAGCTTGTGAGCCAGCTAGGAGTGGTGCCTACTGTTATAGATCCAATACCGTTGTATTGTGATAACAATGCCACATTGAGCTTGGTCAAAGAACCCAGATTCCACAAGAGATCCAGACACATTCTTCGAAAATATCACTTGATACGTGACATTGAGAAGAGGAAGGACATAGAAATCCTCAGAGTCTCGTCTGAAGAGAATTTAGCTGATCCATTTACAAAGGCCCTTGCACGTGATCGTTTGGAGAAACTAATGTGTAAAAGC
Organism: Scilla litardierei; assembly: GCA_030789695.1. Taxonomy (NCBI): domain Eukaryota; kingdom Viridiplantae; phylum Streptophyta; class Magnoliopsida; order Asparagales; family Asparagaceae; genus Scilla; species Scilla litardierei. The sequence goes on along the minus strand of CM061142.1, from coordinate 408,244,481 downwards.
GGTATGAAATACCATAAAGAGTGGGCCTTGTAGTGAGTGGTAGATGTTTTGAGAGTTGTATGCTTATGAGGCACATTGTCTTGAAAAACATCTTATTCATGAATAAAATAAAATTATTGGTATCTAATTATCTTTGTGCATTTGTGATATCTTATATACTTAGATAATTTCCTTAGACTTACAGCAAGGTATACACTTATCTTGATGAAGATCACGATTATGAGAAAGTGTTTTTATCGATTGGAGCTTAAAGTCTTAAACAGGTTCGTGGTCATTGATATGTCGAGAAGAGGATATCGACACATCGATAAGACCATTGTGTCTTTGTATTCACTATAGATTAGTAACGATGAACTCGTAATCGTTTGACTTGGTGAAGTCAGAAACAAGACACATGTGCTCCTTAGAGAATGAGTTCACTGAACGACTCATAAAAGGTTATCATTTGGTTAAACTTAATTTAAAATGTCAATGATAATTTTTAGTGTTGATAGGCAAGTTGGTCCTATGACTTGAGGACATTGAACGAACCTGCATGTGAATGGTGTCACTTAGATCATTTTCCTAGCTTCAAGGCTTTACATGTCGAAAGGATTTTGGTTGGGTGGCACTTGAAGCGTGTGAAGGGAGTTGTGTCTAAGAAAGGATTTGTCTCTCTCATTAAGGAGAGTTAGTGTTGTATGTGTTGGTTCGGTGCTTTAGTGAAAATCTTTGATCAAAGTATGTTGAAAGAAGTTCAACATGTATTTAACTAAAGACCGATGTAACTGACCGGTTTCAAGTTGGTGGGGTTGACATGTTACCATACCCTAAACTTGAATAAACAACATAGTCTTGACGAAAGGATTAAAACTGCGGTATTCATCACGGATACAGTCTTGGTAGTCCCGACGATTTTTGTCAATGGGTTAAACCACATAATTATGATGCCGAAACAGGGACGGCAACTACTGCTCGTGGTCACTGCCGTCTAGGGTCACGAACCCAAACCTGTAGTAGGGTCAGGCTGTAGGGTCTCACACAGAGTGCGATCTTCGTCTAGTAATAGGTAGAAATTAGTTAGGGAGAATAATTTGCATTTGATGCAAGGGACAAAGTATTGCAAAAGGATGTTTGCAATAGTCTCCAGCATTCGGGATAAATGATCCTGAGTGCAAGTGGGAGATGTAGGAAAATATGCCCTCAGATCATTTGTATTTGATGCAAATGATAATTTAAGCCGAGATAGGGACTAAATTGCATAGGATGAAAAATAGATTAAATGTGTTTTACATAGTTTAAAACAATATTTAATTATATAAACGTAAGGAAAAGCTCACGGGTAAGACGGGAATGTCCCGGTCTACGCCCAGGTTCGAACGGCGTCCAAATCGGACGCCAAATGCTCAAAATATGCCCAAAAGAGTTCAACGGGTGAGTCCAGGCTGACCCAGGCCAGCCTGGGTCTGGCCTGGGCGCCTGGCTGGACCCAGGCACAGCCCAGGCTGACCGGGCCTGAGCGCCCGGGCCTGGGCGCCCAGGCGCCTGGGCTCGGGCCCAGACGCCAGGGCGCCTGGGCCCGCCTGGGCCCCTGGCCCGGGCGCCCAGTCTGGGCGCGCCAGTCTGGGCGCGCCCAGCCCAGGTTCTGAACCTGGTCTGGGCTCGCCCAGCTGGCCTGGTGGGCCCCGCAGAATATGTTTTCTGAAACCTAAGTTGGGCAGTTTTTGACGGCTCAGTTTTTGCGAAAAACTAGCCATGGGCTGAACTTTGAGCGGTCAATTGGAGGGTCAAACGAACTCCGATTGACGAACGGTTTTTTCCTATACGTTCACCGTTGAACACCCTTCGAATTGATAGGTTGTATCAATTCTGAAGTTCAACGGTGAGTGAGTTAAAATTCACGGAAGTTTGCACTTTGTGAAGTGCAAACTAACTTGATTTTAATTAACTCAAATTAATAGTCCCACATCGGATTTTGAGAAAAGGGGAGAGTCCGCCGCCTATATAAATAGGGGTCTGCTCTCCTCCTTAAAACTCGTCCCAAGCTCTAGATCTGAGTGGCTCTCATAAATGTTGGAGCACGCTCGGATCTAGACTTAAAAATTAATATTTCTCCTCTCCCTATAAATTTCTGCCTTGCTCCTGAGGGCTCTAGCAAAGCTGGAAAGGAGTTTGGATTCAGATCCGAAATTTAGGCGGAGGTTTCACTCGCGTGAAACTTTCTGGAGCAAGTGGTTGGCTCGGCGACCAGAAGTTGCTGGGATCGGCGCAAGCGGTTGCTGGGATCGTAGCGGCTAATGCGGGAAGGGTAATTGATTGCCTTCGGTAACACTTTTGCTGCAAGGCAAGAGTTACGGGTATGTTGAGTTTTCTCAACCGTAGTTTTAATTAATGTGCGTTATTTTAATTGCGGTAGCTACAGTAGTTAATTAGATAGTAGTATCCTCAGGGGTTGGTCTGGACCCAACCCCGGTATAGTAGCATTTTCTTGGCTTGGGTTTTATGCAGATAGGGCTAGTTTATATAAAATGTTTATATAAATTTTCCTCTTTATTTTCGCTTCCGCTGCGTTATTTTGTGCAAGGTTGTCCGGCCTTCGCTCTCAAGTAGGGCGAAGGACGGACAATGCACTAGTCGAAAGAGAGCCCTTGGACCTCGAAAACCCTTCATAAGTGCCCTCGATGGCTCATCATATTTATCATACTGATGCGGACCCGAGCCCGCACCCACCACAGGAGGCCGGCGGCTATCTAGGGGGGCCCACCCACCTTTAGTCACTTACGTGCGCCGTAGGAGGCGCGGTAGCACGTAGGTGGGTTAGTTAGGGGTATTCTAGTCATTTTAGACTAGATTAGTAATTCCCCACTTTTCTATAAATTAGGGCTAGCCGTCTTTATTTGTTTTTATGCTTGATTTGTGAAAACACTTTGAGTTATCAATTGTGAGGGTTTTTAGGCTTTGATCCGTTCATTCAAAGCTAGGAGACAGGATCTCGTCTCGAAGGAGATCCATTTATCTTGTGTTCTTCGCAAATCATTCTCTATAAAATTCCTCTTTTTATATTTTCCTCTTTTAAAAATCTGAACTTTATTGATTCGATCCACCGGATCGTATCAAATTGGTATCAGAGCACTGAGATCCAATGGCGACGAGCACGAGGTCAAAGGCGGATGGCGTGGATGAGAAGGTACAAGGGCTTCGGGAAGAATTCAACCGAGAGATCGAGGGGTTGAAGAAAACCCTAGGGGAATCCCTCAAGGACTATGCGCATTCACAGGAGGACATCCAAGTCGAACTTCGGGCGATGATGAGGGATGCCGCGCAAGCGGGACGCGACATCCAAGGGCTAAAGGAGGCAACTTTAGATCTGAAAGAGGCAACTTCAGATCTGAAAATTTTGAGGGAGGCTACATCGTCAATTCCGGAGATAAAGGCTATGCTCCAAGCCCTCACAATGGAGAGGGGAAGAGATCGGGGCAAGGGGATTCAAGGAGGAGAAAATCAAGGAGATTCTACCCTTGAATCAGCAATTTGGGAGCAACCGGAGGGAATGACGGCTACGACAACAATTTGGGAGCGAAACACAACCCCCCAAAACCCTAGGAGGGCCGGCCAGCAGGAAATTGGGCCGACAGGCCCTCCTAGGCCTGCGGATGGGCCGGCAGGACCCTCAGGGCCTGCGGCTGTACCTGCAGGCCCTTCAGGGCCTGCGGCACAGCCGCCAGGCCCTGCAGGGCCTGCGACAGGCCCATCTGGGCCTGCCGCAGCTGCGGCAGGGCCCAGCGGGCCTGCCGCAGCTACTGCAGGCCCGGCCGAGCCTGTCGCAGCCTTTGCGGGCCCGTTCGGACCTGCCACAGTCACGACAGGCCCAAACAGGCCCGCTGGAGGCCCATGGGGGCCCGCCGCAGTTCAGACAGCCCCCTGGGGGCCCGCGACGACGCCGACAGCCCCCTGGGGGCCCGCAGCAGCACAAACAGCCCCGTGGGGGCAAGACGGAGGCGGATGGGCCCGAGACGGGACGATTGGGGCTCCAGTAGCCCAATTTTGGGGACCAGAGGCTCATCCACAGGTACCGAGGCCGCAGGTTGATCCCAGGCAGGTTGTTGATGGCTTTCCGGGGCGGGGACAAGGCCCGGGAGGCTATTTTGGAGGGCGGACAGCACCGGTACAGCCACACAGAGGGGCAGGAGGGCCCGTGTGGGCGCGACAGCATGAGTTTCCGGGGTACCATTACCAGCCCGAGGCGTGGGAGCGACCCGGGTGGCCCGAGGAGCTGTACGGGGCTGACGGAGGAGGGCCCGTTGAGGCAGTCGGCGGGGGATTCGGCCGTGGGGGAGACCGCGGTAGAGATGGGGGTCCACAGGGGGACATTAATGCAGACCGCCGCCTCATGAAGCTGAAGATGCCGATTTTTGACGGCACAGACCCGGACGGATGGATCTACCGGGCGGAGCGGTACTTCCAGGTGATGAGACTGACGGAGGAGGAGGTTCTGAGAGCCATAGGGATCTACTTCGAGGGGAAGGCGTTGGCATGGTACAGGTGGAAGGCGGCACGGACACCTTTTCGCACTTGGGAGGAGCTGTCCGCACTGATACTAGACCGGTTCCAGGATACTCCAGGGGGAGATTTCTACGAGCAGTTATCTGCTCTGAGGCAGGAGGGAACGGTCCGGGATTATGTAGAGAAGTTCGAGATGCTGAATAGTAGGGTGAAGGGGGTGACCGACGAGGTGATGATCGGGAATTTCATGAGGGGACTGAAGCCCTCCATACAAGCAGAGCTGAGGATGCAGAGCCCGGGGACACTGGAGGATGTCCTTCGCCTGGCCCACAAGGCGGAGGAGAAGCATGCGGAGGAGAGGGGCACTCGGGGAACTTGGGGAGCCCAGAGCCAGCGTAGTCAGACGGCACCGGTCCCACCTCCGGGGGTTACAGTAGCACCAGGGGACGCGGAAATGAGAAAGAGGAAACCCGACCAGTGATCCCTGGTAGGCGGATGACTGAGGCTGATATGAGGGCAAGGCGTGCCGCAGGCCTCTGTTTCAGATGCGATGAGAAGTTCAGTCCCGGTCATCGGTGTGCGAGCAGGCTGATGCAGATCGTGATAATGCCGGACGAGGGGGAGTATGCAGAGGAGAGAGAGCCAGTGATGACGGAAGAGAGCGAGGCTGAGCACGCACATCTGGATGTGGCGGAGGTGTCCCTGAACTCCTTGGTAGGGGTAACCACGAACCATACCATGAAGTTGTCAGGGCGATTGGACGACGCGCCGGTGACGATACTCATAGACAGTGGGGCTACCCACAACTTCATTTCTCGACATTTGGTGGATCGTCATAGGCTGCAGGTGAGCACCTTGGAGACGTTTACGGTTCTCTCCGGGACAGGAAGGAGGGAGGAGACCAGTGTGATGTGCAAGGGGCTGAGTCTGACCCTACAAGGAGTGCAGATCGTGGAAGACTTCTTGCCCCTAGAGTTGGACAATATCGATGTGATTTTGGGCGTGCAGTGGCTGAGGGGGTTGGGCGAGGTGAAGATGAATTGGAAGCAGCTTAAGATGGAATTCCAGGAGGGGGGTCGCACGGTGGTTCTGACAGGTGACCCTAGCCTCTGTTTTCCCTCGGGTGCCGTCAAAGCCAGATCTCCACCTTGAGGACAAGGTGGCTCTTTTAGGGGGCGGTATTGATGCGGACCCGAGCCCGCACCCACCACAGGAGGCCGGCGGCTATCTAGGGGGACCCACCCACCTTTAGTCACTTACGTGCGCCGTAGGAGGCGCGGTAGCACGTAGGTGGGTTAGTTAGGGGTATTCTAGTCATTTTAGACTAGATTAGTAATTCCCCACTTTTCTATAAATTAGGGCTAGCCGTCTTTATTTGTTTTTATGCTTGATTTGTGAAAACACTTTGAGTTATCAATTGTGAGGGTTTTTAGGCTTTGATCCGTTCATTCAAAGCTAGGAGACAGGATCTCGTCTCGAAGGAGATCCATTTATCTTGTGTTCTTCGCAAATCATTCTCTATAAAATTCCTCTTTTTATATTTTCCTCTTTTAAAAATCTGAACTTTATTGATTCGATCCACCGGATCGTATCACATACCTTCTATGATCTCTATCTCCAAGTCTAGCCTCCATGTCATGTACATTGGTTTGTTCTAGTTCAATCCAAGGTTTGAGGTTTCGGCCGATACCCATGCGTATCGTCCGTATCGTATCGGTATCGGTGGGTAACGATACTGAAACTAGGGGTTAGTTTCGGTATCGGCCGTTACTGAATGGTACCGTTCAGTTTCGGCCGATACCGACCGATAATGACCGATACCGTTCAGTTTCGGCCGAAACAGACCGGTACCGCTCAATATCGGACGAAGACGGAGGAAGAAGAAGGTGTAATTAAATAAAAATTCTCTAAAAAACCCCAAAACATGTCGTGAATCAAGAGGTTGCAAAGAAAGCTTGGTTAAAAGAGAGGAGAAAACCCTAGGGTTTCAACTTGAAAATGATGAAGAATTAGACGAAGAAGAGGCAAAACCAAGAACAAATTGTTGAAAAAAGAAGACAAAGGAAAAAAAAGATGAAAAAATTGAACTCGACGCATCGCGTCGTCGCCTCGTCGAACCCGCCTCCTGCCTCGTCGAACACGCCTATTGCCTCGCTGACCCACCTCGACCATCTAGCGTGAGAGACAGAGAGCAAAGAGAGAGAAAGAGAGGCCCGAGTCGCCTTTCAGGAGAGGCTGCGTTTTGTAAAAGGCAAACTTGTAAATAAGTGGTATGTGTGTAGAGTAAAACAGTCGGTGCACATAGCAATCGGAGTTTTTGTGGCAACCCAGTAAATAAGTCGTATGTGCGCAAAGCAAAATGGTGGGTGCGCAAAGCAAAACCCAGCGATTGTTTTGGCAAACTTGTAAATAAGTGGTTTGTGCGCAAGGTAAAACGGTGGGTGCGCAATGCAAGCTTTAGGATCTATTCATTTTTCTAATATTTAGTATTTAAGTACCAAAATTTAGGTATTTAGTATTTGATACGATTACGAACTCAAATTTAGTTTATATATTTCGTATGTAGTATTTGATAGTATATGATTAATATTTTAGTTTGTTAAGTATTTAATAGTATTTGATAAGTTTAGATTTAAGAATCTCCAAAACCATCACTATGTCTATATATTATATACATATTTAAAGTATCTCCGAAACCGAAACCGATACCCGAAACGAAACTGCCGAAACTAGCGATACAGACGAAACCGAAACTTGCTTCCAAACCCGCCGAAACGGGCGATACCGATACCGAAACCTAAATTTGAAAAGACCGAAACCGAGACCGAAACCGAGACCTAAAACCTTGGTTCAATCATTCTACCCACTCAACTAAACTGCATGTGTCGTCATCAAAAGTTTGTTTATATTTGAAATGGGTATCTAGTTTATATATGCGTGCATTAAGCTGCCTAAATTTGTACTCTTGTTCTTTTCTAATTCCTAGAAACACTAGTGGACCATTTCATTGATGGTTCTCATAATCCTCCTCTCTTGGACTTGGTCTTATGTATTAGCCATGTATGATCTAAATCTCTTGCCATTGTGGAGCATGCAACAATTAGCTAAGTTATTAATGTAGTGTAAAAGCAAACAAACACACGTATGTAGACACTTTTTAGGATAACTAAATGAGTTGACTACTATGAAAGAAAATAAACCCTAAGGTTTAGTCTTTGTGTGTTGAAAAGGTAATCCTAAAGTGATGTGCAACACACAAAGTTGGATAAATGTGGGCTCAATTACCAATAACAAGTATGAAACAACATATTATTAGTCCAGGAAATTATCAACATGGACTTAGTTTAGTTTATAAGTCCTCCAGAGGAGGCAACAAAGCATGTGCTAAACTGAAGGCTCGTAGAAATCCTTGGGGAATCATTCCCTAAGTCCAAAATTGTAAAATCTACATGATAAGCTTAGAAAATAGCCTAAAAAGTTAACAGCTCAAAACTAGCTGGGATCGGCTCACAGCTTGACTAGAGTCGATGAACAATATTGGCGCGTGCCACAGCCAAATAATAGTGTCAAGTTAGATTAGCACGTGTTAGCTTGATTTGAGCCAGCTTGGTTCGGTTAGACTTGGCCGAGTTTGCTCGAGTCTCCTTGGGTTGAGGTGATGAATAGTAATGGCTTGAAGTATGCATGGTCATATTTAGCTTGGATAAAGTTGATGTCGGCTTTGATCGGGCTAAGTCCGTAAATCACTGAACTTCGGTATTTTTGATGATTGAGGCGTATCCGATGACAATGACGACGTAGAGACAACCAAGATTTGAGAACTCGATTTCGATTTATGTTTCTGTCATTAGAAATTTTTTTGGTTTCGGACAGTTCTTCGGTTTCGTTTTGAGTTTCGATTTCGGATATATATGAACTTTTATGTATGTATATATCAATGCATTTATAATAATTTTTTTAGAATTTTATAATATGATTTTTAAAATTTGAATAAAATATTAGAGTTATTATAAAATTTAATAAATATTATGCATATGTTTAAGTATGTTCATTTATTTAAATACAAACTCATATTTTATTATAAGAATTGATGTTTCGAACGAAAATATTTGGTTTTCACCGGAACGGTCTGTTTTGGGCAGAAACCGAGTGTTGGTCAAAATTGAACAAAATGGAGCAAAACCCAAACCACTTAGTTTCAGCCGCAACCGACCCAAAACAAGTTGTTTCATCCGCAACCGACCAAAACCAAGTGGTTTCGGCCGAAGCTGAGTAAAACCAAATTTTAGCAGCAGTTTTGTATCATCCTTTGAACCAAAACGAAATGGACGAAACCAAATGGTTTCAACCGAAACATCATTCTTTGGTGACCAACCATCGACATCTTGATATCGATGGCATTGTCAGCAGTGACATTGGAAGTTTGGGCTCACGATCGAGGCAAATGCATGTGGTAGCGTTAAGGACATGGCTGAACTTAACGCGCTTGCATCGAACCAGATTTAAGGGATGCTAGCGAGTAGCGACGATAACATTATTGATTGAAAGATGGCAACCGTGACATGGTTATCTAAATGACACAACAACAACAACGATTGTTTAAGAAGACACAATGGTAATATTATCGGGGAAGGAAGGTAGTGACGGTGATGATATTGGACGAAAACAATAGTGGCCGGGTCAAACAAAGGAGGTTGACATCAATAGTAGGGGGAAACGGAGACATCAGATAGTGGTTGGATCGGAAGGTGGCGAAGATAATGGTGAAGACAGAAGACAATGTCGACGAAGATGATAGCGACAAGAGATGCAGATCTGAGGGCCACTATGGTTGAATAAAAATGTGGATTTTTTCTATTAAAATCTAATAAAAAGGTGGAAGAAAAATATATGATATATGTCCTCTCATACCAATTTGATGTATGACAAGTTAACTTATGCTTCTATGGTTATGAGAATTTGGGAATACAATTAAGGTTTGATAGGATAAAAGATAATGTTTCGGGTCTCACACCCCAATATTTCACTCACCAACTCACACCTCCATAAGAGTGTAAATGGTTTGGACTCGGAACAAATTCATGTAAGATTTTGTACTCGGTTTCAAGTTGGAATCTCTTTTTCTTATTGGGTTCGGATTCAAGTTTGGACTAAAATTGTCAACTAGTATTTGAAATTGTTTTATAAGGTAGTAGTTCTATTGTATTGGATGAAAATTTATAAAATTTATACTCTTGTCTTTTCATTAATAATATAAGCTTCTTTTGATAACTTTATCAACTAGATTAAATTGAAATTCATCATAGCAAGCTTCATTGCATATGCATTATACTATTTTGAGTTTGATATGCGGTAATCAGGTTTGTTATCAGATTTTTCATTTTGAATGGCCATACCCGAATTCGACCAGATAACGATTTGGGTTCAAAAATCTAGATTCCAACCTGCAAATGGTGAAACAGTTGGATCAGATTTTTTGGGTTATCTGGTACCATTTACAGTCCTGCACCTCATGTGCAAAGAGATTCAAAGAACACTTGAGGTTTCTCACAAACCAAACGATGGTTTGTCAAAACAAATCAATTCATTTACTCTAGTATTAAATTGTTCCATACAACACTTAATTGTAGCTTAAATTATGTGCATGGCGTGTGCAACTAACATAAAATCAAATAAAATGAAGAAGACTCTAGAAATAAAGTACGTGCACCACTCGTGCAATCAAATAAACTAAGCTAACGATGTCCTAACGAGCTAAGGCTAAAGAACTCCCACGGGACCCCGACCAACTACCTATTTATATTTGGCCATGCAAGTACTTATTTTGGCATGCTATTTCCTCAATTTCTGTTGAAACTTCTTTTTCTAACTTTGAACTAGCAGATTTTGATACTGGCAGATGAGTCCGCAGAAGATTCCATTGTCCACTCAGATTCACGATCTCTGGCAACCCTTCTCCTCATTCGCGATATTCAGGTATGTATTGGTTTCACTTTTGGAAGTTTGTTTAGCAAATCCCTTGGACCCTTTTATGATTGATCACCATTTCATGTGGGACTATATGTCATGCAAAGCCTCATTCTATTTACATCATGAATTATCAGTCCCACATTAGTTACTAGTTGTTCCCCTACAGGATGAATTTTTCTTCCTATATGTAGTGTAGGTTCCAACATTTGCGGTGTTGCTTTTGTGTCTGTAGGTTTTTTATTGTGATCTACCATATAAATAAGAAATCATGTGTAGTTATGCATGTCGGAAAATTAGAGAAATTATGCTCACACTATCTATATAGATGAGACGAGAAATGTGCTTTTATCAGCCGGGAATTCTCTTTGGATATGAGTAAATTCATATCTGACATTATTCATCTCCACCATGTTTTAATAAACACATGCTACTTTTAGGGGCAAAACCTGTTTTTTTTTAAACCACTCATCTGATGCTTTATAGGTAATTAGCCTAGCTTTAACCGGATTAGTAAATCTATGAAAAAGGACCTATAAGGAACTATTACAGCTAAAACTGAATGAATGGAATCAATGGATTGTTCGGGTTGCATGATATATGTCAGGCAATTATGCTTACATAATTAACATGCACACATGTGTATGTATATTTATTAAACCATTTTTGTTAGATACAGTTAAAACGAGTGTAGACTGATTATCCTGAGTTTCTCTCTCATGGATACATGGCAGCTGCCATGGGAAGTTGAAGATCCATCTTTCTGCCAAGCAACTCAATT